>CM077010.1:17527500-18727500 GCA_039090855.1 Macrothele yani | reverse complement strand
ATACATATACACTGCATTTATGTTCGTACAGCATACCGTGCTATTAGGACCTCTGTTAGTTTCTTTTTTCGCGAGTACAATTCTTCAAACTGGTTGACAGTCAGTTTAGCTTTTTATTTTAAATTCTACGCAATTTTCTTATTAAATACTTCGATATTGATACTAGACAATCTGCAAATATGGAAAGCAGTGGCGGCTTTTCAGGTGAAGTAGGTGAAGTGCCTCTTCACCTATTTTACTTAAAATAAAGTTTCATTCAGTAATTTGTATAATATATTTTTTTTGTCTCTATTGTGTTACAAAATACTCAAAAGTTTGATTAGATATCAATTCACATGGCGCGTTCAATATGGAAAACAAGTTCTCATACGCAAAACAGTGCAAGTGAAGAACCGAAATGAAAACCCTTGGAAGTCTGCAGCTTTCGACCGAGTTGCTATGGTAACCGTGACGTCAACCTCCCCTATCTGGCGCGCAAGTGAAGTGTTTTATCTTTCGTCGCCAAAGCTCTGCAGATGGAATCGTGATCTTCGAAGGAGATCACGGTGAAACAGGGTATCTTGCAGTGTTGTGGTACATTCTTTCCGAAAGGGATGATTTGTTTTTTCGTGCTTTGTGATTATTTGTCAAAAAGTTTAGCTGTTACTGTAGTTTCGCGTACAGTTTAACAGTTAGTGATAGTTTTAATTAAAGTATGTATCCTGTGAACGACATTGTTTGTAATTTATTACAAACTCCATTTAATCGGTGGAAAGATGAAGACAAAAGAGACATTTTACTTCAAGGATGACCGACGGATTCACTGACAGTTGTTGCCAAAAAATAAATCAAGAAGAGCGGTAAATCTTGCAATATTAATTTTAAAAATGGTTGGTTTACTGAATATAAATGGCTTTGTAGTACTTCTGTGTTACAAAAATTATTTTGTTGGCCCTGCTTCCTTTTTAGTAATAAGCATTCGGCGTGGAATAAAGACGGATTCTCAGATTTATTAAATATAACACGCTCACTTCATAAACATGGTGATTCTAGCGAACACCAGAAATGCGAGTTAATGCTAAGGAATTTTGAAAAAATCAGAACACCATTGCCGATGCCCTGAGGGAGATTGCTAGGCTTTTGAAAATGCATTTCAACGAAAACGTTCGTTTAAATAGACTTTTCCTGCAGACAGTGATTGATGCAGTATTACATTTGAGCAAACAAGAACTAGCATTCCGTGACCATGACGAAAGCATGGACTCGATAAATCATGGAAATTTCAAGAAATTACTTTCATTGTTGATACCAAGAAGTCCTTTAGAAATTAAAAATCAATACGAAAAGGTAAAAAATTTCTTCGCCGGTGACTCAAAAACTATTCAAAATGAATTAATTGTATGTGTTTCTGAATATATAAACGATCACGTTGAAAATGAAATAAATGGAATTCAATGCTTTTCTATTCAAGTAGATGACGCCACAGACATAAATTAGACTTCTCAGTGCTCTTTAATAATAAGATTTGTTGATTCGGAAGGTGTATTGGTTGAGCTATTTTTGGGTTTCCCCGACGTGAGTGGAGATCGAACGTCAGAAGGTTTATACAAAATGCTAGACAAAATTTTGGAACAATTCGATTATCAACACAAATTAATAGGACAATGTGACGATGGGGCAAGTGTAATGTCTGGACACTTGAATGGGCTCCAGAAAAAAATCAAGGATAAAGCTTCTCAAGCTGTTTTTGTTCATTGCTTAACACATCGTTTGAACCTTGTATTACAGCAGAGTTTTTCTAAAATTTCAAAGTTTCGTATATTTTACGCAAGATTCACTGGATTTCCTTCGTTTTTTCACCACTCAGTGAAGCGATCTTATACACTCACATCTACAGCCGCAAGACGCATACCAACCATAGCAGAAACTCGATGGTCCTCCACTTCGAAGTTAGTAAGTGTAATTTTTCAAAATTGGGATAAATTGAAGGAAGTATTTGAATTTCTGACAAATGGTGAGCAATCAGACAAAAAATCAATTCAACTTGCCAAGGGGTTTTTAAACGATAGGAACACTTTTGAATTTACATTTTTGGCAATAGTATTTAATGAAAGTTTTGGCCCCACAGATCTATTATTCGAAATTTTGCAGAAAAAATCACTAGACATAAACTACTGTGTAACTGAAATTAAAAAAAATTCGTGAAATTTTGAGTCATAAAAGGAACGATGAAGTATTTGAAACACTGTTTAGAAAAGCTATCAAAATCGCAGAAATAAGCAGATCTAAACGGGAATATGCTGCTCTTACAGAAGAAACAATTTTTTCAAAATTATGAACAATTGTATTTTGAAATTTTAGATCACATTCTTATGGAAATGGATATAAGATTTCAAGATTGGGAAAAACTTCAATTTGTTTGTCTTGCTGACACAACAAAATTCGAACAATTTAATTCAAGCTTTCCCTCTCACGCTTTTGAAAATCTACAACATTTTTACGGAAAAATATTTACTAAAAGCTCCAGCGCCTTAAAAATGAACTGAGTCTTGTATATGCCAATGAAAAATTAAGGAATATATCGACTCAAGAACTTCTTCGAGTGCTTCATGAAGATAAAGACATTTTTACAGAAGCTTATAAATTGGTTGCCCTCATTTTAACCATTCCATCTACAAGTGTGTCAGTGATAAGAAGTTTTTCTTGCCTTAAAAGAATACAAACTTACTGAAGAAACACTATTTCTCAAGACAGATTTGCTTTGGCAAATATTTCTATTCAGAAAGATATTTTATTGATGCTCACGAAGAAACAACCATTCTATGACGACATAATCGACAAATTTGCAGCTTTAAAAGAAAGAAGAATTGATCTAATATACAAAAAATAGGTCAGTCTTCATATAGTGATTTTCATTGAAGACAGTAGATATCTTTTCATATTGCTCTTATAACTCTTCACCTATTTTTTCAACCACGAGCAGCCACTGACGGAAAGTTGATAGAATGAACTCCTGGGCATTCCCAACAAGAATAAATATCTCCCACGTCATTCATACAGTAAATAGCGGTTAAAACGATGACGCTAACTAATTTCAATTAAAATATTACGTATGCATCACTTGGTGCAACATTTTGGACTTCAGAAAGGTAATTTTCAACGGCAAATTCTAAACAAACTTCAATATGGCGAAGGCGTGAATTGTGATGTTTCTGCGTGTAACCAGAGCCACCATACGGTCATTTCTGTCGTAACTCAAAAAAAAAAAAAAAAAATGGGACGCTTTTTCGGCTTCATTTCGCGTTTTGAGCAGGTCGTACCTCTAATCACATGTGGGTCTAGGTTTTTCGAAGCAGTCAGAAAATCGTGTAACTGATGTGGAAATAAAGCAGATGCAAATATAAAAGACTAGTTTGTATCTTGTTTCTCCGTGATCTTCATTTCACCAATGCGGAAATAAAGCAGATGCAACAAATAACTATTCGCTAGTTTGAATCTTGCTCCATTTCTTATTCCAACGTTCCTACTATTAGCATTATTCATTGAACAGTCATAATGGAACCAGACAACACTGCTTGGAGAGCGATCTTTAAAACAAACCATTTTCTAAGAAAAACTGAAGTATTTAATTCCCAGGATTTCAGTAAATGTCTGATTCTAAATATTTTTTGTATATTTTGTAGAAATTCTGATTCGCGACAAAGTTACAAATACAGTTGTTTTTTTCTAATGACTAGTGCATACCATAGATGGCAACACTTCCAAAATATTTTTGAGTTGCGTTGCTGTTGTTAATGAGAATAGTAATCCGATAATTGACATTTCTGTATGCAGAACACTATTATTAATAAAATTAACGACGTTGTTAATTACATAAATATGGGTAATTCCACTAACCTGTAGCAAATAATTTTAAAAATAATATTTTATTAAGATAAAAAATATTTTTTCTCCATATTTTGAACAAAGTTGATGAAAACCGAAGCCAATTGAAAAGGTGTGAACAAAGACGTCTTAACACAATCGGGGTCCTTCGGCCCAATAAATTTTTTGGGGGTGGGGGCCCTTTTCAACCTATTTTTAAAATTTCCAAAGTTTTGCAATTAGAAAAATATGTTAGTAATGAAATTTAAATTAAATAAGACCAACTGAAATTAAATTAACATTATTACACATAATAATGACGTTCTATCGAAATCAAATCAACAGAGAATTTTATTTCCTAAAACTAAGCGTCAGTGCTCAGTGATAGCGCATCAAAGATCAATAAAAACTTAGACAATGAGTGAGGATCAGTTCGAAGCGGGGTTCCTAGAAGCAGGAACTGCAGAGTGACTGATACGAAGCAAGTTGGCCTGCGGACAAAGGTCAGATTCGCTCCGGAATCTGGCAAGGTCAGAGGTCAGCGCCTCGTGGTAGGGGGTAGAGAAAAAGAGGGGTCTTCGGGAGCGAGGGGGATAAGAGATAGCTTCTGACAGAGGAGGGAGGCCTTTGTAAGGTCTTCAGGTTCGAGCCTGGGCTGATCTTTCAGAGATGGTGTGATTTACTAACAATCGCTGAATATCCGCCGTGCATCGGACGAGCACGTTAAGTGACGGCCCCCAGGCTGGACCCACTGGTTAAATGGGTATCCTTTCCTATGCCCTCCTGAAATTATCTCACCCCTCTGTGTGCAACATCGTACTTGTACGGTGGCTCCATCTACTGTACTCTAATCTCACTACAAACTGTTCTGTCAAAGTTGCTAGACTTGCTCTCATTCCTTCCGTTTCTGTGTCCTGCCCAAAAGGCGATTTCGCTGTAGGTGGCTGAGACCTAAACTCTACTCACTGTGGACGGAAGTCCTACAAAAAAATGATAAATACTGTGGGAAAAAAAGGAGGAAGGCATTGCGAAGTGAGCTTGGAAGGTGGGTAGACGTGGGGAGTTTAGGCTCCGAGGAACGCGGTTCTGGTTTTTAGTGTGAAGCCGGGTACTTCGAGAGAAAGAGAAGAGTATTGAGAAGTGAGCTTGGAAGGCGGGAAGACGTAGGGAGTTTAGGCTCCGAGGAACGCAGTTCCTGGTTTTTAGCGTGAAGTCGAGTGCTTCGAGAGAAAGCGTGGAGTCGGAACGACTCTGATATTAGAGTGGCCATAAGGCAACTGATTTTTGATTGAACAATTCGTGACGGACGTCGCATGCGAAACAAATTCGTCGACGTGGATATTGGCCCGGAACCAGACTCTTATCAATACTTTAGCTTCATTAAATTTATTGTCTTTCTTATTCACGAAGTATTTATTGAAGTTCATGCAGTGCTTTACAGTAGCCATTCTCTCCCTTCCTTGATTCGCGGATAATTAAGCAAAAAGTCGGAGGAAGAGGGGCCTGGATAATAAATTCATAATTAATAAATTACGAGAGTGAGAACCTCAGATAATTTGCTGTCAGTGGGGAGTTGTTAAATTAACTCACGGACGCCTATCGGAAAGGAGGCGGGACTTAGCACGAAAGGATATGACTCACTCCTACACCATTAATTAGACTTTCGTTAGATCAGGTATGATCACCAAACAGCTTCGTTAGATCGCCCTTAGTTCTTGAGATATGAAGTATCTTCACACTAGTTTATCCCCCTTCTAACGTTAATGCGCACTTTTCGCACACCGCATTCGAAATTTCACACAAACGTCGTTCAGTTAGTTGGATCTTCGTTAGAACATGGTTAACCACTTGAAATTTTCGTTAGATCTACCATAAAACGCCCGATATTCGGCATAAATTATGTGTGAGTGTGTGAAGGAGGTACCTCCGGATTAGCCCCCCCCCCATTTCAAAAAAAAACCTATGCCATTCATTAGACTTTCGTTAGATTAGGTATGATCACCAAACAGCTTCGTTAGATCGCACTTAGTTCCTGATATATGAATCATTTTCACACTAGGTCAACCCTCTCCCATCTCCAAACGTTAATGTGGACGTTTTCGACACACCGCATTCGAAATGTCATACAAAAATCGTTCAGTTCGTTTGACCTACGTTAGTACAAAATTAACCACCTGCAATTTTCGTTAGATCTAATATAAAACGCGCGATATTGCGCATACATTTTATGATGGGCTAGCGCCGGATTAGCGCCACCCATCGCAGCTGAGGTGATGGTAGCTACGTCACTGAATTAGAATTTGTTAGTGTAAAACAAAAGTCAAACGTTCCAAACTTTCCCACATCAACTAGATGACTTTTTCAAGGAAGATAGATCCCTCAAGGGTAAAATCTTTCTGCCTGGTAGTTTCCAAATCACAGTAATCCCCCATAACTATCTTATATGGAAAGGCGTAATTCATATAATTGTGTGTACGCAGCTCATGATGATAATTTCCCATGACTTTCTGTGAAAATTGCACCTGAAGAAGATTGGGTTTCAGGAAGCAGACTCTGTGCGGAATCATATTTCTGACTGTTGAGAATACACAATGAACATTTCTTTTTCCTTTTGTTTCTAAGGGCTCGTCTTTCGAATAATAGAGGAGTACATATAGGTAAGGTAAACACCGTTCTTTTGCATCTCTTTACTACAGGGAATAAAGCAGGGAATTGAATAAGCCTGTTTTGAAAGATACACTGGCGTGCAAACATTAAAGGCTAAAAGGTTTTTCGAATGTAACATCGTGCAGAAGTGCTCCACATCGACTCAAATCATACCATAAGATCCCCAAGATGTAAGAATATGGGACAAGTGAGCAAAACCATCCAAACAAGGAATCCAAAGGATATAAAGGCACTTTATTGAAAAAGGTAGCTTCGAGCACAACTGCAGGATTTACAACGTCTGTTCATGCTGAGGACAAGGTTGCCAAGGAGCTGTTAAGGCATCGCGGCCCATTCCTATTGCAGCGCCAATCGCAGCTGCGGAATCGTTTCTGGCGGCTGGTGACGTGCTGCCAAGCGTCTCCCAAGAAAGTCCCACGCGTGTTCGATTGGTGTTCGTCCGGGAACCTTGGGCCAATCCAGATCCATGCGTTGAATATCTTCACTCTCCTACAGCTCTGCGACAGCCACTGTACGATGAGGGGTAGCGTTGTCGTCCATGAAGAGGAACTCAGGACCCACAGCACCTCTAAACAGATGCTCGTGAGGCAGGAGAACCTCGGTACAATAGAGGACACCAGTGACTGAACCTCCTTGGAAGATGTGGAGGTCAGTACGGCTACCAAGCATGATACCGTCCCAAACGAGAACTCCGCTACCTCCAAACCTGTCCCTTTCGATGATGTTGGAGGTGTGAGTGCTTGTTCCCTGCTCTCTCCAGATGTGTGTACGTCCAGAAACGCTGGTCAGACTAAATCGGCTCTCATCCGTAAAGAGAACTTGACCCCATTGCAGATGTGTCCAGTTCTTGTTTTCCTGGGACCAGAGAAACCGCCGTCTCCGATGAGCAGGCGTTAACGGCACACACCGTACTGGTCGTCGTGCAAATAGACCACCTTTGTGCAGCCTCCTGGCCACAGTAAAACGCGATAACGGACGTCCAGTTGTCTGTTGCATGAGCCTTGCGATTTCTCCCGCTGTCTGTCGTCTGTCTCTTCTCGCCTGTAGGACAACATACCGGTCGTCCGCCGCCGTGCTTGCTCGTGGACGACCACTGCTAAACTCTCGAACAGCTCTTCTTGTCGTATGAAATGCTCTCCAAGCTCGTGAAACGATGCTGTGAGCGATCCCGAACTCCTCGGCCACACTAGTCACACTTCGACCTTCTTCCAATTTCCCAATGACGCGACCTCGAGTAAAGTCATCCAGATGTCGTCTACTGGATTGCCTGTTGGCCATATCACACGGTGGCAGCAACTCTACGTCGTTGAAACCGATGTACACCGTGCAGTAGCTTTCACCGAATTGCTGAGCGTACACCGCCCGTGTGCTTTATACTCTTCCATTTTGTTTGTCTGCGTGCTGTATTATTTACCTCAATTTCTTTGCCTGTGCACCTTTCTGCTAGGTTCGGAATTAAATATGTTTTAAGCTGTTTGTCAACTATTTATCAACAAATAAAAATATATTGAAGTACATAATTAAATTGATAGTCATAATGTTCTGTAAAATTTTTAAATCGCCTTTCTGTGTAGAAAATGAAAATTATTACACACTGAAGATTTTTTAATACATTACATGCTTTAAGCAGTATTCTACCAATATAAGTGCTCAATTACATTTCTAGAACAAAACCCTCATTACAACGGCAGTACTTCTATGTCTTGGTATGGTTAACAGTACTGTGCTCAGTACAAGGAAATCTTTCAGTACACATGAAAGAGCTTTTCTGCAAAAGGCTGTAAAAATAAGATTACAAAAATCATATAATTCCTTTCCCATCACCGATGTTCTTTCATGACCAGGAAAAATGTCATCCTACTAAAATATACCTAAATAAAAAAATTAGCTAATTTCACTCTTCTAGCAATTGCTGATAACAAAAACTGTGGAGTTTTGTGTTTTTGTATCATTAGAAGTGGAAATGGTCTGGATTCCTACAACTACTTACAGATGACATAATTGGTAGGGATAAGTACAACAGAAACCCTATCAACTGAGATGTTGTATTAATGCTGATCGGTAGCAGTTTACAGCTTCCCTCTCCCCATATTTTAAGTATACGAGAGATTACTACAAGTCTTTTGTTACAAGGAAATGACCTGGATATTTACAATTGCTTACAGGTGCGATAATCGGTAGGAATATAAATTTAACGGAAACTCCATCAATTGATAGTAGTGCTAATTGCAGACTTTGCAGATTTTCTCGGCCGCGTCTCCGTTTCCATCTTTTTTTTTTTTTTTTTTTTTTTTTTTTTTTGTTCTTTTAACTGTAGAAGGGATTTTTATAAGTCCATCTGTGGACACGTTATGTTCACGTACTCAGAGTGAGGAATCCAAATAATTAAAATTTGTAGATGAAATTTAAGTGGTATCATTTCTCAGTTCTGCTGCTAATGTCCAAATTACGCTTGTTCAATGTAAATTTTCTCAGTAGGAATCGGATAAATGCGCAAAGAAACATGATTATACTTTGAACATACTAAGCCCCCAGTAGCGCAGTGGCCTAAGCACTGACTTATGATCGAGTGAGCCCAGGATAGACCCCTACGTGTGTAATGAGTGGTGCGCTTTTCCCATTTTACTTTCTCCCTCCCTTGAAAAAATTCTCCATAGATAGTTTAGATAATACTTTAGAAAATTTTGAATGCCTTTAAGAGCAAGGAATCTATGCATTTCTCCCTTTCTATACTCCTCCCCTTCTTTCCACTTCATCTGATCAAGGAAAGCAGGAAAGGAACGGGAAAAAAAAGATAGACTTGTTGCCCCGGCGGGCCAGTTGTCTAAGCGCAAACTAGTGAGCATTCATTCTGGTTCGAATCCCGATGAGGCATGGATGTTGTGTTGTGTTGTGTTTGTCTTACGGCACTAGCTCTCTTCCTCCCCTTGAACCAGTGTCTCCAAAATTTAGATGGCGACTGCTTAGCCCTTCGAGTTGCAAAGGGTGGCTGTGAAACCCCCAATTTTAATACCTTGCTTTTATTTCTTTATAAAATTCGAAGAATTACCCGCCGCCCCGGTGGCGCAGTGGTCTAAGGCTTTTGCCTCTGATCATTCGTCCGTAAGGGGTCCGTGTTCGAATCCCGGTCAGGCATGGATGTTGTGTTTGTCTTACGGCACTGGCTCTCTCCCTTCCCTGGAACCAGTGACCCTAAATTAGGGACGGGCGACTGCTTATAGCCCATTGAGTTGCTCACGGTGGTCGTTAAACCTCCAATCAAAAAAAAAAAAAAAGAATTACCCTCTTTAGTATTCAAACTACTTACAGCTGTTATATTTGATGTCGTGATGTGATTTCATAAAAATTTCCCTCAAACGTCAGATCGATTTTTTTCCCCGTGTCACTGTGTTATCAAGAAAATCACCTTCCTTTGATGGTTTCAGCATTTAATTTCACAACCATACACGTTCGGAAGGTAGCTAGTCGTTGTATTTGAATTAAATCCTCTTAGGGTTCAGTGATAGGAAGTTATTTAATTACATGATATTCATTAGATGTACAGTAAAATAGATGTATATTTAAAAGATACAGTCATTGTATAGACGAAACAAAACAGGTACTTTTATTTAGAGAGGACTAAAGAGTTACTAAATGTTATTTATTTAGTCTAAGCAAAAGAATTAATTGGCATTCCATTCGTCAGACATTTTCGAGAGACGCATTCCAACCTATCGTGACTTTTCTTCATGCATACTGCTTCGCACAAGCGGACTTCCAAATATAGTTCCCCCACATTTCTCCATTTCGTAGTAAGTTTATTCTCGGGGGAAAATCCGCCAACAAATCTTGTTAATGAATTTCCCCCTAGAAAGATTTTCCTCAAATACGGAATGGTGTTACATCCTGCACCGAAGGCGCATGGGGAAGATTGGCATTTAACCTTCATTTAGCCATCAAGTAAATTCTAATGTGCTGACAAATAGGAAAAAAGAAACAGAGATAAGGATAAAAGAAACAGATAAGAAAAAAGAAGTCAGCTACTCCTTCAAGTCAGCTACTCCTATGTGGGATGATATAAAGAAATTAGCTAGCTACTCTACCCCTAAATGTACAGCCTTTCGGGAAACCTTGGAGATCATTACCAACAGCGACACTTGCAACGGTTGTGTCTCGCTCGAGTTGCCACGAATTTGAAACCAATTCTTCAAGTAACGCCTTTTCTCTACCAGGATCTCGCGTGCAACCAACGTGATGCCTCGTATCTTTAAATGAATATAACGTCGCATCCATTTATTGTGAAGTTCCCGCGTTCAAATTGTTAAGCGTTCTATTTTTCAGTTTGCAGTTTCTGTCTAACTTCCTTGAAAAAGCCATCTGGTTGATGTGCGAAAGCTTGGAAACGCTTATGTGTTTATTTCCTACGCCAATAAATTGGATCACTAGTACAGTGTTACTATTTACTACTTAATTGGTGTACTGTTCCTCGTTATAAATTTGTTTTAGTTTTCAAACGTCTTCTGTACTTTAATTGGTTTGTATGTGCAGAAAAGTTTAACAGCTCGTTATTGTATTTTTACACCTCTGAAACTGATGAATACACAACATTTACAGACAAAAGAAAAAATTCGTTTCAAAATGGTGTTATTTAGATTTCATAGAGCGCACACGAATGTTCATTTTCTTCCTCATTTTACATTTTTATACACCACTGCTTAAGGAACGATATTCACTTTTAAGCATCCCTCTGTGTCACATTTTCTTGACTTAAAACGCTGCAGCTTTTTTTCCTATGAAATTACAAAATAAGTCATTTTTATCGTACCGAAAAACTGAAAGGAAAGAAATAAGGATCACTTTCTCCATTGAATTTTGTTATACTCCGTAATAGGTTCATCTCTCTTCAGACGAGTGACTAAAATGTACTCCGACGTCTGTCTTCATCCATCAATGCTGAACGTTTCTTTCCTTTTTTTTTTTTTTTTTTTTTTGTAATACAGAACTTAAAGACCACCAAGAGCAATGCTATGGTTTAGTAGCGGTCGCCCGGCCTTAAATTCTGGCCTTTGGTTCTTCATCAGACAAATACACAAGTTTTTCGGATATCGAATCCGTGCCTATAGCGAAAGAACAATCAGAAGCGAGCGCCATTAAACAGACACACCGCCCATGTCTTATTCGGATATCGAATACGGGCCTATAGTGAAGGAACAATCAGAAACCAGCGTCATTACACAAACTGTCCTGTCCACTTTTCCCTTATTATGCTAACGAATCCTCTCATCTCGGAGGAATGATCGCACACCAAGTATGTCTTAATATTATATGAAACTCGGGCCCTGTTTCGGATGAATGATCATCATGATATATAAAGAGGTAGGACAAGGTTTTTGCCGCTTCTGTTTATCCCCGCTCAACTTTTGCGCTTTTCATAGATCACGATTAGAGAGGTGATACGTCATGACTCTGCCCGAATGCATGGCCCCCGAAGCTGTAATAAAACTGTAATACTAAATGATTAAACTCCTGCCTAAAAAGCATGTTTAAATAACAACAGAAAAAATTATATATAAAATGCTACGAGAAAAAGCAAGTTTTCTTAACCAAGGACTAAGAACTGTAAGTAAACTTATAAATATGCACTTGTATTTAGACAACAGGACACCGAAAGCTTTGGAGTAACCTTCAGCGTCAATAGCAGAGAATGTGACAGTAATAGTAAAGGTAATGGGACTAGATAATGTAGAAGTTCGTGGCATATATCAACTCCTTGTGAGTCATGGTGAAACGCTTTCAACGGAAGATTTAGAAGAGCTACTTAAACAGAGGAAACAGAGAGAGAGAGAGAGAGAGAGAGAGTGAAGCTGATTTTGCAATGCCTGTCGGGAGGCTAACGGGAAAATTGATGCAATAGTCTATTGCTCTACTGGATGTGATATCCTCTGTAGCAACAATCCCAACTGGAGGCGGAGCTAAACCGTTAAGTCAGGAATTGAGAGAGTTATAAAGCCATACTATTTTATCACAGAAGAAAATCAAATAAATTTCTATACTCTATCATTTTTAAAACAGTAAATCTTTTCTCTTTTCTTAAATACTATCATCTTAAACATTACACAATTTTAAATATGCAAATTTAATAAAATAAAACATTTTGCAAGTATTTTGTGTTTATAATAATCTTGGAACGGAACCTACTGCATTTACGTAAGATCGCATTATGTACCCAATGGGCAAAACATCAGAGGTACATTGCCAATAGTGTGTTGGTCCTCCTCTAGCGAGAATTACAGTCTGTACACGCCGAAGCATCGACTCCACCAATTGCCGGAGGGTTTTTCCAGATAATTCCAGCCATGCCTGTTGTAGCATTGCTTATATCTCTTGGCGAGACGTAAGTCTAAGAACCATGGATCTAATATTCCGTATTACGGCATTCCAGAGAGCTTCCACGAGATTTAAATTTGGGGACCCTGGAAGCCACTGGACAGTCCCAAACTCAGATGGGTGTTTCTCGATCCATGCCTGCGTGGTTGTGGCCCCATCTGGAGGCACATGGTCCCGCTGGAATAGACTGTTACCCACAGGATGTGCACAGTTTGTAGGTAATCAGCTAGCACATGCTGATAGCGTGCATAAGTTAAGGGCCTCTCCAGACACATTAAGGGATTTACTGTGTCTACGACTTAGTGTGGTCTGTGATGGTTTCGAAGTTTTCTTATGGGACACATTAATTAAGTACCTTAACGTGCCCCATAAGAAAACTTCGAAACCATCACTGACCCACTACCGCCTTGAACAGAACCGATTTAGCAAGACGGGTTCATGGTATCATTCACTCGACGCCACACCCGCATCCACCCGTCAGCTCAGTACAGCTGAAAACGGAATTCATCTGGCTATATGACGCGTCTCCACTCTGCGTAGTTCCAGTTCTGATGTCGCTGGCACCAGACGAGATGTAATATCCGATGAAGAGCAGTCAACAGTCTCTGCTGCCACACGTGCGATTTAAAAAATTGTTTCAATATCGAATGTCACTTAGCTTGTTGAACGTTTTGGGTTTGTGTATGAGGAGTTTTATAGTTGACAGTAATGTCGTTAAGTGGCGTTTGTGTACTACATTTTGCAGCTGTTATCTCCGCTTCTGACACTCTTTCGATAAATTCCTTCTTTACTGTATGCCATTCGCTGCAACAGAGATATGGAGCGTTATCGTCTTTAAATAGTGCAAGTATTTCCCGCTAGGGGTTGTGAAGTCAAAACCTTTTCTCACTCTTTCTGCTTACGAAAGCCGTCTTTGAAAAGTTCTTTTTCCCTAGCATTGCTTTTTCCATGAAGAATATTTTTTGCCTATTATCAACTTTTCCATTTGTTGTATCCTTCAGCTTCTATTTTCTATTTATTAATACTCAAGATAAGCACTACGTTTGAAGACACAACATTTTAATAGTAATTTAATCAACATCACTCTACGACTGAAGGAAATAGCTGGTTAGCCTAACTGCAATAAACAGAATATCACATAAACATAAGCTTAGCGCCCCCGGTGGCGCAGTGGTCTAAGCGATGGCCTCTGACCATTCGTCCGAACGGGGTCCGGGTTCGAATCCCGGTGAGGCATGGATGTTGTGTTTGTCTTACGGCACTGGCTCTCTCCCTTCCCTGGAACCAGTGTCCCTAAATTAGGGACGGGCGACTGCTTATAGCCCATTGAGTTGCTCACGGTGGTCGTTAAACCTCCAATCAAAAAAACAAAAAACAACATAAGCTTAACTACATGTTACGTCTGTCTGGTCTTTTACACAGAAACTCTTTGCGCTTTGACTTTCTTTGAAACAGTACGTGCCTTCAAAGCACGCGGCGCCGCCCCGGTGGCGCAGTGGTCTAAGGCGTTGGCCTCTGATCATTCGTCCGTAAGGGGTCCGGGTTCGAATCCCGGTCAGGCATGGATGTTGTGTTTGTCTTACGGCGCTGGCTCTCTCCCTTCCCTGGAACCAGTGACCCTAAATTAGGGACGGGCGACTGCTTATAGCCCATTGAGTTGCTCACGGTGGTCGTTAAACCTCCAATCAAAAAAAAAAAAAAAAAAAAAAAAAAAAAAAAAAAGCACGCGGCAATATCCTGCGCTACATGATTTATTATTACACGCGACTTCCCAGACAATTACGTATAAACTACAACATCTCCTTCTCTACTTAAAAAGAAGAACTATGCATGTAAACAATCAAACAGTCTCGGCAATAATAGTCTTTGTTTACAAAACTAAACGTTCCGGAGGTTTACGAAATGTCCGAGTTGATGGTAACCCACGTTCTGTGGATTGTCCTTGATCCAAAAACACTTATTTACCTCGTCGGTCAGGCTCCTATTCTTGTGGAGCAGATGCGGAAAGATACTTTTGAAGTGTCTCAGGTTCATTCTGTAGGGTCTTCTCTGCATCCATAAATATTCTGTACGATGTCGCTGCACTTCGCACTTGGTCCATGTGGCGGAACCAACTTCCATTTGGCGTACTTACCTCCTCCACCATGACATTTCGCACGGATCCGATCACGGAACCCAGAATCCAGGCAGGTCCATGTATGATCAAAATTCTTTACACAGCCTCTATCACCTGCTTTAAAAGCGTCCGCAGGACTATAAGTTGGTGGCCATTCGTTGTGACTCTCCCTCGGGTGAACTAAATCAAGTCGACTCCTCAGAGGACGTCCTAACATAGCCGCAGCTAATGAAATCAATCGAATGTCAACTGGCCAGAGGTGAACGGTGAAAATTGAACAGGAAACGCTCCATGCGCTCCTTCAATGTACCTCTCGAAATCTTCTTTAGTGCTGTTTTCACTGTTCGCACAGCTCTCTCGGCCACACCATTTGATGTTGGATGAAATGGTGCAGCTCTTATATGCTTGATACCATTATGCACCATGAAATAACGGAATTCACCACTAGTAAATGGTGTACTATTGTCACTTACTATACTTTTAGGTAGGCCAAAACGTGAAAATAGAGTTCTGAGAACTGCAATAGTAGCTAAAGGTGAAGTTGATAGAACAGGCTCCACTTCCAGCCACTTTGACCCGGCATCCATTATAACCAGTAAAGTTTGACCTTCGAGCGGTCCCGAATGGTCACTATGTAATCTCTCCCAAGGAGATTTAGGAATGGGCCAGGGCACCTGCTTCGCAGAGGAAGGGAAACATTTTCTTGGCATGCATTGCAGTTCTTGACCAGGGCCTCTATGTCTTTATCAATACCAGGCCACTATAAATAATGAGCATGCCATTATTTTGATTACAGTGACGCCTTGATGTCCGTCATGCATTTCATTAAGTATGATTTTCCGGTAGTGTTCATTAATAAACACTCTACATCCTCGAAGAATGACGTCATTCACCATTGATAATTCATTTGGTATCACTCGACTGTAAAGCCCGAAGTTCCTCTAATGCATTTCTCTTCTATTTTTCGACAGATCTCCATAAAAGTGGTATCAAAACAATCTTCAGTTCAGAGGAAAGAAGGTTCATACAAAAAAAATTAGATAGACAACGGGTTTACCTTTTTTAAGCACCTCAAAGTAACCTCACTCGCTTCGGCAGGGAACGCGAGCCTCCTCGTTAAGCCTAACCGAAGCTTCGGGCTTTACAGTCCAGTGATACCAAATAGTGTCTAACTAGTTTTTACATGTCCTTACTGTTATTTAACAGAAAAATTCGACATAATTTAAGCGGTTTGAGAATTCTAAGAGAGACGCCAACAGAAATTCATAAGTCGTTTTCTTCGGTTTTGAAGTATTCTTATAACTCCAAACATTTTTGGTGATCTTACACCCGCTAAAAAAATAAAGGATTTCGAACTGAAACTTACTTTAATAATTTGCTGAATAACACAGTGTATAAGCGGTGTAGTTCGCTACTGACCCGACTTCCAAGTGACCCGGTCGACAGAACGAATGAAAATTGAAAAGATCCGTTGATGGCTCGCTTGTTCCAACTTCCAGCGGGGCGCCTGCAATTTCAATGTGCAGTTGCAGTCAAGGTTATTAGATATCTTTTTCTTTTTTTCTTTTTTTTTCTTGAAGACGATGAGGCCTATAGACTGAGTTTATGCCTCACAGCAACTAGTTGCCCATGCGGTAATAGCGAAAATGTCTCCAGATCACTATGAATCTCGAAGATGCACGACCAGCGGACCAGCCAAGGAGGTGAACCTCCTTGCGACCAGCACGTGAAGCCACGGCAGCATCACAAAAGTCCATCATCGGACATACTCATGAGAAGAAAAGTTAGGAATGGAGTGTTTAAAAGGAGAAGCGTCTGGAGAGAATTATAAATTTCTCCAAGGCCCGAACTTTACGTTTTTCCACGGAAGCGTCCCAAAAGTCCAACAAGGAATACGTTTGAGCAGAGACAAAAGTTGTGAAAGGAGGGGATTGTCACACCAAAACAAACCCTCTGATATGCACTGTGCCGCCCCGGTGGCGCAGTGGTCTAAGGCGCTGGCCTCTGATCATTCGTCCGTAAGGGGTGCGGGTTCGAATCCCGGTGAGGAATGGATGTTGTGTTTGTCTTACGGCACTGGCTCTCTCCCTTCCCTGGAACCAGTGACCCTAAATTAGGGACGGGCGACTGCTTATAGCCCATTGAGTTGCTCACGGTGGTCGTTAAACCTCCAATAAGAAAATATATATATGCACTGTACGCAGGACAGCAGAGGAGGAAGTGAGGAACAGTCTCAGGCCCGGAGCCACAGAAGCACATCGGGGAAGGACGTTTCCGTATCAGAAAGAGGTAGTTGCTTTAAGGTGCCATGTCCGTGCGTAATTTCTGAATGATGACCGCTAAAGAACTTCGATAACAATGTTCGCTAGGCCATCTGTGACGGAAGCTGATGAACGGATATCGCTCTACCCACCCTGACGAGAGCCAGGCTGAATCAGAAGCGGAGATGATCATGTTGCCACTGATGCAGATATCGGTGCTGAAAAGGAAGATCCGAGCAGATAATTGAGTAGCAGGTTGCAGGCGAAACAGGAGGGGCCGGCAGATCCTGTAGAAGATCGCTGTTGACGAAAAGCGGCTCCTGTCGGAAGCGACTGAGAACGATTCCAAGGGGAAAGCCATGGGATCTCCAATCGTAGGATGACAAGGCGTCCTCTTCCAGAAGAAGATTAGCAATAGGCGAACGCTGACCCATTGACAGGTGGCGGTACAAAAATCGGACTGTCGGGAGGGTGATTCGAGAACGAACGCTAGCGATTCTACATTCAGCACGCAAGACCGCAACAGGCGTCGAACGAGGGAGGTGAATGGCTGCACAGCGTGCATGGTTAAGCAGAACTTCTAGAGCGTCTTAGAGATAGGTGGGGGATGCGAACAGGACCGGAGCCGCATATTCCAGAATTGGCCGAATCACAGCAACGTAGGCACGCCGATGTGGAACGTCCTGGAAAAAATGCGAACTGAAGCTTGCTGATCCGTTGATGAGAGAGAATAAAGTCTGTTAGGCGAGAGACCAGGACTTTCTCCAAGATCTTCGAAAAAACCGATGTGAGGGTGAACATTCGGTACGATGATAAGTCGAGAGCAGATTTGTTAGGCTTCTTTATTGGGATCACCCAGGACTCCTTCCAGCATGAAGGGTGAACGCCGGCAGACCAAAAGAGGTTAAGGAGGTCAACCAGCCATGACGAACTCCAACCTCCATATACGTCTCACCAGTTCGTAAGTACACCCATCAGGACCGGGTGCACAGCGTCGGGGCAATCCATTAATAGCCCTGGTAACTTCACCGGCTGTAAGTAACGCATCCAACACTAGGGAAGAGTCATCATGGTCAATAGAAAAGGAATGCACCGAACAGCCTGAGGCTGTGGAAAAGAGATCATCAAACGCCGAAGCCTGCTCCACCGCATCAGCAACCAGGGAATCGTCAATCCGAAGAAGCAGGTGATCCGGGCTCGATCCAACATGAGATTTCAGACGGCGCAAGAGGAAGAAAAAGAAGCTTGGCATCGAGGTGTCGTTGCATTGTGCCTTCCAGTAGGCACGTCTCTTAAGTGTGAGGAGGTGGCGAAGATTCCGTTCTTCCTGCCGATATAACGTCCAAGCGAAGAGGCAGCCGGACGACTTCGCATAACGAAGGAGGCGACGTTTCTTGCAAAGCCGCTGAGCACAATTAAAGTCCCACCGGGGATACCAACGTCGACGCTGACCGCAGGGACGACGAGAAGCATGGAGAATCTGGGAAATCCGGTCCAGGATCAAAGCGGCACCGTCAGGAGTGGAAGGAAGTTCACCTCGGATAATCTTCTGGATGGAAGGCCAAGCCACTGACCACGCAACTGGCTGCAGACCCAGTGGAGGGGAAGCCAAACATCCCTGCCGCCAATGTTGTAATGACAGGATGATGGGTGCTACCGTAGAGATCACTATCCACTGACCAGGAGCAGTAAGGAACCAGCTGAGGAGAGCACATGGTGAGGTCCAAGACAGAGCAACTTGACCCCTTGCAAAAAGTAGAGGGCCCCGAGTTTAGGAGACAAAGATCCTGTGAGCAAAGCCAGTCCACGAACTCAGTACCTCCCCGGCTCGGAGAAGCAGAACCCCAGCTAGGGTGATGAATGTTGAAATTCCCAACCACCATACAACAGTCAGTGAGCAGTTTTTCGATCCTACCAATCAAGAGCGCCGAGAGGGGAGGGGAGGGAATGTATAAATTAATAATCCTGATCGTGGTTTCGCCAAAGAAGATATCCGTAGTAAGAAGCTGTTCGTTTGAATCCGAGCTGAAGGAGTCCACCAATCTGGAAGAGATATCCGACCTGATTGCAGTAAGGAGACCACTCCCCGACTATCCCTCCCTATCACTTCTATACACCGTACGGGCTGGGAGGGAAAAAGAGATACCAGGAGATAGTCAAGATCGTGGCTGTAGCAAAAATAGAACTGTCGGTGAAATAAGGTCTTTTCGAGCGAAGGGACTGCGCATTCCATTGGACCAGCGACCAACTATTCATGAAAAGGGAAGTGCTCCGCTAGGCTGGATTCCGTCTTGAACCGCTTGGAACAGAGACTGCAAAGAAACTTACCGTCGTCACAATGAGCTTTCTTTTTTATTTTTTTATTTTTTTTTTGATTGGAGGTTTAACGACCACCGTGAGCAACTCAATGGGCTATAAGCAGTCGCCCGTCCCTAATTTAGGGTCACTGGTTCCAGGGAAGGGAGAGAACCAGTGCCGTAAGACAAACACAACATCCATGCCTCACCGGGATTCGAACCCGGACCCCTTTCGGACGAATGATCAGGGGCCATCGCCTTAGACCACTGCGCCACCGGGGCGGCACAATGAGCTTTCAATTGAGACAGCAAGGCTGGGCGAGAAGAGAAGGGCATGGCGCATAGAGGACACAGGAAGGTTCTGGAGTGAGAAAGTTTGACGGATTCCGCAGCCAACTCCACATACGGAATCACAGAATCTTCGTATAACAGGAATTCATCGGCGCTTTGACCAGTGTCAGGAGGTTGCTCAGCAGGCACTGAAGAAGCTGGGCTCGCCGCAAATGTAGTGGGAAGATTCTGCAAAACTTCAGCCTGTGGCACCTGCGCAGTGGTTGAGGTGGGACCGGCATGTAGGGAAGAAGGAGGTGAAAGGAGATTTGTCAATAAGTCCAATCTACTGGTGAGTTTGGAGATGATGCCCAGAAGCTGAGGGAAGGCAGAGGAGCAAGCACACGGCGGTTGACCCTGTGTCGCCCCGCATATGAGGCCTGGTGGACTTGACGCACTTTTTTTTTTTTGATTGGAGGTTTAACTACCACCGTGAGCAACTCAATGGGCTATAAGCAGTCGCCCGTCCCTAATTTAGGGTCACTGGTTCCAGGGAAGGGATAGAGCCAGTGCCGGAAGACAAACACAACATCCATGCCTCACCGGGATTTGAACCCTGACCCCTTTTGGACGAATGATCAGAGGAGATCGCTTAGACCACTGCGCCACCGGGGCGGCTTTGACGCACTTAGTCCCGAGCTTCTGATAGCTGAGATGCTTCGAAGCCATAATATCTAGTATCCGTTTTTCTTGGAGGTAAATTGGGCATTTCGTGTCAAAAGTAGGATTTAGGTTTAGGTTGGAGGTTTAACGACCACCGTGAGCAACTCAATGGGCTATAAGCAGTCGCCAGTCCCTAATTTAGGGTCACTGGTTCCAGGGAAGGGAGAGTGCCAGCGACGTAAGACAAACACAACATCCATGCCTCACCGGGATTCGAACCCGGACCCCGTTCGAACGAATGATCAGAGGCCATCGCTTAGACCACTGCGCCACCGGGGAGGCAGGAAGCAGGATGAGAGCCCTCGCACAATACGCACTGGAAGCTCAAAGCCGAGCATACCGAAGAGTCATGTCCTTCACCACAACGAGAACAGCAAGCGGCACTACGACAGGTTGACAGCAGATGCCCATAACGCTGACAATTTTTACACTGCCTAAGTGAATCCAAGAAGGATCTGACCGCACATCTCGAATGCCACAGATAGATAGTGTCACGGTTAGTAAAGCCCAGTTCCTCCACTAGAACCGAAGAAGTAGGGACCCTCGAGGAATTTACTGAACGTCGGAACCGAACAACACGAAGACAGTTCACACCATGGTCCAACAATTCCGTAGCAATCTCATCTACAGGGGCTTCAATGTCCACATCTCGAACTAAAAACTTCGTTGTCATAAGCTTAGTGAGGACCTGAGTTTTTACAGGGACCTGAAGAAAATGAGAAAGTTGACAAATTTCCAGCAAGCAAATGAGATTCGAGGAGCGCACCAAATAAGTCACCCGAACGTCTAAAATAGAGTCATGCATTGAAATATTGTCCACGAAGAACCTCTTCAACAACGTGGGACGGAATCTGGGTAGCTTCCCAGAAGTCGGGGAAAGAAGTATTTCCCCACGAGTCACTCCGCTCGCAAATGCCCTACGCAGCAATTTCTCAGGAGATCATTGAATCGAACAAATAAAATCATTAACTGGGACTAGCAAACCACCCAGCTGAGGAAGCTCATCACCCGGTGAAGAACGCATCCTTTTAGCCGGAGTAGAGGAATCAGATGACCCCATCCCCGCCGGACCCACCGGCTGTAGCTGGGGCCCACCCCGAATCAACTGACCACAGCAAATGAGAGCATGCAAAGTAAAATAAATTACCTTGGATATGGGAAGAACCAACCGCCTGCAAAACCTTAGCAGGCAAAGAAACGAAAATGAAAGAGGAAACAGTAAGCCGCTGTCACAAAAATACAACAAAACAAGAACGCTTTCGCCAACGACGACACAACCAAAACGCACGGTATCCTACGTGGTTCACTCCTTGGGTTCACCGAATAGAAACAGGAGAGCCAACTTCACACCAGCTAACCGTTGCCAATCAGCAGAAACAACTATTAGATATCTCTTTAGGTTGAGCCACTTCTGTCGAAATGACGTCACACTGGGAGCAAAGCAGCGAGAGGGGAGGGCCATCGCCGCTGGTTGCTACGGCTTACACGTTAGCAAGGAATGTAAATAAACGCGAAGAAAAATGTTTTCAAATACTAGTAATTTCAAACTTCAAAGATTAACATATTTATCAGTGATCTGTTATTTCCTCTTTTATGAATTAATTAATTTTGAAACCAAAATAAATGAACAGCTTTTGTATAAAGAAATATAAGGGCTTTGCTCTAAGCAAACATATGAGGATGAAGCACGTGACGTCATCGAGAAGTTTCAGTGAAGTTGCAACAGTTCTTGCAAGTTCCTGAAGGACAAGCATACCTGGTTGTCGGTTGTTCTGCACTTAGTGCGTAAAGTGCAATCATTAGCGGTCGGTGTTTATAAAAATTTAAAGCCAAAATGCCTAGATTTTGGGATATTATGAATTGCGGTAAGAGAGGAAATCGAGACCGTAAGACTTTTTCATGCTACTAGCTGCTGTCTCTAAAGACAGTACCGAAAAAATTCGCTTATAGGCCAAACAAAGAGGTATCGCTTCCCAGAGCTTGGAAAAATTTTTTTGACGAGTTAGACTCTTCAAAGGCAGAAAACCTTTTATATGTTAGTTTTATCCAGAAATCACTGATTTCTGGATAAAACTGAGAATCTGTCTTTTGCTTGTTCAAACGCTACTGGAGTGCAGTGCTTGAACTTATTGGGCAAGGCGTTTCATTCGTTGTTTCAAAGGTTTCAAGTTGAATTTAAAATGTGTTCGCAGTTTTTTTGCATAGGTTTTATTGCTACTGACTATTTTTTTATGGAACACCTTTTAGAGTTTGTCTCTTAGTCAAAATATTTCCTAAATAAACGCTTCGGTCCCCAATCGGCACTTCTGCGCACGTGGTTTTTTTTTTTTCCAGGGACTTTTTTAGAAGGTTCCTGGTTGATCTAGGAGGTGTTGAAACTTTTTATAAGGCTAAAAGTTAATTTGTTAGCAAACCTGATTTCTAGTCAGAAGCAAATCTCTGGCTCTTCTATATATTTTTAGATCTCGAGCAGAATTTTTGACTCAGAATTTTTTGCAAATTATTTCGGCTGACTCACAATTTTTTGCGAATTATTTTCGGCTTTTCACTTTTAAAGTTATTTGGCTGTCGGTGTTGGGGTTTTTTAGTTAACTACTTTGTGCTATATGATATTTCCTCCCGAAACTACCGTGGATTGTATTTTTAGTACACCTGGATTTTTGCGGGAAAATGAAAATAATGGCTAAAATTATTGTCCAAATAAACTCCTTTTTGGTGTATAGGTCTGTTTATAGACCGCTGTTATGCTGCTAAATTTATTTACGGATAAATAGATTATAGGGCACAAATCCCAGCAAAATTATTTTGTTTTTTCACAATAATTTTAAGAAAAAAAAGAAGAGAAAAAAGATTTTGCTCATCTTTCTAAGGCTTGTAAATCGCTTCCCAAACTTAGAAAGACACTTTTTGTTGAAGAGTTCTCAAAAAAGGAATAAAACATTTCAAGGGTGAGTTTTATCCAAAATCAACGATTCCTGGAAAGCAAGAAAACCTATCTTTTTTTACTGAGGTCTCCGCACCTGAGAGGGAAGAGAACCTTACTTATTAAGGCAGCGTACCTATTTTCTCCATAAATTACTGATTATTCACGAATTTGTGATTGAATTAAAGTACCCTCTAAAAGAATACCGATGACGAGAAAATGTTACATGCTTCGAAACTTTTACATACCTCGAACAGTTCTGCGGTAAAGGCACTTCGACCAAAGACGAAGTAATCGAAAATATTTACTATTTGCACCTTCCGAAAATATTTTTCGCATCACCTTCGAAGATACTTGCATTCAGCTCATAAGGATCGTTTCCTTCAATCTCTTTAATTTTTTCCAAATACTGCATTTTGTACTGGGAAGTTAAAGTTTCAAAGTAATACGACATCATTTCAACGTGGCTGGTAGTCCTTCACTTACGTTACTAAGTCTCGTTGCCATGCTGAGAGTCACGTGTCTGTTACATCCTCATTGCTGAACTTTGTAGTTCCGTAGTTCTCAGGAAGTTATATTTACAAAAAGTTATTGTCAGTGCGAAAGTAAATTCTTAAAAATCTAAACTATTTACAGTCTAACCTTTCGATTTTCTGCGCATCAAGTAGTCCCGTTAACGGATTAAACAAACAAGAAGTAAATATGTTATTCTTCATTCAGCATTTAATTTTTGCAAAATAAATCTTATTGTTGTTTACAGAATTCCACTTAGTAGCCTTCAAATGCAAACAAAAATTTGCACGAAATGTTCATTTTTCAATTTATTTTAACAGGTGGCACTAAAGCATAAAAAGCTAACAAAAATTATATAATAGTATTGCAATGGCAGGCAGAATTTAACTGAAATCAAAAATAAGGCTTATGATAGTGTGCCACAGTCCGTTCCTGCTTAAACCTTCCTCCCAACCCAGGCTAGCTCAAATCCACAGAAAGGGACTGCCTTAAGTTAAGTTGACATGCTATTAAGCTACTGACAGCACACAAAAAACTTAACATAATTTTTTGAACTCAATTGTTTAACTTAGATTTAGTATCTCAAATTTAATACAGAGGGAAAAGTTGTAGGATTTAACAGATATGGCCCGCAATGTAATTGCTTTACATATGTCATCCCTTATCCCGTGCAAACTTTTTTTGTCATAGAGCAAGCAACGAATCTGGGTTTCTGTAAATATTTCACTTAAGACTTTAATCACGTCAGCTGTCACTTGTGAAGCTGATTTATTCAGACATTCACGCAAATCCCTTTGAGTAAATGCAAGTTTGTTATTAAGGCACTTATTTTGCACTCTTAATTTGGTGCGCTCAACACTTAATCTTTTATTTCTTATTTCTAGTGACCTTATCTTCGTCATCAGAAGTTGAATATCAGCTGAAGATGATGACGTAATATCAGTTGATACAGATTTATCAATTTTTTTCTTTGGAGACACATTGTGAAAGGTTTCCAATGCTCGTTTTCTTACTTCACGTCCATGTAATCTATTTGCTGCAGGACTAACATTCAGAATGCTAGGAATGGAGGATGACTATTCATGAGGATTAGCAGTTGTAATATGTTTATGGCCAATTTGACCTGGAAGATTGACTATAGGTACAGCATTTGCTTTCAATTTCTTTCTGCTAGGTAATCCAAGTAATTATAATTTTAAGTCACGAACATAACTGTCAACAGTAAAATGTTTCGAGCAAATTCTTTTATCTTTAAAATTATCCTTTCGTTTACATTTTAGTACCCAGAGTTCTTTCCAAATCAGGATTTGCAGGAAAAGAATGTAAATAATATCCGAACCTTGAGTCTTCCTACTGTAGGATAAACATCCTGCTACTGCACATCGAGGCATATTGTACTACACTGATATTAGACAATAATGTGCACAACTGATGTTGAAAAACAGCTAGTTATGAAGTATATTAACCAATTATGACGAAAAGTAATGAATTGCAAAATATCAACAGGCTATTCAACGAAGCGAAATGCTTTTCTAAGCATGTGAACGAGTTTAAACCCACCAAGATTACTTAGTAATTATAAAGTTTATTTACAAATTAGGAAGACACAGCAATTGCAAAACATCCACACAGGTCTATTCACCAAAATGAAATGCTTTTTAAACTAATAACCTTAGCTTTTTCTAAGAACAGGATAAATATAACTTCCTGCGTGTTTGGCGGCGTTTGCTCCCAGTGTTACGTCATGCGCAAATCAGAGAAAACGGACTCTGCAACAGGCGGGCGCCATTTCAATGTGTAGTTGCAGTCTCCGTTTTCTCTGATTTGCGCATGACGTGACACTGGGAGCAAACGCCGCCAAACCATCACCCCCTAATAGCTTGCCAAACACGCAGGAAGTTATATTTATCCTGTTCTTAGAAAAAGCTAAGTTTATTAGATGGAAAAGCATTTCATTTTAGTGAATAGACTTGTGTGGATGTTTTGCAATTACTGTGTCTTCCTAATTTGTAAATAAACTTTATAATTACTAAGTAATCTTGGTGGGTTTAAACTCGTTCACATGCTTAGAAAAGCATTTCGCTTCGTTGAATAGGCCTGTTGATATTTTGCAATTCATTACTTTTCGTCATAATTGGTTAATATACTTCATAACTAGCTGTTTTTCAACATCAGTTGTGCATATTATTGTCTAATATCAGTGTAGTACAATATGCCTGGATGTGCAGTAGCAGGATGTTTATCCTACAGTTGGAAGACTCAAGGTTCGGATATTATTTATATTCTTTTCCTGCAAATCCTGATTTGGAAAGAACTCTGGGTACTAAAATGTAAACGAAAGGATAATTTTAAAGTTAAAAATTCAAGAATTTGCTCGAAACATTTTACTGTTGACAGTTATGTTCGTGACTTAAAATTAGAATTACTTGGATTACCTGGCAGAAAGAAATTGAAAGCAAATGCTGTACCTACAGCCAATCTTCCAGGTCAAATTGGCCATAAACATATTACAACTGCTAATCCTCATGAATAGTCATCCTCCATTCCTAGCATTCTGAATGTTAGTCCGGCAGCAAATAGATTACATGGACGTGAAGTAAGAAAACGAGCATTGGAAACCTTTCACAATGTGTCTCCAAAGAAAAAAAATGATAAATCTGTATCAACTGATATTACGTCATCATCTTCAGCTGATATTCAACTTCTGATGACGAAGATAAGGTCAGTGAAAAAAATAATTAAAGATTAAGTGTTGAGCGGACCAAATTAAGAGTGCAAAATAAGTGCCTTAATAACAAACTTGCATCTACTCAAAGGGATTTGCGTGAATGTCTGAATAACTCAGCGTCACAAGTGGCAGCTGACGTGAGTAAAGTCTTCCGTAAAATATTTACAGAAAACCAGATTCGTTGTTTGCTCTAGGACAAAAAAAAATGTGCACGGGGCAAAGGATGACATATGTAAAGCAATTACATTGCGGGCCATATCTGTTAAATCCTACAACATTTTCCTCTGTATTAAATTTGAGATACTAAATCTAAGTTAAACAATTGAGTCCAAAAAATTATGTTCAGTCAGTAGCTTAATATAATGTCAACTTAACTTAAGGCAGTCCCTTTCTGTGGATTTGAGCTAGCCTGGGTTGGGAGGAAGGTTTAAACAGGGACGGACAACAATAAGATTTATTTTGCAAAAATTAAATGCTGAATGAAGAATAACATATTTACTTCTTGTTTGTTTACCCCGTTAACGGGACTACTTGATGCGCGGAAAATCGAAAGGCTAGACTTTAAATAGTTTAGATTTTTAAGAATTTACTTTCGCACTGACAATAACTTTTTGTAAATATAACTTCCTGAGAACTACGGAACTACAAAGTTCAGCAATGAGGATGTAACAGACACGTGACTCTCAGCATGGCAACGAGCCTTAGTAACGTAAGTGAAGGACAACCAGCCCCGTTGAAATGATGTCGTATTACTTTGAAACTTTAACTTCCCAGTACAAAATTCGGTATTTGGAAAAAATTAAAGAGATTGAAGGAAACGATCCTTATGTGCTGAATGCAAGTATCTTCGAAGGTGATGCGAAAATTTTTCCGAAAGTGCAAATAGTTAATATTTTCGATTACTTCGTCTTTGGTCGAAGTGCCTTTACCGCAGAACTGTTCGAGGTATGTAAAAGTTTCGAAGCATATAACATTTTCTCGTCATCGGTATTCTTTTAGAGGGTACTTTAGTACAATCACAAATTCGTGAATAATCAGTAATTTATGGAGAAAATAGGTGCGCTGCCTTAATAAGAAAGGTTTTCTTCCCCCCCCCCCAGGTGCGCAGACCTGAGTAAAAAAAGATAGGTTTTCTTTCTTTCCAGGAATCGTTGATTTTGGATAAAACTCACCCTTGAAATGTTTTATTCCTTTTTTGAGAACTCTTCAACAAAAAGTGTCTTTCTAAGCTTTGAGAAGCGATTTACAAGCCTTAGAAAAATGAGCAAAATCTTTTTTTCTCTTCTTTTTTTTTTCATAAAATTATTGTGAAAAAACAAAATAATTTTGCTGGGATTTGTGCCCTATAATCTATTTATCCGTAAATAAATTTAGCAGCATAACAGCGGTCTATAAACAGACCTATACACCAAAAAGGAGTTTATTTGGACAATAATTTTAGCCATTATTTGCATTTTCCCGCAAAAGTGGGCTTCAGCTCCAGGTAAAAGTTCAGGTGTACTAAAGATAAAATCAACGGTAGTTTGATGAGGAAATATCATATAGCACAAAGTAGGTAACTAAAAAACCCCAACACCGACAGCCAAATAACTTTAAAAGTGAAAAGCCGAAAATAATTCGCAAAAAAATGTGATTCAGGGGAACGGTGTGCTCGAGATCTAAAAAAATATAGAAGAGCCAGGGATTTGATTCTGACTAAAAGTCAGGTTTGCTAACAAATTAACTTTTAGCCTTATAAAAAGTTTCAACACCTCCTAGATCAACCAGGAACCTTCTAAAAAAAGTCCCTGGAAAAAAAACAAACCACGTGCGCAGAAGTGCCGATTGGGGACCGAAGCGTTTATTTAGGAAATATTTTGACTAAGAGACAAACTCTAAAAGGTGTTCTATAAAAAAATAGTCAGTAGCAATAAAACCTATGCAAAAAAACTGCGAACACATTTTAAATTCAACTTGAAACCTTTGAAACAACGAATGAAACGCCTTGCCCAATAAGTTCAAGCACTGCACCCCAATAGCGCTTGAACAAGTAAAAGATAGATTCTCAGTTTTATCCAGAAATCAGTGATTTCTGGATAAAACTAACATATAAAAGGTTTTCTGCCTTTGAAGAGTCTAACTCTTCAACAAAAAAGTGTTTTCCAAGCTCTAGGAAGCGATACCCCTTTGTTTGGCCTATAAGCGAATTTTTTCGTTACTGTCTTTAGAGACAGCAGCTAGTAGCATGAAAAGGCTGAAGGCATATGTCATGATCATATGTAGAGGATTTTTAGGAAGGATGTGCCTGACCCCCAGGTCTTAAACAACCCTTAGAAATAGGAAGCTAGGAGATTTGGGCTAGAGTGCCCGATAGGAAAGTGCCACGGAAGCGAAGTAGAAAGGGAGAAGAAGAAGCCCTTATTTATTACCCGGGGGCCCGTGCCCGCGGTCCGACGGCTTAACGTGCCCATCCGACGCACGACAGATATTTAGTGGATCGTGCGTTCGTACCTGCCTGGGATCGAACCTGAGGTCCTTTCCTCGACAGTCACGAACGTTGCCCACTAGGCAACCCGCGGCTCATGCTGAACGTATATTCACGCTATGCGGGAATATAGCCCACAGACTAGGTTCACGCTCCATCTGTGATTGGTCCGAACGATTGGAAGGGAGTGGTCTCCTTTGGGTAGGGATTAGATGATTGATATCTTCCTGTCCATCTGCACGGAATATTCTGTTGTCAGAACATTGTCAGATCATAAAATTATTTCATGGTTTTGCATTAGTAGTTGTGTTGAAAAATGCATAATTTAACACCAGCTGATTCTCGAAAAATGTTATTTTGTAGTGTATCTATTATCGATACTTATTGTTGACGCCATGTATTCTTTATTGGTGTGGAAAATTGCAGCATATGTAAAACATCTATGATCAATGGAGTAATAAAATTATTTAATAGTAAATATGTATCAGTTTTATTTTAGAAATAATTTAAGAGCATTGTCCTTTTTTTTCAATCTTCTTTTCAGACTTAACCTTTTTTTTTACCAACAATTGAAAAACATTCACAAGATGATCGGAAATTCAAGGTAAGTTATTGCTTCATTTTACTTTGGGATCTAAAGCCTAATGGTGTATGTGCAGAATAAATAGAAACTGGGTACCGGATGAAATTGAAATCGCCTGACAGCATTGGAGCCTCAAGCTGTATTTCTGCAGTCTGTTTTAAATCATTTTTGACAAGTAAAAAGTTGTTTGCAGCTTAAAGAAAAATCTTCCCAAAAAAAGTGGATTTTTTTATTTAAAATCGTTCGGACAGGGCGCGTTTTATGCGTCACTTTATTAAAAAAATTCGTTAAAATGTTAAGCTGCAACTATATTTCGTTTTGCATGTTTACGTGAAGTTCGTGTCATATAATTTTTTTAGTGTCATATTATATATGATTTCTTGATTTTCGGAAAAATACAATATGTTTCTTTGTTTAAAACAACTTCCAGATCGGAATTTAACATTTCAGAGAATTTAAAAAATGTAAGCAATTTTATTTTCCCATGACATTAATTTTGAGTCATTTTGGTACCTACGTATTCAATATCAAGACTGAAAAAGTTGGTGCTTAGAGTGAGAATAAAACTGCTAATATTTCGTTAAAATAATATTAATTGCTATTGTATATATTTGTTTCACCAAAAGGAGGGATACTCAGAAAAAAAGAACTGCTTTAGTCTCAGTCAGACCCCAGGAAACGATCACCGATCAAAGCTTCGCTTCCATTCTGTCAAAGAATAGGCTTCACGTCCCGTCGTCCCCTGCGCTTTTTGAGCCTGAATGTTAGCTTTTTCGCAGAGCATGTCTTCCTTGTTGGTGCGGTGGCGCTGCTGTCGCCTGTCTTACATTATCTCTACGAGAGCTGGCCTTCTTCACGCGAAACTTTTGTAATTTGTATTCTTTGCTAGAAGTAGAACTTTATATGCGCAGGCGCGCTCGTTTGATTCTTGACTCAACAGCGATATATTTAAAATTGATGAGACGTGAGATAGGTATAACGTCGGGTGATTTTAAATGTGTAGTTTATCAAAGTGTTTTAAACATTTCTCAACTATTTTAGAAATATGCTGAATAGCAGCGAGCAAGAGAAGGGCGGTGCACCGAGAGGATTATTTCCTAATAACTCGTCTTCCCAAAGCAGGATAAGTAGCGGGCATACAGAACAAGACAGTGGTCAGAACGACGATTCAGTTGGTCCAGGACATGTTAGTAGTGAACAAAATTCCGCTGAGGGTAGGAAAAGTTCCAATGAGAATGAGTCTAATAAACAGGATGCCCTTGTTAATGGCGTGGGAACCGTCAACGCTGGCACTACACAGGAGACAGTACTGCTAAGTGGACAATCCTCGCAGAATAATTCCTCCTCTAACGTTCCCGAATATACACAAGAAGTTAGAAATGAGGAGGATACATCCAGAAATGTTTTTGAGTCTTCGAATCTGAGAACAGCCTCTAACGTTCCCGAATATACACAAGAAATTAGAAATGAGGAGGAGACACCCAGAAATGTTTTGGAGTCTTCGAATCTGAGAACATCCTCTAAGGATCACGAATATACACAACAAATCAGAACTGGTGAGGGTATACCCAGAAATGTGGAGTCTTCGAATCTGAGCAACTTTTTAAATTCCGAACTCCAAAGTGAGCAATTGGCTGAGGATAATACCCCTAAAATTCCAGATTATGAAGAAGTAAGACATAGTGTAAGAGAATATTTGAATTCCCATCCTAGTAGTGGTATGCAGTACATTGTCAATCATGTTATTGCTGTTAAGCAATACATTTTTAATTCTTGGCACTTGGTAGAGCTACTAGTGTACGATTTGCTATTTTCGTATGCTTTAGCAAACCATGTCACCATTTCTAAAAATCTTGTCAGTACTCGTCCTCCATCAGTTCACAAACCAGTCTCTTTCCCTACTGTTTTTCATGAAATAGAAGACCAGTGTAGGAGTGAGTTCAAAGCGAAAACGCGTAAGTGATTTCTACATCATAGCATTTGTTTCTACAGAAATACTATGTAGCTAATTAAAATGAGGGAAATTTTTAATTATATTTATTAAATTTTAGCAATTTTCTACCCATGAATTGTGTTAAAGAATGAACTTTTCTAACCATTTGCATTAGTCTATGCGCTGGAACATAAAAAAAAGTTATCCAGCCAAGTTTGCCACCATGGCACTTGCTTCTGCCGATTTGTGATATTTTATTAATTTTTTGCTGCAATACACTTTCTGCTAACAGACTCGAAGTACTGTTGTTTCTACATTAGAACAAACAATCGGAGATCTTGGCTTGTAGTAAAGTTACTCAACATCTGTGTAAAGTTTGCTTTTTGGAATATCTTCATGTCATCAGGGATAAGTGTTCCAATTTTGGAATTTCAATTTTTTTTTTTTTTTTTGCCATCTCATTCCTCTTTTTAATTATATGCTTATTTTTGGTTTTTCTGATTGTGCTAATGTTTCTTATATCTTCAGTAATGTTGAAAAAGAACTACTTTGTATAAAAAAAAACATTTTGATGAAATGCATGTTTTCACATTTCTAACAGTATCTTTTTTAAAGGCAGTCAGTTAAGCAAACATTTTTGCCCCTTTCCTTATTTTAAAGCAAGATTAAATTTTGAAATCAGTACTAATCTGTCTGTGATAAAATCAGACTCATTTCTGTGACCGTAAAATTGTTTCCATGGCAGAGTGAGCAATGCAGTATAGAATTTTGATATTCAATTTTACTAAAAATTTGTAGCAAAAAATGTTTTCTTTCGTTCAAAGTAAAATTATGTTTGAAAATGATAGTGCTAAGTGCAGGCTCACTATGCAGAAAAACTAACTTATGGGAAAGGAAAGAGTCTGCAATCGTTAGTGAAGCTCCGATTTTGAACTTTGATTCTTTTGTAAACAAAATGCTATTTTTACTAGTTGATATAATAGAAAGTTGCTATCATGGTATAGCTATATTTAAGTTCACCAAAATAGTTATCATATTACTTGTATTCTTTAGACGTGCCTTCTTGTGTGCCTTTGAGACGACTGACACAACCTTGGTTCAGCAGATCTCAGCTTCTTACTGCTATTATACTTTTACTCAATAGATTCAACGATCTGATATACTTTATTTAAGATTCTTTATTTCATTTTCTTGTTATGTGTTTGATTGCTGAGCTTTGAATGTATTTACAACCTGAAAAAACATTATTTATATAATTTTAGTAGAATCTGAGATGTACTGTAGAACAATATTAAAAACATACTTAGTTTCTGACACATGTTAACCAAAATTAAGCAGTTAGATTTTTTATGTCTGAAAGTGAGTTTTAATTATTAATAGCAGTAGTTAGTTGCTTAGAAGAAGAAAATGTAATTTTCATATATATTTTATATCCTTTTAATATTTTATGTACTGGTATTGAATTGTAATTTCCATGTTTAGCAATCATTTTGTTTCCATAAGTGGTAGGTTTTCCCATCACTGTTTGCTCTTAAAGATAAATTCATTTGGCAGTTTTTGAGGAAGTGCAATGAATTTTTCCACAGATAACATATTTTTTAAAAATTAAGAATTTCAAGGATTGGTAAATAAAAATAACTTACGCATAACTCTTCTTTTACAAACTTTGTAGACCGACTGTATCTCATCCTGTGTGAAATTTTAACTAGTAATTAAGGGATGTACATGTAATATTCAAAATGCGATGTTGTGTTCTTGAAACAGTTTGTGTTGCTTCTAAACGTGTATCACAAAACCTACATGTTTGTTCTGAAAGATCTAAAATCCTCAAACATAAATCTATACAACCATTGTACACCAGCTATTTTTGATATATGTTGCACTTTCCATTTTTTAATGCAAATGATAAGTTGTACTTCATAATATGTCAAAGTATTTTTTTACTGTATGGACTAATGAAATTGTTTCATTTCCATTTAATTTGTTGAAGTTGTAATATCCATTAAAAACTTTCTTAGTAGGCATTTCCAGAATTTTGATGTTGCAGGAGTGAGGAAATAGGCAACTCAAACTGTATCATATTTTTGCAGTGCATCTGTCACCCACTATCTGTAGACACTATCCAGCGTTCGAATTACTTGGTGGTCCGCTGGCCATTGGCCAGTAAAGATTCTATCAGGACAATGATGAAATATTTGTTACCTGGCCAAGTCTTTTTTTGTTTTTTTTGTTTTTGTTGTTGGTTTGTTTTGGAATTTACAAGTATATAAAGAACTGAACCAGATTTTAAAGTATCCATCCAGACTTGGTTATGGCAGTTTTTTTTTTTTTTTTAATTCAGATATTTACTACAAAACTGAATATTGGAATTTCAAACTGTTAGCATCCTTAATTATTGTCGGAAAAATGTCAGTACCTGAAAAAAATGCGATGTACAGATTTTAGAGTATGGATATTAATGTCAAATGGTGCAGAAATTTCATATTTTAAATGTGTTTTAAAGATTTTTATCGTAATATTGACCTGTGAGTGCAATGCTTTTTTTTTTTTTTTTTAGAAATTTTTCGTTCTTTTGCATATGATATGTGAAGAGACACTGTGGTAGGCCTAACGCATCACTATGGTGATGAGTAAAGCTTTGCTTCGTTGAAAGAAAGATTCACTACAGTGTGTAGTTCTCGTGCGGACGACTACAAGTCCAAGCGCGTATCTTTTTGCCAGGAGAGCGAACCTTGTTGTACTCGTACGCTACAGAATATAGTTTGTTCATGTTTTGTCATTGTTTTAAAGCAGATGTTGAGAATTTTTTTCATATGATTCCCTGATTCGAAATAGAAAGTACTAATACGCTTTTTATGTTGTACAGAAAACTGGGGAACTATAACTTTCGGTTCTGGTTTGAACGGCTTCCATTCGTAGCTGATTTACTGTGTCACTGCACTTATGGTTCTCCTGTTAGCTTGTTTGCAGATCAGTGTTTATCTTACTCATACATATCTTTTGCAAATCAAAGAGGTTTTATCCAGTTTTTCCTGGCAACAATGTACAGGATATAACAAAATAAAGGGTGGAGGATGTGGATCTATTTTCTGTAGCGTATCACTACTTCATTTATCGCTCTTCTGCCGTCAATGTAACCTCTTTCTCTTGTACTCTTCCGCCCATCCTTTTGACACAGCAAGGGACCTTCCTTTTAATGGACCAAGCGTCACATTTTCACCGGAGTGATGCATTAGGTCTACCGAAGCTTCTCTCTACAGCGTCAGACTCACAGGTCAATATTACAATAAAAATCTTTAAAACACATTTAAAATATGAAATTTCTGCACCATTCGCCATGAATTTCCATACTTTAAAATCTGTACCTCGCACTTTTTCCAGGTTATGACATTTTTCCGATGAAATAATTTACTTATTTAGGAACCTCTAATCTACACATTTACCGAAAATTTTAGGCTGTAGCAAACTAAGGTTTGGATCAAAAATATTTTTTAATATTTGTACTACAAACTTTAATTTGAAATTAACAACGTACAGTGGAACCTCTATATTTGTCATCCCCTATATTTGTAAAATCCTATATTCGTTGCATTTTTTCAGCAAAAATATGTTCCGATATTTGTCCAAAAATCCAATATTCATCACGAAAAGTCACCCACCACATGGCCATCCTAGCCTCATGCAACTGCCCACACAGTCAGACAGCCCCGTGTGATAGCCCAGCCATCTATCTGCCTTATGAGATAGTTCAATGAGCATTACCTGTTATCTCTTTGAATGTGTTTTTTAATTTTGCAATTTTTTGCAGTTATCTTTGTAAAAAGAAATTGACCATGGCCCCAAAAGAGTGTAGTGAAGAAAAACAACCAAAAAAGAAAGCTATGAGAACCACAATTGAGTCGAAAAAAGAAATTGCTAAGTTTGAAAGTGAAACACGTGTGTCCAACTTAGTGTTAGAATTTAACATACCGAGAACTATGGTAAACAGCATAATTAAAATAAAAGAAGCAATTATAGCATCTGAAAAATGCAAGGCATTTTTCCGATGAAATAATTTAGGATGCTATCTATCACACTAGGCTGACTTCGTGCGCGATTGCATGAGGCTAGGATGACCATGTGGTGGGTGACTTTTCGTGATGATCTGTAGCAAAAGAACCCAGGAACCAGTGGTGATTTTATGGCAAGTAGGGCCTGGTTCGAAAAATTTGAAAGGCAAACGGGCATTCATACTGTTGTTAGGCATGGAGAGGCTTCAAGCTCGAATGCAGAAGATTCTGAAAGGTTTGTTGAAGATTACAAAAACTATGTAGACACTAAGGGATTTATCCCTCAACAAGTTTTTAATTGTGAGATGGGCGGGCCTATTCTGGGAAAAAATGTCTAGAACCTACATCACAAAAGAGGAAAAAGCATTGCCCAGACACAAACCAATGAAAGGCAGATTAACACTCTTGCTGTGTGGTGACGCTAGTGGGGACTGCAAAATTAAACCATTGCTTGTTTATCATTCAGAAAGTACGAGAGTTTTTAAGAAGAACAATATCATAAAAAGTAAACTAAATGTGATGTGGATGGCTAACAGTAAGGCTTGGGTAACAAGACAGCTTTTCCTGGAGTGGATTCAGGAAGTGTTTTTCCTAAGTGTGAAAGCCTATCTAGAAAGTTATAATTTACCTGTAAAGGCCCAGGGGTGCAGAATATGTCCGAACGTGGTTTGGGAGAAATTAAAACCGTTCTATGGAAATTTTTGCCCTGTGGTAAAATAGTATTATTAAGAGTAATATTAATAATAATAATAATAATAAAACAAAAATTTTACTTATTAACAACAAATATAATATTAAAGATAAGAGTAATTTACTGCCCAGTAATCAGGTAGTTTTTTTGAAAAATATTGTGTCATGAATACAAGAGCTTTATGAGCGTAGTGATGTACTGCGGACTGCCGCTGGTAGATGATTCACCGAACCCTTAGGGTTCGTACGGTCCTTAAAAGTCCTTAAGAACTCCTTAATTTCCATTTGCCTTTTTAAGGGCCCTTAAAAAGTCCTTAAGAACTCCTTAATTTCCATTTACCTTTTTTAAGGGCCCTTAAGAACTCCTTAATTTCTGTTCTGCTTTTAAGGGCTCTTAAAAAGTCCTTGCAAACACCGTAATTATATTAAAAAGGTCGTAATTTTTTTTTTAACCAAAGAAATGCACGCGTTACGCGGGCCAGCTGGTTTCATTAGCGTACTGATGATGGTTTTACGATCTATCGCAAAAGTTTACCCATGTTCTGTATTGCTTTTGGCAGTTTGCCAACCAGCTACCTTCAAATCCCTTTGGTTTAGATTAGATTTATTACTGGCTTCTTGTTTTCTTTGCGTGGGGTCAGTGCAGTTTAGATCGTTATATTCTGTTATTTATTAGAGAATGTGGTACTAAGTAAAGAGCTTAGAGCTTCTGTCTTTTCAACTAGACAGAAATATGTTCAATATTTAGATGCTGAAAAAAAATAAATAAATGTGCCAAGCAACATCTATGAGGAAAAGTAAATTGATTGAGGAGGAATTGCAAATGCTTAGTACAAAAAAACTGAAAGTAGAAAAAAATATTGCCAAATTAGAGAAACGTGCAGATGACCTTGCCGCCCAAGGGGAATTGATGAGAGATATGAACTGCTTCCTTCAATCAAATAGTTTTCGAAAATTAATAAAGGAAAAAAATGAAGAATTGGCAGAAATTACCTGTCAGTAGTTGCAAAAAAGGAGCTGAAAAATTGATTTCATTGTAGGCCTACGTCCTTTGTTTGACATCAAAAAAGCGAATATGTACATAATATAATTTCCTTGCAGTCATTGTTAAATTGCATTACTGTTTTTTAAGTTTAAGAGCAAAAAAAGATGTATAATAGAAGTAAAAATTCTGAAAGAAATTTCATAGGTGTCTTGTAATTGTTACTGTAGTTTGTTTTAGCTTTTACATCTATACACTATTGCAGGGCTGCCAAACCTGCGGCAATTGTGCCAGCGCGCACCGAAACATTGTTCTTGCGCCATTTTGCTAAAAAAATCACCATTTCGACGAAATCTGCGCCAAAAGTTAAAATTTACAGGTCATCGATATTTTAGCGTTATCTTACGACATTCGAAATCGATTCAGCGGTTAATTCGTACATGAGATTCATTCGTGGAGTCCCCTCCGTTTTTTTTGTCATTTTTAAGATCGATGCAAAAGTGAAGAAATTTTCAGGATATTAGTTGGGGGGGGGGGGGGTCGTATTCCGTCTGGGGACGTTGTTTTGTCTTTTTAAACGTTCGGAAACGGAAGTTAAACGAAGTGCAGATTTTTCCCGTAATCATATTTTTTTCTCGCGTGATGTTACTTCTGTTCAGTATTGTTAAATATAATTTCATTGCATAATTTCAGCTTGAAATTGTTGGCAACGATTTCCAAAAACGGAAGTTAGGCCGCCTGAAAATTTTCCCGTAATCTTCGGCGACGAGATTCTCACGCTGATTCGAGGAATTCTGTCTTTTTTTGTTATCATTTGGACCATGTACGAAATCGATGCATAACTGAACTGAAATTTGGGGGGGGGGGGGTTTCTCCGTCGGAGGTAAGATTGCTCTGGTAATTTTTTTTTTTCTTGCGATGTTTCCTCTACCCAGTATTGTTAGATATCATTTTATTCCATAAATATTTGTATTTCAGCTTGAAAATGTTGGATAAATTTCCGAAAACTGAAGTCAGACGCGAAGATTTCTTCCGTAATTGTACCCCCCCCCCTTCCCTGCGATGTTTCCACTCCTATGTAGTTGTTAAATGTCATGCATTTTAGCTTGATAAGGGTGGGGGAAATTTCCAAAAACAGAAGTGACGAAGTTTGGAAATTTGTAAGGATTGATGCATGGTGTTAAAAAAAGAAGTATTCATTCTCTGAAAATTACACCATTTATCTAAAATAGTGAAAGCTCTGATATCAGAATTCATGGTTCTCAGGCTGAAAGTTCTTTAAGCATGATGGATAAAATTGTTATCTGAGGGAATAAAAAAAAAAAAACGAAAAAGAAAGAAAAGTAACAAAGAAAAATGGTAAAGGGAAAACTATGAGCAGAAAAAAATAATAAAAAATAAACAGTGGATGCTGTGCAGTGGTAGAGTTAACAAAAGACAAATATGGCCGTGGAACTTGCTGAGAAGAAAGTAGGGTTTGCTCACAAGAGGAAACCAGAGCTAATGTTCTAGCAAGTACAAGAACAAAACCAGGAAAAAACCTGTTTGAAGCTCTCTTTCAAAACCACCCTAGTTTGTTTGGAATTCACTAATTTTATAATTGTGAATACAGTGGTGTGATCTAGTTAAATATTTTCTTAAATAAATTATAGTAAACGATTCAGTTTTGTTCATGCTTTGTAATATTCACACTTTCTCACCATGCAGTCTGATTTCTCACCAAATTAAAAAGTGCAACTTTGTTTTTTTTTTCTTCGTCGGTCTCATGTATGTTAACTAAAATCGCTCACGAGCGCTATGGATAAATGAAAGGATTGTTTATATCGCATAACTTGTAATCAATTGTCAGGAATACTGATCTTTCGGTTCTTACTTAAAGTCTGAATTTTGCCCCATACGTTCAGGAATCAGAAATTTTAGGAGGTTTTCTTTTTCTCATTTTGATCTACCTTGGGGAACATCTTCACCCTCGCACTTTTCTTTTTCCAGATGGAAGGTGCGTTGAACCACTTACTAACTCGCAATCGTCTGCTTAATGTCCATGTTCATACATGCAGGATCTCATGTATGCAAGAACAGTGGCTCTTTCAGATAGCAACAAAATTAAAGTCATACACTGATTCTACTACTGAAGAAGAGGGGAGGGGGGGATCTCGGGCCAAAACATCACTGTGTAAGCGTTAAGCGATAGAAGCAGCTTTTATCTAACCAACTGTACTTAATCTCACTATCATCCTATAGTTTTGGTTCCAGTTGTAATTGTTCACAGAAATAACGAAAGTTTGACATTGATAATTATTTGATAAAAACATTGTATGAAGAGTATCATGGTGCAACTGCTTAAAGATGATGCATATAGTTTTCACTGTTATCTTATAGTTTTGGTTCCAATTTGATTTATTATTGCTCGGGTTCCTAATTGGGTTCACCCGGCGTAATATTGGGAGCCAAGGGGGTGTCCAGTGGATTGTGATTCTGCGATTCCCTGATTTAGGGCAGACGCAGCTTCAGGATCCACTGACGGGGCGTTGTGATTCACACAGCAGATTTTCCTTTGGGAGTCAAAGGGTCCACTGTGTGCCGCAATGTTTTTGTGAACGTCTAGTTTAAAAAAAAAAAGCATAAGTGAACGGATTTTCTAAGTTCCGGTCGTAAAGTCATATATTCTCCAAATAATCTAGGGTTGAGCACACATATTGTAGTTAACGAAACACTCATCATAGAACGTAGACCAATTAACAAAGTAAACAATTTATTGGTTATGATTTGGCATAATATAGATACACTCATGATACTAGCAAAATGGTTTACGACTGTCTGACAGGAACCTGTACTCAATTAACAATGAACTATTTGCTTATAAAAATATTAACTCTATCGGAAGACTTTCGTATGGACTGATACAATAAACATTTTATGAGGGGACACCAAAAGAAAGAATAGGATGGGTTTCCTACCTTAACATCCGAATCGGGCCTGGCGGCTGTGGCTTCCAGGGTATGACGTCCTGGTGGTTACACTTAAATTAAAAGTTCTTTGAACGATGTGGGCTATGCCTCTAGGTAGTTGCATCTTGACATTGATAATTACTTGACAAGTCTTTGGGTTCGCGCTGCTGACCACTCCTGACCCGGGAGAATTTTCATCCGGTAGCTGTTATCTTCCATCCGCAGCTACAACCGTCGTATGGGCCCTAATGGTCCTTAGTAGGGTCTGTTCATCCGGAAACCTCGGTTGAGACCTTCCATCCGCAGCTTGGAGAATTGTATGCAGCTTACGGTAGCTTCAGTCCTGCCGTAATATTTGGCAGCTCATAGGTGACAGTCATGGAGAAAAGTCCACGCGATACACGCCGTGAAACAAGCAAAGGTAAAATGCTTCGTGGCAAAAATACCAGAGTGAAGTGACCCGTGTTGAAAGTAAAAGTGACAAAGTTCTTCTCTTTCCTTGTAAAAAGTTTCGATGACCCCCAAGAAGACCCACACTACCTTAAAATATCCTATCTTCCAATCACTAGCTGGCAAATGCAAGCCTCCCTGAATTAAATTCCCCAGTGTAAATCCTACTGGTCAGAGAATTAACATTTTGATCATCCATTCGTTAGGGCGGTCAAGATTGCCACCCATTCCCGTGAAATTCTGAGAACCGCTCGAGTTACGTTTGCCGCATGATACAACCACCGGTTGTAAATCTTTACCCAATTAAACTGTTAGCTCTGGTTCCAAAAGTCTACGGTCTACCCAACACGCATTGCGGAAGCTAGACACGGTGGATACTTCTATTGCCCCAATAAAACATACTACAAAGTCAGCTCGCCGATGGATGTCACCAGCGTTGTCTCCTTACAATGTCGGTCCGTCCATGGTGATGCCAACGCTGTCTAGCTAATCTTACGCTGTGCGACGCCTTGCGCTGGGGAAGAGGGTCGGAGATGAAGAAAAAAAGAAAAGAAAAGAATCACCCGAAAGTATATGGCAAAATAAATAAAAAGTAAATAAAATGTTCTCTGAATAAAAAATGAATAAATAAGTAAATAAATGAATAAATAAATGAATAAATAAATAATTAAATAAACTAGGGAATGGATTTTCCACCTAAATGTGCAGCGCTCGCATCTGAGCGCTGTCACAGATTATTAAATGTTACATTAGTTTTCCTTTTATATCAAAGGTATGCTTTCCTTCAGAAAACCTTAGGAATTTGTGATGAACACGCAAACCACGTATGCGTGGCTTGCCAGTTGGTTGGTTTCAGAAATAATGTATTTTAATCTAAATGCCTTGAATCTCGAAAAATATGCTGCTAAAAACCAACCAAACAACTAACTAATTACTTATTATTTATTCTTCCTAAGTGTATATTCGCAAGCGTTCAGTATCAATAGCAACAGTTCTTGGACGCGGCAGCATCCTATTTGTGTTACAGCAAAACAAATGCATTCAGAAGAAAATCTCTGATATTAATGTGTTACGCTTAAAATATTGCAGGTCATTTTCAATAAATCGTGGGTAGTATAATTGTTTTCCTATTTACCTCACTGTAGGAACGACAGAAATGCTAATTAACAGTCGTAAGAGAAGCAGTAAAATATCGACAAACCTGAAATATAACATTTTTTCATAGTTCATAAAATAATGGTAATTCAGTATATAAACATAACTTAAAGCACAGCATGGACTTAAAACAATTAAAAATACTTTTATTAGCTGCTCCAAAACCTGAGTTCTGCTCCAAAATGCAAATTTTCTCGCTCTAAAACCCAACTTTTCTGCTCCAAATTGCATATTTCCTGGTCCAAGAATTGCTCCAAAACATGGTATGGGCACTAACACCCCTGCTATTGCCAAATGTTGAAAATCAACCTGCATATTAAGTGCATGGAAAAAGTTACTACAAGTGCTACAGCTGTAGAATTAAAAAAATAAAAATAAAAATGCAACAGTTACACAAGCAAAAATGTGTTATTCATCCAAATCTACGAAAACCAAATTTTTCTCCAGATTTGGGAATTCGGAAGCTGTGTAGTAAATAAAAAAATTAATAAATTACTTAAAAGAAAGTGATGCTTCACTGTTCAGTTTTGATTCTTTGAATTCTGCCAATGTAGTTTTGAAATTTATGCAAACATTTTTATTGAACTTAAGGCTTTCAATTCTGATGATATGATTTAAGTTACGATGAACTTGTGTGTTTCGATTTGATTTAGATAGTGTGTTTACTTGCTTCATTAACCTAAAACAGGTCTAACAAGCTGTGCTGCATTTTTATAAAAGTGTTATTTTTCCAGCTGCAGCACTTGTAGTGATGCCACCCACAGAATTAATGCATTTAGTTTCTTAGCCTGTGTCCGTACATATTTGTAAAAGTAATTCTAATGGAAGGAATTAAGTTATTGAATGGAAAGGTAAAGATACCAAAAATTTTAAAGACTGACAATCACAGCCATATGAAATTTGAAGCTGTATTTGTAATACGGTTTTTGTTAAAATGAATTTGTAAATTAATAAAAAAATATAAATTCGGATAAAATTTGAAGGAAAAACAAATGCAAATTTAAAAAGTTTCCGAAACCACAAAGATGGGCCTATAATCACAATTAATGGGTGAAAATTTGTTGAAAATTGAAATTCCAAAGTAAATAAATTTTATGCTTCACACCACAATACGAAGAAGTAGAGTGTTAGTTCTGTAGATGCAAAGATATGCTTCAGGACAAATAATGGATCCAGTATTACCAGTAAATAATGTATATAAGGAACTTTTAAGTTAGTTGGTTTTTCTGTTGGAGTATTTAGGTTTATTTTAGTAGAACTAATTTTAATTCATATATTTGTGCAATGGAATATTCATTAGTTTCAACAAAATTGATTTATTGTGTTAAAATGACTTATGTTGTAGTAGTTAACTCAAATTTTTTAATTGTGTATATTTGCATGCAGCAATTATGAAGTCCTTAAAAAATATTTAAAGGTCCTTAAAAATAGCCTGAAGGTCCTTAAGAACTCTTTAATTTCCATTTTCAAAAAAGAGTATGAACCCTGACCCTAACGACTTTACTAATGCCTAGGCGGAGTAACAAGTATGACGCACCCACTAGTCACACTAATAAATGTTTCTGAAACTAATGGCAGCGAATATGTCATAGGTGCCGATTTAAAAAATTACTTGAGGTTCCGGACATTTAAAAGCGGATGACTGATTCATTTCAAAGAGTTCAAGTCTAATTTAAATTTTATTTAGTAAAATTATCTGGCACAATTAGGTGCCTGAAATACTAGAGTGAAATAAATTATAGTTAATTATAGAATTTTTTTAGCTGTTTATTTTCCAGCCTTTCTGCCCCGCCACTGTTTTCCTGAAGAACCCCAAAATGTTTCGGACATTTTGAATTTAAGTTTCATGTTTCTATTCCCAGGACTGGATCACTTTTATTTGGAATGACCGGGATGGGGAACCACCTAGCCTTCTTTGCCTGCATTGTCCAAGAGGAAGGAGAAGAATGCGAAGGAACAGATTAAAATCCTGAACAGACTGTTCGGAAGAGTGTCACCGTTTGTAGAATGAGAGAATGGGGGAAGCAGTAAATCTTTCAGAGCCAAGTCTGTTGAAAGGGCATAAATGCGGCACCTCACTGCATCATTAAAAGATTGTCCCAGAGACCTTTCTAGTAAACATAGGAGAAACTCTGCCTTTTGATCTAAACGCTGGAAGTATGGAATGAGAAAACAGAAAGTAAAAACAAATTGTCCTCCAATCCGAACTACCAGTGGTCTCAATTAGTTCGGATTTTGAACGCTCTACTGTATTTATATTTATGCGCTCAGACGTGCAACGCCAAGCTTCAATTTCATCTGCAGTGAGCTCTATTGGCAGCCATTTCACCCGGGACACACATGGTTTTTCGGTTGCTGTTTGCATGCTACGGGCGTTATTTGTACCATTTGTTTGTGTGCAGTTTATTATAAAGTGCGATGCTCTATACTCTGTGGTGTGGCATTTACTTATTTTTAAATTTATTACTGGTGATTATTTGACAAGTGTGATTTTGTGATATTAATTGTGTGCTCAAAAATACCGGGGTGACTGGTAAGATGTCAAAGGTGATTGACAACCTTCACAAAGAGACGGAAGGCTGGCATTTCTTGGGGACAACTGACGTCACTTATCAATGTAAGATTGTTCTTATTTATTCATTGGAATAAATATATTTTTTCAATTTTTAAGTAATAGGCAGTTCTTAATTATCAACGTATACTCTAATAATCGCTTAAACTTGCATTAAAATCTGCTACAGTTTTGGGGGAAATTTTGGGCAAAGAAATTGTGTTCTGGGGAAATATCGGGCCCTGAAATTTTTCTGCACCCCTGTAAAGGCCCTCTTGGTTTTGGACTATCTTGGAAGACGATTTGGCAGGGGAATACAGCTTTGTTCGCATTAAATACCTACCACCAAAAACAACTCCTCTAATCCAACCAATAGATCAGCAGGTCATTGCCTGTTTTAAAAAACTTTGTGCAAAAGCCCTGTTTTGAAGTGACGTCAGAGACAGGACTTACATTGAGAGAATTTTGGAAAAGCCACTTCAATATCTTCCATTGTTTGAGGATAATTGATAAGACATGGAGGAAAGTGTCTTCCAGGACAATGAACTCTGCCTGGAGGAAATTGTGGCCAGAGTGTGTATCAGAAAAAAACTTTGGAAGGTTTTGGGTCCGTGCCTGTTGATGAAATTGTGTCTCTGGGCAGATCTATGGGAATTGGAGGTTGATAGTGAGGATGTAGAGGAATTGGTAGAGGACCATACCATGGAAGGAAGCTCACCACAGAAGAACTGTTGGACCTTTGCAAAGAACAGAAAGCTGCAGCAGTGGTGGGAATTTAATCATAGGAGGAAGGGTCTAGTAAAGCAGGCATGTGATTCTTCTGCTAATTAGCGGAATTCCATGAATTTACTTTATAGAAAAAACGGAAATCCGCTAAACTTGTCATTTGCGATCTCAGGCTTTTGACAAACGCTTGTGATTGTTGGTATGTTAGGAAAAAATTGGGGGAAAAGAGAGAGAAATATTGGCTGGATAAATGGCGATATTTCAGTCGTAAAGCATAATCTTTCTGCTGCTGCATGGCTAACCGGCAGCTCCGGACTGATGCTTTGGCTGCTGCTCAGCCAACGAGATAGCCGTGGGTGACGTTACTTCAAATGTCTCCGTTTACTCGAAACCGTTTTTTTTAGGAGAACACTCCACTGTTTCAGTTCACCTCCGTCCTTTTCATTGCTATTTGTTTTATTGCTGGAAGGGGGGGGGGGGGCTGTGCCATCGTACGCAAAGAAAGGGGAATTGTTTTGCAAAGGAGAAGGAATTCGTTTTGCTTGTTTGAAAGCTACGTGGAAAGAACGCTAGGCACCGGGATTACGTCGGCCCGGCATGTTTCTTTCGCAGTGGCCCAGGATTACGTCAGCTGAAATCCTCTGAAATTCATGACGTGGCTCTTCATTTCTTCTTCTTCTTTTTTTTTTCCCCCCGAGGAGGAGGAATGTGTTTTGCTTGTTTGAAAGCTAAGTGGAAGAAAGAATGCATGGTGCCGGGCTGGGATCAGTCCCCGATTTACACAGAATGGGGCACAGCACAAGATGAGGCCTCCTCCCATTCACATTCTTAAAAGAGTAAGTACATTTGTCACTACTAAATATTATCAATTAATTTAAAAGTTGATTTAATAAATGAGATACTGTGCTGGGAAAATAGGAAATGATATATACTTTTATTAAATCTTAATGTTAGCAAGTAAATTCCCACTTAAAAATGTAGACATGTAAGTAAAACACTTAATAGTTCAGTATTGCTATTTTTGCATTTAATTTTACTTGCTAAAACACTTAGCAATTAATTTGCTTTTGCACACTTTTAACACTTGCATTTAATTTTACTTGCTTAAACACACACACACACACATATAATAAAATTAGTGATACTAATTTTTGATTCTTGCGTTTGTTACATTCGTTTTAATGTGCATCTCGGAACAGCTTTTGGTGTTTTCAGTTAATTGGATGCTTAGACAATCACATGCCTGGTAAAGGCGGCATCACAGCTGCTGACATTAAGGAAATGCTGTCCAATTGGGCCAAAACGCAGAGTATGATCGAGAAGTGGCATCCGAACATTGCCGTAGTTAATCAAAATATAAATTCATTCAATGATAATGTGATTGGCTACTTTCGAATGATTTTAAAAACCAGACAGAAACAGACAACATTGGACAAGTTCTTTTCTAAATCAAGTTCTAGTGAATAGTCGAGAAAGGGACGAAAAAGACATTGATCACCAGAATTGGAATTATCTGATGTTTTAATGGAAGGAGACTCCCCTTCCAGACAAAAATTTCTTTCCTCTTCTTCAGCTCAGGCCATCATTGCTCCCCAATAAAGGTAAAGTTCTGGTTAATTTTTGATTTACAGTATTTATGTATGAGATTCAGGGCTGGGAACGGATTATTCCAATTTTAGTTAATTCGTATGGAAAAAATTATTCTATATTCATCCAATCCAGCATTCGTTCGTCCCTCAGGAATGGATTAATGACAAATATAGAAGTTTCACTGTATTACTCTTGTACTGTTCTTGATACAAATACCATATGCATATTAAATGTATTAGTATTTGTGCGATTGTGCCAAAGCAGTCTTGATCACTATATGTTTCTTATTACTGTAAATGGTTCATCCCCAGAGTATTTTCAAGTCGGAATTTATCTCCTCTGCACCATTTTTTTTTCTGGACCAGTAAAAATGAGTGGACTACCACATTTTGGTATAAACTGTCTCTGCTAAGAAGCGTTTTTTTTCTTTTTTCTTTTTTTGCTGTTGTTGTTTTCTACAACTGCTTACTGTGCTTTGTGTTTTATTTATGTATTATTTGCATGATTACATGTACACATTCTGTTGCTCTAAATTTGTCATATATAACTGGAATAAAATTATACATTATTTTTTACATATTCTGTAAATATGTAAAAAATTTCTTTTGTGGACTAGTGGGCATTTTGGCGGACCAGTGATTTGCAAATTCCAGTGGTCTGCTGGACCTGTAGAAAATTTATTTCTGATTCTAACACTGCTATCTATAGATAGTGGGTGACAGTTTATTCTAGTATGACGGGACCTGCAATAACGAGAAGTACCGAAGCAGTGACATACCATGCATTTTCAGAGGAATTAAACTTTAAAAAGTAATGTCACTCTTAGCCAAGTCAACAAATCCCATTCGCCTGATTTTTTTTTCAGTTCAGATTTCATAATTTCTACTGTATAATCCATAGATCATCTGTGAAAAATTACAAAATAACAACACACACATTTCTTCGGCATTTCAAAAAATCTGCATGATAATTGTCGGGAGAGGTGGTGTTAATGGAAAAGTACCAAAAATGTGGTAACAGAAAAAATATAATGCAATATGGAGATAGAGGATGGCAAAAAGATTGAAAGAATATATACAGGGCTTGAAAAATATCTGAAAAGTTACATCCCCAGCTGGGCACGTGCAGAAATTATTTTACCAGCTCAAGTAGTTAAAGCTGGATGCTCAGGAAAATTTATCGTTTAAGATACAGAATTCTCATTTTTTTAGTTAAAAAATGTGGTGAATTTTTTTACATATTTTCCATCTTAAGGGTCTATTCAAAATGTCCAGTTCAGAATGCATGTGTCTCAAGTTTTAAGATGTTATAATGCTGAAATTGGTATAAAATGGTATGATGATGAAATTGGTATGTGAGAAATTTGGTGATTCTGCCATGTTCCAATCGTTGAAGTTTTTGTCCTTTGTTACTAAACACTGGAGGCTAGTTCCGTCAGAGGCATGCGCCTTGTTGCTGACTATAAATAACATTTAAAGCAAAATTACACATGGTTCCAATTTCTGGACCTGGAGCATAATATAATTAAAGTTAACTGATATTCTTCTGTCCTCAGCACTTCGTAACAACAATATGACTTTCGATGATTAGCAGTTAAATGAAACACGACATGTGATAGCTGTCTTATTTCTTATAACAGAAAATTCTATTCCATACTTTTTTATTAGTAAATCTAGTTGCCTGTACCAGGCAACTAGATTTCTTATTTACCTGCTCTAGCCAGTAATTTACATGTATGCATCTCAGGCATAGTATTTTTCAAGCCCTGATATATATATTTTTTACTTACGACCATTCTAACAGAAAATATGCAATGCAATGAAGGTGGTATATTGGCGTTTGCAGAATCCTACATGCTGTGAGAAGCCTGCAAAGCTATTCCAAGGCACATAATCATTTTGTGAATTGAATTCATTAGTTGTGGTTTTTGTTCCGTATTCAGTTTAAATATATTCAGAAGAAACAAATACTGTGGATTGCCGTAATTTCTACAGATTTTTGTCTAACTAATGAACTACGGTAATACTGCAAATGCCAGAGATTTTAGTTCTTTATCTCCTTAAAATTAACATTAATGCCCCAAAATAATAGTTCTTTTTTTTATATAATGATAGTTTCTTTCTTACTACTTTGGACACCTGGATAGTTATCCTGTGAATGTGTTCCATGTAGAGGTATACATGGGCAAAAAAATGTGACAGTCTCTGATTCATCCGAACACCCCCTCAAATGGTGCGTTAAGATGTCAGGACCTCATAATTTTTTTTTTTTTTTAATTGGTTGAGATTTCAGAGTGTGTCAAGAAAAATAGTGAACGGAACTGCGTTTCCGTCTCGCATTTAAGGTATATAACGTTTTTGCTGATAACTTGGGTTAAAGATTGGAGGATGATTTTGGTGTCTTTGCCTAGGTTTTCGGGGTCGACCAATACACAGGAGCAACTCAAATTGAGCATAAACCAAACTTGTATACAATAATATGACAATAGAGCATATTTTCAAAGGTTTTTATTATATAATAATTAATATAAGCCTTATGTCCAGTCATTTCCATTGTGACATTACTTGTTTTTACTGTTTTAAAAAGGCTACAAACAAACTATTAATGATATAGTAGTTTTCTAGAATGAAAGATGTGTTTCTGCCAAACTCCCATGACCCAATAACATTGCATGGTAAGAATTGTTCTGGAACAACCTTGCAGATTTTTTGGGATACACTGGATATCTCCGTAGGTGAAGATGCTAACCAGGCTTTCCCCAACGTTCTAAATGCTCTATTTGATATGTGCCATCTTCACATTTTCCCACGCACATTCCAAGATACCAACCACTCTCTTTTATAATTTTGATCCCAAATAACCACGCACATTTCATTTTTCAAAACATCACCTTCATCAGGTGTTGAAGGAACATCAACAATTTCTCCTGTTGTGGGTACATTTTCACTGGTATCTGAACTTAAAACTCTCAAGACGTCATCATCAGTTGGCATATCAGGAATCAGAGATAAATTGATAAAAAGCTTCATTGGTTATTAGTACAGTCAAACCTCGATTTAGTGAACTTCAAGGAACCAACAGTCTTGTACATAAAATCACGAAATTCGCTAAGTCGAGGAAGCCTTTTGAATGCTGTATTCAAATTAAGCTAGTGTTCGTAACAATACGTAAGCAGCTTACGTAAGCAGCTAAGTTCTCTTTCTTTGAGTGAAATTTGAATTATTTATATTATTTAGTACTTTTAATTACGAAATTTATTATCAAAAATGTTATACGTACACATTTACTTTGCATATTAAATACATAATTCGTAGATATTAGATTTGAATATGTAGCATCAAAATTTAAGCGTACTTTAAAACTGGGAGAAAAATAGGATGGTTGACTTTTTCCGAGCATTTAGCTTCTTAAATAACGATTTCAGTATTCTAAGCTGCATAACGAGATGTGTTGTTTAATTTGACATTTTGATTTAACACTGAGAAGAAAAGAAGAAGCACAATTTGGGGTAGAATTTCAGAGGTTCAGGAAAGGATATGTACAGTGTGTGTCCCCTGAGTTCACAGAAAGCTGTTGTTCTGTCTGTATCTGAAAACAAGAATCTCCCAGGGTACCCTAGATTTCCTCCCCCATACTGACTTTCTTTTTCCTGCTTCCCACCCATGCAAGAAAACGTTGCCGGTCCTTTGCAATTTGTTGGTTTGCTTCCCCCTATAAGAACCTTATGCTTAATAGTCGCAGAAAAGGCGAACTGATTTATGATTCCATCAAGCTGTGTCGCAGATAGTGTTCTTTGAAACACTGGTTAACTGCATTCATAAAATTTTTCTGTTACGCGAGGCTCTCTTTCTAGCTAACCTTTAATGTTTAAATGCTAGTTAACATACCCAGGTAGCACAATTTTACCTAGGCCCAACATTGAGCCACCGTCTCCTTCTATTCCTAAAAGTCGGTGGCTCAATGTTGGGCCTACATTAGATTACAAAGCTGTGCTACCTGGGTAGTTTGGTGGTTTAAAAAAAATAATGTTCGCTTACTTGAGGAAACGTGTTCGTTAAATCGGGAAACACTAAGCATTAATTTCAATGTGATCCCATCCGTACCATAAAAAATGTACGTAAAATCGTGAAATTCGTTAAATCGCAGTCCGTTAAATAGGGGTTTGACTGTATTATCAAATTAATCTTTAACTCCTCTATGGACATTTGATTTACTCTGTATAAACTTGGCCTAGAATAAACATCCAGTGGAGAGGTGTGCTTCCGGAAGCAAACTTCAGTTTGAAGAATATGTTTCTCATCATCACTTTGTTCTATACAATTCTCTAATTCTTCAATAGTTATGAAAGGTCCACCCTAGCTTTTGCATTTGTGAAGAAAAGGACATTTCCACTCTCCACTGCTATCTGACCACTTTCAATAGGCTTTTGTAGCTTGTCTGTTGTTAAAATATCTTGTTTGCACCCATTCCTTTTTTCTCCTATCTAACACTTGCACAGTTTTCATTATGGACGTAACTTGACTTATATAATGCCATATCATCCCTAATACCTTTAGCACTGAACTTTCTGTTGGAGCATGAAGCAAACCGTCTTCCTAATTTATTGAACTTGGCTAAATCCTGTTCACAGTTCAGGTTATTTCTTAATTAAGAAGGTAGTGTAGAACACGCTAAGCTACGTATAAAAGCTTAATGCAAATATATTTCAGCCAATACTATGGCCTTCATCGGTGCGACTACGATTGGTTTATGTTGCCAGATTGGAAAGGTAAGTTTTGTAATGGTAACTCCGGGTGACGTGATGCAATGAGGGATTTCCAGATGTAAGGAACGAAAATGGGGAGTTCAAAGTTGCAATGTTTGGAAAATAAAATTTCCAAACTTTCTCTAAACCTCAGAGCAAATCGATTTTGGAAGTGAGCCAACTTTTTAGTATCGGACCAAAGTGGAATAGCAGAAGTGTCAGCCATGGTAAGAAGAGATAAGGCAGATGAAGGTTTTCCAAATTTCACATCAGATTTGTGTTCCTGAAGTCTTGAGAGAATTTTCCGGAATTAACTTCCTATGTACGCGGTTAATCCAACGTTAGTCTTGATCGGAATTTTATACACTCCATGCGAAGAAAGCGGAGGTCTTGGATCTCTGTCGTTACGGAGTATAACAGAAATTGAAGGGGAAGAACGAATGGCAAGTCTATATCCTTCTCTTTTGAAGATACTGATGAGTTCGTAGGCAGAAGGTTCATGGTAAGGGATTGAGCCAGCAAACATCAGTTCCTTTTTTGGTGAAATAGGTTGAAGAGCAACAACTGGTTTTTTCTTAGCATTTTGAATTAATTTAGAAACCAGGAGAGGGGTAAAGCCATGTTGAGTAGCAATCAAGCGGATGTTTGCTAATTCATTTGTTAGATTAACTTCAGTGTTATAAACCAAATGAGCTCGATGAATGAGAGACTTTGAGGGCTGACAGTTTGTTTATATTGGTGGAAGGTATTAAAATTGAAAGGAATAATGCTATTGGTAGAAACTGGTTTTCGGTAGACAGAAGTGGAAAGAAGATTATTACATTTTCAGATGCTGACATCCAAGAAATTTATCTTGCCATCAATTTCTTCATTAATAGTGAATCTAATGGACGGAAATTTTTCAGTGATTAAATTTGTGAGTTGCAATAGATCTTTTAGGATGAGGCCAGATGACAAGAATATCGTCGACATTAACGGAGCCATAAGGTAGGTTGTTGGTCATGTTGCATCACTACTGATTGCTCAATATTTTGCAGGTATACTTCAGCCAAAAGTGGGGATTTGTTGATAGCATTGATTATTAAAAATAAAGAAACTGTGTTGATGAAGAGAATACAGGCAATCATACAAATCCTTGGTTAAAGTGCTGTCCGTGGGGAATTGTTCTTTAAATTTATGAATGAGTAGCATGTGTGCTTCAAATTGAGGCACAGAAGGAAAAAGTGATTCAACGTCCAGGGTAAACATACTTGCATGACCATCAATGGAGTTTGGAAGTCTAGAGATGAATTTCAGCAGTGGATGAGATATTGAAGGGGTGGTTATTAGTGATAATCTTGAATTTTTTGGCAAGACATTTTTCCAGGTTACAAGCAGAAGAGTGAGTATTTTCCACAAGAGGTCTAATTGGAGCATTAGCTTTGTGTAATTTAATTTGGGCAGATAATCTAGGAGAATTGTAGAAAGAAGGAGCGGAAAAATCTCCCAAGAAAACCTTTAACGACTGTAACTTATTGAGGCGATCCACAGATGATTTCAAGGTTTCCACAGGATTTTTAGGAAGTTTGCAATTGGTGGAAAGGAGGAAATCATTGACTTTTTGATTAAGGGGATCCTTTTCGATAATGACTGGAATGCAGACTTTATCAGCCATACATACAGCTAAATTATTAGCTTTTAGGAACTGTTTAATTTTCAAGAGCTTTGATGCAAACTTAGTATTAGTGACAGAACTTGAGTGTGCTTGCTTAATAAAGATGGCAGCAGCCTGAGTACGTATTTTATGTGTATAAAATTCCGATCAAGACTAACGTTGGATTAACCGCATACATAGGAAGTTCATTCCGGAAAATTCTCTCAAGACTTCAGGAACACAAATCTGATGTGAAATTTGGAAAACCTTCATCTGCCTTATCTCTTCTTACCATGGCTGGCACTTCTGCTATTCCACTTTGGTCCGATACTAAAAAGTTAGCTCACTTCCAAAATCGATATGCTCTGAGGTTTAGAGAAAGTTTGGAAATTTTAAAAAAATTGCAACTCTGAGCTCCCCATTTTCGTTCCTTACATCTGGAAATCCCTCATTGCATTACATCACCCGGAGTTACCATTGCAAAACTTACCTTTCCAATCTGGCAACGTAAACCAATCGTAGTTGCACTGATGAAGGCCATAGTAATGGCTGAAATATATTTGCATTAAACTTTTATACATAACTTAGCGTGTTCTACACTACCTTCTTCTTAATTAGTTTGTTAGTTACGTGCATTGCCTACCACTCATTTATAGGTTATTTGTTGGTAGGCCAATGAGCTGATCCGGGTTTAGAGCACGAAGTTCTGTGGCTCTGGCAGTTGAAGGTGTTGTAATAGTAGATGGTAGAGTAAATCCGTATTCACGACCTCTCTGCAGTGCTAAATCTTCACTTGCTTGTTTACCTAACTGATCTAGCAACACAAACTCTGCTTGTGTCTCTGGTACTTGTGGTTTAAATGAATACTCAACTTCAAAATTGTCAAGAGTGTTGAGGGAATGATTTTTCAAATCTTCATTTTAGTCGCGGAAGAATTTCTAGTTAGTCAGTTCGTGACGAACGCTTAACCAGGGGTAGACAAAAACCCAGAATTTTCAGGCGCCAGCTCTTTTTTTCAGGAGCCAATCGAATTTTTTAAAGAGATACGAGGAGAAAACCACGCACAATCTAAATAAAAATGACACATTCAGAATTGTGACCTTCATCAGTCCAAATTAATATACTTCTTTACATATTGTTCAAACAATTCAGTGCAAAATTTGCAGCTTAAACTAGGGAACATATTATGTATTTTTTTTGAAGATGACAATCCGATTTTTGGCGTAAATTTACGCCAAAAATCGGATTGTCGTCTTCAAAATTTGTATTATATGGCGTAATCCTGTATTTCTTTCATAACATATTATGTGCTTGAATTAAAAGCGCTGCCCCGGTGGCGCAGTTGGTCTAAGCAGTGGCTTCTGATCATTCATCCATGAAGGACCTGGGTTCGAATCCCGTGAGGCATTGATGTTGTGTTTGTCTTATGGCACTGGCTCTCTCCCTTCCCTGGAGCCAGGAGCCCTAAATTAAGGATGGGCAACTGCTTATAGCCCATTGTGTTGCCCACAGTGGTAATTAAACCTCCAATAATAATAATAAAAAAAAAGTTAAAAGTTGCACTTCAAACTAGGTTTTCATTGCAAAAAAATCAGCTTTGCCTTCTGGTGTACCACATTCAATAACAGCACTAATGAATAAATACACTCATAAGTACCCCATGCGAAAACAATGCAATGGCTAAAAGTGCCACCCCCTCCCCCCACACACATTCTTTAGTGTCACGCCAAGGTAGGGAGATTGGGTGCTGACCACCTGGGGTCTCTGTTTTGACCATGCAGACAGTTGAGACACTTCTGTGAACACATCTCATTTGCGTATATATTCTTTAAAGAGTGAAAATGCCTTTTACCTTATGAAAAAAACAACGTAAAGTTTCATCTATGACTATTTTGATAAATGAAAAGCTGAAAATGGACAGAAAAAACCTCAGGACTACAGTTCTGTCCCTCCCAAGGTCAAGATTTCAGGCAGGCGATGAAGAGCTTCACTCCACATCACACTTCGCCTCTGGGCACCAAACTCCCCTATTTTTGGCATGACATTCAAACATGGCACTCGAGAGTGAGTGAGTGTGTGTGTGTGCACCTTGAACATTCTGATGCACACTCCAAATTAGTACAGGCACCTGTCTTGGACTGCACTGCGGAACTTCAGCTTGAATCACTACAGACAAGATCTCTGCAGAATGCATAACTCTGCTGGCGGTGGTACCAAAAATTTATGTTAGCAACTTCATCATTCTGATTGTACGGTAATTAGTGTATAATAAAAGCACAAACAAAAAATCTGTATACTGTATTTGTTGTTTTATTAAAGATATGTTTCATAATAGAAATTCAAATTTTGAGAATGGAATTTGAAATAACATTTTCAGAATGAAATTTGGAAACTCAGGTGCCAGGTGAAAACTTTCTGTCGCCATGGATTTGTCTACCCCTGCGCTCAACTATATTTAAGAAAGGCATTGTTACTTTCTATGTGAAATGTCCAAGAATTTTCAGTCCCATTATGATATAATCACAATCAATGTATATCTGATATGCTTGCACTAATTGTTACATTTTATATTATGTAAGAAGTTGCGGTAATCGTCAAGGTGATATATGGTGCATGCAGCAGTATACCCGAAAAGTCCAAAACGCCTTTCTTTGTATTAAGAGTGTTTGTTTAGTTCGACCTGAATGTGCTGTTTCTCAAATGCTTCCCATTGTGAAGATTTATGGCCATCATTTGATACTAATTTAGTCAAGGCCTCAAGTGCTGCCTGAACGATGCATTTAGTCTTGGGCAAATATAATTTCAGAGCAGGCATTCTAGCAGCGATAGCCTTTAGCAATCCCAATTCATTTTCACAATGTCGAAGGACCAGTAAATTACCTTTGTCAAACACTTCACAAGTATGAGAAACACATAGAAGATGTAATGGAATGTGGTTAGAGAAGAATGTCATTGCAATACTATCTTTTATATGAAGTTCTTGGATACTGAATCAGTCATCAATGCAGTAATCATCATCATCATCATCATCATCATTGTCAACCATTATCAATCCACTGCTGGACGAAGGTCTCCCCAAGTTTCCTCCACAACGGTCTGTCTTCTGCCAGTCTCCTCCATGTCACTCCCGCATATTTACGAATTTCATCCACCCATCTCCCATGTGGTCTTTTTCTGGGTCTTTTCCTGTCCCTTGGAATCCAATCTAAAATTTCGGCTGTCCATCTATGGTCTGTCCTTCTGGCAGTATGTCCAGCCCATTGCCATTTCAGGGATTTAACTCTGATCATGATGTCTTCCACTCTCGTCATTTTTCGGATCCACGAGTTCCTCTTCTTATCTCTCCTGGTTATACCAAGCATGCACCTCTCCATGCTTCTTTGAGTTGTCTGCAGCCTTTGTATGTCTCTTTTAGTTAAGGTCCACGTCTCTGCACCATACGTAAGCACTGGAAGGATGCATTGATCAAACACTTTTCTTTTAAGACATAATGGCATATTGCTCTTGAAAATTATGCTGTTTCTTCCAAAAGCTCTCCAGGCAAGTTTTGTACACCGATTAATTTCTTCATCAATGTGACCCTCACTTGATATCTGCTGTCCAAGATAAACATATGTATCTGTTATCTCCAGTTTTTCTCCATCAATCGATAAATCTTCATTTCTTGTAAAAGCATTGAACATCACTTTTGTCTTCTGAAAGTTCATTTTTAATCCCACTTCTTTACTCTTGTCAGCAAGTTCCTGGATCATACTCTGCAGCTCTGATGGGGTAGTTGCAAAAATGACTACGTCATCAGCAAAACGAAGGTGGGTTAGATAATCTCCATTAATCTTTATCCCTTTGTTTTCCCAGTTCAGTGATTGAAAGACATTTTCCAATGTGGCATTAAAGAGCTTCGGAGATATGGTGTCACCTTGTCTCACTCCCTTTCCAATTTTTATGTGTGTTGTATTTTCAAACAGCCGAATCTTTGCACTTGCATTTTCATAGATGTTATTAATAATATTAATGTATGCATCTTCAATACCGCAGGATTTCAGAGCCGTGGTAACTGCTGATGGTTTCACCGAATCAAAGGCTTTTTCATAATCGATAAAAGCCATGCACAATGGAAGTTCATATTCCCTCGCTCTTTCAATTAGTCCTCTCAGTACGTGGATATGATCTATTGTGCTGTAGCCACTCCTGAATCCAGCTTGTTCTCTCGGTTGAGCCATGTCCAGTGTTACCTTCAATCGGTGTGAAAGAACTTTAGTGAAGATTTTATAAACCACTGATAGGAGGCTGATAGGTCTGTAGTTCCTGAGATCCTCAATGTCACCTTTTTTATGTAGCAGGATCATTGTAGCGTTGTTCCAATCCTCAGGAATCTTCCCTTCATTAAGGCATCGAGTGAAAATTTGGGCGAGTACTGTTTCAATTTCTCCACTTGCTTCTTGTATGATGTCTATAGTAATTCCATCTTCTCCTGGAGCTTTCCCCCGCTTCATGTTCTTGATTGCATGAGCAACTTCTGCTGGGAGGACTGGAAGAACTCTGGTACCTTTCATGATGTCTGGAGTACATGTATCATCCCTTTCATATAATTTGGAGTAGAAATCTTTCACTCTTGTCAAAATTTCGCCTCTATTTCTTGTTATAGAACCATCTTCTTTTCTCAGAGCCATAATCTGTTTTCTTCCCTTACTGAGATGTCCCTTTGCTATCTTAAGGCTTTGGTTGTTTTCAATTGCTTTCCTCACTAGCTCACAGTTGAATTTCCTTACGTCTTCAGTGATACTTTTTCGTGTTGTCTTGCATAGCTCTATATATTCCACTTTGGAAGTCACATCTTCTTTAGTTGTCCTCATCTCTCTTCTTTTTTGCATCAACATTTTGGTTTTTCCTGATAATTTGTTCACATGCAACTTGTTCTTAGACCCAGCTAATTTTGTTGCTGTTTCCATTAGAGCTTTGGTTACTTTTCTGTTAACTTCCGAAATATCCACTTCTTCCGATGTTAGGCCTTCTAAAGCAGAGAATCTGTTCTTCAGTTCCAACTTGAAAGTATTATGGTGTTTTTTAAGGTTGGTTATGTCAATACATTTTGTTTGTCTTATGAGCTTGCCACGTTCCAGTTTAGTGTTGAGGTGCATCTTACATCTCGCCAATCTATGGTCACTACCTGTGTTGAACTTGTTCAGCACACTGCAGTCTTCGATGACGAATTTTTTGTTACACATAATAAAATCAATTATCAATGCAGTAATACTTTCCCATAAATCCTTAGAAGTTGTGTTGCCAGCAATGGCTAAACGACTGAACTGCTCCACAAGAAGTGATGAGATATTCTCACGATTTTCGACAGCAAATGACAGAGGTCTCAAACGGTAAGTTCCATCAGAGCTTAGATTAACAATAGTCCATTCACCCCGCATCCATTGTCGAGTTGTGGTATTATAGTGGACAGTTATTTTATCATCGGGAGTTGTGTCTAAGATAGCCAAAGTACAGTCGTATTCTTCTTCAATTGCTAGCAAATGCTTCATTCAATCAACAACAGTTGCTGATGATAACACACACATATAACTATTCTTCTCTTGAGCTGTTCTTGGTCTTTTATTTACACCTGGTAAGAATGCTTCATAACCAGGTGCCTCCTGAACTGACAAATAGAATGTTTCATTAAAAAATGTGCTTGCTATGGATTTGAAGGCTTTTTTGTGACTGTTCAATTGTAATTCCTGCTCGACTACTGCACACCACAAGAGAATTCTTAACCATTGGATCAAAATTTCTAACGTTTCTGATAGGTGTATCGTTGTTCAAATTTCGCCAATTTGAGATGAACATACTTTTTACGTGGCCACGATAATGTAACTTGATTGACATTAAATGTCCATCATTACTGTTTCACACGTTATGCAAGTTCTGCAATCGGGAGATTATTAAATGATGTTAGATACGCATGGGGCATAGTATCGGCAATTAAAATCAGGAAACAATGAACTATATATGTACTTACAATATTCATAGTGGCTGTCGGGGCTTCATATGTACATCTGTAATGTATTTATTCACAAGACATTGCTGTAAGTATCCGACTCATTCAAAGACATCGTATCTAACATAATTTAATAATCTCCCGATTGCAGAACTTGCATAACGTGTAAAACAGTAATGACAGACATTTAATGTCAATCAAGTTAGTTTATGATAGGTGTTGGCACTTTAGAATTTTCTGGATCTGTCTGTGTTTCAGCATTGGTCATAACTTTTGTAGCACGGACAAATCCAGACCTATGTTTAACTTGAAACTGGGCAGTGTTAGAATTAGAAATAAATCTTTTACTGGCCCAGTGGACCACTGGAATTCGCAAACCAATGGTCCATAAATAAAATTTAAAGACATTTACGATATATGTAGAAAATAATGTATCATTTCAATGGAATTATCTCCAATATTTGTTTTTAAACCTATCATTAAGTTTGCAGCCTAAAAAGAAAACCGTACAGTAAGGTAAAAGAAACAGAAATTCATTTTTTAACTTGTGACAGATTAATAAAAAAGAGACTTACTGGCCATTTGGGCCAGTGAAATAAAAAATCAATAGTTCAGTGGTCCGGCAGAAGTTTTACTGGCAAATGGCCAGTGGATCACTGTGTAATTCGAGCACTGCTGGGTATACTGCTCCCCAGATTATTCTCCAGTATTGCCATCAAGGAACTCCATTTCATCTACAAATAATTATTCACTCGATCCAGTATTTTCGGCAGACGCAGTTGCATCTTCAAATTCAATATCAATTTGATCACTTAATGAAGCATGCTGAGGTCCTTTTTGATCGAAGTAAAACAGTTTTTCATCGTTGTCAAATGTATTTGGGTCTGAAGTTAGCTTCAGTACGTCCAGTTGCTGAGATGCACTTTGACGCCAATCTCTCACATTAGACCTGTGGTTGCCTTTCTTTTTTGAACTTGGTTGCAGTAGAAGATTAGCTGCTGATAATTTTTTTTTTTTTTAATTGTTGTTAATGTATCAACATGGTTTTTTGTAAATGCCTTTTCCTGCAAATTCTCCAATCCAAGTGCAAAGGCATGTACTTCTCTTTTTTGTTTCTCACTTCCATGTGTAGGAGAATAATGGACATAACACCATTCACTAATGGTTGGCAGCTTGTCCATAAAAACGAATTGCAGCTGGTGATTTGTCTTCTTCCTTTGCTGTACTACTGGGAAGCAGTCTGCATGTCTATAGAATTAAGATAAATCTGAAAGTAAAACAAAATGTACTGAGTGTGAGGTAGACCGTAGGCTGCTTTCTATTTTAAAACAGTGTTGTACAGGATATATTTAAAGTAATAAAATCCTAGTTTATGGGACAAAAATATAGTTCAAGATGGGAAAACATATACATAATTGTGGCGTCCAAAAAATCTTTCGTATCTTTTAGTATATGCTCAATCTGAGTGCTCCTATGTATTGGTAGACCCCAAAAACCTAGGCAAAGACACCAAAATCATCATCCTATCTTTAAAAATACCCAAGTTATCAGCAAAAACGCTATATACTTTAAATGCGAGACAGAAAATGCAGTTTCGCTCACTATTTTTCTTGACGCACCCTAAAATCTCAACCGATTTAAAAAAAAAATGTGGTCCTGACACTGTAATGCACAATTTGTGGGGGTGTTCAGGTAAATCAGAGAATGTCACATTTTATAGTGTACCTCTATTTTATACCTATGATTAAGATCCAGAGACTTCGCTGGCCACACCATGACTACAACACCTTCACTTTCAAGTATTCCAGCACCAGTCAAACAGTATGGATTCAGGCGTTTCCCTGTGCTCTGATGCTGCAATCTCATCTTGATAGCGAATAGCATTGATGGAATCCTTGGAAAATAGGTGCAGGTTGGTTCATCCACTATGCTTACCCATAACATACAACCACCATCTCCATGTATTCCTCTCTCGGGTGTTTGATGGATCGTAATGCAAATGCATACCACATTCTCTCAAGATAAATGTACTTTGGAAATCAGTTTGCAACAAAAAACATGGCTCATCCATGAAGAGTTGTGGTCATCATTTCCTCAGTATTCAAAGTGAATATCATGAATGGTCTGCTTCAAAAACTCAAGAAGGTTCTTGGGTGCCATGATCTGATTATTGTATTGCATTGTAGATTTGCTTTGGCAGCAAGGTGCTTTACAGTAGTACTCTGTAAGCCATCACATGCTCTCTTGCCAGGAGATGTTGGTTGCAAAGAAATGCCATGCAGTTCAAAATTCCTTTTGTGGTGACACATGTTCAAAATTTATTTTTTGTGCGGGGGGGGGGGGGGTCGCATTGGCGATTGAAAAAAAGTATTGGTGGTTAACTTTTTTAATGATGTCCAAGCAAAAGCAATCTTTTATTTTTATTTGATGTGGTACCTTGCAAAATAAAATTTGAACATTTATTTTCATTGTTTACATTGAGTATGAGATGGAAGGCGATTACGTAAAAAAGTGACGCAGTCATTGGCATACGACCTATTATAATACTTTGTTTTTTGTGGTTTTTATAATTCCAATGGAGGGTGTAAAAAATTGGTGACTTCAGATTAAATTTGGCGAATAGGTTGGTGAAAACTTTTAAAAAGCCAGATCAACCACTAAGTATATATTTTTTAAGATGTTGTATGACATCCTGTATAACTAGGAAAGCTTGCTCTGAAACATAAAAAAAACAACAGTAATGTATATCAAACAGTCAGAAATGAACACTAAGTTCATGTGCTTTAGTTTCATTTCTTCTCAGTAGTGCACAACACACTGGGAGACTTGAATGTTTACTTGTCCAGTGACAAAATCAAACTTCATCTGGGAGGATGAAGGAGTAATTTTCTACAAAATACCAGGTTGTGAGGTATCATTGTGAGCACAATGCCATCTTTTAGTGAAGTGTGGAATGATTTCTTCTGTAAACACTGCTCAGCTTTGTCAGTGTACCGTGTCTGATTTTCTGATGCCTTGTTTTTTCCACTAGGATGTGCTATCCTAAACTTGCATTAAAATATATATCGGTTTGTGAAAATTGCATTACTGTTCATAAAGTATAAAAAAAAAAAAAAAAAAATTAACTGCAGTATCCAATCCCACTTCGCCCATTAGGTTAGTTGCTGATATGGTTAACTGACCATTCTTGAGTAAGGTTCTCACCCAAATATTTATTAATGACTCTTCCTAAATTTTCTTACTTTACAAACATTTTCGTATAACTTCCTTTGTTTGGCATTTTGCCTACTATTTATGATTTTTGCTGAGTTTTAAGACACCTAATATCCACTGTTAATCTGAGATTTATTGAGTGCATTTTGATAGTTGAATTATGTTCCCTTTTAAACAAGTCATCACATGTCTCCCTGACTCTCTTGTGTACAAGTCCATAGGGAAACTACTGAAAACCTTCTTACAGGAACATAAATGCTATATCATATATCCAACAAACCTGGATTGGGTGAATTGAAATTCAGTAAAAATATGTAGTAGGTAGGAAAATGCCTTGAGCACAAGTAAGCTAAAAATGGTATTCAGATAATAAGACGAATCACCAGTGATCACTTCAGAAAATGCATCTGTAAAGATTTATTTCAAAAATGTTTTTAATTTTTAAATATTTTGGTAAAAATACCTGTAATTGAAAAATTACAGAAGTAGATCTTAATTTAATTTTTGCAGATTAAAGTGATGTTATTTCAGGTTTGTAAGCAAAATTTCCTTCTGCATTTTTTATTTACTTTTCACTTAAATTTTAATATTCCATCTTAGTGTTAATTTCAATATTGTACATTTCGTGATGACTCTTGAAGGATTCTTACTCCAAGCAGATATGTTCTACATGTTATTATTATTATTTTTTTTACAGGGATATTCGTCCGATTGACGATTTACATTCTCATGTTATCAGCTGCTGTCTACAGATTATTATTTACTCTACTGCTTATATTAGGAACAGGCAACATAATTGTTTTTTAATAAGAGACTGAATTCATTAACTTTGTTAATAAATAGTGTATGTCGAAGTGTTCAACATTTCAAGCTATCTGCTAAGGAATCATATGGCCTTAACAGGCATTTTACAATTTATATTGTTGTTTTATGTGTGAAGTGATGCCATTTCCTGCAGCTGAAAATGTTAACTAAAATTTGTAAATTTTGTTGTATTATAAAAAGTTGGCCTGTTAGTCATGTGTTTGTGTTATTTCTGATGTTTTTGTTACTAGAAAGTTTATTCCTTTTAGAATAAAAAATATCTTGTGTGAAAAATTGGCCATGTGGTCAAAGATAAGTACAAAATGGTCCAACTAACAAGCATCTAATGCCAGTACTTTATGTTTTCAGAACTTTGGCATGTGGATGAGCATGTTGTGTGAACTACCCTGTAAAAGTCTGAAAAAGAAAATGAGTCAGGAAATTTGTTTTTTCATCTTACTAACTGCAATAGAAACAGTTAAACTAGCTGTAACAAAGCAGTCTCACAGATTTTTTTTTTTCATTGTCATGAACTCCAGGCTTAAAAACTACCAGCCTGAATTTAGAGCCATTGTATCCAGAAAAGTGAGAAAAGAACCAGTGTTCTATGTGCTGTGTATTGATTATTTCTCATGTATTTAAGTTCTTTTTTTGCAATTGATTTAAAGGAAGGAACACAAAAAGTGGAGAGAGAGAGTGAGAGTGTATTAAGGAAAACATTGATAACAGGCCTTGGTACTTGCCTAAATGTCAAGAATGTCTTCAAAAAAATGAAAACTCTTAGGAGATAGTAAAGAAGCAGCAAGTGAGATCTTCAGTTAAAGAAAACTTCAAAATACTATTGTTATAGTCTTTTGAGTTGATCATATATCAACATTATATGATTAAACTTATGTTTAGGGTGATATTGTAAAACATTGAAGATTTTGTTCAAAAATATCCATGCCACTCTCTAGTGGTGCAGTAGTTTAAACATTGGTTTATGACCATTTGTCCGAGATGAGTACAGGTTCGAATGCTGGTGAGGCATGGCTGTTGTGTTTGTCTTAGGTTTATGACCATTTGTCTGAGATGAGTACAGGTTCGAATCCTGGTGAGGCATGGCTCTTGTGTTTGTCTTAGGTTACTAACTTTCACCCTTCACTGGAACCAGTGACCCTTAATTACGGACGGGCAACTGTTTACAGAACATTGAGTTGTTTGCAGTGGTCATTAAACCCCCCAAAAACAAGATACCCACATGATTATAGAGTGGTAAGTTAAGGATTGGTTATAGTACATTCTCGTGTGTCAGTACACACTAAATGATTGTTGACTAATATTCTACTTTTAACTGCCCATTATCAGGTGGTAATAATATCATAGCATCAACTCCATGACATTTCTGAAGACAAGAATTATGGCAATGTCTGTCCCTGTGGCCAAGTGATCAAGGCACAGGTTTCTGGCTACTTGTCCAAGGTGGCAGGTACATGGGGTAGACTCCTAGGGTTTCAGACTCTTTGCAAAAGTTAATTTAACCTGGCATACCTTCCTAATTGTTTTCATGCAGCCAATTAAAGAGGGGGAGGGGTTAATAGTAATTTAAGGAAGGGGGAGTTCTAGGATGTGTATCATCATCATCATTGTCAACCATTATCAATCCACTGCTGGACGAAGGTCTCCCCAAGTTTCCTCCATAACGGTCTGTCTTGTGCCAGTCTCCTCCATGTCACCCCTGCATACTTTCGAATTTCATCCACCCATCTCCCATGTGGTCTTCTTCTGGGTCTTTTCCTGTCCCTTGGAATCCAATCTAAAATTTCGGCTGTCCATCGATGATCTGTCCTTCTGGCAGTATGTCCAGCCCATTGCCATTTCAGGGATTTAACTCTGATCATGATGTCTTCCACTCTTGTCATTTTCGGATCCACGAGTTCCTCTTCTTATCTCTCCTGGTTACACCAAGCATGCACCTCTCCATGCTTCTTTGAGTTGTCTGCAGCCTTTGTATGTCTCTTTTAGTTAAGGTCCACGTCTCTGCACCATACGTAAGCACTGGAAGGATGCATTGATCAAACATTTTTCTTTTAAGACATAATGGCATATTACTCTTGAAAATTATGCTGTTTCTTCCAAAAGCTCTCCAGGCAAGTTTTGTACGCCGATTAATTTCTTCATCAATGTGACCCTCACTTGATATCTGCTGTCCAAGATAAACGTACGTGTCTGTTATCTCCAGCTTTTCTCCGTCAATCGATAAATCTTCATTTCTTGTAAAAGCATTGAACATCACTTTTGTCTTCTGAAAGTTCATTTTTAATCCCACTTCTTTACTCTTGTCCGCAAGTTCCTGGATCATACTCTGCAGCTCTGATGGGGTAGTTGCAAAAATGACTACGTCATCAGCAAAACGAAGGTGGGTTAGATAATCTCCATTAATCTTTATCCCTTTGTTTTCCCAGCTCAGCGACTGAAAAACACCCTCCAATGTGGCATTGAAGAGCTTCGGAGATATGGTGTCACCTTGTCTCACTCCCTTTCCAATTTTTACGTGTGTTGTATTTTCAAACAGCCTAATCTTTGCACTTGCATTTTCATAGATGTTATTAATAATATTAATGTATGCATCTTCAATACCGCAGGTTTCAGAGCCATTGGAACTGCTGATGGTTTCACCGAATCAAAGGCTTTTTCATAATCGATAAAAGCCATGCACAATGGAAGTTCATATTCCCTCGCTCTTTCAATTAGTTCTCTCATCACGTGGATATGATCTATTGTGCTGTAGCCACTCCTGAATCCAGCTTGTTCTCTCGGTTGAGCCATGTCCAGTGTTACCTTCAAGCGGTGTGAAAGAACTTTAGTGAAGATTTTATAAACTACTGATAGGAGGCTGATAGGTCTGTAGTTTCCGAGATCCTCAATGTCACCTTTCTTATGTAGCAGGATCATTGTAGCGGTGTTCCAATCCTCAGGAATCTTTCCTTCATTAAGGCATCGAGTGAAAATTTGGGCGAGTACTGTTTCGATTTCTCCACTTGCTTCTTGTATGATGTCTACAGTAATTCCATCTTCTCCTGGAGCTTTTCCTCGCTTCATGTTCTTGATTGCATGTGCAACTTCTGCTGGAAGGACTGGAGGAACTCTGGTACTGGTATCTTTCATGATGTCTGGAGTGCATATATCATCCCTTTCATATAATTTGGAGTAGAAATCTTTCACTCTTGTCAAAATTTCGCCTCTATTTCTTGTTACAGAACCATCTTCTTTTCTCAGTGCCATAATCTGTTTTCTTCCCTTACTGAGATGTCCCTTTGCTATCTTTAGGCTTTGGTTGTTTTCAATTGCTTTCCTCACTAGTTCACAGTTGAATTTCCTTACGTCTTCAGTGATACTTTTTCTTACTGTCTTGCATAGCTCTATATATTCCACTTTGGAAGTCACATCTTTAGTTGTCCTCATCTCTCTTCTTTTTTGCATCAACATTTTGGTTTTCCTGATAATTTGTTCATATGCAATTTGTTCTTAGACCCAGCTAATTTTGTTGCTGTTTCCATAAGAGCTTTGGTTACTTTTCTGTTAACTTCAGAGATGTCCACTTCTTCCGATGTTAGGCCTTCTAAAGCAGAGAACCTGTTCTTCAGTTCTAACTTGAAGGTATTATGGTGTTTTTAAGGTTGGTTATGTCAATAGATTTTGTTTGTCTTATGAGCTTGCCACGTTCAAGTTTAGTGTTGAGGTGCATCTTACATCTCACCAATCTATGGTCACTACCTGTGTTGAACTTGTTTAGCACACTGCAGTCTTCTATGACGAATTTTTTGTTACACATAATAAAATCAATTTCACTTGTCGTCCCATTTGGATGTCTCCATGTCCATTTCCTGTGTGGCTTTTTCTTGAAGAAGGAGTTCAAGATGAAAAACCCTTCTGCCTCTGCAAACTCAACGAGAGTATTTCCACGCTGGTTTCTGTTGCCATGACCGAATTTACCTACTGAAGTTTCATTCTGTTGCCGTTGCCCTATTTTTGCATTGAAATCTCCCATAATTATTTTCAAGTGCTGCTTACCTTTATTATTTAGATGACAAATTTCCTCATGTGTATATACATATATATATAATAGATCAAGTAGCTTATCAAACAGTGGGCAATGTTGACACTTCTTGGAGAAATTGCTCATTTTGCTATTTGAATCATCGGCCTGAAACAACGTGATCTACGAAATGACTGGTTGTAAGTGATAAATTCCTAGGACTAAGTGATTTTTCTGAAAGTACTGTTTCCATATTTTAAATTATAAAATGTGTCTATATAGATATTAATTAAATCAGTTTAATCCTCAATACAAAATCATTTAACTGCCATCAGGGACATATTTAGAGCAGGCATAGGGCCTCTTCCTCCAGAGGTGTCTTTCTCCTACCCCCTCCCTTTTTGTTAACATGAATTTACATTGGAAAAAATGCTTCTATAAAGATTCGTCCACTCATACATTAAAAAAAAAAGTTTTGTTTTTTCTATTTTTCAATAACTTATTTTATGGGTTTCAAAAACTTCCATTACCTGCCCCACCCCCACCCCAACAATTCTGTATGTACCCCTGCTGACATCTTTAAGACTACACATTATCTACAGCTTCATCAAAAGTGGGCTTTTGTGTGTTCATATGAGTGTTCACATTGTTCTCATTAGCTCTCTGCATATTATTTCTCTTTAATATTTCTTGCACATTTTGACAATTAGCTTTCTAACAACAAATATTTTCATCTATGTGCAATATGCATGCAATTTTGAGAGGATGCAAACAACTTAAAAGCACCCTGGAGAGATGAATGCTTGATATAAATAACCAAGGAAGATAGGTAAAGGAATACGTGGATTTGGGAGATGGCAGTTGAGTTAATAACACAATCCAGGTAAAGACCTGTTAAGTGGCAAAAAGCTGGACTTACTGCTAAAAGAACTGACCACTATTGGACAAGTGAAATACTATATTAAGTACCAAAGGACAGAAGATCCAGGAGCAGACCACTTGGAAAATGAGCGGGGTTGAAATAAAAAACAAGGTTTTTTTTTTTTGTTTTTTTTAGAAAAAACCCCCACCCAAGTGGGTTTTATTGGGTTTTATGGGGTTAAAATAGGGTTCTGGGGGTTCTATTTGGCTTTCATAACCTTTATTAAGATTTCAATATTAAATGGCATTAGGGACATTCCAAGTCAGATTAATAAAAAAAAAATAAGTTTTTGACCTCACCATTTCTGATTTTGATGAAATTTGGTATGAAGCACACATATGACAAGGTAAATAATTCTGCCAATTTTCAGATTTTTATTTTGAAAATTGTTCAAGATACACACATAATAAAAATCGAAATTTTCGTAAAAAATGACAAACTCGCACACTTATAAATGGCTGTAACTGTTTTCCTAATTGTAGTACAGTGACAATTGAAACACAGCTGTGAAGCTAAAGCATTGAGCTTTCTATAGATACCATACATGACCTTCTTACAACAGATTAAAGTTTCAAGGTCATCCACTGTGACCTTTGACCTTGAATATCTCAAAACATGCCATCTTAAAAAATTACGAAAAAAATAATTTTATTGCTACAACATTCTTCTACCCATGTGCCAGATATTAGGCTGGCACTGGCAAGGCAGTGTAGGATTAATAGGAGTATATGTCCTCCAGGTTAGGTTTGGACAAATGTAAAATAACTGTTTTCCAGATGCATGTATGTATTAATTTCACAATGTGTTACAGGTTATATTAGTGGTGTACACATACAAGTGAACCACTTGGTTAATAAGGCTGCAAACCAAAAGAATGTGATGCCATCTTGCTAGTGACCATCTCTATTTTGCTTCTCTCCATAAAATATGTCAGACCTGTTGCTGTTCGTAGGTCAACCTTCGTAATGACCGCTGTTTTATCCACTTCTAATATATCTGGCTTCTGTGGGTATGTGAAAGACACTGAAGGTCCATGTGGGTGCAGAAAACTTAACTTGTTCTGTATGAATGTTCACATCCAAAACACAACCAACCCACCACTGGTTATCATACTCAACAATAACATAGCCACGAATATCCTCCAGATCCAGTTCTATTGGATTTAGCAATACTGACTCAACCTTGTATTCAGTTGAGTTTGAATACATCTTGGTTTTAATAGCTGAGCGGCTTACTGGTATTACACAGTGAAGTTTTTGAGTACCAGGAATTGGTCGAGCACTAGCATGACGTATCTCGAGGAACTCCTTGTGGTTCTCATAGTCCTTGTCCGTGCTGTATTTAAAATGGCACGAAGGAATGTTTCTGGAAGCCCAATCATACAGTTGTCGCAGTGTCATAATTTGGTCATTGTATGAACACTGAAGGCTGGCACGTGCAGCTAATCTCTTAATGGTGCCTGCCACGCCATCACATGGCCCCTTTCCATGTGAGGTGGCAAAGAAATGCCACCCAGCTGTGATACCAAAATCTACATCATGATGGCACAGATTGACAAAATTCTTCCTGTTCTTATACTGTGAGGCTGCACCGTCTGAGAAGTAATAGATGTGTTCTACTTTCTTGTCAAAATGTGATGATATAAACTGCAACAATTGGCTCTGGAAAAGGTGAACACTGATAGTGTCATGCTTAAGACATTCTGAGATGACAACAAAAGAAACATGATCCAACTGAAGTGTGTGTGAACTTTTGTAGTACACGACGAAAGGGTGAATAGTAGCTTGGGAATTGTTCCAGTGGTATTCTTGGACTGCATCCTGCAGTATGAAGGAATAATTCTCAGCAAAATCGCACAACACAACACACTGATTATCATCAAGGTTTTCTTTCAGATTTGACAGAAAGTATGACTGCTGAATAGCTATAAAAGAACGTGGCAATAGCAATTTCACTTTTGATTCAAAGGTCTTGAGGAATTCTTCTACAGTGTTACAGACTGTCATAAGTGTAGTGCGATCAGTTGTAGTCCACAATTTATATACAATTTCATCAATCCCATTCGTGGTGAATAAGCTACTTATTTGCTCTAGTAAGTGTGCTATACCAGGACAAGAATCACACTTGAAGAAGAAGCATTCTGAAAGAGGAGGGTTACAAGTTATTCTTGCAAGGCAATCTTTGTATGTCCTAACTGGTAATTCATTATTACGAGTTAAGTCTTGCAATTTGCACCCTGCTAGCATAAGTTTTACATTTTCATGAGCACAACGCACACGGACACAGTGTGTTCCACTTGCACCAGCCAGCACACAATTCTTTGGGCGTAAACCACAGAACTTTGAAAATCCTACTTTGGCATTAGGATTCTTGTCTTTAAATCCTTGAAATATCTCTTTCAAATTTCCTAGAATAAGAAGTTTCTGTTTTTGTACTTTTGATCCTGATTCCATCATTGTAACAAATTCTTTTTTCCTGGTAAACAACGGCTCACTTCATCACTATTATAGTATGCAATAACGTTTTCAACTGTGCTGTCACTGAGAGTTTTCCCAGGCCTAGGATTTGGAGTTGCTAAAATACCCTGCTCTTCCACAAGATTTTTAGACTTTCGTGCTATGTAATATGTTACACCAAATTCTTCCTGAATTTTACGAATATTCCAGGTTCTAGGTAATATTGTTAGTATTTGGACTTTAACACTGCTAGAGTCTGTTTCTTGAAATTTTTCTTTCAACTGTGAAATCATGACCGATTCATCAGACACTGTCACAGGATTATCACATTCTGGAACACCTATGTAGTCTTTTATCACTTCACCAATTTTCTGATATTTCTTCTTACTGTACTGTCCAACTCCTAATCTTTTTTTTTTTTTTTCACAGGAGATTCGCCTAGAGAAAGTAACGTATCATTCAGACTATCCAAAGTTGTGTCTCTGTCAGTCCATATCTCACTCTTCACCACTCCTGAATTATCTTCACTTAACCGAGGTTGTTCTGCCTCTGCATCTGTTTCAATTATACATGAAGGACCTGGCATTTCAGAGATAGATTTTCTGCATGAACTACATATTTTCTGTTCTAATGTTATATTTGGACATTTCTGAACCATCCAAGGCTGTACTTTTCTCAGATTCTTTCTAAATCTTGTGTGTCCACTTTTACCCAGAGGATTGCAACAAAAAATTTGACTTTTAAAGTCCATTTTGGTTAATGAAACTGCACCTACAAAAAAAAAAAAAAATGATAAATAAATATAGTTTGATAAAAAGAAATTGATTAAATAAAGATAACAATAAAGATAAAATAAAATAACAATTAAACAGTTAACAATGTTACAGATAAATTGATAACCACACACTCAGAAGCTCAGAATTGAAATAACAGCAAATGTAAAATGGTGTACCAGTAAGATTTCTCATTGGCTGTAATAAGAAGCCTTGCCATTGGCTTTAATAAGAAACCCTGTCATTGGCTCTAATAAGAAGCAGAAGCCCTGCCATTAGCTAAAATGCGTGGTTTCAATCTCTGACTCAAACATTTGTTGACATTATTTACTGCTGAAAATTGTGTCTATCAAGTAAAATTGCTGTCACATAGCATATTTCTGATAAATCTGTTGATCTGTTATAATATATACACATTTCATGTATAATAAACACAAATCCTCAACGTAAGAAATATTTATTGCATGGTATGTCTCTGTGCCTTACATACAGAAGGGTGCAGCATGACACTCCTATTAATCCTACACTGCCTTGCCATTAGAGGTGCCAGCCTAATATCTGGCACATGGGTATAAGAATGTTGTAGCAATAAAATATATTTTTTTCATAATTTTTTAAGATGGTATGTTTTGAGATATTCAAGGTCAAAGGTCACAGTGGATGACCTTGAAACTTTAATCTGTTGTAAGAAGGTCATGTATGGTATCTATAGAAAGCTCAATCCTTTAGCTTTGCAACTGCGTTTGAATTGTCACTCTACTACAATTAGGAAAAAAATTTACAGCCATTTATAAGTGTGCGAGTTTGTCATTTTTTTACGAAAATTTCGATTTTTATTATGTGTGTATCTTGGACAATTTTCAAAATAAAAATTGGCAGAATTACTTACCTTGTCATATGTGTGCTTCATACCAAATTTCATCAAAATCAGAAATGGTGAGGTCAAGAAGGTGATTGATCTGACATGGAATTGCTCATTAATAAAAAATCCGTGCAACTTACCTATTGGTTAAATATCCCCTTTTTATGTAGTCTATTGAAAGAATTTTATTTAAATCTACACAAAGGCTGAGATACTTTACAATCGTTCACTGCAATCTATAAACCATTATTTGATCAAACTCTAAACCCTCATCAAACATTTCTGAGACGTTTAATTAAATTTGGGTAAAACCACAAATTTCAATATTTTTTGTAGCAAATTTGCAGTTTTTTAAATATTTGTGGATCTTGACACGTTTCTGGGTCATTCATTCCATGTGAAATCAACCAGCAAAAATAGCATTTTTAACCTGACCATTTTTGATTTTTATGAAACATGGTATATTTGTAGAATTCATCAATATAAACATATATGCATTTTTTCAGAATTTTTAATGCATGCGTTTTTGAGTTATTGATTTTTGAAATTAAAAAAAACCCCTGAAATTTCATCACCTGAGCAAACTTTAACTGCTAATTACTCGGGTTCTAGTAGAGCTAGGGCCATGAATTATGGCTCATTTTAAAGATCTTGAATTGGGCTTTCATTTGATATGCCACATGACACTATTAAAAAAAATTAATGTCAATTTTAAAATTTTGAAATTGAAATATTAAAAAACGTGTTTTTTTTTAAATCTGAAAAAAATATATGTTTAACAAACATTATTTTTCTACGTATCCTGAAAGTTTCATAATGGGATCGCTATGGGATCACTATAAAAAAATAAATAACATAGAAGGACGTTACTAAACACACCATCAGTGACTGAGGAATTGTCTGTTTAAAATGTTATCCCTGGTCTTACAAACACTGCAAATGTTAATGAATTAATTATAATTAGTTAAAAAGTTAATATATATCCATAAGGGTAACAAATTGTGTTGCTTTCCTAGGTTTTAAAGTAAAATGCAAAGTAAAAGATGGATGCCAGCAGACCATCCACATCAAAAGTTTCAAGTGTGGTTTACTGTTGTTGCAACCCCCTTGGGAAACCAAACCATAAATATAATAAAAAAAATCTGCTACCAGTTTCCAAAAATCTATTGCTACAGAACAAGTTGCTCAAAACTGGAGACAAGATCTGTGGCAGTTGTCGTAAAGCAATCCAGAAATTTCACTCTGAAGCTGCTGAACATTAATCTTCACCTTCTGACAGCTATAATGAACAAGAAGCCGAAGGCCATGCTGTTCCATCTGAAAACATTGAAGTATCAACTCCTGAAAAAGAGCATGCATTTAACAGAAGTTTACTATGTCTGGATTTAACAGAAGTTTACAATGTCTGGATGAAACACCAATCAAGAAAAAACGCCTGCAAGAAAAAAAAAAAATACCTTGAAGAGAAATATAAAAAAGCCCAAGAAGCATTTCGAGCAAAATTATTAAAGTTAAGTCCTGCGTCGGAACCAAAGGATATTTCATCTCCTGAACCAGAAATTATAAGACAGATGAAAGAAAAAACTCATTCCACAGAAAATAAGAGCATAAGAATGCAGATATTGAGTACACTGCCTAAATCTTGGTCACTGAAACGAATTGAAACATAATTTAGAGTTTCAAATTTTATGGCCAGAAAGGCTAAAAAGCTAGTAAAAAGAAAAAGGTATGTCTTCTCCTGATCCAAAGCCAGGAAAGACTTTAGACAAAGACACAGCAAATTATATACAAGAATTTTATGAGAGTGACGATGTAAGCCGCCAAATGCCAGGAAAAAAGACTTTGTTTCCATTAAAATAGATAATAAGCGTCAACAGGTAAAAAAAATTGCTTCTGAGTAATTTGCGTGATTGTATACTCTTTTTAAAGAGAGATTTCAAGAGAAAAAGGTGGGGTTCTCCAAGTTCTGTGAACTTCGCCCTAAGCACTGCGTTCTTGCAGGAGCAACTGGCACACATTCTGTTTGTGTTTGTACAATGCATCAGAATGTTACACTGATGATGACACAATGCAAGTTACCTGAATTAACAGGAGACACTGTTCAGCCAATAAACTCCTATAAAGATGTCCTTGCAAACATAATTTGTGGAAACCCTACACCTGCATGTTACTTCAGTCAGTGCAACAACCGTCCAGGATTAGAACAGCTCAAGCAACGATTTGAAGATTGTTTTGATCTAAATAGTATAGAAAATGTGACATTCAAGCAATGGATGCAATTAGAGAAGAGGACAGTACTTGAAACATTATCAAAATCCACACAGGAGTTTTTGGACCTGTTGTGTGGAAAACTTCCAGCCCTGCTTCACCATTCTTTTATAGCAACTCAACAGTCAAGTTACTTAAGACATCTTAAAGACACAATAACAGAAAATCAATACATAGTAATTTGTGACTTTGCTGAAAATTATTCTTTTGTTTTGCAAGATGCAGCTCAGGGTTTTCACTGGAACAATTCCCAAGCAACCCTGCATCCTATAGTTACACTGGTGGAAAGTGAAAAAAGAACACCAAGAAGGAGACGTCTGATACCAACGAAATTTATACAGCATAATAACGGAATACAGAGGTTAACGTGATCAAAACATTATGGCAAAATACAGCTGTATTTGCTGGTAAACTGAAAAATAACATTTCCATGTAACATGGTTAGTACGAGGTTGAACCGCCATGAACTGCGTCACACTGTGCAATTCTGGCATGGGGTCTGTCGTACAGATGTTGGATGTCAGTTTGGGGTATTGAGTCCCAAGCATCCTCAACCTGGACGCGTAAATCGGTGATGGTCATGGCTGGCCGTTGGAGACAGGATAAGTCGTTGTCCCATAAAATTCCACACGTGCTCAATGAGGGACAAATCCGGTGAATGTGCAGGCCATGGAAGTTGTCTCTCACCCTGAAGTGCATGTTGCGTTGCACGTGCCGTGTGTGGGCGTGCGTTATCTTGCTGAAAAACACCACGATGGACCTACCTCACAAATGGCACAACAATGGCCTGAATGATGTTGTTGATGTAGGAGGTACAAACACTAGTTGTGTACGGGAGTGATAGCTGATCGCTCCCCACACCAGGAGACCAGGTGTAGGCCCTGTGTGTCGCTGGCGGATGCAAGAAGGGTGGAGACGCTCCCCTGTGCCTCTGCGAACACGCATACGGCCATTGGAGGTTCTCAAGCAGAATATGCTTTCATCGCTGAACACAACAGATCACCATTGCATTCTCCAGTGCAGACGTTGGCGACACCACTGCAGCCGTTCCTGACGGTGGGCTGGAGTCAGAGGTAAGCATGCCAGAGGCACACGTGCACGTAGTCCTGCATCCAGTAGACGGTTGCAGATTGTTTGCACAGTCACCTCAGGTGCAACGGCAGCTTGGATTTGCATCGCAGTGGATGTTCTGCTTGACAACGCCGCTCTTCTTATGAGTCGATCGGTCCACTCATTAGTCCGTCTGTGACTCCCGGTTCCACGTCTTCTCCTGTGGAAATGTTCCTCGGACCATCTACGCCACCATCGTACTACCACAGATACTTTCCGTCCATTTCGCTCCTCAATACGACGATACGACCACCCGGCCTCGCGGAGTCCGACTAGACGACCTCGCTCAAAGTCCGATAACTGCTGAAATCGTACATGTCTTCCATGTCCAGGCATTGCAGCTTCTTCAGGATCTTCACATGTGTCCGTACGCCGACGACTGATTACATTCACTTCGCCGGATTTGTATCGCAGTGGATGTTCTGCTTGACAACGCCGCTCTTCTTATGAGTCGATCGGTCCGCTCATTAGTCCGTCTGTGACTCCCGGTTCCACGTCTTCTCGTGTGGGAATGTTCCTCGGACCATCTACGCCACCATCATACTACCACAGATACTTTCCGTCCATTTCGCTCCTCAATACGACGATACGACCACCCGGCCTCACGGAGTCCGACTAGACGACCTCGCTCAAAGTCCGATAACTGCTGAAATCGTACATGTCTTCCATGTCCAGGCATTGCAGCTTCTTCAGGATCTTCACATGTGTCCGTACGCCGACGACTGATTACATTCACTTCGCCGTACTCCTTATATACCACCGACGATAATTTGCATATTATGCTGTGCTGTGGCGCAAGCGTTCACCGGTTGGTACCGAAATTAACATCACACCTACGTAAACTCGACGCCATTAGCATATGTAAATTTCATGAACGTCCGCCAATTCTTTCTTGGTGTTCTTTTTCACTTTCTGCCAGTGTATATACTATTGAGACGAGAAAACTCAGAACATAGGACATGTAAGTTTTGTGATTATATCCAACTGCCTAATTCACGACAGTATAGCTGTCCATCTGTTTCAGCGTTACCTAATTAATTTCATGCAGTCACATTTTTCTCAAAAACCTGAAAAGATATTTTATTTTTCGGATGAAGCAGCTTCACAATACAAAAGCAAGTCAAATTTCCTCAGCTTGTGCTACCACAAGACTGACTTTAATATAAAAGCAGAATAGAATTTTTTTGCAACAGCACATGGCAAAAATGCATGTGATGGGATAGGGGGTACTGTGAAGTGATTAGCTGCAAAGGCAAGTTTACAACTTGTTTATAATAATCAAATTATGACCCCACGCCAACTCTTTGAATGGGCCACTGCTAATATTGCCTCCATTCACTTTCAGTTTGCAACAACAGAAAATTACAAAGAGGAGGAAATTATCCTTAAAAGTAGAATAGCTTCTGCTAAGACAATAAGTGGTACTAAGAAACTCCATTGTTTCATTCCTGCAGGAAAACACAAATTACTAGTCAAAACTTACTCACTTTCTGAGCATTTTAAAGAAGAGATATGTGCAACAGATGAAGGGGAAGAGAACATTAGTTTTGAAAATATGGTAGGTTTTGTGATTAGTAAGTACTCAGAGCACTGGTGGTTGGGATGTGTACTTGGTGTGAATGAGGACACAGAAGAGGTAAAAGTGAGCTTCCTGGAGCCGCATGGTCCATCTCCATCATACAAGTATCCTCAAATCACCGGATATTCTGTTGGTTCTTAAATCGGATGTTTTGTTAAAAGTTGACCCGACAACAGCTACTGAAAGAGTATATAATTTAACAATGACTGAGACAAAGAAGGCAAATCAAGCACTGGCATACAAGTGCGGCAAAATTTAAAAGAAAAAAAAGCAGGATACATATAGAAGATAAAATAATTTTGTAAGTGTAAATATGCACACAGAACCTTATACTGAATTATGAAATGAATTACTGTGGGACACAGTTTCAAATTACTTAGATGTTTATTTTCATTCTTTAACATTCACAATGTTTAAAAGAACAAGTATGACATTTTACACAAACCCTTCCAGTCATGGGTGGAACCGGTAAGTACATCTGGGACATTTCAGTTGCATTGTTCTACGTTATTATTTTTTTTATAGTGATCCCATAGCAATCCCATTATGAAACTTTCAGGATATGTAGAAAAATAATGTTTGTTAAACATATATTTTTTTCAGATTTTTTAAAAAACATATGTTTTTTAATATTTCAATTTTAAAATTGACATTAAATTATATTTAATAGTGTCATATCAAATGAAAGCCCAATTCAAGATCTTTAAAATGAGCCATAATTCATGACCCTAGCTCTACTAGAACCCGAGTAATTGGCAGTTTTATGAAAATGGTCTTGCAAAATGTGGATTTTGCTGCAAAGCAGATGTGAAAGTCAATACATCATGTAAGTTTTCACAGGGATTTAGTAGCCCTTTCAAACATGAAACTTTTAAATTCCATGATAAATCTGTGCAGCATAGAAAAAAATGTTGATTTTATTGAGAATTCATCACAGCTTCTTGTTAGAACCCCATTGGCCAAATGCATTAAAAAGATGGATGAAAAAATATTTAAGCAGTTTAAAGTATTATTCAATCTGAGCTACTATATTGCAAAAAACAACAAGCCATTTTCTGACATTGAATCACTAGTCATGTTATCCAGAAAGTTAGAATTCATGTATAAAACCAGTATGCAAACAGAAATGCTTGCAGGGAATTTATTTCTTGCATATCAGAGGTTATAACAGAGTCTGTATTGAAGGAACTAAAGCAGTCCCAGTTCATTAGCATTATTTTAGATGCCTCTACAGACAAGGGCACAATAGAGGAATTGATGATGTATGCAAGATATTTGAAAAGTGTTAAAATTGAAGAATGTTTTTTGGGACTTTTAGAATTAGAAAATAGCACATCTGAGTCCTATTTTTCTGCTATTGAGAAACAGTTTGCTTCTCTTGGTTTAAATTTGAAGAAAAATTCTTGGATTGTTAGTATAGCAACAGATGGGGCAGCCAACATGGTTGGTGAAGTATCTGGTTTATGTGCCAAATTTAAAGAATTTTTACCACATATATTGTCTGTGCATTGTGTTGCTCACCGATTACAGTTAAGCATACTTTATACTCTGAAGAATGTATCGTATTTAGTAACGTTTGACTCTCTTCTTATTTTAATTTATAAATTTTATGGACATTCCAGTAAAAAAATCAAGCACCTGGAAAAATAGCCAACTTATTAGCACAAAAAATTTAAAAAATTCAGAAAATGCGCCAAATTAGATGGGTGGCATCTAAAGTAGGAGTTTTGAGAGCAATTTTTCATGACTACCAACCAGGTGTGTTGCATTTAGAAAAGCTAATGAAAAACAAGGTAGCAAAAATGCAGAAGGCATAGTAAAGAAAATAAAAGATTTCCGATTTCTGGCAACCCTCAGTTTTCTCCTAGATTTTCTTCAAATATTTAAAGACTTGTCCTTCGTTTTCCAAAAACAGCATTTGCTTTTATGTCAAGTCAACAACGAAGTTTTGAAAGCAAAAAAGAAATTAGAAAATTTGCAGAAAGAAAGAGGAAAATATGAAGAACAATTTTTTAGCTCCTATAATGGAGAAACTTACAAAGGTGTAGTTCTGACAAATGTTTCAAATGGGAAGAAATTCTTCAAATCTGACAGAAATACTATGACAGACTTGGCAAAAAAATATTTATTGGAAAGATTTTGTGACATTAATTCCCCTGTAATCACTTCAACATATGTTTTTGACACATTCACTTGGCCCACTGGAAAAGATTTGAGTGACTTGGGAGACAATGAAATCAAAATTATCTTGCATCATTTTAAGAAAGTAATCAAACATAAAAACAATTAGAAAGATATCGAAAAAAAGTGTGATAGACGAATGGTTTGACTTCAAAATAAGTAGCCAGAACTTGAAAGTTTATGAACTACTTTTAAAGATTGCTGAACATAAGGAGAAGTTTTTTACATAAGCCAGTTGTTTTCGCTTCTTTGTGTAACACCAGCATCAACATCAACCTGTGAACGAGGCTTCAGCCAGATGAATCTTATCAAAAATCACTTGAGGACCTCATTAGTCAACAGAAGTATGAACAGTCTCCTAAATATACGCATTAATGGGACATCATTAGAAAATTTTGATCCAGCAGACTCTATAGATAAGTGGCACTTTGGAGGTGGAACAAAGCATGTATAGAGACATAAAAAAAATAATTGTGATGCTGAATAATTGATGTAAAAATTTAAAAGAAACAAAGCTGAACAATCGCTATTAATGAGGTATGACATATTTAATTATAAAATAATAATAAATTGGTGTCATACATCTCTGTTATAAATCAAAAGTTTCATGGGGATATTTTTTTAATCTGGTATAGTGTATAGATGTATTTGTATTACATAGGGGCAGAAATTCAAAATTTGTGTCATATCCCATCTCTGTACACTGCTGTCGTAATGTGCCTATATCGCGTCTTCTTGGCTAGTGGTAAAAATCCCTGGCTGGTAAGATTTTCCTGAAATTCCCCACCCCTGCAAATGCGGGTGTTGGGCCCCTCCAGGTGCGGGGCCCTGTGCGACTGCACAGGTCGCACAGCCATGAAGCCACTCTGTTTGGTTAGTACTTTGTATCACATATTTTAAAACCCATTACAAATATTATTCATTCAGGTTTCTTTTCTAACACCCAGTTATCAGCAATTTGTTCTTGCTCAGGGCTCATTCTGTTTCCCTGGTATTTTGGATTCATTAAGTTTGCCAAGTAGTGGCAAGGCTGAAGTGCTTGATCCATTCTTTTTTTTTTTTTAATCACTGGTCTATATGGTTTAAGATCTGTATTTTCCATAAGATCTTGTCACAGTTCCACTGCTTCAGAAATGTTTGTTTGTTCAGCCTGGAGAGTGTCTAGTACTCTACTAACCTCTTTTAGCTGTTTTAGCATGTGTACTGCATCTTTGTAAATATTACATTCTCTAAAATTTTATTTATGTTTGGGGGAATTTACAGATCATCTGAGTGCTCAGAGATTTGCATTCACACATAATTTTGATAGTTTTTTTCATAAACATTTATGCAATCTATTTGTGAATTCCAACGTGTTGCTTTTGGCAGTTGTGGCATCAGTCCACCCATTTATTTTTTTATTTTTTTGATTGGAGGTTTAACGACCACCGTGAGCAACTCAATGGGCTATAAGCAGTCGCCCGTCCCTAATTTAGGGTCACTGGTTCCAGGGAAGGGAGAGAGAGCCAGTGCCGTAAGACAAACACAACATCCATGCCTGACCGGGATTCAAACCTGGACCCCTTACGGACGAATGATCAGAGGCCAGCGCCTTAGACCACTGCGCCACCGGGGCGGCAACCATTTCTTTCAACCATCTGTGGAGGTGATGATGATTGCAGAAATACTTCTGCACAGTGTTTCTTTCAGGACTTTTTGACCTGGGGGGCAAATGGAACCTTAGAGGGGCAAGGTTTCCATTGCTATATATGTATAATTTTTTAACTACTACGTATATCTACATATATAGAAGTAATTACTATATACAGTATATATAAGGTGTGTCCCAAAATGATAGAGCCACAAGAGAAAGTGGATAAATAACAAAAGTTTCAGGTGTTGTATCTCCCACTAGACCACTCGAGAAAGCACTTGCTACTTTTCTTAAACCAATTACTAATTCCTCTACCTACTCTATTAATGGGACCACTCAAGCTCTCGCTAAGATCAAGAACTTTGATACGACAGGCCCACCGTTCATTCTGGCATCATTAGACGTGGTAGCATTATTCCCGAATGTACCTATTTCTGAAGTACACGACATTATTAAGTCTCCCCTTGTTGAACTTGGCCATTCCCAAGAAACTGTTGTGTCCGTTCTTGCTGCTTTGAAGCTAGTGCAACAACGTTCATTCTTCCGGTTCAGCAACATCTTCTATCGCCAAACAGGTGGTGCCCCTATGAGATCACCCCTGTCTCCAATTCTAGCAGAGATCTTACTCCAAGATCTTGAAAATAAAGTAATGCAGGAATCTCGTCACCGTCCACGCCTCTACCTACGTTAAGTTGACGATGTGTTATTATTCTGGGACCATGGTCTGGACGAACTACAGGTTTTCTCGAAACATATGTCTTCAATATATCCTTCAATAAAATTTACCATGGAACTTGGAAAATAATGGTACTTTACCTTTCTTAGATTTTCTCTTAGAACGTAACTCAGACACCTGCTCTTTACACTATTCGGTGTATAGGAAACCAACCTCCGCACCCACTATGATACTTGCATCGTCTGCGCACCCGAATAATTATAAACTTTCATCAATTAACTTCATGCTAAGAAGAGCATTCACTCATTCCTCTGATGACTTCAGGCGGCGTTGCGAAATTAATAAGGTTTTCGACATTGCTTGTGCCCATGGTTTCAAAAAATCTACTGTTAAAGCTGAACTCGAGAAAATCTGTCGTCAACGTCTAACTACGCTTCAGGCTGAACACCCCTGTCGCAATTATGTGGGCTCAATGGATTATTTCCCAACTGTCTCCTCAATCCTTAAAAATATTTGTAAACTATTCAATCTTGACTTTGGGATACGTACCACCAATATTTTTACTTTGATCAAGAAAGATCATGACCTGGTTCCAGAGGTTAACAAATTTGGTGTATACAAATTTGTTAACCTCTGGAATCAAATTCCCCCTTGCAGCCAATACATCGGATCAACCAAAAGGTCATTGGGAATTAGGCTCAACGAACATAAATATGCTGTTAAGAATGGCCTATCAAATACTGCCCTTGCATGACTAGTGAATGAAGGACAACATTATCCTAATTGGAAAGAGGCAAAGATCATTACAACACAACACCACGTACTATCTCCTCCTTACTATTCACCGAAAGTTTGATAATTGCTGAACATGGAACTTCATGTTCTAATGACAATACTCCAGTCTACATACCAAAACCTTGGACACAACTGTTAAAACTTTCCCCTCCAGTTGTGAAGAATGAAAATATTTAATATATATAAAAACAACAACAAGAAAACAACAACATATTATCCGGTTATTATAGGTACGTTGCATCAGATTGCCTCCTTATTTTCTGTATTTGCCTTAATCCATTCATTTACTCTTTTTCTACGTCTTGCATGTTAAGTTTTTGATAATTTGACCATTTGATTGTATGTATTCATATGTCAATTTAAAATCATCATATCTGGAATGATGACATGATCACCTGTTCTGTACGCCTGTAAGTTACTTATGTCTCCCCACCCAAAAATGTTCCTTCAGTACTTCCATCTGATGATGGTCTTTAGGAAGACCGAAAGTTCTTATGGCTTTATTTTTAATCTTTTAACTTATACATTAAATAAGTTCTTCACTTCATCGGAAGCCCACGTAGTGTTTTAATTATCGTGCTTTTAAGATTGCTACCTTAAGATTTTGTGATAGAGTGATTAACAAAATGTAATTCAATTAAATGATTGTAGAGGAGTGCATAAAAGTATTCGTGCATTGAGACATGTATGCACCAAAATAAAAGTGAAATAACAAAACTTGTACCTGTTTGAGGGTTCCAAACAAATACGTTGAACTGGGGATTGTCCCAAAAGATAGAACCGCTGTCACAAATGTGTGGCAAACCAGATTTTTAACAGCCAATAAAACTTCCATGTTGCTGGATGACATCAAACATGCATTTTGGCCTGGAGTTCACTAGTTTCTGACACTGGTGTAAGGAAATATTGTCCCAAGCTTTCAAAATTGTAAGTTGAAGGTCTGTAACACTGTTGAATTGCCTCCCATGTGCATACATTTTACGTGCGACAACTGACCACGTATTTTCCATAGGATTCAGATCTGGAGAACACGCAGTCCAGTCCATGACAGGAATTCCATTGGCAAGAAACCACTCCCAGGTCGCATTTGCAGTGTGAGGGTGTGCATTATCTTGTTCAAACTGAGCTTCAGAGTCACTTAATAATTCAAAATATGGCATGAGATGCTCATTCAACAGCTGCTGGTAGCTCACAACATACAAGTGTCCAGTTAGAACAGCTAATGGTGTTTTGTCATGTCCACCGAATGCCCCCAGATGGTTATACCTCCACCACCTTGTTGGTGCTTGGAGTATATCAATTCTCCCTTTCGAAGGTCGTGCCAATAATACTTCCACCCATCCGGACCATTCAAATTAAACTTCTTTTCATCACCCCAAATAACTTTATGCCATTTTTGAGTCCATGACATATGATATTCAGCCCAGTTACGTTTTTTCTGTTTATGTGTTTCAGTTAGCTTAGGGTGGCACCGCTTTTTCCGATGGTGGATGAATGGACACTTCTTTAGAACATGATGTACTGTCATTTTCGATACATTTATGTCCACAGCAGGCGAGACTTGCCTGATACTGGATGTTGAGTTACTCATCCGACTCATAATCAACCTTTTCTGACGTGAAGTCAAAACTGAAGAATGGTCAGTAGATTTCTTGCTGCCATACAATCCATTTCATGTCAAATAATGTGCAACCACATGATGGGAACTATTAATACACCTTGCAATACCTCGAATGGACAGTTTATTCCGGTACAATGTATCAATTGTCCATTGTTCGGCCGTCGTCAATGACTTTCCACGGCCCATGCTGTTAACGAACTCCAACTACGCAGTTCTAATGTACTGAAATGATTGGCATTTCTTACGCCTGCAGTGCCGCAGCAACAATCTGCTGTGTACCTGCAATAACATTTTAAGTACATGACAGTATGCACGAGTGATTCTATCATTTTGGGATATGTATCTCTAACGTCAATGCCTTTATAATTCTCATACTCACTTATTTGTATGACATTTGCTACCATTTTTCATGTACAACACCGCAACACGTATTTGAAATGCCTATCTCTGTCATATTGTCTGATTTCAACCATTGGGCCTGAAACTTTACAGCCATTCTAGTGGCTCTGATTTTGGGACACACCTTATATAGTAATTACTGTATGTGTATATATAGTAAGTACTCCTTCAAACTAATTAAATAGCAAGGAACTGTACACCAACTATACTTAAATAATATAACTATCAGGGTTGGGGCTTTGGACGTCCAAAACTGGTTTTCGAGAGGACATGTGGTTTTTACCGTCTAAAACTGTCCAAAAGTGTCTTAAAACCTAGAGCTGTCCAAATTTTGAAAAATATCATGTAAAAACCAGTAGATTTTCCTAGAACTATACTAACAAATTAAAAAAAACTAAGGGACTAACAAAATAAAGTTTTTTAGTTTTTTTTACTAAAACATTTTTGCATGTTAAATTATGTACAGTAATAATTAATAAATATGTGATTACCATGTGCATGTAAAACATAGTGTTACTGTACCAGCATTTCACTGAAATATAAATATTTCATTACATTTCAGGAGACAGACTTCTTTATTTTGATTTGGGAAGACTGGTTTTAAAGTGCCTAAATCCTGAAGAAGAAAGAAGTGTTTTTGTTTTAGTGAAAAAAATCTGAATTAAATTTTAAACTGAAAATGCAAAAAGGTCATAGACCATCAGATAGTGTGTGGCAACATTTTCTTAAGGTACAGAATGAGGCAAAATCTGGAAGTAATAGTAAATATGCTAAATGTAAATACTGTGGAAATGTTCAACTTGGAAAAGCAGATAGATTGAGAAAACACATTTTATCTTGCAAAGCTGAAAAGGTATGTAATGATAGAACTGTAAGTAATGCAGAAACTGGAGATCAGGATTCATCTAACCTTGAACTCCTAGAAGTAAATGAAAGTGGATTTGTGGTGCCACCAAAAAAGATTAAAACTCAGCAGTGTTTAGATTCCCATATTTCAAAAACAAGTGACAGAACTTCAGAAAATTTGAATATACTGGTTGCCAATTTTTTTTTACACCAACAATATTGCCTTCACTGCAGTAGAACATCAAACCTTCAAAGAATTAGTTTCAGCTCTGCGTCCAGGATATAGACCGCCAAGTCGAAAAGCATTAGCAGGAGAAGTCACAAATAGAACCAAGACACTTATCGAAGGCAAACAGGTCATCCTGATTGAAGATGGATGGAGTAATATACACAATGATCCACTTATTGCAACTTGTATTCAGTGTGAGGGGAAATCTTATTTTTTAGATTCAGTGGAAGCAGGTACACATACAAAAAGTGCACAATATCACAAAGATGTTTTACAATCGGCTATTGCAAAGGTAAAGAAAGAATATAAGTGTGATATAAAGGCTTTGGTCACTGATAATGCCAGAGTTATAGAGAAAGCAAAGGAACTCCTGTGTGAAGAAGATAATAGCTTGGTGGTATATGGATGCAGTGCCCATTATTTAAACCTGCTGGGACAGGTTTAAATAATGTTTTATAACACCAGTTTCAGTGCTAAACAACATTGTGAAGGTTCAAAAGATTTTCCGCAACCACCATGTACCTAGTGCATTCCTTAATGGAATTCCTAATTCACTGAAGCCCCAGTTACTGGAAGATACAAGGTGGAAGAGTCAAATTGTTGGAAAGAGTGCTTGCTATGTGTCCGTTCAAAGTTCCACACAAAAGAACAATAGATGGCGTTGCTGCGTTAAGCGAACTTATTTGTAAATAATAAAGGAAAAACTCTCATCCTCACTCGAACGCAAAAAAGAAGTGAAGTGCTTGCCTGACCTTCGACCTAAGAAGAGAAAAGCTGTTCCCATGAGAAACAAAACAATGGAGTTCTGTGTGAACGTACTGCGTATGTGATTTTATTCCAAAAAACAATATAAAATTAGATAGCATGTGTTTTCTTAGATGTTCAGCATTTCAGTGATGTGTTGTGAATAAAGGATTATCTATTTAAAGGTGGTAAGTACTCTTTATGCTTTCAACCATTCGTTCCGTGAATTCAAGAATTCTCTTTCGTTTGTTGAATCTGTCATTTGAGATCAACGCGTGAACCTACTTAGAATTTCTAACAATATGATTATGAGACTGAGTATCTCATATGTGCGGCTATTAATAGACGGAAAGAACGGATAATTTTTTCTGATTATAGTGAACGTACTACCACGTAAATACGCAGTTAGCAAATGCAAGGTAACTAAATTGTTAAGCTACTGAAGTAGAGTAAACTGAGTAATGGCGTCATTCATTGGCAATAATGTAAGCATTGCAAAGATGGATAATTATAATTATCAAACATGGAAATTCAAAATGCAAATGCTACTTATTAAAGATGACTTGTGGAAGATAGTTACAGAACCGATTCCCAATGAAAGAAGTGAGATATGGATCAATCAAGATTCACAGGCGTGAGCCACAGTAACACTGTATCAATGACGATCAAATTATTCATGTGTTAGATAAAGAAACAAGTAACGAAACATGGGACGCTTTAAAGGCAGTATATGAAAGAGGAAGTTTAAGTAATAAACTTCAGTTGCTTAGAAAACTGTATAGTTTGTGTTATCATGACGATGGCAATACAATTGCAAGAACACATAAATATAATGATGGAAATGATTCAGAAATTGCACACACAAGGCGAGAAAAGGCCAGACACCCACTTAGGTGCCATTTTACTTAACAGTTTGCTAAATGCTTATGAGAACTTAATTGTTGCACTTGAAGCTAGAGATTAAGACAATGTAAATTTTGAATTCATAAAATGTAAAGTACTTGACGAGTACAATAGACGGAGAGAAAATTCACAAACAAGTACAAATAATTCAAATGCAAGTACAACAGTGTTAAAAACTAGTTTTGGAGGTAAAAATTGCAACATAAAACCAAGTAAGTTTTGTACATACTGTAACAAAAAGAATCGTACCAAAAATGAATGTTGGCGTTTTAAAAGGGAAAGAGATAAAAATAAGGAAAACACAGAGATAAGATTTCACAAAGGTCAATCCACATCTAACCAATCTCACAACTTAGTGAAGACAGCAACAATAGAACCAGAAGAAAAGGAAATTGAAATAAAGAGGGAAAATAATTTTTTTTCACTAGAAACAGTCATTACATAATGAAAACTCTGAAAATTGGACAATCGATAGTGGAGCCACAGTACACATGTCTAACAATATAACATTGTTTAAAGAGCTTTCTAATGATACATCACAATTGATCACTACAGCTGATGGCACTTAAATAAAGTCAGAAGGAATAGGAAATATTTTACTAAGTTGTAAAGCTGAAAAAGATACAATTAGAAAATTACAGATAAAAGATGTATTGTATGTTCCTAAATTGGAAACAAATTTATTGTCAGTTAGAAAGATTACAGAAAAAGGATATGAAGTATCATTTAAAGATAGACAGTGCATAATAAAATGTGGAGAAATTATTGTAGCAGCAGGTATAGTAGACAACTCGAACAATTTGAATAAATTACAGGCTATAAATGAAAAGGCTAATTTAGTTGCAAAATGTGAAAAGAAAAATTTCTCAAACTTATGGTATAGAAGATTAGGACAGAGATATACAGATGATAAAGCAAATAGAGAAAAATGGATTAGCTAGAGGCATTGTTTTATCAATTTGTAAAAAGGAAAAGAACTGTGAGATATGCATAAAGGGTAAGCTCACACAAAAACCATTCTCAAAACAGAACACTTACAAAACAAAGGGAATACTAGAATTGGTACATACAGATATATGTGGTCCAATGAGTAAAGCCAGTCCAAGTGGATACAAATATTTCATTACCTTTACAGATAACTATTCTAGATATACATGCACTTATTTGCTAAGAAATAAAGATGAAGCAGTGATAAAATTCAATATGTAGCCTCAGTTCAAACTAAATTTGATAAGAAACCCAAAAGTGTAAGAGCAGATAACGGAGGAGAGTATTGCAGAGCAAAAATTGAAAGTTATTTAACAGAACAGGGAATAGAGCATAAAACCACTATCCCATATTCACCTCAAATGAATGGCATTGCGGAACGCAAAAATTGTAGCTTAATAGAAATGACAAAAGCTATGCTTCTAGATGCTGAAATAGATGATAAATATTGGGCAGAAGCTGTATCAACTGCTACATATATACAGAATGGAGTTCCTACAAAAGCAACAGGGAAGTCACCCTTTGAAATGTGGAAAGGATACACTCCATATTTAGGTCACATCAAGGTATTTGGGTCAAAGGCCTATGTATACATACCAAAACAAAAAAGGAGAAAACTGGGAAATAAAGCTCAAGAAGGAATTCTAATGTGCTATGATGAAAGATCTCGAGGATATAGAGTCCTCATTCCAGAAAAAAATGAGCTGGCTATAACCAGAACAGTAAAATTTGATGAAAGAAAAAGTGTAGAAACATTTTGTAAACAAAATGAGAAGAAAATTGAAAGTAATCAAGAAATTCTAATTGAAAATAGAATACATTCATCAGGAAGTATAATTAATAGAGAAGAAAAAGATGAATCTGTAAAACAACCAAGATGATCACCAAGAGAAAATAAAGGTCAACCACCAGAGAGACTTTTATATATAGCAAAGACTCTATATAGAAAAGATCCACAAAATTTGGAAGAGATTCAAGAAATGGAAAATTTAGAAAAGGATAAATGGCTGAATTCAATAAATGAAGAATTAAGAGCAATGAGAAAGAACAATACTTGGTCTTTGGTAGATTTACCTGAAGGACAAAAAGACCAATCAAGAACAAATGGATATTTAAAAGAAAATATAATGTTAATGGTAATATAGAAACTTATAAGGTAAGATTAGTTGCAAAGGGATATACTAACAACCAGGAATAGATTTTGAAGATACATTTTCACCAGTAGTTAAATATACAACCTTAAGAACTCTCTTGACAGTTGCAGCAAACAAGAAGCTAAAAGTTCATCATTTGGACATAAAGACAGCATTTCTTCATGAAAATTGGAAGACGTATATATGGTTCAACCAGAAGGATTTGAAGAATCAGGTAAAGAAAACAGTGTGTAAACTGAAAAAGAGTATCTATGGCTTAAAACAAAGTGCGAGAAATTGGAATAAAACAATTATAAAATGTTTATGAAACATAGGTTTTATTTAGGTACAGCAAAGCCATGCTTATTATCATTGAAGGATAAGGATAAACAAACTTTTTTGGCTACTTATGTAGACGACATATTAATAGCATCAAACAGCCAAGAAGAAATTGCAAGGATTACAAAACTGCTGAAAAACCAGTACAAAATAAAGGATTTAGGCAGAGTTACATATTATCTTGGTATACAAGTAGAAAGAGAAGAAGACAGAAGTTTCCTTCTTAACCAAAGAAACAAGATCATGGAAATTATTCAGAATCATGATACTGAACCTAACAAAGAAAGTAAAAGACCAATAAGCACTAACTATGGAAAAGGCATACAAGAACAAGAATACATTAATGAAAATGGATGTTATAGAGAAATAGTGGGAGCGATCATGTACCTCTCAACTGTGACAAGACCAGATATTTCCAATGTTATAGGAATATTGAGTAGAAAAGTGGAAAAACTTAACATAGAAGATTGAAAAGCCTTGATGAAGTCAATTCACTATTTAAAGGCAACTATTGATTTGAAACTAAAATTAAATGCTGAAAGTCCACTCTTCGTCAAAGGATATACAGACTCTGACTGGGCAGGTGATAGAGTTAACTCGAAATCCACATAAGGATTTGTTTACATATTGGGAAATAGTGCAATATCCTGGGCAAGTCGTAAACAATCAACGACAGCATTGTCAACAACAGAAGCTGAATTTATCGCTACAGCAGAGAGCAGCAAAGAACTAATATGGCTAAGGGAACTACTCAAAGACTTAGAATGTGAACAACAAAATGAGACTGTAATATTTCAAGATAATAAATCCACCATACGTTTAATCCAAGGTGAAAAGATAAACGCAAGATCAAAACACATCATGGTGCAATACCAATTCATACGAGAACTACAGGATACAATTCTCAAGTTTTATTTTTGCAGAACTGACCAAATGGTAGCAGACATCCTGACAAAGCCATTGGCCAGACCACAATTTGAAAAATTAAAAACATCCCTAGGTCTCATAGTGCAGAACTGTTCTGGACAAGTGGGAGCTTGTTGGAAAGAGTGCTTGCTATGTGTCCGTTCAAAGTTCCAAACAAAAGATGGCAATGCTGCGTTAAGCAAACTTATTTGTAAATAATAAAGGAAAAACTCTCATCCTCACTCGAACGCAAAAAAGAAGTGAAGTGCTTGCCTGACCTTCGACCTGAGAAGAGAAAAGCTGTTCCTGTGAGAAACAAAAAGATGGAGTTATGTGTGAACATACTGCGTATGTGATTTTGTTCCAAAAACCAATATAAAATTAGATAGCATGTGTTTTCTTAGATGTTCAGCATTTCAGTGATGTGTTGTGAATAAAGGATTATCTATTTAAAGGTGGTAAGTACTCTTTATGCTTTCAACCATATGTTCAGTGAATTCAAGAATTCTCTTTTGTTTGTTGAATCCGTCATTTGAGATCAACTCGCGAACCTACTTAGAATTTCTAACAGAAATGACTTGCATTGAAACTTTTCTGCACAACAGAGCAGCATACCAAAAAATAATTGAGGAACATGAAGGTCACAGAGACATAGTTACTCTTATAAATGATTATAATCTATACATATAAACAGGCTAAAGATACATTGCAACAACTGAAGCCATTTCCTATTAGTAGTTATAATTCTGACTATTATATAGCTCTAATTATTCTACTATTCTCTTTAATCTCTTCAATGGGAGCAGGGATGCCAAAAATATTCTGTGAAATTAAAACACATAAAGAAAACACACCTTTAAGACTGATTCTATCAAAAAAAACAAAAAAAAAAAAAACTCCCCACTCATCAACCTAGAAAAAAAGATATACAACTATCTATCCCCAATATTCATGAGAAATCAGTATACCTTAAAAAATAGCTATGAGTTTATAGAAAAAATCAAGGTAATTAATCAAGACCTAAAGCAAATAACTATGGCCTCCATGGACGTTAAGGCGTTATACCCAAATACCCCTGTCGAGCTAGCCATCGAATTAATTATGAGACGACTAAACATCAGCAAAGAACTAAACGTGTCACAGCTGAAAGAGTTAAAGAACACTTTATATTTCATCAAGGAAAACAACATCTTCCAGTTTGAAGGAAATATATTTAAACAAACACAAGGTGGCCATGTGGGATCCCCATTATCAGCATTATACATAGAAGTGATCATGGCATACCTTGAAAAAGAAATTATTCAAAATCTACCTGAAAAACCAATACTGTATGCTCGATATGTGGACGACATTATTATAATGTCAAAACTTAACAAAGCCGAGCTACAAGACCTAGCACAGCGGTTTAGCAACATTTGTAACACCATAGAGCTAACTATTGAGTTTGAAGAGGATAATCGCCTATCCTTCCTGGACATTCAACTAAAAAAAAAAAAAAATAGCCTTGAATACTCAGTGTTCAGGAAAGTCACTTACATACCAGTACTGATACCATACTAGTCGCACCACCCAATGATAGATAAAAAGAACAGCATAGTAAACCTGATACGGCGAGCGTACACACACTCATCTAACAACAGGCTAAAAAAATCAAGAGCTTGAGTATATCTCGAAAATATCACAAGAGTATGGTTACCCGAGCAAGCTAATTAAAAAATGGATACATGAGAGTAAAAAGCATATGATGCAGAGCAAACTTCTTTGCTCTGCATCATATGAAGAAGCCAAGAAGGACACAACCAAAAGAAGATGAGGAATAGAAAATTGAAATACATTGGTGCTTTCCCATACTTGGAAGGAGTTAGTAAAGAGATCAATAGGCAATGTGCTAAATATGACTTACAACTAGGAAGCTCAGTGCACACCTTGAAAAATATGACTGTCAACAAAAAAACAGAGGAAAAAATGCTAGAAGAATCAGGATCTACGAAATTCCAATTGCACACATACCCCCAATATCGTACATTGGAAGTACGAAAAACATTAAAAAAAAAAAAAGACTTAAACAAAACATATCTAACTGGCAAAAAAAAAAAAAAAAAAAAGCCAAAACAGCTTTAGTGCAATTCTGCATTGAAAACCAGACTTTCCCAAAATTCACTGAAATAAAAATGCTAAAAAAAAATAAAAAATCTGAAAGGCAAATGAGAAGGGAAGAAGCAATCTTAATCTATAAAAATAAAGCAAGGGTACGTAACCAGAACAACCCTAGCACATTATCTAGCCTGTGGAAAGAACTAATAAGACAAGAAAAAGAACAACAAAAGAAAAACCGACAAAAAAGACAAGAAAACCGGGATAGGAAAAAAAAAGTTATCTTAATGAAACATAGATGGCGCTAGCTGGGCTTGATAACGAAATATATCCAAGAAAGTATATCCGACGAAAATGGCAACAAGGAGTATCGGACTCCATTTGCGCGAAGTTAACAACGAACATCGGTGGTAAAGTCGCCCTGCTCCTGAGGATGCCCAGAGATTGGGTGAAAAATTTCGAGAATAAAGAACGGTTAAAATTGATGTGATTGAACCCTAAAGCGAAGATCCAACGAGAATGCCCAGCGGAAAGTGTGTTGAAGGAAAGCTACTCATATCGGACAACGGACTTTAGGACAATAGCATCAACAAAGACCGGAAAACACGAGTATGAAATGTCTCATCGCTATCAAGGAATGCCAAGGTAAGCAGTGTCTGCTAGAATATTGTACAAGTTAACTGAAGCCAGTTGCCGATTCACTGGATTGTTTGCAAAGAGATAATGCTACCATTCATGAAGCCTGCCATACATGGCTCATGTTGTTGAAAGAAGAGTGTTTACAGCCCAGCATTCAAGAAGTTACAAAACGAATGGATCAAGCCATGAAACCTTTCAACTTCCTGGCCTACTTCCTGAATCCAAAATACAAAGGAGAAGGTCTGTCTAACATTCAAAAAGAAAAGCGCACGTTCATGGCTAGTTAACAGGTATCCCAACAGCATTTCCCTTTCGATTGCATATGAAGCTGAAGCTGAGCCATTTCCTCCTACTTACTTCACTGTATCTGGAAGAAGTATCACTCCTGTCACATGGTGGACAGCAGTAGGAAAAACAATAGAACTAGAAGGGTTTTCAAAAGATTGTCTACAACATATTGCTTTCCTACTTTCGTGCCCTGCAAGTTCCGCATCGATTGAAAGAATGTTTTCAAACTTTATAGTAATACATTCAAAACTCATACCTGTTAACCTCTTGAGGTGATAACCTGTACACTGGACCAATAAAAACCTTACAAAGACTAAATAACCCTTACACACAAAATATATTGCACAAATTTTACAAGCTCAACAGTTTTATAACAGCAACTGATGTACGTGTATTGATTTTTGCATATTTAAGCAATTTAATCTTAGAGTGTGTTGTATTTTATTCAACAATGTATGTTTTGCTTTTTCCCAAAATGTAATCAGTGGGTTTAAAGCCAATGACACAAATGTCAATGTTTATTTTACGATGTTAAAAAGATGTCAGTGTATCTGCATTCAGGGACTTCCTACAGCCTGTATGGATTTTTTCATCATGGAGAAAGATCTTTTACAGCCAGCATTATTGTGAGGCAAAGTAGTCACTGAATACTCACTTAAGATTTGGGAAGCAGATGCAACCAGTACTTGTTCTCAGGCTTATAATATCCAGCTAGTAGCTACAAAAGCTCTTTTTCTGGCCACTGTCTATCAGTACAGACACACAGTCATCAGAGATCATACAATAGTTACTAAACTCATCCATTAGAGCTTCCTGATCAAAGTGTGAAGCAAAGGTGTCTGCTAATCTACAAATATGTGTGTACTTTGGGCTGTTTTTGAGGGTTGGGTCAAGTACTTCAGGTCTTTCAGCACCTGATTTTCAAATGGAAATTTATCCACCATCTTTCTCACTACTGCATACCTGCCAACCTGAGAAAATTCAAATGTGTAAAATTGCGTGCGAATGACATTTCTAATAATTTTTTTGAACTATGCGCAAACAACATTTATAATGAATTTAGCTATGTACAAGTAAAAATAAATGCAAATATTTGTGCATTTTATAATTTTTAGATGTTTATAATATAAGCAAATTATATCACATTTTGATACCATACTCAACGTTTTCCGTCGTCCGTAGCGGACCGACGATTTCCATAGCATACTCGATGTTTTCCGTCGTCCGTAGCGGACCGATGATTATCATAGCAGGCTTGATGTTTACCATCGTATCTAGCAGACCGACGATTTCCATTGCATACCCGACGTTTTCCGTCGTCCATAGCGGATCGACGATTATCACAGCATGCTTGATGTTTTCCATCCTCCGTGGCGGACCGACGATTTCCACAGCATACTCGACGTTTTCCGTCGTCCGCAGTGGACCGACGATTTCCATAGCATACTCGATGTTTTCCGTTGTCCGTAGCTAACTGATGATTATCATAGCATGCTTGATGTTTTCCGTAGCAGACCGACTATTATCATAGTATACTCGATGTTTTCTGTCGTCCGCAGCGGGCCGACGATTTCCATAGCATATTCGACGTTTTCCATCATCCGCAATGGACCGACGATTTTCATCGCATACTCGATGTTTTCCATCGTCCGTAGAGTACAGACTATTTCCATAGTAACTATGTAAAATCCGCAGTAGTTGGAGTCTCTGAATCTTTCTTCCACCACATAATCTTTATTCAGCGTCAAGCATAACAGTGTGCACGGAGAATTTACTGTACCGAAGTATCGACGATGACGATAGGGCACGGGTGTTCTGGCACACAAAGGCACAAAATTCCCATCACTATTATATATTTTATTTATAGGGATATTTTTAACAAAAAATACAGAAAATTTTAAAAATCCGGAAGAAAAGTTCTTCCGACCGGAAAACCAGAAGACCGTATAAAAAAACGGAAAACTTCCGCAAATTCCGGAAGAGTTGGCAGGTATGATTTAAACTGAAACATTAACAAATATTTCTCAAGGAAGATTAAAAAAAAAATGTTTTTTAAATATACGGAAATGCGTAAAAAATACCGATCTATGCGTAAAATCGTAAAGAACAGTTAAAATGCGTAATTTTTACGCGTAAAAATTGGCAGGTATGCTACTGCTACATAAAAGTTTCTCACATCTGCGAAAAATAACTTTTTATCTGCACCATTAAGTTCCATTTCTTCCATTAACGTCCTGTTGGAGAGGCCTACTGCTAGTGTGATGTCATCGTGCTGCACCTCACGATTATTGAATTTCATTTGCCTCAAATCAGCCGCTTGTTTTGATATTGAAATATAATTATGTTAAGAAATTTATGGAATAAAATTTTATTTAAAAATACAAGACAAAGGGATATCGCTAGAAAAAAACAAACTACGATTAAGGAAAAAAACTTTCACTCCGTCATACTTCCATTTTCGAGACATTTTTCTTCATTTTCGATCTTATATATTAAATGATGTTTAAACAATAATACAGTGCAGGGAAAACATTGCAAAAAAAAAAAAAACGAATTCGGAAGAACCAGTCGCTGCTTTTAGCTTCCTTTGTCAAAAATTTTTTGTGCACTTGATACTGTTGGAGCTTGTGCTGCCCACGGAAACAGAAAAATTATACATAGGATCTACTTTTCGGACTCTCAGGACTAGGTTGGCTGAACATAAGTTTGACATAAGAATGAAAGCAAATTCGACCGCGATGTCACGTTTAGTCAGCCAGGGCTCCCACGTTCCAGTTTGGGATCATGTTTCTGTACTGAACGTTCCAATGTCCAGAACACACCTCAGGTTTACAGAAAGCATTTTCATTCATTCGTTCGGGGATAGGGTGTGCAACGATAATACACCTGAACTCGTACTGCTTCCTTGGAAATTGGCACTTCCTGATTATACCCACCATTGTTCCCAGAGGAATTCCTGTACTAACAACTCTATGACTCCAACAACTACAATATCATCCAATCAAATTTTGGATTAAGTTGACTCCTCCCAGCAACCACACCAGTTATGTTGAGGGCTGTTCCTGTTGCGTATATATACATATGTGTATTGCCAGCACTTGCAACATCTGATGATGGTTCGTATTTTACGATCCGGAAGGTCTTATAGCTATAGCCATTAAAGGTTTTATAGGTTTTTACTTTTATTTTAATCGTGCACAGACGGTAGTCATTTGAATGGTTTTGATTGAATTGGCACGAATAGTTATTTAGACATAAAATAAAATGGTTGGCAACATAATATAGCAGCACTCATTTTTTTTTCTGTTCTTTACGTGAGCGCTGCTGCTGAATAAGAGGAGCATTTCATTGATAATCGCCTCCATGCAAGAAAAAGCAGCGTGCGTGTTGTGGTTCCATGAGACCAAATTGGCGGTTACTGTCCAGCGTCATTTCAGAAAAGAGTACAGACGATCACCACCGGACAGAAAAAGCATAAAAGCTTGGTATGAAAAGTTTAAAGTGACGGGTAGTGTTGGCGATCTCCCCTGAGTGGGCTAACCTCTGGTTACACAAGAGACAGCTGCATCTGTTAAGGAGACATTTCTGTGAAGCCCCAAAAATCCATTCGTCGTGCTTCACTGGAAACTGGGATTCCCCGTGCCACGGTTTACAAAATTTTACATAAACGTCTTCAACTGTATGCTTATAAGGTACAGATCGTTCAAGTGCTTCAGCCTGATGACCGGCCTCGCCGTGTTGCATTTGCAACGGAGATGTTGCCGCGCATAGCTCATGATAGTGATTATCTGCACCGTGCCTGTCTCTCAGATGAAGCCACATTTCACGTCTCTGGTACAGTAAACAGGCACAATGTGCGAATCTGCGGATCAGAAAATCCCCATTATGTTATTGAACAACAAAGGGCTAGCCCGAAAGTGAACATATGGTGCGGCCCGATGCATGACAGAATCATCGGACACTTCTTTTTTACAGACCCCCACGGTAACATGTACCTGGACATGCTGGAACTTTTTGTAGCACCTCAGTTGCATGTACTCCAACCTTCAGTTATTTTCCAACAAGACGGTGCCCCACTGTCAATAACGGTTTGCGAGTTCCCGAATGCTACATTTACAGACAGATGGATTGGCCGCGACAGTCCCACGACATAACCCCTCTATATTTTTTCCTGTTGGGTTATGGGAAAGATGAAATTTACTCTAGCAGTGTTCAGGATGTCGAGACGTTGAAGAGCAGAATAACAGGCGTCGTTGGTTCTGTCTCTGCTGAGATGTTAAACGAAATATGGCATGAGATCGAATATCGCTAAAGTGTCCTCCGGGTCACAAATGGCACCCATGTGAAGGTGTACAGACACTGGTAAAAAAAAAACATTACTTGTGCGCCATCATTGTCGTGCAATTCCTTCCTTGTACCTGTAATACATTTTTCTATTAATTTTTGTAATGTGGGGAAGGCCCTGTGTGCATTATCACATCACTGCTGGATGAAAATCTTAAATCTTTTCCACAACATTCTATTTTGAGCCTTCTTTTCCAAGTCACTTCAGCATGCTTTTAAATTTCATTCACTCTCTCTTTCATCTCCAGGGTTGTCTACCCACCTATCAGCCCAAAATACAATAAAATCCACCTTGTACTGGGTTTCATTATTTAAAAAAAAACTGGAGTATACTTGGGAATTTTACTGCAATTTTGGGATTTCTTCAAACAGTTTCAAAAGTAACATTTTAAAATGGGAAAGCTTGGTGTTCAAAAAATGTTTTAATTATGCCTATTTCTGTTTTATTATTACATAGATGCATTTACACCCGTTTGCTACTTTTTAATGTTTTTGCATTTGTTTAACTTGTTTCTTTTGATTTTTGATATACCTATGACCATAACTGATTACTGATCAAAATTTGCAATAAATAAAAATTCTCCTGGAGCTAAACTAGATGTGGAAATGGGGATTATTTAAGTTTTGCTGCATACAATTCTGAGAATTACATAATTTTGTTGCTCTGAAATTTTGTACATCATTTGCAAACAAAAGCATTAGAAAGATTTTGGAATTTGATAATGCAGTTACAAAAGCCACTTCTTTTGGGATGCTTTACTAAAAGCTAATTATCCGGCATTCAGGACACATTTGATTCCCTTGATATTTTAGATTCATCAGCACAAATAAGTCATTGCTGCATAAAAGATAGAAAACTAAAAATTGTCTCACAAATTATTTAATTCAATATTCATGCAAATAGTTTTTGCACATAATTCCAGGGAAAAAAAAAGTATATACATATTTTCTTTAAATATATTAATGAATTAAGAGGAAAATGCTTGTATGTGTGTGTGCATAAACACTGATCTAAATCTTTTAAAAAGTCTGACATTACATTAATTTCCCTGTGACTTTTTCAGGGTGAACTCTGAATGCCTGAAATCCTATGATTAGTCAGGTTAGCCTTGCCCTGAGTATAGTTTCCTGTGCCGTGGGGCTGGAGGGAAGGGAAAGGTTTGACTGATCCCTAAGGAATGCATTATAGGAGGGGTAGAAACACCTGTTTCTTGAGCTATCTGTGCACTAATGCCTGAGGCACAAGTATGTGAAGGGGGAATCTGCTAGCTTTTAAAAATCAGGAAAGCAAACCAAACTTGTTTTCAGAGTTTTAATTCCCACTCTCCAGTACTATAGGAAGGTGACTCCATCCAAATAGAGCTAAAATCAACCTATCAGATATTGGTAGGGTGGGGTGCAGGCTACATTGCATTCAGAGTTTTTTTTTTTTGGGGGGGGGGGCTGAAATTTGACTGATTATATATATATAATCACAATTTTGTTATTTATATTAATACATATAAATATTTTAAATGGAGTATAAAATTTTTCCTATGCTCCTATATCACAAATTCCAAGAAATCAACATATACAGATGATTAAAAATGTTATACCTTTGTTTTAATTCAGTAATGCACCACGGATTTCCCCATGGGGTGGTGTAAGATATTAAGGATGCTAGTAAGACAACGCTATACTGTAATCCTTTCCCAAACATTAGGAGCAGTAAAAATGTCCTTGCCTTACAGTCGTATTTCTGATTATTAAATAATCATTACAGTGTGCATTACCAGAAAATGTAGGGTGTAAATCATTCCCCTGCCATTGGGTTTCAGCCCCTTTAGATTATTTATATTAGCACATAGTAGTAGAATAAAAAAAAACTGACCATTTGAATGCCAATTTGAGGTGCCACAATTTTATTTTTTGTGTTGTTGTTACAGAGTGTAAACTACCCACCGCCAGGGAAAAGTTTTTTTTTGTGGGAACAATTTCTAATAATTTGCTATTGTTCACAATTAGGTAGCAAATATTTTGTTGTATTAGAAGCACTAACATCACGTTAGCTACACTCAGGCTTAACAGTATACATAGAAAGTTGGCATTCAGAAGACTGAAATAAAGCTGAATCAAAATGCCAACTTCCAATATATGATGATGTATTGCAGTGCAAATATTTCTACTCTGTGGAATTAGATTTTTATTGCGGAAGTAGTCCGGGTTGTCAGTGCTTGAAAAATTGCATGTATCTTCAGCAAGGACTGTTTAATGTTTTATTAAAGGATGACAGAAATTTCCGATTAAAGTCCATGTGGATGTTGTTTTTTTATTTTAATATCTTCTTTCATTTTCTTTAGTTTTTTAAATTAATTTCTCCAAATATTCAGTTATAAATGAAAGCAATTAGACTAAATATAAGGGGGGGATTGTCCAAAAACCTAAGGGGGGCATTCATGGATTTTCGGAGGGGGGGGGCTAAGCACTCCCGAGAAGATGCCTGAATACATCACTGGGTGTAGGCTTGAGTCTTGACAGAAACCTTTTTCAGATATAGTTCACAATTCCTTTGTTGTATAACATGCTTATCTCTTGTGCATACTACCATAGCTTCTTTTTCCTTCAGTTTAGCTGTGCAGTATATGTGTTATTTGAAAATTAAAAATTTAAGGAGCTTCAGTAATACTTTTACATGCAATGCCAGCAGGATGGTTGGAGGTTAGCAGATTGGGTGACAAGAACAAAGTGAAATGTGATCACTGCAGTTCAGAAGTGAGTGCAAAGACAAAGAATTTAAGGCCACTTAAACAAATGTTTGAAAAGATCCATATGCCTGGTACATCAAAAGATTTTCCCATCAGAAATGGATCAAAATTTCACATCAGCAACTCCAACTTTTCTTTACTATGTCCGAGGAAAACAATAAGGTCTGCAAAATCTCATGCCAAAAATTCAATAAGAAGGTCAAGGTTAATGTTGATATACATAGATATCACATCGGGACTTGCAAGAACTGGATGTTCCATATTAAGAAGCTCTTATAATGTTTTAACAAGTGCTTTTGAATCCTTTATCAGTGCCTGAGGAGTGGAAAAAAGCTTTATTTTAGGTAGTCCAGGAGGTAATATGAGAGATTTGACAGTGGTGAGTGCTTGGTGTGAACTATAGGGCACACGGGAGCACCTGTTTGTGTAATTTTATTGTACCACATAGTTGAGGAATTCTGAAGTGTAATTTTGAGAAATTCTTGTAATTTCCAAAAAGTCTGATTATTTTTTCTCAGTGATCTGATTAATTTTGAGAAGCTGTTTATAGTGTGGTCCACTGGGTTTTCTTTGACCTCTTCATATAATGGTTTCTTTAAGTCCTCTTTCATCTTCAATATTTTTTTCTTTTTTAAGTAATACTATTGCTCTGTTTTTATCAGCTTTTAAAGCAATAATTTCCCCATTATTTTTGAATTCTTTCAGAAGGTTGAAGAATAGTAACATTTATGTCATTCTAGTAATTGCCGTATTGTAAAATTATACTTTAAAGGTTTTACAATATATTTATCACTGGACTAATATTTAACAATTCATTTGACAAAAATGCATATCACTGAAATAACTACACTTCCATAGTTTACTTTAAATTTCTAAATTTCAGTACACATTTTTTAAGTCTTCATTATGTTTTGGAAGCTGTATCTGCTGTTTGCAAAATCTTTAGTCAATACTTTCCCATAAAATTAAATTAGGGCAGATTATAAATGAGTGTATCAAAGAAATATTCTCATACCGCTTAAAAAGATATTTATTAACTTCCTGATGTGTGATTTGCCACTCTTGTAAAACAAAACTGAAACGAAAGACTTATTACAAAATGAAACACAAATTTAATAAATAGTCAATAAATTGGATTTATAACTTACAAATGTGTATTACTAATCTAGTCCTTTGTCTTTGGCAATGAGGACATTGCTGTCCATAACAATACAGGACATTCCACTACACCTGATTCAGATCACAGTAGCTCTGTGCTTTGAAGATATATCACAGGTAACAGTATTTTTGTGACTAATAGACAGAACAGTCACTTAAATTACACCAGTAAGAGCTTCTTGCTTGTTCCACATGGTTTCAAGCTACGAAACACAGTCTTTTCTGATTTCCCCCACACCCCAGCTGTCTACACTTCACTTTTCTTTACGCCCTCGCCGCCTCATTGAGGCTGTACACTGTGGACAGAACCATTTGCCTTTGGGTGGTTGTGTAATTCCAACACAAGGGTAATGGAACCATTCGAAGGGGCACTGAAATGAAAAAAGCAGAAAATGTGGTACATGCTACAGAAGTAGAAATTTTACTATTAAATCAAGCAAAGTTGAATAAAAATAACACTAAGATATTCCATTTACAGTGTATTATTAGATATAATTTTAGAAAATTAGCACACAAATTGTATTCACTTCAGAGTAGAATTATTTTCATTATTTTGTAATGCCACTCTTCAAAAAGGGAAGAATGTAATTTGAAAATGGGATTACTATCTTCACTGTCTTTCTCTTACACACAGAACTCAAACATGGGCAAATTCAAAACAAAAAATGCAAAATAATAATAATAACAAATAATATATAACATTGAGGACAACTAAAGAAGATGTGACTTCCAAAGTGGAATATATAGAGCTATGCAAGACAGTACGAAAAAGTATCACTGAAGACGTAAGGAAATTCAACTGTGAACTAGTGAGGAAAAACAACCAAAGCCTAAAGATAGCAAAGGGACATCTCAGTAAGGGAAGAAAACAGATTATGGCACTGAGAAAAGAAGATGGTTCTGTAACAAGCAATAGAGGCGAAATTTTGACAAGAGTGAAAGATTTCTACTCCAAATTATATGAAAGGGATGATACATGTATTCCAGACATCATGAAAGGTACCCGTACCAGAGTTCTTCCAGTCCTCCCAGCAGAAGTTGCACATGCAATCAAGAACATGAAGCGGGAAAAAGCTCCAGGAGAAGATGGAATTACTGTAGACATCATACAAGAAGCAAGTGGAGAAATCGAAACAGTACTCGCCCAAATTTTTCACTCGATGCCTTAATGAAGGGAAGATTCCTGAGGATTGGAACAACGCTACAATGATCCTGCTACATAAAAAAGGTGACATTGAAGATATCAGGAACTACAGACCTATCAGCCTCCTATCAGTGGTTTATAAAATCTTCACTAAAGTTCTTTCACATCGCTTGAAGGTAACACTGGACATGGCTCAACCGAGAGAACAAGCTGGATTCAGGAGTGGCTACAGCACAATAGATCATATCCACGTATTGAGAGAACTAATTGAAAGAGCGAGGGAATATGAACTTCCATTGTGCATGGCTTTTATCGATATGAAAAAGCCTTTGATTCGGTGAAACCATCAGCAGTTACAATGGCTCTGAAATCCTGCGGTATTGAAGATGCATACATTAATATTATTAATAACATCAATGAAAATGCAAGTGCAAAGATTCGGTTGTTTGAAAGTACAACACACATAAAAATTGGTAAGGGAGTGAGACAAGGTGACACCATATCTCCGAAGCTCTTTAATGCCTCATTGGAAAATGTCTTTAAGTCACTGAACTGGGAAAACAAAGGAATAAAGATTAATGGAGATTATCTAACCCACCTTCGTTTTGCTGATGACATAGTCATTTTTGCAACTACCCCATCAGAGCTGCAGAGTATGATCCAGAAACATGCTGACAAGAGTAAAGAAGTGGGATTAAAAATGAACTTTCAGAAGACAAAAGTGATGTTCAATGCTTTTACAAGAAATGAAGATTTATCGATTGATGGAGAAAAACTGGAGATAACAGATACGTATGTTTATCTTGGACAGCAGATATCAAGTGAGGGTCACATTGATGAAGAAATTAATCAGCGTACAAAACTTGCCTGGAGAGCTTTTGGAAGAAACAGCATAATTTTCAAGAGCAATATGCCATTATGTCTTAAAAGAAAAGTGTTTGATCAATGCATCCTTCCAGTGCTTAAGTATGGTGCAGAGACATGGACCTTAACTAAAAGAGACATACAAAGACTGCAGACAACTCAAAGAAGCATGGAGAGGTGCATGCTTGGTGTAACCAGGAGAGATAAGAAGAGGAACTCGTGGATCCGAAAAATGACAAGAGTGGAAGACATCATGATCCGAGTTAAATCCCTGAAATGGCAATGGGCTGGACATACTGCCAGAAGGATAGACCATCGATGGACAGCTGAAATTTTAGATTGGATTCCAAGGGACAGACCCAGAAAAAGACCACATGGGAGATGGGTGGATGCAATTCTAAAGTATGCGGGAGTGACATGGAGGAGACTGGCACAAGACAGACCGTTGTGGAGGAAACTTGGGGAGACCTTCGTCCAGCAGTGGATTGATAATGGTTGACAATGATGATGATGATAACATTCAAAATAAGAAATGCTGAAATACATTGGAAATATAATGGGAAGATGCCATAGGGGGGCCGTCATAGTGAGAAATGGGTGTGCCTCCACTTGGAGCTCTGCTGAGCAACAGTGGCACACACAACAGCAAAAAGAGCCTCTATGAATCTGAGAAGCTGACACAAAATGAAGCTTTGGTATAAATATTATTGAGTTACCAGCTAGTTCTGTGTGACACTAGCCAAAAGACTCTGACTCACTGGGATTTGTTCCAGAAACCTTAGGTGGAAAGACCAACTGGAACTGTCAGCTGATCCCCACACTGATACACTTTTTTTTTATTTTCATGACTTAAAAGAAATAATTTAAAAGACTCAAGTGTGAGATATGGTGGGCCCACCACACTCGAAAAGGCTGGTCCACCAGAGAATCAACCTGGAACTAACAAATGACATAAGAAGAGATCTCAGCTGAGTGAATGTAAGATTGGTATATGGAATACTAGAGAAATAAATGGAAAGATGAATGAGGTGATTGAAGAAATGAATAAGTATAGATTAGATGTGTTGTGAGTAAGTGAAACTAAAAAGAAAACAATTGGAATAAAAGAAGTGAATGGAATGGTGAGTATATGGTCTGGAGTGTTGGATAATGTAAGAGGATAAGCTAGTGAAGAAGTGATTTTAAGTGAAAAGATGAAGAACAACTTGGTTCATTATAGCTGCATAAGTGAGAGAATTATTTGGACATGTTTAAAAGTGAAACTTCAGGGAGTAGGAATTACTGTAGTGTATGCTCCTTGTGATTTGGTACCTTCTGATGGGAAGGATGGTTTCTTAAATAAGCTGAAAGCTATTTTGAGCCAGTTTGAGACATGTGATGAATGTCAATGATGATCAAGTTGTGTGCCAAGATCTCTGTAAATGGAGATATTTTATACATCAACAGGAAGTAAAATCTAGCACCATCAGTTCTAAATTTTTATTGGGCAGGTAAGCTTTCTTTAGGGAGCTAACCTCCAAATCTCAGAAAACCCTAAAGTAGGAACTGAACCAACATCTCCTGATTTGCATTCGAGCATGCTGCTGCTACACCATCTAAGATAACAAAGTTCCAAACAACTGAAATTAAGTAGATGTAGCTTAGAAATCTGAACATTCCAAAAGTGTGCTAGTTGAAGCAATCCCTCTTTCATTGTAGGATCAATGACCATTTCACATCCATGAACGGACATAGATCAACATATCTCTAGTGTTTCATATCATCTGTTTAAGTTCAGTTGCTTGAAACTTCGTTGTCCTGGGTGGTGTAACGGTACAGACACTAAGCTAAGAAAATCTAAATTGGGAGATGAGGGTTTGATTCCCATACTAGGGAGTGTAATTCTCAAGTTTTCTGAAGAATGGTTTCATAGGAAACATTAGATTATGTGGCACATACTGTATTTGCTAATAAAGACATAAAATACACATACTGTGTACACACACATGCACACACACACACACATACAGACACTAAGCTGGATTCCTTTTTTCTTTAGCCATTTTTTATTTTTGACAGCCACTTTTAAACTGAAGTAGCTGCCAATATTTGCCACTTGAAAAACAATTCAACTCATAATTTTTATCACAATTAGCAAATCTGAAATCAACAGCATGTCTCTTGTAAATACATAATTTCATATACATTAAATTAAATTCCCAGATAAAAAATATTACATTAAAAATCATGTCACCACAAGCTACAGGTGGCATTTAATCACTTGACATTTATTGCTTCTGCCAGCATAAGACCCTGACAAGAACTGAAGGTTATATGTAATTCCATGTTGACAATGAATTAAAATTAAATTCTAGCACTTTTATCATGAAACTGCATTCTCCTGTCAGTTGATAGCTACAGAAATATCAATCCTAATGCATGAAAGAAATCTGAACATGAGACACTGAAAGCATCTAAGACTTTAAAATATGTGATTAAAAATATGTTTGACAGCAGGTTCACAAAATGTCATGTGATGATAATCTCCTGGAAATGGCATTCATTTCATACACCTGATATTTACAAAGTTATGATTACCAGACCTGCCAACTTTAAAGAACTGAAATCGGTAAAAAAATTTCAGTGAACGTTTAATCAATATATCAATGACGGAAGAAAAATTCTTAAGTAAAAAGTTACTGCAATTTTATCATAATTTTGCTAGTTACAAATAAAAATTTATTAGGGTACATACACAAACATTTTTATTTGTAACTGCAAAATTATTATGATAAAAATTGCAGTAACTTTTTACTTTAACTTAATTGTGGATTTGACCTTAAATATTTGTGCCAACACATTAGAATACCTTTAAAAAAATTAAATTTTAAATCTTACGTGAGGCTGATATTTTTCATTTTTCGCTCTCTCTTTTTCAGCAGTTACCTCCAATTGTAATTCTACCGTATTTTTACTCCAACTCTCTTGCTCGTCTGTAAGCAGAGAGGGTTGGGGGACACAAATAAATGTGATCAGGTTAATCAGAATATAAAGGCGCATGGGAGACATATTCTTTTTAAATTGAACTAACCTGGGGGAAAAGATGGAAATCTAAAATATGTCATCCATAATGTAAAAGTAAACAAGTAGAATTTCCATAAATTTTACAGGAAAATTGTAAAACACAGCAAGTATGCGATTATTTTTTTGAAGATTCTCATCATTCATAATCACTTTTCTTTTTCAATTCTCTGTTAATAAACAGAGAAGTGTAAAAGAAAAGTGACTATTATAGAGTAGAAAATTTCAAGTTTTGATTATTTTAATAAAAATAAATAAAAATAATCAAAACTTTGAAATTCTCTACTCTAAGGATAAATTATTGTTTTCAATATTTACTTCAGTTCTAACATCATGATAAACTAGTCTACTATGGGTTTACCTTTGGCTTTTTACACACATGCATATCACTAAGCTGTTCTCTGAGATTCAGAGGTTAGCTCCTCAAAGAAAGACAAACTGCCAGATAAATGTTTAACTGATGGAACTAGAATTTACTTACTGTTGGTGTATCAAATATCTCCATGTACAGTGATCTTGGCAAACAACTCTAGCTTCACTGACATCCATCACACAATGCACACAATACCTTTTGTACTTCATACTCATAATCTTTTTCTCAAGCAGACATTCCTGAATCTGGTCCTTCCAAGATTTCCTGCGCCTTTCCCTACCTTTCTTTCCTGCCAGTTGGGCAGAAAAAATTATCTTGGTAAGCATCTCAGGGCTTGAAAAGTATCTGAAATGTTACATGCCCAGCTGAGCATGTGCAAAAATTATTATTATTATCACTTTTTTTTATTGAAGGTTTTTATGCCCACTATGAGCAACTCGATGGGCTTAAGCAATCGCCCATCCATAATTTAAGGTCACTGGTTCCAGGGAAGGGAAAGAGCCAGTGCCGTAAGACAAACACAACATCCATGCTTCACCGGTATTCGAACCCAGACCCTTCTCGGACGAATAACTGCGCCACCGGAGCGGCGCAGAAATTATTTACCCGCCTAGATAGCAACAGCTGGATGCCCAGGAAAATTTATCTGTTAAGACAACAAATCAGAACCCTCATTTCTTTTTAAGTTAAAAAATATGATGAACTTTTTTTTACATGTTTTGCATTTCTGCTTTGAGAGTTTGTATTCAAAATGTTCAAAGCACAAAAGCATGTGTCTGAAGTTTTAACATGATGATGGTGAAATTGATATTTGAGAAATTTAGTGATTCTGCTATGTTCCGTTCGTTGAGCTTTTTGCCATTTGCTACTAAATACCGGAGGCTAGTTCCATCAGAGGCATGCATCTCATTGCCGACTATAAACCACATTTGGAGCAAACTACATATGGTTCCAATTTCTGGATCTAGGGCATAGTATAATTAAAGAAGTGATATTCTGCATCTTCTGTTCTTGGTGCTGCATAACAATAACAAAATTTCCGCCAGATTAGCAGTGGAATGAAACATGACATTCGATGACTGTCCGTTTTCTTGTAGTAGGAAATCCTATTCCAGCTTTTTTTTATTTTGAAATTTAGTTACCCAGACCGGGTGACTAGATTTTTTATTAACCTGCCCAGGCCAATAATTTACATGTCCCGGGCATCTCGGGCATAGTACTTTTCAAGTCCTGCATCTCATCACTCATTCTTTCAACATGGCCAAACCACCTAAGAATATTAGTCTCACCTTACTAACAAAATTTTTCCTAACATTACACAATTGCAAAACATCATCATTCCTCACATGAATGGAGCAAGCCTTGCCTAACCCCTTTCCTGTAAGTAACACACCTCTCCAGCAGTACCCAGGTTTCACTGCCGTACATCAGAGTAGGAACAATTACACTTTTGTACCTTTTGCTTTTTGCACCCTAAAATTTGTGTTATTGTAATCCAAAACAAATGCATTGCATCATTACTTGGTAAAGTTTGATTTCTTTCCTTATCAGGAAAGAAATCAAACTTTCATAATAAACACAATTTACATTAAGAAAATTTGGTTTCTCACATGTTTTTTTCTCACAAGAACAAACCATTAAATTTCAATAGGCTGACTAATGGTCAGTACATTGTACGGTACTGACTTAAATTTTTAGTGAAATGACACCGGTATCACAGATTCAGCAACCCCTGTTTAGAATTCCAGATAGTTTTATTAGTCCAACTAAATGTATCCCTTGTAGGCAGTTCTTAGATTTGCTCCTTGAAGGAGAAAAATCAGCAAAACTTTAATACTAGTGCATGAAATATTTCCAGTGGCAAAAAGTAAGGGCTTTTACCCTTGTTTCTCTCACCACCTATTAAATGCCTCTCATGTGACCTTTTATGTTTTGCATCCATTACATCCTTATTTTTCAGACATTGCTGAATTTGATGCACTCACAAGTTTTTTTTTTTTTTTTTTTTTTTTTTTTTTTTTTTGTTCGTTTGTTTTTAATTTTGCTTCCCGGTAATTTAAGCTGAGCAAATCTATTCTTTCAACATATTCAACCCTTACCCATCCCTGAACGTTAATTTCTGCCCAGCAATGCACATGTGTAAAAAAAAAAAAAAAAAAAAAAAAAAACTGCTATTAACAACTGGAAGAAACAAGATCAGATATTCAAAACACACATGGCACTTATAATCTTTCTCACAAGAATTATTTTTTTCTATTTTCCGTATCACTGAATTAGTCCAGTCAACGAAGGCTGAAAATGGACAAGAAATAAATATGAAAGTTTCGAAACTTGGCACACTTGTTTATAGGTAGGCCTATCTAGTGAAGATTATATCAAAAGTCCTGACGAATCAGAGGTGAGCTCTAGCCGCCATCTTGAAAAATAGGTACATTTTTTTTGGTTTTTCATGAATATCTTGAAAACGGTTGGTCGTTGCCCAAAAATGCTATTTCCAAAATTGAAGCTTATAAAATTTCCTACAAAAAAGGTTGCATTCACTTTTTTTGTATCTCTAATAGTTTCTAAGATAATCGGTGTCAATGTTGTACTTTTTCGCTGATCGCTACATTATCACTACAGTTTTTCATACAAATAAGCTCATAACTTCTGAACCGTCGTTTTTTTTTAGAAAAAGTTCATAAGCACTATTGTAGAGCATCAAATTCAATTTAAAATGGGTATCTTACTTATTTTATTAACTCCAGCAGGTCAATAGATATAGCTGTATGTTTACATTACAAGCTATTGCTATATAATGTGACCATCGCAACACAGAGCCGGACACCTACCTTTATGAATGTTAAAGGATGGGAATGACAGGTAAATATGATGAAAAAACAAAAATGTAAACAAAACTGGATTCATTATTGATTTATAATAGATTACAGCATTGATTTATTGATACCATTATTGATTCATTGGATACATGATTGAATGATTAAAAATTGATTGAAATTAAAATTGATGTACATTACATTTGGTTCTCATATGGTTTACATGGTTCTCAGTTCTTTGAGACCACTTCCACCCATGAGGTATCCAATGTACTCCAAAAAAGACATCAATCGGTGAAATCCACCTAGTCTTACCCACACAGACAGCTGCGAGTCAGCTGGGGCTGCTGAGACTATTTCTCTGCTTTTAATGTAGAGTGGCTGGTTGAATGTAATAATTAAGTACTTCTGATTGATTTTGACACCCAAGTCAGCAGCAAACCGTAACGCGGTGTAGATAATATCATAAGAAATTCGGATTATTAGTATATTTATACTATTTTTAGTATTTAATTCATTGATCGTGCAGACATTGAAGTCAGCGTTGCCAAACACGAACTGACTGAATGACCCACTCATGCCACGTTGAGCGTGAAAAATGTCTGAGATTTCCAGCTGTTGAGCTTCATAGTATGATGAACAGAATCCCAAACCAGATATAAAGTTTACCAAGTTTTTGGAGCCATATTTCCTGTATAGCAATAGGCTAAGGCTGTTTAATATGGGGGACATGAAAGACTATGGTCGCACAGCAGAGATGATGGAGTGTGCAATGGAAATGCATTTCCTCTTTGTCTTTTCAATGTCTTTTGTCTTCTTCATTGTCACGTCCTCCAGGAAAGTAAGTAGGGTTGTGGGAACGCAACTACTCGCGTCCTTCAGGTAGTTATCACCAGAAGGGTAGGTGGTTTCATCATACGCTTGAGACTGGATATCCTGCCTTATTATTGCCACCGCAGTTTTCATGATTCTGAGTCACTCCTCAGTTCGGTTTTTCTTTTTGTTTTCGTACCATGAATTCAAGATTTTAATTCCTGTGTCAATAAAACAGACGATTGGAACCTTTCTTCCATCTCTTGCTATTATGATACATTCTCCATAATTTTGTATGAGTTTGGCTCTTATTGTGTGATCATCAGGGACACACCCTGTTATTGCGGAACGTAATTCTGAGAGGGCATGGTATAATGGTGGTATAAATGGTATATGTACATATACATATACCATTTACACCACCATTATACCATTACATATGGTATGTATAATATTATATAATATTCAGACGAATCTATTGAATATCTATATCTATTGACCTGCTGAAGTTATAAAATAAGTAAGATACCCAATTTGAAGAGAATTTTGATGCTCTACAATAGTGCTTATGAACTCTTTCTTGAAAACAAAACAAAAAAAAAAAAAAAAAAAAAAAAACGACGATTCAAAAGTTATGAGCTTATTTGTATGAAAAACCGTGGTGATAACGTAGCGATCGGCGAAAAAGTACAACATTGACACCTGACTATCTCAGAAACTATTAGAGATACAAAAAAAAAAAAAAAAAAAAAGTGAATACAACCTTTTTTTGTAGGAAATTTTGTAAGCTTCAATTTTGTAATTAATATTTTTGGGCTACAACCAACCGTTTTTGAGATATTCAAGAAAAACCGAAAAAACGCACCTATTTTTAAAAATGGCGGCTAGATCTCACCTCTGATTCGTCAGGACTTTTGATATAATCTTCACTAGATACCTATAAACAAGTGTGCCAAGTTTCAAAACTTTCATATTTATTTCATCTGAAAACCCTATTTTGAACGGACTAAATGCTGAACACAGAACAGTGATCAGAGCAGCAAAAGGAAAACAATTTTTTTTTCTTGAAAAAGTAACAATTGTAACAATAACCAAGTTAAAACTAAAGCTTACTTTTTCACTGCATCAGAAATTTTGATTAATATAGGATGTACAAATGTATTTATTTAAGTTTTATAATTTACTTAAAATTTTAAACATATCAAAATTTCTTACACTACAAAGTTTTATACTACTTATAACATATATTTCTGACATTAACAAATATTAAGAGGCCTAAAACATCTGCTTCAACAAAACAACTCAGTAATATATTAGAAAATTTTGTCTCATAAATCCATTTTCAGGGGGGTGGGGGGAGGGGGGTGGAACATTTATCTTTGAGTACATCCAAAATAAGGAAGATGTGAAATAAAAGCTCTACTTACATCTTCATTATCACAAGCAACCATGTCACCGTAAGAAACTTGATTACACATACAATATCGTGGTTCATTTGGATCATAGGTCCAGTCCAAAGATCCACCATTTTCATCAACCATAGATGAGTCTTCAGAATCGTCACAGGCTGGAGGTGGTTCAACTGGCTGAGCGGAATGGTTGGCACGAGATGTTCTAAAAAAATGACACAGGTTATAAGAAATTGCCAGGCATAGTCGTGGAATACAATAAATTAGTATTTCACCTAGGTATATCATGAAATTTCAGTATTTAAAATACAAAACAATAAGTGATAACTGTGCAAATCAATAATTATTTTTCATATTGTTATTTAATATCATTTATTCAATAATTATTTTTCACTAATCAAAAATGAAAAAATCTTTTATACTTTCTTTCATCACTATCATTCATCATCCTTCTTATCAGAAGGTTCAGAATCACAAAGAGGCAAACACAAAACTGTGCCCCCCCTTCATATATAATTAGCAGATTTTGCAGATAGTTTTTTGTTTGCGGAGAAAAAAATAAAAAAAATGTTATTTACAATTTTTTTTTTTTTTTTGTTAGACAAAATTTTCTTTTTGCTTTAATTTTTCAGTGTGTAAATCACATCATGGAAAAGTCACAGTTAAATGTTTTACGGTTTTCCACATTTTTGAACTTTCTTATAAAGTTATGCTTTTTTTTTAATTTCATATCCTGATTGTATTCCTCATTTTAAATATTTTTCTGATCACATATCTTTTATGTTTTTGGCAATAATGCAAAAACAATGACCATAGTTTTTAAGATTTTTTACTTATGAAATGCACGTTTACCTACTCATTCACATTCGTAACAGTATCTTCAAAATTAAACACACGCCTTATAAATTTTAAAATTGGTACTTAATCTGTCTGCTGCACCAATTTTGTGACCCATAAAATTGTTTTCATGGCCGTGTGAGTAATGGCAGCACTGATTTTTTAAATTTGATTTTGATTAAAAATACATGTTTTTCCACTCCTCGGTCCCTTTTCCCTACATCATGGAACAGAGCAAGCACTTTTCCTTTTATTTGAAGAAAAATTAAAGTCCAAAAAATGGTACCGGCCGGTGAATTTACAGAGAAAACTACTTCATGGGTAATGAAAGACAGTGACAGAGTTCCGATTTTGAACTTATGAAACAAAAGGAAAAGCACTTAACCATTTGTTTCTTGATATACCAAGATGCGACAGAGGAATGGAAAAACATGCATTTTAAGTGAAATTAAAATTCAGCTGCCTCATTTGTACTAAAATGTAAAATATGAATCTAGCTATTTCATTGTGCACATTCAATCATAACACGCTTATTCTGTCATCATCAAAATCTCTGATGCTCAAATTTGTTTTATTCATTCTTCTTTCCATCAGCTTATTCTATTGTTTATCATGCTTTACAACAAACTTTTTGTTTGAATTGTCGTGAACGCGGATTTTTATTAATTCTTCTTTAGCTTATTCTACTGTTTATTATGCTTTGCAACAAATTTTCTGTCTGAATGGCAGTGTACATGGGTACATTTTTTTATACAGCTTTGAGCATACATTACTACAATTACTATTATCAGAGAAGCTTCACTTTCAAATTCCTTAATTTAGGCAACTATAGTGAATCATGCTGCTCAACTTTTTCATTTGAAATCTCACCTACAGCACCCCTCCCTACACTATCTTTACAATCCAACCTTTTCAGACTACACACTCACCACTAAACTGTCTTCTTCAATCCCACATTCTTACTGTTAAGTTTCACTTATGCACAATAAATCAAATGCTTACTTGGTAATTCATTCATCTTTCCTTTTATCCCAGCAGTATTCTGTGCATCAGTCTTACATACACTCTATCAAGATTTCTTTCTTATACACCATTTATATTACATTCAAGTTGTTTCCATAGTGGACCAACCTTTACATGCATTGGTAGGTTGACCATATTCCACTCTTAAATTCCTTATTATCTTACTTTGAGACTTTAAAATTACAATACATCAATGTAAGGTATCAATCCATAGCTGATGGTTCTAGTTGGCAGGGTTTGTACACTTTTGGGAGGAAAAAAATTCAAGGACTTTTCCAAGACACATGCAAAAAAAAAAAAAAAAAAAATCTAATGTGATTATTACGCTTTACTGTATCATGGCCAAATTATTTTTTAAAAGTAATTTCAGGTTTAAGTAATAAAAATAATGAAAGATGTAGATGAAGCAAAAGAATTGAGAATAATGGAAAAGTTGAAAATAGGCAAAAAATATTACTCATAGAAAAAGCTATGCTAAGGAAAAATAATTTTTCAAATACATCTCCCAGAAGCAGAGATAGCAAAATAAATCAATAAAGTTTTGACCTTTATGCCCCCAGCGGGAAATCTTTGCATTATTTAAAGAGGATAATGCTCCACATCTCTATTGTAGGGAATGGCATACAGTAAAGAAATTTCTCAATAGGTTTTTAAAAAACAGCAATACAGCTGCATACTGAAGTACAAAAACACTACCTAGCGACAGAACTGTGAACTACAAAATTCCTCGTCTACTAGCATAAAGTGTTCTACAAGGTAAATGGCATCTGGTGTAGCAAGAATTTTTTTAAATTGCACGTGTAGAAGCAGAGATATTGGGGAAAACAGATAAAGAATTTGCACCCCCTTTAAGCATTAATTTCAAATTTCAAGGCTTTTCAAGACAGCTTTAAAAAACCCACCGTTTTTCCAGGATATTCCAGGCCTTGAAAATGTTATGATTTTCAAGAACTTTCCAGGTTTCTAAGCACCCATGTGCACGGTAAGATGGTCACTTCACTTTAAAGATTATGGAACAAAACCCAGTGAATTGCACTCTTTTCACCAATGTCACACAGGGCTGGTTGGTACCTTAATACACTGTCTACCAACAAGTAATTGGACACTTGTGACAGCAAAGGAAAACAAAGTTTATTCACCTTCAATAGTTGGTGGTGCCTCCATGAGCGGCGATTACAGCTGCGACCCTCCGGGGCATACTCTCAACCAGGCATTGTACGACGGCTAGCGGTATTTTCTTCCACTCGGCTTGAAGAAGACAGGTCAGTTCCTTCACCAATTTCGGACGGTGGGGGCACCCCTTAAGTCGACGCTCCAACTCGTCCCAGAGGTGCTCGATAGGGTTAAGGTCCGGGCTTTGCGCAGGCCAGTCCATTCAATTAACCCCATTGTCACCATACCAAGCCATGGTGAACCTCACAACATGACAGGTGGCATTGTCATCCTGAAAGTAACATGGGTCCACCCTGTAAAACTGCCACAACGTAGGAAGCGCATGGTCATCCAAAATGGTGCAGTAGATCTCGGCGTTGAGTCTACCAGGAATTGCGACGAAGGTTCCTGTGCCATACCAGAAGAAACACCCCCATAGCATAATTCCACTGCCGCCGAACTTCACAGTTGGCACAATACATTCCGGCAGGAGGCGTTCTCCAGGCAGATGCCAAACCCAGACCCTGCCATCAGAACGGTAGAGGGTGAACCTTGATTCGTCGCTCCAGGGAACCTGTTTCCACTGTTCAACGGTCCACTGTTGACGTTCTTTGTACCATGTTAGCAGAGCAGTGCTATTAAACTTGGTGATCAAAGTCTTGTGGACGGCAGCACGTCCATGATAATTGAGCAGATGGGCTTCCTTACGGATGGTATTCATCAAAAGAACACTCCCGAATGCCTGTTGAAACTCCTCGCGGATGCGGCCCATCGATTTGGTGCGGTTCTTCCGAATTTCTCTGGCCAGCACCCGTCAGTCTCTAACTCCCAGTTTTGTGGGTCTGCCGGGTCGGGGCACATTCCGACAGTCACCTCTCATCTTCCACTTGCCAAACATGTTGGTTACTGTCGATTTTGGGTACTTCAACTTGCTGGATATGTCACGTATAAATCGGCCATTTCTGTGATACCAGACAATTACACCTTTCTCGAAATCAGAGAGCTCCGAACTGCGTGGCATCTTGCATGCGACTGGTTGCGTTGTTGTTTCCCACACGATATTTAACGGCGGCGGCCGTGACGCGTATCGGGACCGCAGATATCGTCGATTGCAGGGGTGTCCAATTACTTGTTGGTAGATAGTGTAGTACGCATACTGAAGCTTAATTTTCTCTTACTCATAAAGGCTTCTGCTGCTGTCGATGATGGCATGGCTGTTCAGCAAATCACACCTTGGAAGAAAATCTACCACTAAAACCTTAAATTTTTTTTTCGTACAATGTAACCTACCCAAATTTTGCTATCACTCCAATTGCTATTACTTCAATCTTGCCATGAAGTTACTTTCTTCATCACTGTCTTTCTGGAATGTTTTATCAATAAATCATTAAACCATGGCCAAAGGGAACCCAAATTTTTCTACTGTACGTCTGAGCACCATCTGATGAAGCATTCATCACTTCTTTTATCTCACCACTAGACTCAGAAAAAATATTTATTTCCAAGAATTATTCTCTTAATGAAAACTAGGTGATTGGCTTATGGATACTAAGTTGTTACTTTACATACTGTGGACAGCACAATGATTTATAACTGACAAAACTAAGAAGAGTAGAAAACATTATGAATGTCAGTCATTTGTTGGCAAACACACATGGGCACAATTATTTTTCAACAAATACTGTATATGGAAAGGACAAATTTCATTTGAAAATAAATAGATACCAGGAAAGAAATTTTCAGGAGATTAATTTTGATATTTTTATAAGGGAATAGATGCATAAATACCAAATACGTTAATTTTTGAATACAGTAACTTACTTTTTATTAGCTTTGGTTTTAGGCTCTGTGGTCACAGTCACATTTGCTGATGTGACTGTTGGAGCAACTGATGTCATTGAACTAATATCTCGTGCACTAATTGGAAATTCTTTACCAAGATTCTGGAACCCAGACGAGTTAATTGCATCTAAAGTGGCTTTAAGACTGGCTGTTCGTCGCCCTTGCTGCATCTGTTATGAGGCAAAGGTAAATAAATTTACCATCACACACTGAAACAATGAATTGCAATGTAATTAAACAATTATTTTGCACATGCACACTAACCACAAGGTGAAATATGTGAATAAATACACAAGCTCAATATCAAAGGCCTCTACCATTTTGCTCTAGGTGAGAAATATGCAAATGAACATACAAGAGCCATACAATTAGGCCTAAGTTTACAACTGCTGAATTTCTGGAAGAAAATCTGCCACTCGACAGAATAATCTCCATCCTTGTCCAGACAAAATCATATGCATGCATGCAGCTAGTAGAACATTTCCTGATAATTCTACAAAATGGAATTTTCCATTACTAATCCTAATAATAATGAATATCGGAAACCAAATTCATATGCATTGAATAAGGCTAGAAATAACCAGGAACTAGTCTGGCAAATATGGAGGTTGAGCAGGTACTTTAATATCAGTATGTGTAGAAATTCTGGGACAACTGAAGCTGTGTGCTGTGGAGTATTTATTGCCCTGAGCTAAGGGTGAACTGTGTCTCTAAGAATGGGATGAAGGGGATGAACTGATGGCAAATAAATGGTTCACCAATAAATCACATGTGCATTGCCCTGTTATTTATAGTAGTAAGGGTACTGGATCCACCAAAATTGGATGACACTTGTACCCAAACATTGCACAAGGAAATTTGCCACTGGAAGTAACCTCTCAAAATTTATATAAAGGTAAAAAGTCACTATATTTTAAACATTATAACTTACGTTTAATTTCTGGGCTGAAAAGAGGAACCATATTTCATCCATTGTGATGAACAAATTAAAAAATCAGCCTGATAGCCATACTCCAGCTCAACATTATCTGACAAATGTCTATTTGAGCTTGCACTTTTTAAAAAAAATATCTCCTGGCAGGCATGCAATCCAAGTTCATTTACCTTCATCAGTGGTTCAAGTTGCTCATAAAATCCATACATGTGACTGATGAAGTAAAAAATATCTGAACTTTTTGATCAGGTGAATATAATGCTACACGAACACATCATAGTATTCACAATATAAAATGACTGAATTAAAAACAAAATAAAATGGTTTTAAAAGACACTGCTTCAAACACAGAGTTTTTAGCTTGTTTTATTGTTGTACTTGCTTTTGCATCAACTCCAAGTTTTCTCTTGTGAGTAAGCCTTGCTTTTTTCTCAGCAAGTTCCACAGTCATATTTGTTTCTCATTGACTCCACAGCTGCATGGCATCCATTGCTAAATTTTTCTTTCTGCTGATATCTTTCTATTACTATTTCTTCACTGCCACTTTTTCTTCTTTTTTTTAATGCCCTGATATTTCAGCAAAGTGAGAATTAACTGCTTCTCCCAGATAAACAATTTTACTAATGAACTGAACCACAGACTTACTCTCTGTTTTAAGTTTGTGTAGCCAAAGACGTTTCACTGTTCATTCTTCCTGACCTTAATTTCATCCATTATGCTGAAACAACTTTCAGCCTTGAAAATGATGAATATACGATAGCAATGCTTTCACTATTTTATATAAATGGTGTAACTTTGAAAGGACGAGTACTTTTTTACAAATTTTATATGAATAAATTTTTACATATTTTCCGACTTTGTTACTTCCGTTTTTGGAATTTCCCCTCCCTTACATGATGAAATGCAATCATTTGTACAATAAAATAATATTCAACAACAATACTGGACAGAGGGGACATCACAAGAAAAAAAATATGAATATGGGAGAAATCTTTACTCTAACTCCTTTTTTTTAAAGCATTTTGGAAGACGAAATAACATTCCTAGAAGGAACCCCCCCCCCCCATCAACTCCTCCAATTTTTCCTCAGTTTTGCATCGATTTTGAGAATGACCAAAATGATTAGGATAAAAGTGGATTTCTCTGAATTTGTGGACGAATCTCATGTCTGAAAATTATGCAAGAGTTATAAACATGCTGATAATTCAAATTACAGATTGTTTGAAACTTTCATATTAGAGTGTTAAAATTATTCATGCATTATTCCTTGGAACCAAAAATTAGTTTTTAATAACAGCCTTTTAAATGTTAAAATTGTTCTTAGAAAACAGTTGAACTTCAGAAAGTAAATCTAAACACAGTATTAATGAATTCATAAGTACAGAATAGCTTTTAATACTGCCTTTATATTTGTTTGCTGAAGTTCAACTGTTTTCTAAGAATGTCTTTCACATTTAAAAAGGACTTCATTGAAAACCAATTTTTGGTTCCAAGGCACAACACATAAAAAAGTTTTAACAGTTGGAACATTTTAATGCGGAAATTTCAAACATCCTGTAACCTTCAAAATTTTTCAAATGATCAGTCAGAAGCTATTCAACTCTGTCGCATGATAAACTAGTACACCGGACCAGCTATTCAGTAACAGAGTTCCATCTTTCATCAAAAATTACTCCACTTCCTGCAATCAGAAACCCAAAATGAGGCTGATCTTTCATCCATTATCCACAAGTCTTGAATTGCCTTACTCATTAACACATCACGTAGCCTGTGATGACAGAGCCCTCACAAATATCTTAGCTAGCTAATATCAGCTTATCTGTAAATATCAGCTACCTTTTCACCATATGTTGATTGTCATTCTTAAATTAAAAAAAAAATACTTCTGCTGATGCTAAAAAAACTGATACATAAGCAAAGATGCATTGAAATTAAATGATTCATGTTACTGAAAAATATTAAATCACTTACTAAAGGCTTTATCCAGATATATTTATTTAATTCTAGTTCCACTTGAAGAAACTTCATTTAATCTTCCTTTCCTCTGAGTTCCTTTGGTTTTTTACAGATGTTCTGGCCTCTGGGTTTTAGTCAATGGATAAACCTTCTATACATTGAGAACAAGGCTTCACTAAAACCCACAGGCCAGAAACGTCAGTAAAAAAACAAAGGAACTTAGAGGAAAGAAAGATTAAATGAAGTATGACGATGATGGGCAAAACACGTAACAATATTAACAAATAAAGGTAACTTGAACACGCTAGTTACGTTAACTGAAAACTTTTACAAAAAGTTCGTAAGTTGGAAGCTTTCGACCTTATCTTAGGTCTTCATCACGCCAATGGAGGACTAAGATTGTTGCCTTGGATAAATTCTTATCATTAGGCCCAAAATTTTCACCTGCTCTTCCTATCAATCTTCCACAAACTGTTTCTGTTATAGAATCAGCCATCCACAGAACTGAGACTGTTCAGCAGCCTATCCTTCGTGCCAACGCTGCTGTTATCTTATCCAAGCAAAATTCTGTGCCAATCAAGTACTCTTCTTCTTGTTTAAAAGAATTCAGGTCATTTATTCAAGAAAATGACCTAGCCGTATGCAAAGCAGATAAAGTCGGTTGCCCAGTCATCATTGGTAAAGAAACTCTAAACCAAAAAGTGCTTTCTTTTCTTACATCTGCTAACTGCATCCCTTTGCAGTCAGGCACCACCAAATCACTCAAAAACTCAGTTGACAGATTAGCTAAGAAAGAAACTCTTCAATCCTTCCTTGGTGATATATCACCCCCTCCTTACTTTAGAACTCCCAGGCTCTTCCTGCAAGTGAAACTGCATAAAGCTGGTAACCCCATAAGACCTTTAGTGGAATATTCTTTTTCTCCAGCAGTAAACCTTGAAAAGAGATTGGTCCTCAAATGCAAATCCCTCGCAGCCAACCATCCTCATACAGTTGTCTCTACTTCAAACTTCATCCACAACCTTCCTAATTCCTTTTCCTCCTTGTGATAATCTGTATACTCTTGATGTAGAATCTTTGTTTCCCTCTGTACCATATTTTGATTCCTACATGCTCCTCATGAAGAAATTGATTCTTCATTTTGAACCCCCGGTCCTCTTATCAAAGATCTTTATGATTGTTTCCACACTATTCATCAACACAGTTGTTTTGTTTTCAACAAAATTGTGTATAGGCAACAATCTGGTCTCCCCATGGGCTCACCTCTTTCCCCTCTGCTTGCTGAAATCTACATGCAACATATTGAAGTTTCCATCATTCCTCTACACCCTTTTCAACCTTCCCTATGGTTAAGATATGTAGACGACATTTTCATTAGCTGGCCACATTCCGAGTCTGAACTACAGATACTGATCAACTCCATTACGGAAAAATTTCCTTCCATTAAGCTCACTATATCTAAGGAAGTAAATCACAAAATTGATTTCCTGGATGTATCTATCTGCAGAAACGCTGATCTCTCCATTACTCGTTCTGTCTATCGAAAACCTTCTGCGGCCACTAACATCATTCCCTACAAATCTTGCACCCTGCATCTCTACAAGCTTGCAGCATTGAAGTCCTACATCCACAGGGCTCATATCATTTGCAACAACCAACTCTCTCTTCAAGAAGAACTCTCCAAAATTTCTACAATAGCCCTCTCCCATGGTTTCCCTGCTGTTACAGTCAACTCCCTCATAAAGAAATATGAAAACCATTCGAAAATCGAATGCCTCCTTCCTCACAAGAAAGAAGATCTGAAATTCTGTGGTTCTGTTCCTTACCATCCTTCCTATGTTTATAAGTTACAGATTCTTTTTAGAAGTTTTGGTTACAATCTTGCCATTAAATCTACCCCAAACATCTTGAAACTTCTACAAAGGGATAGGGACAAAGTTGAAAGCCTGAACCTCCCAGGAGTTTACTGCATTCCTATCTCTTCTTCTACTGGGGATAACTTATACATTGGAAGCACATACAGGAGCATTAGCCATAGAATTTTAGAACATAGAAAAGATGTTTCAAAAGCCAATCCTAATACTGCCTTGTCTATTTTGACAATGGAAGACACATCTGCAGTTCCCCACTGGAACGAAGCAAAACGAATTGCTTCATTTGACAATTGTTTTGCCCTCCGTTACCGTGAAAGCATAGAAATTATTTTCAACTCAATGACTTGCAACTCCGAATCTCCTCTCTACATTCCGTTGATCTGGAGATCAATTCTAAGTTTTGGCAACAAAAATAAGAAAAATTCAAATGTAGAATCTGGCAACAATCTTAGTCCTCCATTGGCGTGATGAAGACCTAAGATAAGGTCGAAAGCTTCCAACTTACGAACTTTTTGTAAAAGTTTTCAGTTAACGTAACTAGCGTGTTCAAGTTACCTTTATTTGATTAAATGAAGTTTCTTTAAGTGGAACTAGAATTAAATACTGAAAAATGTTTTCAAAAGTCAAAAGGTAAGATTAATGAACTGCTCACAGTTTCATTTGGTTTTCAGTTACTTGCTCGTTCAATGCAGAAAACGGTAAAAAATTTTGTGGTATGCACTTTATATTCTGAAATTCTAACTGGAATAAATTTTCCAACTTAGAGCTACTGGTTCGTGAAGAAGAAAAAAGGTGAGACCAGAACTGAAGAATAATCGTAAGGTCAGCATCTCATAACACTTGAACTTGGTATGAAAAGTTATCACTGTAACCACTCAGTTGGTTGGTTGGTTGATGGAGTTTAATGGCGCAAGGGCAATGGTTGGCCAAAGAGCGCCAAACAAAGACATCAAAACGAAACGAAATTAATAAAAAACGTACACAAGGCTAAAAACAGGCTGATGCAGTAAAAATGAAATATGACAGTGAACAAGGTAAAATCTAGACGAGTTTAAAAAAAGGCAATTTCCTGTAAAAATGAAAACACTGCTCTCGTGTCGCAGGCTTCACCGATAATAGTTTGCAGCGTAGCTGCTCTTTCGTCCAACAAATGAGAATGAAAATAACGAAAACGATGATCACAAAAACGAACACAAGTACACAAAACATGAAGGACGGTGAGACGACATTGGCACGCCTCACACATCGGGGCACTGTCGCCACACAGCAAAAAGCGGTGAGTAAAACGACAGTGCCCAATGCGGAGACGTGCAAGAACAACTTCCTCACGACGGTTCCTCCGCAAACTAGACTTCCATAGTCCGATCTGTGGTTTGATGGCATAAAGTTTATTGCTGACCTGCTGAGACTACAGGGACTGCCACTCGTCCAGGAGAAATGTCCGGATCAAAGGTCGAAAATCGCGGAAAGACAGTGGCAGCCGAGCTGGCGACATGGAGGAAACAGACCTGGCAGAGAGATCTGCCAGCTCGTTACCCCGGATCTCAACATGGCCAGGAACCCAACAGAAACGGACCAGGAAGCCATCACCCTCCAAAGTTCCAAGAAGACGACGGACATCACGGATGACAGGTGAGTCTGTGTCCTCTGGTGAAGAAAGGACTGGGAATCGGAGCAAATCAGAGCGCGACGATGAGGTCTAGACTGTATGTGACACAAAGCAAGGTGTACCGCACGCATCTCTGCCGAAAAGACGGTGGATTCAGGCGGAAGCCTCTCAGCATGGGAGGCTTCGCCACACACAAAAGCGGATCCAACGACATCCCCGGACCTCGAGCCATCGGTGAACACAGGCACGAAATCCGGGTAGACAGACAGTTTTTCAGCAAAGAGCTGCTGGTACACCAGAGCAGGAGTGGAAGACTTTGGCCACACACAAAGGGAAAGGTCAGCCGTTGCTTGAACCGGCTGCCAAGGCGGTTCATTGTAGAACCGGGACAAACCAATCCTTGACAAGTCTAGACCAGCATCGCGCACTATGGCAGACATCCGAATCCCGAACTTCGGAACACAGGAGGGGCGGTTGGAAAACAAGCGGACACAGTCAGGTTGGAAGATGGAACCATACAGTGGATGATCAGGAAAAGATTTCAGTTTTGTATAAAACTGAAGAGACAGCTGCTTACGACGGATGCATAACGGCGGCTCATGAGCCTCTGCATACAGGCTATGCACGGGAGAGGTGCGGAAAGCACCAGTACATAGCCGCAATGCCTGGTGATGGACGGGGTCCAAAGGTTGTAAAATCGATGGACGCGCCGAGCCGTACGTAATGCATCCGAAGTCCAACTTTGACCGAATGAGAGAGTGGTAAATGCGAAGCATTGAGCACCTGTCAGCCCCACAAGATGTTCGGGAGAGGACCTTCAGGATACTCAATGACCTCGTGCACTTCTCCTTCAAAGACTGAATGTGAGGTCGGAAGGTGAGCGCTCGGTCAAAAGTTAGCGCAAGGAACTTGGCTTCGGACACCACGGGGATGGTAGAACACCCCAGACGGAGGCTGGGGTCTGAGTGAAGACCCCGTTTGCGGCAGAAATGCACGCAAACGGTCTTCTGCGTCGAGAAGCCAAATCCATTTTGGGAAGCCTAGTGAGAGATCTTGGTAATGGCAGACTGGAGCTGTCTCTCGATGGTGCGCATGTTAACTGACGCGCAAGAGATCTGTAGATCATCCACGTACATGGTTCCACGAACCGTCGGAGGAAGCAGTTTGAAAATGTGATTCACACGAAGGATGAACAGAGTGACTGATAAAATGGAGCCTTGAGGTACACCCTGCTCTTGCGGGTACATCGCACAGAGGGTCGACCCGACGCGCACACGGAAACTCCGGTCCTGGAGAAATCCGGCGATGAAAGATGGTAAGTTTCCCCGCAATCCGCACTCGTGCAGATCACGGAGAATGCCGTATCTCCAGGTACGGTCATAGGCTTTCTCCATGTCGAAGAATACGGAGACCATGTGCTGACGCCGGACAAACGCCTCCCTGACAGATGTCTCAAGGCGAAGATGATGATCGGTGGTGGATCGAGATTTGCGAAATCCACTCTGATGAGGTGAAAAAATGTGATGAATTTCCAAATAAAAAATGAGACGGAAATTGATGATACGCTCGAGTACTTTGCAAAGGCAGCTCGTCATAGCAATTGGCCGGTAGTTCAACGGGTTGGTGGGATCTTTACCAGGTTTGGGAACAGGAACGACAATGGCAGTGTGCCAAGATTCGGGAAAGACATGCTCCTGCCAAATCCTGTTAAACAGGATTAGCAGACATTCGAAAGAGGACGGAGAAAGGTGCTTCAGCATCTCGTAATGGATGTTATCTGGTCCGACAGATGTCCGGCCGGACCTATTCAGAGCGGTCTTCAGCTCCACAGCAGTCAGCGGGCTGTTGTAATCTGTGGCAGAAAACGGTCCAAAAGAAATCTTGGACCGTTCAAGCCGCGGCTGTAACTGCCGGAACAAAGCAGGGTAATTAGTGCTGCTGGACACCGAAGAAAAAGTGGCGCCCAGACAGTCAGCAATACCCTGAGCGTCAGCAACCGTTCCTCCATCACTCTCAAGAATGGAGATTTCTCCAGATGGGTACTGTCCCCGAATCTTACGGATCCTGTCCCAAACGATCTTAGGGCTGGTAGTGGTGTTAATCCCGGATACATATTGTATCCAGGACTCCCGTTGACTACGCCGACGAACCAATCGCGCGTAGGACTTGGCCTTCTTGAAAGCAAGTAGGTTCGTGTCGGTGGGGTACCGACGAAACCTACCCCAAGCCCGATGTTTGGCCTGACGAGCTGCCATGCAAGTGGAATTCCACCAAGGTCTCGGACAACGTGGAAGTTTAGTCGACGTCCTGGGGATGGTAAGTTCTGCCGCTTGCACAATACAATCCGTTACCGTCGCAACAGCGACATGGACCGTTCCCGAGGTCACCATAGCTGGAGTAATAAGTGCTGAAGCCGTGAATGTGTCCCACTTGGCACGATCAATATTCCATCTAGCAGGGCGAGTAGGGTAACGGTACCCGCCACCCGCTAGACGGAGAAAGATGGGAAAGTGATCGCTGCCAAGGGGATCACCAGACACGCTCCAGGACCAGTCAGGATATAAAGATGGTGAACTCAGAGACACATCAATGGCTGAGTATGAGCGGGTGGGTTCATGAAAATAAGTAGTAACTCCGGTGTTGTGGAGACAGAGGGACGTGTTGGAGAGAAGGGACTCAACAACACGGCCCCTGGAGTCACGAGTGGGAGAACCCCAGAACGGATTGTGTGCATTGAAATCTCCTAAGATGAAGAAAGGAGGCGGCAGCTGGTCAACTAAATCTTCCAGATCCGAAAGGCTTACAGCTTCATTTGGTGGTATGTACATGGAACACACCGTGAACAGTGTGTGCACAGATAGTCTCACTGCCACTGCCTGCAAAGTCATCCGAAGGGCAACTGCAGTGACAGGAACACCACGAGGAACAACGACGGCCACTCCTCCGCAGGCGATAACGCCGTCCTGGTGATCCTTGCGGAAAATTGAATGTCTCCGCAGCGAAGGAGTGTCCGTCGTGCGAAGCTTTGTCTCCTGGAGACAAACACACACAGGTGTGTGCGAAGACAGTAAACCTTTCAAATCATCAATGTGTGATCGCAGACCTCGGCAATTCCACTGAATGAGCGTGGCCATAATGAAAAATGAAATGAAATGACAGAATGAAGACGGACGACTAGTAAGTCTCCATGTCGTCAGTCACCTCCAATCCATCGGCAGGATCTGGAGGCAACACAGGGCTGTGTTTACCCCCTGTGTTGAGAGATGGTTTTTGCTTGCTCTGTTTACGGGGAGGATGAACCAGGTTTTACCTTTTCCGGCTTCTTCTTTCCAGTGCCCTGGACCTGGGGTCCCTGTGATGGCCGTAGATGGTTTCGGCATAGAGGAAGGTTTAGGCGACGATGTTGATGTCGCCTTGGATGCAATACGGCGAGACTTCAGTGCTTCCAGACCAGCAGCGACGATGTCCTCAAAATCATAAGGACACCGCGCTGGGATGGTCACCTCAGTCTGGACCGCCACTGAAGCCTTCTGCACCACAACTGAAGCATAGGACCGCCGGCCTGGTTGTAAAGGGGCGATCCGCCGTCTAGCCTCGGGATATGAGAGATGCTCAGTTGTCTTCAGGCGTTGGATTGCCTGTTCCTCTATCCACTTTGGACACTGCTTAGAAGAAGCAGGATGAGTCCCTTCGCAGTTGACACAATGATCAGACTCTGCAGAGCAATCCGCCAAAGAGTGTTCTGTGGAAACACAGCGGCCACACTTTGCAACATTACGGCAAGACTGCTGGGAGTGACCATAATGCTGGCACCTGAAACATCGCAAGGGGTTCGGGATGTAGGGTCGAACATCAAGCCGTAAATAACCTGCCTTGATGGAAGTAGGCAGGTTTGGGGAGTCAAACGTTAGGATGATGTTACGGGAGGGAATAGATTTTCCATCCCGCCTAAAAAGAATCCGTCGAACCCTAATGACATGCTGTTCACCAAGTTCCTCCAGCAATTCCTCATCGCTGCATTCAAGCAGGTCTTGGGAGTTGACTACACTGCGAGAGGAATTGAGATAACCATGTGGAGAAACCTGAACAGGAACGCCAAGCAAAACGGTCGTTTCCAGCAAGGTGGCACTGTGGCGTGGAGTAGAAGTTTCCACGAGAAGATCCCCAGAAGGGAGCTTCTTCACACTCTTTGGAGAGCCAGCAACGGCTTGCAGAGCCTTGTTGATCCAGAAAGGACTCTTGGTACTGAGTGACTGTGATGAGTCACCAGATTTAATCAACAGAAACAGAGCATTGCAATTAGATGTGACAAGTTTCTTTGTTGAGGAAGGTGAACCTTCCTCCACAGGGCGCTTTAAATTTGTAGCATGGGAAACACTTTTGTGTTCCATGAAGAAGTGAAAAGATTCGTCCGCCAACCTCCCCACCCACTACGGAGCCCAACGAGGGAGAGCCGGAGGTCCGCAAGCCCAAGAGGACGCAGGACACGGCTCTAGGGATAGTCAGCGGATATAGCAAGTTGGTAGGGCAGACACACGCTCAGCGTGCACCCAGACTTTCCCGTGCCCGGAGAACATCCCTTTGGCATGCCCACCCTACCCCCAAACTCACCCAGCCGAACAGAACGATAAGCCGCTAGAAGTCTGGACACCACTCGGCCACAGACTTCCTGACTAGGAGTGTTGGCATCTGGAGACAACTACAACCCGGCCCCCAGATACCTCAGCCTCCAGCATCCCCTTTTCCACCTGTACGGGTCACCGCACACGGCAAACATGCAGGTAGGTCTAAGCTAACCAGCTCCGGAAAAACAGAAAATGTAACATAAAAGAGAAAAAGACAGGGAAGAGAACGAGGAACAAAACCCGGAACTGGCGCCTCATCACAACCTCAGCAGACTACAACTGAGGCGGGTACATGTCACTATATGAACGAAAGACGAAAAAAGCAAAACAATAAGAGAAAATCGGCTCGGGACGTGGGGACGCCATCCCCCATCAGCTGGATGAACAGCTGTCCCTTCGGTGATGTAATCGTCAAAGCCGAAGAGGCAATAGAAACCGTCACAAGGTTAGCTCGGGCCGTGGGGGCGCTGTTCCCCAAATAACTGGAAAACCAGTTATCCCCGTGCGGGGCCACTCAGTTGGTGGATGATGCATTTAAATTCAAATTGATTTGAGAAAGCATTCAGTGCTGCAATTCTCAAATGGAAATTTTTTTTAAAGTAAGAAACTGGAAGGAGGGGATACTGTCATAGAAGTTGGAAAACACAACATGTTTATAAAGGTGGTACCTATACAGCACAGCTTTTTTTTTTTTTTTTTTTTATGTAGGTGAAAAAACTTATATTCATGTAAAGTTGAAAATAATGGACAATACAGTCTTTCATCACTTTAGGTAGCATTTGAAATTTGGAAAGTCTCGATCAAATGTTGACTGCCCATCAACAATTTGGAAGATAGTGATACTAAACAAAAACTGACAAACACAAATTTTGATCATGAAGAAAGTCTCGAGTCAAAATGCAATAAAAAATCATAATAAATAATTTTTTATACTAATTTTTTGGCACAGTAATAAATTATCATAATTGTTGTCATTTTGCATTTGCATACCAAACAGATGCTGGTAGGCAGGTGACACCCAACATGCCGATGACGTTTCTGTTTCTCTATTCGATGAAAAACAAATGTCTTGCGAGACCTGCCACACGAGCTATAGGGGCGTCGTCGGCATGGCGATGACACCCGACCTATTCGACGAAAAAGAAAAGGTCTCACGAGCGCCTACATGCAAGCTATAGAGGTGTCATCGGTGTACACCCGCCACGCGAGCTTTTCGGCGATTTCATAATGTCGGGTGCCACCCGGCAGTCAAGTGGAAAGGATTAAAACACGTTTGTACCAAAATTTTCACAAGTACAAACCCACATGCAATCAATGTAGAGCTCGCAAAAGGCGCCGAGCTGGGCTCCCTCTCGGCTTGTGTGCACAGAACTCTCAAATGGCTGTACGGGGAATCACATGACAAAACTCCGCCACCGTTGGCGGAGGGTCAGAACATCGAAGGTGTATATTATGGGACTATCTGTAACGTGTGTTTTTTCGACCAAAAGATGGTAAAAAATAGAAATTTGCGTGCAGGGATCTTGCGTGGGCTTTTCAGTAGTTTTTTGGGTGACTTCCGTAAAACCATAAGATGGAGTGAAATTCTGTACAAACTACGGAGAACCCGTGAAAGTTGGCATCTCTGAATATCTATGAATCCTTTAGAAACTGAACCATCATCGTATTCTGCCACGGGAGAGCCATTTTCAGTCTCCCTCCGCGTCAACGAAATAGCTAACGACTGACCTTACACTGTATTTATGTAATCGTGCACCTCACCCAGAACGAAATAACTGCGCCATCCCAAAGAGCAGAGAACGACATATAAACAATCTCAATTGCACAACACTCTGAAAACAATCTTCATCAGGATTTCATAACGTACAGCATCGTTTCTCCTAAAAAAACCCATACATACATATCACTAAGCTGTTCTCTGAGATTCAGAGGTTAGCTCCAAAAAGAAATACAAACTTCCAGATATTTTTACTTATTGTTGTCGTATAAAACTTCTCCATTTACAGTGATCCCCGCCTCATCCACAAGCTCCACCTACATCATGAAACCTATTGCTCACTTATGCCGAAAAACAACAAATTAGAAGGTAGGTGAAAAACATTCTGAAATGTTGGAATTGGCTGTACACGTTGATTAAAGCGTCTATACACGTTTAACCAAATTACGCACAGACCTTAAAAAAGCGTAATTCGTTTCGCCGTTTAAAACTGCATTTTTTGCCGTGAAAACATTTCTCCCCACTCGCCAGTTTTTGCTGTGGATTGCCGTCTTGGCGCTGTTGGGCGCAAATATTAAATTTTTTCGTAATTTGTAGCAGTTTGGTGCAAGATAATGGAATTGGTGCAGTTTGGCGCAAACTTTCCATCACTGCATAGTATAACTGTGTTACATTCAAGGCAAGCTCGCTGCAAATGTTTTTAAAGTACAGGTCACATTACTTACTTCAACCAGCCAGATTATTCAAATTTCCAATAAGCTGACTAGTGCTTATTAAGCCTGCTTCACAATGAATGAAACCCATGCAGTTCGAACATGTATAATACTTTCACATTAAATTTGATATTTAATTGCTTTTGCTCACATGTTCAGTTTGGTAAATCAATATAAAATAGGTAATCCACGGAAGGGCTAGAAGAAAATGCCATAAGAAAAAAATGGAAAATTCTCTATAAAGTAAAAACTGGTGTCTAAAGTGCAAATGAAAGAACTGGATGAGCCAGAAGGAATATTAAGGGAATGAACTGTGAAAGAAACATAATATGTTGTTTTATTGAAAAAGTAGATCACCTGAATGGATTAAACAAGAGCACAATGATGGAAATTAATCCAAAGCCTGATAGTTATCTATGCACTGTAGAGACACAAAAAATGCTTCAGTTTGCAAACTGGGTGTTGCACTAAAAGCTTTATAAAAATCTTGAAATTGAAAGTAAGTTTTTTGCTTCCAAAGATAGTAGAATTGACTAAAATGTCATGGCAATGGAAATATAATGATTTCACAAGAGAAAGGATTTGAGACATAATGTTATTTTCAACCAGCTTTCAGAAGTGCTACAAAATTTAGTTTCAAAGAAAACTATTCAAAAGATGATTTAGAATTACAACAAAACAATTCTTTGTTACAGGATGCTGTCCACACAATAGCTTGACTGAAAAATTTCCTCTTGTATGATATGATTTAAACCAAGTAAAAATAAAGAGACATGCTATTTTGTGTAAGAATTTGTTTTTTACAAAAATACAAACAAATAACTGTGTGTGTGCATGCGTGCGTGCGAGCGAGAGGGGGGGGGAGGAGAGATCTCTTTCTACCATATATATAACTGATTTGATACAGCCACTATATTAAGGAGCAATCAACTAATTTACAGCATGTCATAGACGAAAGTTACTGCTAACAGTTAACAACAACATGTCTATAAAATCTTTAACATTCAAAGGAGTGGTGTGTAAATATGATCAATACATATATAATACTATTTTTAGTGAATCATACAAAGGGATCAATAAAAATCCTAAAATGGTATGAATTAATGTTGAGGCTCCTACCATGGATAACTTATTAAAATTTGTGTACATTTTTAACAAGAAGAAATTGATTGACTAAAAACTATTTACAGCCTTTTTTTATGTAAATATTATACTAATACAATATTTACATGGAAACAAACTGCAAACAACATAACACACATTAAATTATCTTTCCCTCATTGGCTCAGACAATTTACTTGCTACCACTTGTACGGATGATTTTAAGGCTTATACATTGCCATCCCTGCAACATAAAATAGCTATAAGACTGATGACTTCATAAGCAAAACACTAAGATTTTCTGCCACACCATAAGTGGAAGAACTAAAATGAGTGTGATGTCATATAGTAAAATGCCACAACCACGTGTTGTACACACACTTACTTTGGACTTTCAGTTCAGGTATGATGTCACTGAGACCATGGCAGAGAATACAATTATAACTGCATGAAATATAAAGTCAAGACGTTTGCAACAGTTCCAATCACGCATACAGATGTGGCACATTTAGGATGTCTCTCTACAACAGTTCCAATAACACATACAGATGTCAACTTCATGTTTCTCACAAGTGCAACAGCACATTTGCATATGATGTCATGATACATAACATTACAATTCTGCATTCTTTCCTCAAAGCATGTAATGCCACAATTGCAGTTTGAACTTTCAACTCAACTATGTGATTTTTCTTTTGTTGTTTCATGGAGATCCCATACTTCACACTAATACCCATAATCATGAAATACAGGCACAACTCAATAAAAATAATTCAGATAATCCAAGAAGTCAATACACATTTTGCCCTGGATAGTCAAAAGAAGATTATATATTAAAGTGCACAATGTGTTGAAGTCAATGAGCATAATATTGTAATAGGTATCACAAATGCTGTCTGCGTACGATAAATAAAATCATTAAAAGTTTGCAAAGTAAAACCAAATTTATTTACAAATTAAAATAATTTAAAAGCAAGAACTTTCGGGGCTCTCATGGCCCCATCATCAGGATAAGTGTCGTAGGAATGCAGAGTCAATCATTATAAAGTACAAGTACCCATCATTCATTTCACCAGTTCGTCTCAAGGAGATGCCAGATAACAAAAGTTAAAGTTACAGTTCAAAAAAGGAACTACGTAGGTTCTTCAACATCTGGTTGTCCAGAGGGGGCAACCAGCGGCCTCCACTGGCTCGGAACATAAGCCGGGAGGTCAGAGTTACAGCAGGAGTCACCAAATTTAATAATATAGAGGCTTTCAGTGAAAAAGGCAGTCCGTTTGTTAATAGTTGAGTTTAAGATTTTTGCGTTATTCCAATCAGGTACGTAACTCTCTTGATTAACAGCTGTTGTTAACGCCGTGTTAGATGATCCTGATCGGAGTGCATATTTGTGTTCAGCCAGACGTATGTTTAATGTCCGAAGTGTTGATCCAATGTAGAACATGTTGGTACCATTGTTCACCTGTTGAATCAATGGTATACAATAAACACCAGGTTTAACCAATGGCGATACCTTATCTCTATCATTTCTCATTAACGAAAAAATATTCCTAGTGGTTACATTGAATGAAAGATTGTGTCGATTGCATGCTTTCTATAGAATAGACACAATAGGAGGGTAAAATTTGATCTTGCCAATGTACTTGGTTGGAGTAGTTGTAATTGACAAAGTCGTAAGGTTTAATCTCTGGTGTTTAAGTAATAATCTCCGGAAAAATTGGTCTGAGAACCCAAAAGAGCGAACTAAGGTTAACACTCTATCCAGTTTATCAGATCTTGCTTTTCGGGTAGAGGAATGTGTGCACGCCCGTTTTATCAAAAAACGGAGTGCGGCCGCTTTGCGGTCAGAGGGATGAAACGAAGAAAAAAGTATCATACAGGGGACAGAGGTCGGTTTGCAGTAAACAGAATAATGAAGTTGGTGAGAGTTTAAATCTCGAATCAGCATAAAATCCAAGAAGGGCAATTTACAGTCTCTCTCAAGTTCCTTGGTAAGCCTGATGGTAGGAAGTTGTGATGAAAGACAATCAGTAAATTTATCCAAAAGGGCCAAAGAGTGTGGCCAGAATATCAACAAATCATCAACATATCTTAAAAGAAGTAATGGTTTATGCGAAAATATCCGTAAGACATTATCCTCTAAGGTTTGTAATAAAATTTCGGCTAAAACAGGGTGAGGGGGGACCACATTGTAACACCCTCTGTCTGCTGAAAAACTTGCCATCAAATTTAAAGTAGGAACATTTAGAAGCTAATTTAAGGGCTGAAAGTATAGCTTCAATTTCAAGGGGGAAACGGAGTTGTCCTCTTGCAGTCTATTAACAATGGTTGAATAGACTACATCCAAAGGGACATTCGGAAAGAGAGACTCGACGTCCAAAGAAGCCATACTGAAACCAGTTCTGGGTGAATCAAAGTTTTCAATCCTATTTAAGGCCTGAGTGGAGCTAGAAATAGAAACTGAGGAATTTAGGGTTAAAGGTTTTAAGTATGAAGCCAACGCCGTCTCAAGGGGCCTAGTCGGGTTGGCATAACCAGAAACAAATATTCTAAAAGGGTTGCCCGGTTTGTGGATTTTCATCTTTCCTAATCCCTCGGGGACCCTAGGGCTAACAGGGATTTTCATTCTGGATGAAATGGAAGCTGGAAGAAAACCCTGAATTCTCAACCTACTCAATTCTGAGATTGTGGCTGAAGTAGGATCAGATTTGAGAACCTGGTGTGGAACCGAGGTAATGGCTTGGTTCATTCTGTCAAGGTAGTCAGAGCGGTCCATGATGATGACTTGATTAGTCTTATCTGCCCCTACTATTGACAAGTTGGGGTTCTTAGCCAAGTTTAAAAGCTGTCCTCTTTCATATTTCAAAGTCAGTAGCACTTTATTTTGTTTGGAGAGGGTTTGGGCCACGGAATATCTAAGGTATTTCTGTTCCTCCTCCGGTAGAGCACAAATAATACCCTCAATGGGTGGGATTAATTGTAGTGGATTTAATGAAGACACTGGGTAGCTGTATTTGAATCCTCTTCCAAGTGCAGAACCTTGAACGTCTGAGAGCTGAACCGAGCTATAGTTAATAAATGGTTCTTGTGAATAAACAAAATTAAAGTGATCACCAGATTGTCTCGTCTCATGGGTCCTGGAAGGGCGTCTAGATACCAGGTTGCTGGTAGATGTTATTCACTTCAGTTTGTAATGCAGTGAAGAAAATAATTAAGCGCTTACCTAGTATAATATTGTGGGTAAGTTGTGTCAAGATTGAATACGCCAAGTAGGATTTCTGGTTAAGAAGGTCTAAGAAACTCCTCTTTCTTCGGATTTCTGCTGTCAACCTGCTATCTTTGGCATTAGTGATGACTTTGGTATCTCATTGTGAAATGGTATAACAACGTATTCTCAAACAATTAGGCACAACTCGGGGAGCGAACGGCAGTTTATGAGGAAGCTACGTAAGTTCTTCAACATCTGATTGTGAAGAACCTACGTAGTTTTTTTTTTTTGAACTGTTACTTTAACTTTTGTTATCTGGCATCTCCTTGAGACAAACTGGTGAAATGAATGATGGGTACTTGTACTTTATAATGATTGACCCTGCATTCCTATGACACTTAGCTTGATGATGGGGCCATGAGAACCCCGAAAGTTCTTGCTTTTAAATTATTTTAATTAGTAAATAAATTTGGTTTTACTTTGCAAACTTTTAATGATTTTATTTATAGTATGCACACAGCATTTGTGATACCCATTACTGTGGCGCACGAATAATTACTTTTGTCTTCAATTCGTCTTCTCAGCTGCGAATACTGTTTTTATTAGGCACTTCCTTTGAAAGCTAGCCTATGTGTTGTGCGCGGGAATGGAGAGGGCAATCAAGACATTCTGCAAGTATCGCTGCAAGCTTACGGTTAATTAAGCCACCTTAGCTCCCTCATAAACTGCTGTTCGCTCCGAGTTGTGCCTAATTGTTTGAGAATACATTGTTATACCATTTCACAACGAGATACCAAAGTCATCACTAATGCCGAAGATAGAAGGTTGACAGCAGAAATCCGAAGAAAGAGGAGTTTCTTAAACCTTCTTAACCGGAAATCCTACGTGGCGTATTCAATCTTGACACGACTTATCCACAATATTATACTAGGTAAGCGTTTAATTATTTTCTTCACTGCATTACAAACTGAAGTGAATAACATCTATCAGCGACAGATCCATAAACTATGTGACCTGGTACCTAGACACCCTTCCAGGACCCATGAGACGAGACATTCTGGTGATCACTTTAATTTTGTTTATTCACAAGAACCATTTATTAACTATAGCTCGGTTCAGCTCTCAGACGTTCAACATTCTGCACTCGGAAGAGGATTCAAATACAGCTACCCAGTGTCTTCATTAAATCCACTACAATTAATCCCACCCATTGAGGGTATTATTTGTGCTCAACCGGAGGCGGAACAGGAATACCTTAGATATTCCGTGGCCCAAACCCTCACCAAACAAAATAAAGTGCTACAGACTTTGAAATATGAAAGAGGACAGCTTTTAAACTTGGCTAAGAACCCCAACTTGTCAATAGTAGGGGCAGATAAGACTAATCAAGTCATCATCATGGACCGCTCTGACTACCTTGACAGAATGAACCAAGCCATTACCTCGGTTCCACACCGGGTTCTCAAATCTGATCCTACTTCAGCCACAATCTCAGAATTGAGTGGGCTGAGAATTCAGGGTTTTCTTCTAGCTTCCATTTCATCCAGAATGAAACCCCCTGTTGGCCCCATGGTCCCTGAGGGATTTGGAAAGATGAAAACCCTCAAACTGGGCAACCCTTTTATGTTACTCGTTTCTGGTTATGCCAACCCGACTAGGCCCCTTGAGACGGCGTTGGCTTCATACTTAAAACCTTTAACCCTAAATTCCTCAGTTTCTATTTCTAGCTCCACTCAGGCCTTAAATAGGAGTAAAAACTTTTTTTTTTTTTTTGATTGGAGGTTTAATGACCACCGTGAGCAACTCAATGGGCTATAAGCAGTTGCCCGTCCCTAATTTAGGGACGCTGGTTCCAGGGAAAGGAGAGAGCCAGTGCTGTAAGACAAACACAACATCCATGCCTCACCGGGATTCAAACCCGGACCCCGTTCGGACGAATGATCAGAGGCCATCGCTTAGACCACTGCGCCACCGGGGCGGCGTAAAAACTTTGATTCACCCAGAACTGGTTTCATTATGGCTTCTTTGGACATCGAGTCTCTCTTTCCGAATGATCCTTTGGATGTAGTCCATTCAACCATTGTTAATAGACTGCAAGAGGACAACTCCGTTTCCCCCTTGAAATTGAAGCTATACTTTCAGCCCTTAAATTAGTTTCTAAACGCTCCTACTTTAAATTTGATGGCAAGTTTTTTCAACAGACAGAGGGTGCCGCAATGGGGTCCCCCCTCACCCTGTTTTAGCCGAAATTTTATTACAGACCTTAGAGGATAATGTCTTACGGATATTTCCGTATAAACCATTACTTCTTTTAAGATATGTTGATGATTTGTTGATATTCTGGCCACACTCTTTGGCCCTTTTGGATAAATTTGCTGAATGTCTTTCTTCACAATTTCCTACCATCAGGTTTACCAAGGAACTTGAGAGAGATGGTAAATCCAACATGTTCTACATTGGATCAACACTTCGGACATTAAACATACGTCTGGCTGAACACAAAAATGCACTCCAATCAGGATCATCTAACACGGCGTTAACAACAGCTGTTAATCAAGAGGGTTACATACCTGGTTGAAATAACGCAAAATTCTTAAACTCAACTATTAACAAACGGACTGCCTTTTTCACTGAAAGCCTCTATATTATTAAATTTGGTGACTCCTGCTGTAACTCTGACCTCCCGGCTTATGTTCAGAGCCAGTGGAGACCGCTGGTCGTCCCCTCCGGACAACCAGATGTTGAAGAACCTACGTAGTTCCTTTTTGAACTGTAACTTTAACTTTTGTTATCTGGCATCTCCTTGAGATGAACTGGTGAAATGAATGATGAGTACTTGTACTTTATAATGATTGACTTTGTATTCATACGACACTTAGCGTGATGATGGGGTCATGACAGCCCCGAAAGTTCTTGCTTTTAAATTATTTTAATTTGTAAATAAATTTGGTTTTACTTTGTAAACTTTTAATGATTTTATTTATTGTACGCAGACAGCATTTGTGATACCTATTACCATGCCGTACAAATAATTACTTTTGTCTTCAATAACATATTGTATTTTAGATGTCAGATGTACATTTTGTAGCACAAAATATGTTGGAGCTTTGAAATAAATACACCAAAGAAAAGCACAAAATGCTATCCTTTAACAGAAAAATTATGATTATCTATTGAATAAAGTTCCATGAAAAACACAAAATTACCCAGACCATATCAGAGTATACAATATAGCTCTATCTTGTTTCACTGGGAGTTTAGAGTAAAGAAACCTATTTGACATAAATCTTCTTGTTTAAAATATATGGTTATATTTACTACACAACGTCTTCATTGTGAACAAAACAGGCATGCATATCAGAAAGTGGATAACTGGTCCACTGTCAACAGTCAGAACACTTGATTCACCTGCGCAACACACACACACACACACACACAAAAAAGCCCCCAAAACTGATAACAGTAAACTACTTAATAATTATCTCAATTCTAAAAAAAAAAAAAAAAAGTATTACTTTTAAGTAAAGAGATTTCCATTACTGATATATCAGTATACAAGTATGTCATACCAGATATAACTAATTGCACTTTTGTGCTATACTGAGTTATATGTAAATGAACCAGGAGCACCACTCACATCCAGTGTAAAAACTAGTTACAATTTATAATGCAAAAGTAACTTAGAAACTTACTGTCATTTAAACTATAGAACCTAATGATTTTTGACATTTACAAAGCCTCAGTTGTTCAATGTAGCTTTATACAATCAGCCATTTAATTTTTCATGAAGTTTTCCTTGCATTCATAATTAAATGTTCTCAAAAGCAAAACAAATGTGGAAAACTTTGTAACATTCATTTTTGAGACTATGTCACTTCAATGAGCAATTCTTCCATTCATTATCATCCACACCTGTATTCCAGAAAGGTGTTCATGCTGGAGTAGTATAAGACATATATACATACTGAAAAGATTATGATAGATACATACCACAATTAAACAAGAACTAATGTTCTGGTATAACACAAGTTTTCTCCACCTCATTCCATTCATTGTGAGATCTTCTGAAATTCGAGGATTTTCACTTCTATCACCATGAGCTGGTTTCTTACCTTTAATCCACAAAATCTGAGGTCTTTAGTCTGCAGCCAGCTAATTTAGAATCCACATCTGTTCTGGGAGTCTAATCTTCCATACAGCACACATTTCTAAACCATCTCAATACATTTTCATAAACTTTGTCTCCTATAGATTCAACTTCTAGTTCAGATCTTCTATTTACAATGTTAATCCTATTTTATCATTGAACCCCAATTATCATCTACGATTCCTCTTGTTGCTTTTATGTCAGGCATTCCTAACTTTCTATTGAATCACTGATTCACTTCAAAGGTTTTCACCATGAAAGAGGCTAAGTATAAATCTTGACTTGCATATATATACTTTGCTCTTTATCCAACCTTTTTAAAATCAGAGTGAACAATTTTGTACATCTAATAGAATAATTTCCTGGTTTTACTGATTTCTCTTATTCACTCCTGCTCCTCTTCCCATCCATACCCTACCTGAGTAACTGAAACCCACTTCCACTTCATGCTCATGTTCTCTGAACAGCACAGTTAACCTCTGCTACAGTCTAACTCAGAGCCATTGATTCAAAAATTTAAAAACTTGTGCTCAAATCAAGAATATTTAGAGGAAACAGCTTATTTAGTTTTCAATAAACGCCATGAATTACTTCAGAAAAAAAAAAAAGTCATCAATATTGGGACAAGAGTTGACACCAGCATTACATAATTTACAGCAACTCAACTATTACTCTGCTTTCTACAATTTCATTATTGTTTTACCCAGTGAGTTATCCTCATACTTTTAATATCTGTCAACACTGAGAGTCAAATGTACCACAGTTTGCCAATCAATAAGTCTGCAAGACTGAAAACTTTTCTAAAGCACTCAGGCTGAAGTCACTTCAAAGTGCATACATCTTATTTACAAACACCAACCCATCTAATGAAACTTTTTTAAATGCAACCTCAGAGCATATGTATTATCCTTTGAGTTACTGTTATTCCAAAAGCCACAGTGCTCTATATATCTTACCAATTTTTCATTAGAATTCTAAAGTTAATGCACAACACACCTGCATATGTTTTGCCAGAAAAGTAGTTAAAGAAGCTCCATGACGATAAATCCAGTCTTTGTTCCTTTTCCATGCTAACATCACAATGACTGACTTTTACCGTTTTCAAGGAATAAAGAAAATTCCCGCATACTAAGGAAATAGTACTGTACAATAAAAGGACATCAGTCACTACACTATAATTAAATGCTTCTTGGCAGACCATCAAATTTTGCAAAAAGTGAAAGTATTATGAGAATGTTCACAGATACATATGAACATCCAATGCCATATAAATTAGGTATATATATTCATAACTTCCACCCACATTAATTGCCTGCCCACCAGTTCCTGGAATTTCATCAACAGGGCTCCTATACAGCCATGACATCTCTTGCCATACAAATAGACAAATCTGCATGTTCTGCTATGAAACTTCTGAAATATATGGAGAATCCATTCATTCTCAAATCCTTAAAAGTACTTCAAAATTCTTTCAGTCATTCTGGATGTTTCATTCTCTGCCATAGCCAAAATATTTTCCCAATAACTTTATCACCATTTAAAAGGTCAAATGTTAATGTGATCTATAACTTATAGCATGCAGTACAGCATCAGTATTGTAACTGAGAAAGATATTACCTCATTTACTCACTTCATCCAGGGCTACTTTTACTACTTCACACTCTTTAGGTCTGTATTTTTCAGAAAAAAATCACTGTACAACAAATCCAGATGTATCTACTCCTTTATAATTTCATTGATGTACGCTTTAACTCATCAAGTGTTCAGTGATTCCACTTTTGTGCAATTAACTTTTTCTCTATCATACATCTCTTTAGTGGCTCTGATATTTTGTGTATAATACACAACACAGAGTATACAACACAGCTTTCAACCTTTATAGTCCTTATGGATTGCCCCCAGTGAGACATTTATCAATTTCTCAGTACCAAAGTTTTCCCCTTTTTAGTTTCATTGTGCCATTAACAAATACTTACTGGACTCAATATTATCTTATGAAATGCTACAAGTGTCGATAATTGCATCCTAAAGTTATCCACATATATTTAGTTGTAATATTTGACAAACTTTGCCAGGCTTTCAGTCCATTTCTGACAAAGTTTTGCAACCAGTGTGCTTTGGTAGGGGTATTCTCACTGTAGCTTCACTAAATGTTTCCATTTTACCTTCTGTCAATTTGCCATTGCAAAAATAATCTGAACTGGAAATAATCAGGACTCAACAGAACAGAGGACCACCATGAACAGGACCTGAAATATAGAACCCATTTCCAACATTTGCTGATTTCATATATATTTTTTTTTTCACTTACATTAAACTAAAACACACTAAGCAATATCTGGACACAACATAATAATGGGATATGGGCAAATTATGCCACTATATGAGTTAATAAATGAAATAAGTAAATAAACAACAGGAAGAGAACTGCCTTTTGATGTTACAAAAACTGGAGGTTACTTTCAAAAATCACAAAATGAATGTTTTAATACAAATCAGGATCTGTCATTTTGTAAGCAGAAAAATCACAAAATAAATGCTTTAATACTAATCAGGATATATCATTTTGTAAACAGAAAAATTGTGTGTGGCCAACACACACACACACACACAAATTTACATTAATGGTTGGTGAAGACTGCCATTTTGTTGTAAGACTTCTGCAATTATAAAACCTCAAACATAAAGAGCAGGGCTATTGTTACCAGATTATTGTAGTTATTTTGCATGATTTATGAAAATACATAAAAATGATAATACATACAGTTTATATATATGCATTTTCAGATATTACACAGGCATGTTGACAGGAAAAATTCAAGTACACATAAAATGAAGTACTGAGATGTCTTGAGCTCCAAAGAGCCTGCAAAAGTATGTATATACTGCTGAGTGATAAGAATGCAGTGTGCTAACAATGTATTGCTGTGTAACTGTCAATCATGAAAAATGATAATGTCAGGGTGAAAATATATTTATTTACCTGATTAACAGAAGTGGCCTTACAGATGGTATGTTGTTTATCTTGCTCTAGGTTGACGCTATCTGGTTCTATCACAGACCACTTTTTTTCAAACCTGATTTTATAAGCTGTTAATGAGATAATTTTGATTGCTTTCATGAGGTGCATGAGAGTTATGCTTGACAATTTCAACACATTATATATATACATATGACAAAAATAAAAATATGTTAAAGATGGCAATAATTCACACTAGAACTAAATAGTGCCTGTTGCTGGTGGCAAAACAGGTATCACAATAAAAAAAAAATTCACACTATTAATATATATGCAGCTAGAAATTATTTAAGTGATCGTATAAAACATGCACCAGCCTTTCAATAGACTGAATGAATTAAAACACATCTGGATAAAATATGCTCCTGCTATGCAAGGATGAAATATTTCTCACATTTAACGAGAAACATTTTTAGTTGAAATAATGAAAAAGAGTAAATAATGTACACTGAGTGGACAATTTATCAGAAGCACCAACATAATAACATGTTAGACCACTTGTGGCCTTCAGAACAGCAAGAATTCACCTTGGCATTGATCCAACTAAATTCTACGGTAGTTCTGATGAAATATTGGTCCACACATGTTACATAGCATCTTCCAATTAACACAGATTGGGTACCAATAGATCTAGACGTTTGATGCCCAGTTTGACTTCATTCTGTAAAATACTCTCACGAAGCTGAGATCTGGAGACTGAGATGGGAAATCTAGCTTGAAAAGTGTATCATTTTCCTGAAACCAGTCCAAGACAATGCAGACACTTTGGTATGGTGCATTGCCCTGCTAGAAGTATCCATGAACATAGGGGTGAAAAGTGAGATTGGTTGGATGAACTTTATCAGCAATGATGTTTAAATAATGTTTGGGCATTCAGGTGTGGGTACACCCAAATGAAATGCCTACAGACTACCACAAAAGCATGGCCCACCATTACACTGCTTTCACCAGCCAGGAGAGTAATGGCCATACAAGATGGAATTGATGCCATTGTTTCCAAATCCTCACCCTCATACAACTCGAGCTTCACTGACATTCATCACATGACACACACACAAGATCTTCTATACTTCATGCTTATGATAAATTTTTAGTTGCATTATCTATTTCATGGTTGCAAAAAAACAAAAAAAACAAAAAAAAACGCTGTCTCGATTTTTTTAAAGTTTTAAAAACCAGGTTAGATATAAAAGAATTAATCAACTGCATAATTTTGATAACTCAAATTCAAAATTTAATGTGCAATATAATTGCAAAAAAGTGAATAAATGAGTTATGTATAACTGAACTGAAAAAAACAATAGAAGCTACAGTAAAATATCGGGACTAGTGCAGAATTACGTATAAACGCGAAAAATGTATAACTGAAAATGTACAACTAAAATTCCACTGTATGAGGAATGTTGCCATTCACTTGATTACGCAGCCATAGTGATGCGACAATTACAGATGACGTAAGGAACGCTTATAAGCAAAGTAAATCCACTTATTTCCATGGTGTAAATTTGTATAAAGATTCGCCAAACATTTTTTATGTCTACATTGCCTCGAGAAAGCCTTGCAGTGGAGTGTGAAAGCTTGGCAAATCTTTATACAAATTTACACCACGAAAATAAACAAATTTCACATGGCATCGCTGAAGCAGCAAAACGTACTGGCAGACCAAAGAAAATCAGTGATGGGGACTTCGAAGCCTCAGAAGAGTCGTTACAGTTAATCGATGGAGTACTGCACAAAACCTCAGTGTACAGGTGAGTAAAAATGCTGGAACCTCAGTATGTACACATACCATTTGCAGAGAACTACATTCCATGGGTTACCATGGTAGTGTGGATGCTCATAAGCCTTTTATTTGCACTTGGAATGCTACTCGTCATTTAGCATGATGTAAAGAACATTTATCATGGACTGTAGATCAATGGAAACGGGTCCTATGGACCGATGAATCCAGATACACTATCCATCAGTCTGATGGCCATGTGTGGGTATGTCGGCAGCCAGGGGAATGCTATTTACCACAGTGTACTGTTCCTATGGTCAAGTTTGGAGCTGGCAGTGTACTTGTGTGGGGTGTTTTTCATGGTATGGTCTCAGCCCATTGGTTATTGTGAACAAACCTGTTAACCAACATGTCTAACTTAATATTCTAGACAATTATGTCCTACCAACTCTGTGGCGATACTATGAAACCGAGCCTTGTTGGTACCAGCAGGATAATGCACTGAGCCATAAAGCAAGGACTGTTAGCTGTTATGGCGTGGTTTGATGTTAATTCCGTATCATGTGTGGACTGGCCAGCACAGAGCCCTGATTTTAATCCCATAGAGCACCTATGGGATGAATTAGAGTGCCGCATAAGAAGTTTGGAACCAAGGCCTACTACTAAGCAACAGTTAGCTGCAGCATCATGTACTGAATGGAAGCGCATACCTGTTGCTGTGTTCCAAAACATTTTCAAAAGCATGTCTCAAAGGGTCAGTGCGTGCATTAAGGCCAAAGATGGACCGACACCGTACTAATGTACACTGAAGAGCAATTGAATTAGAGATACCTGTCTAGTAACGTCTAGCACCACCTTTCGCCCTGATGACGGCGGCGATTCGTCTCGGCATGGACTCGACAAGACACCGGAAGGGTTGGGAAGCCATACGGATCCACGACCCCTGAACAAGCTCCCACAGTTCACAAAGATTTAATGGAGGGGGTCAGAGCCTCGAACATCTCTCTCGATGGCATCCCAGATGTGTTCGATGGGATTGAGGTCAGGTGACCTAGCTGGCCAAGAAAGCGGGGTCACGTTGGTGGAGTGTTCATCCACCCATTCGGATACAATTCGGGAGTGATGGCACAGTGCATTGTCTTGTTGCAGGATGAGGTCCCCAGTCGGATGTTGAAGACGCACAAACGGGAGCAAATGGTCGTCCAGGATATCCCGGTAACGTTGACCTGTGAGGGACGATGTCACACGTACCAGGGGTCCCATTTCAGTACACGTAAACAGTTCCCAGACGAGAATGCCACCCCACATCACTTCATGTGGTTTGCGGCGCACTCATATCCTGCCATCCGCATGTACTAATGTGAATCTCGACTCATCAGTCCAGGCAATATTTTTCCCACATGTCTAGGGTCAAGTGGCGATGTTCCCGCGCCCATGCTAATCTTTGCACCCTGTGATGTGCGGTCAGCAGCAGTACCCACATGGGACGATGGATTCTGTACCCCATAGTGAGGAGGTGGTTCTGGATGGTGTGGCTGCTTACACATTTTTGTGCACCAGCGTTAAATTGCCGAGTGATTTCTTGCACTTTGGCTCGTCTATCCGCTGTTACAATGCGAGCTAGCCGACGATGACCCCGCTCATCCACACGCTGTTGTCCACGGCAGTTGGCCCTTGCAGGGATGGTTTTACTGGATTCGATGTACTCACGGTGTACCCGTGACACAGTGGCTCGTGAAAATCCCAATGCCTGCACGACTTCCGAGATGGAATGGCCCATTCGTCGGGCCCCGACTATTTACCCACGATCAGATGCGCTTAGATCCTTCGTCTTAACCATACTATGTCAGACTCTTACTGATTCCCATTGCATCACTCCTTATATTGTCGGATCGCTGCATACGGCATGTCGTTTCCGTTTACAGGGCCGCCCACAGCACCCCGTTTGTATAACGCCAGCTGTCTCTAATTCAATTGCTCTTCAGTGTATGTCAATAAACGCTATGTTGTGTTTCTCTTCTAGGTGTCTGGTAACTTTTGTCAATATAGTGTATACAAGGTGTGAGTGGAGCAGTAGGTAGTAAAATTTGGAGGATGATGGGTAAATGGAAAGATGTATCGGACTTTCAGAAAAGACAGATTGTGGAAACTCGGAGAGTGGGTGCCTCGATTTCCCAAACAGCTGAACTGGTGGGTTTTTCGCGAACCGCTTTAGTTAAAATATGTATGAGGACTGGCATGAAAATGATCAAACAACATCCTGGAGGCAAAACTGCACGGCGAAAGGTTGATGCAAGAGGTGAGCACCGGGTCCAACGATTCGTACAGGCCAACAGACTCAGCACTGTTTAACAGTTGACTACCTAATACAACAGAGGTCAAACTGGAACAGCATCTGTCATGACTATGCGTTGCAACCTCCCATGTATGGACTATAACAGCAGATGACTCTGATGACATCCTCTCCTAACCAGGATTCATCAGCGCAAAAGACTCTCTTGGTGTAAAGATCATGCAAGTTGGACATCAGATGACTGGAAGAAGTGTACTGGTCTGACGAGTCACAGTTTTGTCTCCACTCCGTGGATGGTTGTGTACATACTTGGCACAAACAACATGAAGCACTCAATCCATCCTGCAAGGACGCCACAGTGCAAGCCATTGGAGGCAGTTGTATAGTGTGGGATGTGTTTACCTGGAAGGAACTTGGACTCCTAGTACATGTGGAACAACATACGACTGGTGCCCACTATCGTGGATTGCTTGCTGACTTTGTACACTCAGCAATGTTGCACTTTTTCCCAAATGGAGACGTTGTCTTCCAAGAAGACAATGCACTGAGCCACGGGTCCAATGTTGGGCAGGAATGGTTTGAGGAATACAGTTCAGACTTTCAGCATATCAAGTGGCCTCCAAACTCCCCTAATATCAATCACACAGAGCACTTGTCAGGCACTATGCATACCTGCCAACATTGACCAGGACACTGTCAGTAGTAACTCGTACTGTTACATGGCGTACGTAACAGCTACTTTTGACCATGATAAAGTAATTCCTTACATGCTTCTAAATGGCTTAATTTCACAGATTTTTTTTTTTAATATAACTAATTTACTATTGCTTTTGAGTTATAATTTAATTTACTGCTGCTTTTTCAGCTGGGTGAGGTTTATATTTCATGGAATTTATAATGGTTCGTTATATAGTACAATGCTCAAATGGCTCAATGCAACTTTTCATCTAGTGAACTACAGGATTATTTGAAACAATGAAAATAGCAAACTTTAATGCATAAAGTAAAATTAAAGGAGCTTACCTTATTTTTTTATGTTGTACTTTGCCAAAATAATTTCCTTTTTTCGAAACTAAAGCAATATGGATGTTTGTCATACAGCGTTGATGTAAAAAATGCACTGTGCTGTTCAATCATACTTCTTTCTGAGCATTTCTTAGCATTCCCATTTCACTCATTTTTTTATGGCTTTGTATTCAATTGGAAAGAACTATCAGAATAACCAACAGGTAAAGATACATTATTTTGCTATATTTGTTGAATTAATACCAGCATTTCCAAAAAAATTGTTTCCCTTTAGCATTAATAAATACCAGCATAAAAAAAACTTTTCTTGACAACTTTATTCCCTCAGTTATAATGGACAACCAACAACTTTAATATCTGGCTGTTTGCTTTTAATATAAGCTTTGAAACGGCCAGTCATAGTGCTCGCATTATCACAACAAAAGGATACGCAATTATTCCACCCTATGCCCAGTCTCGTTAATTCAGAATCAATTAATTTAAATATTCCTTCTCCAGTATTATCAAAAGAACCTAATAATGAAAGCAAAGTGGTTATGATTTGGCCCTTTTCATGGGCATAGTAGCTAACAACTAGGGGATATAACTTTTTGGCCTCGATGTCATTGCTGCCATCAGTCACTAATGCAAATGAATTATTTTTAAGTATATCACAAATCTTAGATTTGCTGGAATCCGCCATTGTGCGAATGATGACACTTGTTTTTGTGCACCCACTGCTGTATTTCTTAGCAATAATAGAGTCTGGAAACATTTTTGTGAACAATGGACCTGCATGATCTGCAAGCGAAATCGGAATATTATGTCCGATTAGAAATCTTGCAAAAAGACTTTCGGATCTTGCAGTACTAAAATCATCATCTTTAGTACAAAATAATGAAACACTGTGATTTGAGGTTTTACTTTTCACAAATTTCACATGTTTATTGCTTGCAGCGTGGCGCCGACAATCGTCACGTCGCCCATGAAAAATTCAAAGTACATACCACAGAAAAATTCAAAGTACATACCGTACTATAGGCATATCCGTCATTCACCGATGATGCAACAATACAGGGCCACTGTTTGGAATATTCCTCCTTAAATTTCTGACAATTCTTCAATTTTTTTGGTGGCACTGAAGCTGCTGCTTCATTCTGACGCTTTTTCAGGAAATGATTCATCTTTGTGAAAAAGAAACGTGCAATACAACAACCGTACACGCTAATGAAGCAAACTTAGCACGTGCAAAACTCGAAGTCGATTCACTGACGCGAGCCTAACGTCCTGAGACAACGCGAGCAGAACAGGTAACGTTGCCAGATTTCAGTTCAAAACTACCACCCGTAACAATCAATCTGATGCGTTTGGAATCCCCCAACACTTGACCAGAGCAAACTCCAGCACGTGAACACGCATTGCGTGAGCCCCCACTTACCACATGATAATACTGTTACACCAATTCCAGTTTATGACAAAAAGCATTTATATATATCCTGAAATATTAGCAGAAACCCTAATTTTGAAAAACAAAAGGAAAATTCGTAGACTCGGCTGTAGTTTCAACAAGGTTTCCATAGTTCCGTAGTCAGGCGACTGAATCCGTAGAAACTACGGACATTCTGTAGTAGTTGGCAGGTATGACTATGGAATAGCATATCAGGTGTCTCGACACACCAATCACCTCCATACCTACACTGAAAGCCGCATTACACACAGCTTGGTTGGCCATACCCCCAACTGCTTCCGGAATCTTATTGAATCGATGCCATGTCAGATAACTGCTGTACTGAGGGTGAAAGGAGGACCTACGAAGTATTATTTAGGTATCATAATTCAGTGATCACTCAGTGTACTTGTCACTCAATAAATACTTGGAATAGGAAAAACCATTTGTAATCACCTTGTATTGCTTGATGTGGGGGAAAATACAGAAGGGTTTGTAGGAAAACTTCATTTTTAAATTAACCAGGAATTTCCACACTTTGTAATATATTGTAGATAAACCTAAAAAGTAACTGAGTAACTAAACTACTTTTGAGTTTTTATGGTGTAAGGGTTGTGGTGACCACACAGCAGAAAAAATACCACCAAGATTTCCATGCTAGCTACAACAATGGGCACATAACTTACGACAAGTAAATAAAATCTTTCAATTTTTTCATTCTGGGGAAGTGTTTTGTGAATAAATAACAACAGCAACAACAACAAAAAAAAAGACAGGTAAGATGTACCATATTTATTGGCGTATAACACGCACCCTAATTTTAAGAAGGAAGTCTGAGTAAAAAACAACAACTTAAATTTAAATTAAATGACTTGAAAGCTCTGAATGTTTTTTAGATAACTCAACACACATGTTTATTAATATTTGTACCACTTATAACGCAAATAATACAAAAGAAAAAGCATCTGTTTGAACGAAAAAACTTGGATATTAGACCTGTTACAAACATTTTAATCACAATCACTGCTACCTTGGAAAGTGATGAGACAGACTAAATAATTAAAAACAGTCAGAATTCTGGGTTCCTTAAACCAACACCATTTGCTGATAAGGCATGGTCATCATTGCGAGAAATGATACCCTCAAACCAGCACGACAAGATCATGCACACACTAATAATTTTTATCACCAACCATCAGCCACGGAGTTCGGACATCACCAGAAGTTTCGTCATATTTTCCCCAAGCAGGTGCTGCTTAAGCACGTTGTGCCGTGAAAGCAACTTAATGAGAGCAGATGCTTAGGCGTAATGTGGCAGCTCGTGTTCACTTCTGAAGCCAGTGAAGGTTACTTTCGGGCGTTCAAAAAAGGAAAATCAGGAGACTATCTCAAATTTTTTGTGTGCGAATTTTCTTTCTGAAGAACTGAAGATTGTATTGATACCACTTTTAACAACATCCGTCAGAAAACAGAAGAGATATGCATTAGAGAAGCATCTGCTGTTAAGAGTAAAGTGATATCAAACCGTTAACATTTGGCAACATCGGGATGCGTCACACTCTGCAGCAGTATTAATTTTACCTAAGTTTAAATAAAAAAGTAGTACACATGTATAACACGCAGGTAGAATTTCAGCCCTAAATTTTAGGGAAAAAAGTGTGTGTTATATGCCAATAACGCGGTAATTGTAGTACTAGCTGCTGAAAATAAGAAACAGGTGTAAGTTCATTATTACACAGTGATAAAAAAAATGAGAAAAAAATATTGGAGAATTAATTAGTGCATATACGTTTTGAAGATGCGATGATTCAGAAATCAATTCCAGAAATAATGATTTAGTTTAAGCACGGTGCAACTTAAATTAGATTAGTATTTAAAAACTTCAACATTTTTGTCAACTATTATTCTAATTCAAGAATATTTCACAAGCTGAAGGGAAACCTTACAGATTCTGGTGACCAATTAATCATTAGTGAAACATGTACATTTGGGCCTGCAATGCAAATTGGCTAGCATCACAGAGCAGTATGAGTTCATAAACAGTTAAGTGAAAGGGTTGAAAATTCGCAGGTCAAACAAAATATGTACTGATTTTTGTTGCTAATGATACAGAGGCTAAAGTTAAAACCGATATCTCTGAAAAATTGTAAACAAAATTGAGGAAATTACACATAACTGTGTCATAGAAGTTAAAGTTTGAGACAAAAAAGGAAAATTCATTACAAAACAGATAAATTATGCATCAAACATTTATGAATGCGCTCATCACAAATTTGAAACTTTTGTATGCAAATGTTGACAGTTTGAGAGTTATTGTGTTGTTTCCTATACCTGTGATGGCATTATAATCCTAATTGATATAAGTGCACAACTATACTTGCAATCATCTAATAGGAAAATTTAGATGAAAAATAAACACTGAAGATGATTACAAATAAGGTTATGAACTCACACAACAGCGAAACCATTAGACTGATTAAATCCTTAAAAACTAGATGGAATTTAAGTTGAGTAAGCACCCTTTCTAAGGGGGAGGGGGGAGCTACCTAGATTTTTAGTTTTAAATTTCAATTTTCTAACTTTAATTTACAATTTTAAACTGTAACACACAATATTTTAAACTAAAAGCACAAATGTCTTCTTGAATTTTTCAAATAAACCATTGCAGCCTGGACGTTTACTGTTCACTCTACTTTGCGAAATTGTTCATGTAGGAAATGAAATTTTTCAGAATCACAACTTGGTGAACAGGCACCTCTATGCTTTTTATTTTTTATTTCATTTATTTATCTTTCGGATGAAGTATCCTATAAGCAAGCACCTTCTAAACTGCAGCATGTGACACTTTTGCACTAGTTCAGACACTTGATATGGCATGTTTGTTTTCCACCGATATCAATGAAAAAAAAAAAAATTCTTCAAGCACTCTATTTGTAACTTTGCACTCTAGTTGGCATCTTCTTTTCTCCCTTCAGCTTTATTACTTCAACCTGTTTTTATTGTTTTTATGATTATTTATTATTTAGCTTTCTTTTAAGATCATGCACAGAACATCTAACAAATCAAAGGGCATACTTTGCAAACTATTTTCTGTTTAAATGCTGAAAGCATACTGATTAAATACTGTGAAGTTACATGAAGGTGACTCTGAGGGTTTCACAGGAAATTTTTAATAATGCAGTGCTAAGAGCTCAATCATGAACAAGAAAAATGGTAGATAACAAATTCATGGAAAACATGCAGCAACAGTATGAAAGTTCATGTAATACAACTTTTTAAAAATTAAATTATATTTTAACTTGAAGGACTTTTAAATATTCTTCATATCTTCCGAGTTATTTTGTATATTCAGATGCTTCTAGCTTCTAGATCTTTATCAAGGCCGGTTTTCAATTATCAGAAATTGCATCAAAGGCATTGTTTCATAGAAATCATTTAAATTTTGTTGCCAAATTTCCTAAGATCTAGAGGCCACAAACATCTGAATATACAAAGAAACTCAGGAGATATGAAGAATATTTGAAAGCTCTTCAAGCCAAAATATAATTTAATTATTTTAATCTGAGTAACATTTGTGAGTTAGTGTTTTTAACTTTTTACATTATTTAATATTTATAAATAGAAGTATTTTCACTTATCATGAATAATAAAAAAATGCTATTTCCAAGGTGATTCACTTAGTCATGTTTTAGGTATGCTAACATGTCTAAAATATGGCATTTAAGCTGAAAAGACACACCTGAAATGTGACAAAATAAAAACCCCTTAAAATACTGTACAACATTTTTAATTATTCAGGGCAAAAGAAAATATATATCCTTGTACACAGGAATAGATGCACAAGAAAACTTTTTGTCACATGCTCATCTGAAGTCATTGGGCATCATGGCTCACTTCTGGAACAGATCCCAAACCAGATGTCCCCATTAAAAGTTTACATTCATCAAACCTATTGCAGAATCTTTGAAAGAAAATCTGTCATTATGCTTTGGTCTAATTTCAGTGTGAATATGACAAAGTACATATAAAATCACCTTGTGTGTTAAAATACCCACCAAACAGCATTGAGATACTTAGGAACATTTTGTGTCATATGTTGCATTATCATGAAGTTTGAAGAAAACTTTAAATTTGTAAGTATTTAAAGTTGCTTGGGGGACATTTAACAGATGCTCACTTCATTCCCTTTTTAAGTTCTTATAAAGGTTGATCTAAGACTGTTAAGAATAGTGTTGCAAACAATTTTCTTTCTTTTTTGGGTGGGTGGGTTAATGAGCACTGAGGTTATTAGGAGCTGCCTATCCCTACCACTGGCTCCAGGGAAAGGACAGAACCAAAGCCACAGGCCAAGCACCCACCTAAGCTATCCATGATCAAACCCGGACCTAACTCAAGTGCTTAGCCAGAAGCGTTATTTCAATGCAAAACACACATACAGAGTGTGTGAAGTGGGGATGGGATGTCTCCAGTGGGGTGGGGTGTGTGTATGAGAGAATGGAATGACATCAACTGTTTCTCCTATTCCCAATCCCTATAGAGATTGACTTTTATAGAGTTACCACTTACAAGTTCAGAGAAAGGGACATTTATTATCCACCTGTGACATTTCACTCAGAAAACTTATCCTCAGAAGACTTATGTTGATGTCTTCATGTACTCATAGTTGCAAATGTAACTTCTTTTACCATGGAATTTAAGAAATCAAAAGAACTGCATGAAAAAAATGGCACCAGAACATTACATCCTAATAGATAATATAAGTAGGAAAAGGCATATCTGGGCACATTTTAAACTGCTTGGCAATGTAGAAACCCTTCAGCCAAGAAACTATGTGCAACGCATTAAGTGCAAAACATTTTTAAGCTATGGCAGTTCAAAATCTGAAATACCTCATTTTAGGAGACATAACAAGTTCCTCGTCCAAATATTCTGTTTATATACTGCATAAAAAAAAATGTTTCTTGCTGCAAACAGGTACATTAAAGTATGTTTTTAGGAATTTGTATAAAAATTAAATCTTTTAATCTTATTAAAACTTTAAGTTTATGAATTAACAAGTGTTTTTAGACCAGGGGTTGGAAGTATTTTAAAGAAGAGCTTTTTTCATTTATTTAATTTTCTCTCATTGTGCACATCAAGTAAACTGCATCATTTTTTATTTATTTTCCAAGTGCGCTATACTCCAAAAAATTTATTTTAAATATGCTTAGTCTTTTTCTCCGCTCTTTTAAGGTTATATTCTTTGATAATTTCCTAAGTTTAGTTAATATTTTTATGCTTACATTTAACTAAATATTTTCAATATCTCATTTCATTATTTAATTTTCACAATTTAATAAAATACAATAGAAAGACAAAATAATACAAAACTGGCACATCACAGGCAGGGCTGGGCATAAATAATAGCTGCAACTAATGGGCCAGGATAAGAATCTAATATCTGAAATGGGCCAGACCTTAAAAGCACGGGCTTGAGACGGGCTGGGCTCATCAAATAAGGCCCATGCAGATCTCTGAGTTCTACATCAAATCTTTTAAAATAAAACTTCAGTACACCTAATGTACTCATACACTGGTCTTCTAGATGATTTTAACTTCAAAAACAGCACTTAAAACTCATGAAAACCATGCAACTAACATAATTATAAATACACCACACTGGGAACACTCAAGAGACGCATCATCATTTTCAACCATTATCAATCCACTGCTGGACGAAGGTCTCCCCAAGTTTCCTCCACAACGGTCAGTCTTGTGTCAGTCTCCTCCATGTCACTCCCGCATACTTTCGAATTTCATTCACCCATCTCTCATGTGGTCTTCTTTTGGGTCCTTTCCTGTCCCTTGGAATCCAATCTAAAATTTCAGCTGTCCATCGATGGTCTGTCCTTCTGGCAGTATGTTAAGCCCATTGCCATTTCAGGGATTTAACTCTGATCATGATGTCTTCCACTCTTGTCATTTTTCGGATCCACGAGTTCCTCTTCTCATCTCTCCTGGTTACACCAAGCATGCACCTCTCCATGCCTCTTTGAGTTCTCTGCAGCCTTTGTATGTCTCTTTTAGTTAAGGACCACATCTCTGCACCATACGTAAGCACTGGAAGGATGCATTGATCAAACACTTTTATTTTAAGACATAATGGCATATTGCTCTTGAAAATTATGCTGTTTCTTCCAAAAGCTCTCCAGGCAAGTTTTGTACGCCAATTAATTTCATCAATGTGACCAGCACTTGATATCTGCTGTCTAAGATAAACGTACGTGTCTGTTATCACCAGCTTTTCTCCATCAATCGATAAATCTTCATTTCTTGTAAAAGCATTGCACATCACTTTTGTCTTCAGAAAGTTCATTTTTAATCCCACTTCTTTACTCTTGTCAGCAAGTTCCTGGATCATACTCTGCAGCTCTGATGGCGTAGTTGCAAAAATGACTACATCATCAGCAAAACGAAGGTGGGTTAGATAATCTCCATTAATCTTTATCCCTTTGTTTTCCCAGTTCAGTGATTGAAAGACATTTTCCAATGTTGCATTAAAAAGCTGCGGAGATATGGTGTCACCTTGTCTCACTCCTTTTCCAATTTTTATGTGTGTTGTATTTTCAAACAGCCAAATCTTTGCACTTGCATTTTCATAGATGTTATTAATAATATTAACGTATGCATCTTCAATACCACAGGATTTCAGAGCCATTGTAACTGCTGATGGTTTCACCAAATCAACGCCTTTTTCATAATCGATAAAAGCCATGCACAGTGGAAGTTCATATTTCCTCGCTCTTTCAATTAGTTCTCTCAGTACGTGGATATGATCTATTGTGCTGTAGCCACTCCTGAATCCAGCTTGTTCTCTCGGTTGAGCCATGTCCAGTGTTACCTTTAAGCGGTGTGAAAGAACTTTAGTGAAGATTTTATAAACCACTGATAGGAGGCTGATAGGTCTGTAGTTACTGAGATCTTCAATGTCACCTTTTTTATGTAGCAGGATCATTGTAGCGTTGTTCCAATCCTCAGGAATCTTCCCTTCACTAAGGCATCGAGTGAAAATTTGGGCGAGTACTGTTTCGATTTCACCACTTGCTTCTTGTATGATGTCTGCAGTAATTCCATCTTCTCCTGCAGCTTTTCCCCGCTTCATGTTCTTGATTGCATGTGCAACTTCTGCTGGGAGGACTGGAAGAACTCTTGTACTGGTACCTCTCATGATGTCTGGAGTACATGTATCATCCCTTTCATATGATTTGGAGTAGAAATCGTTCACTCTTGTCAAAATTTCGCCTCTATTTCTTGTTACAGAACCATCTTTTTTTCTCAGTGCCATAATTTGCTTTCTTTCGTTACTGAGATGTCCCTTTGCTATCTTTAGGCTTTGGTTGTTTTCAATTGCTTTCCTCACTAGTTCACAGTTGAGTTTCCTTACGTCTTCAGTGAAACTTTTTCTTACTGTCTTGCATAGCTTTATATATTCCACTTTGGAAGTCACATCTTCTTTAGTTGTCCTCATCTCTCTTCTTTTGTGCATCAACATTTTGGTTTTTCCTGATAATTTGTTCACACGCAACTTGTTCTTAGACCCAGCTAATTTTGTTGCTGTTTCCATAAGATCTTTGGTTACTTTCCTGTTAACTTCAGAAATATCCACTTCTTCCGATGTTAGGCCTTCTAAAGCAGAGAATCTGTTCTTCAGTTCCAACTTGAAGGTATTATGGTGTTTTTTAAGGTTGGTTATGTCAATACATTTTGTTTGTCTTATGAGCTTGCCACGTTCAAGTTTAGTGTTGAGGTGTATCTTACATCTCACCAATCTATGGTCACTACCTGTGTTGAACTTGTTTAACACACTGCAGTCTTCTATGACGAATTTTTTGTTACACATAATAAAATCAATTTCATTTGTCATCCCATTTGGATGTCTCCATGTCCATTTCCTGTGTGGCTTTTTCTTGAAAAAGGAGTTCAAGATGAAAAATCCTTCTGCCTCTGCAAACTCTACAAGAGTATTTCCACAATGGTTTCTGTTGCTGTGACCGAATTTACCTACTGAAGTTTCATTCTGTTGCCGTTGCCCTATTTTTGCATTGAAATCTCCCATAATTATCTTCAAGTGCTGCTACCTTTATTATTTAGATGACGAATTTCCTCATAAAATTCTTCAATTTCTTCTTCAGGATGACTTGTGGTGGGTGCATAAGTTTGAATAATCTGAGCCTGGTATCTTCTTGAGAGTTGGATAACGAGTAGTGCAGCTCTGTCAGAGGAACTTTCAACTTCTACAACTTTATCCTTCAGTTTCTTGTTTATTATAAATCCAACACCACTAGTTCTGCCAGTATCTGTCCCACGATAGTAGAAGAGATGTCCACTTTTTAGTTCAATGAGATCTACTTTTCTCCTTACCTCACTTAGCCCGACGATGTCCCACTTGATCCTTTGTAGTTCTTCTTCCAATTCAAGAAGCCATGAATCAGAAGATAGGGAGTGTCCATTATACGTAGCCAAGGTCAGCATCAGATGGCAGACTAGTCCGGTCCTCCGGGAATTCTTAGCACCCTCTGCCTTCATGTTACACTGGCCGCTGCCTTGACCAGGTACATTCCAGCTGCCGGAGACTGAGGGCCAAGATTTAAGTTGTGGAGTCATTTTGGAGGGGTTTGGCCATAACTCACCACACAGGCCAAGCGGGTTGGTGAGTGTGGGATAGCATTTCCTCTGATCCCGATGGTATAGTTATACCGCTATTGGCGGTCGTCAGAGCCCCTTTATTGGGAACAGGATGCACCACGAGAAGGCGGGGTTGACATTTGTCAAGGAGAGGCTGTGATGTTACGCATCACCTGACCTTACATCCCACATACAACATATTAAATCCATTTATTTTTGTGGCATAGTAAGTACAAAGATTCGCCAAGCTTTCGCACTCCACAGGGAGGCCTTTTGAAGGCAATGGTGGACATAAAGATGCATACTGTTACAGTGGAACCCCCCCTCAACCTAAAAACCTGAAGAAAACTTTAAAATTTGTCCTCTGCCATGTCGCGTATTGTATGAGGCAGCTGGGAATCACAGTTCGGCAGGCTCACATGTTCTTTTACAGTTTACAGTTTTTTATTTCTCATTTACGTTGTTTTTTCTTTCGGCTGTTCACTAAATGATTAACAAAATTGCGGGATAATTAGGAAGTCGCTCCAATGCTCTTGAAGGCAAGAAATGTAATATTTTGCCATTTTGAATTGCGAGACCTCACACATAGCCCTGGAGTGAAACATAAAAATTCCTATCTCAAGGGTCTTCGAGAGGGTGAAAAACGAACGATGGAAAATGTGCTTTCAAATGCGGGTGGGAGCAGCAATGTTCGAAGGGGTTTTTCACTTTTCTTTTCTTTTTCCTTCTTTCCGCTTGTAGCTTAAACGCTGTGGTCCGTATGTTGTATGTTTACATCAGTGGGTGGCCAAGAGACCCTCAGCAGACACATAACTCTGTCAGCAAGAACGATACTTTGACGTCTGCGAGGGACAATGGGCAATTAAGGGTAGAGAATCGTCGAAGAAATTGTAAGGGAGAACTTGAGCGTCATTTTTGGGAGGCAGTTGCTGATGTACGCTGAAAAAGCACATCGGATTTCGCTCAGCCGAGAAAACTAATCTCAGGGCTGGCGGTTACAACTCGATGGGGAAAATGGAAACAAAGCCTGCGAGTGTGCATATTTAGTAAAATTTAATTTTATCATGCTGTCTACTAAACCAAGAATGGTGAAAATAATGGATTTAAAGAATACTTTCTAATATTTTAACCTCTTTTCTCATTAAAAAAACCCAATAATAATAATAAAAAGCATTAGTTCGGAAGGTAAAAAACATATCTACAAAATATACTGTCAAGTTTTTAAAATTTTAAAAGTTCAGCTACGAAAAATGATTAAAAATCAGTGTAAATTGACAGAAAAGAAAAACAAACAAGCAAACAAACAAACAAGGTATGTGATATTTACATTCCATTTAACCTAGCATTTTAGTTGCAGTTTTCACATGTACATTTTTATTTCTTGGTTTAAGATTTTCTCACTGAATGCCATATTACTTCCCCAAACAGCTTGTACTTTTTAGCTATGCTAAGAATTGGTCAGAAGAAAATAAATTGATTATACTGAGGTGATATATTGGGAATGGAATATGGGAGTAATGGAGAGATGAAAAACTTGTTGTGAATGAATAATGTGCTACAACTACATAGTGTAGATTTCTATTGTACATGTGTATTACATATGCGATTGATATTAAGAATCAGTAAGTTTGATGAATTCTGACCTGAGAATAGTTGAGTGAAGCACATTGGATACTGAAACTTAACTTCATGGACAATAAACAGTTGAAGTTCATGTAAGAGCTGATTTCTTTCAACCTGGCCATTTTATTCACTTAGTTATTTCTGGAGTGTGATTAATATTTGAGTTAGATAATGACACTACCTAGTTAATTCGACTACTAAAGACAATATTTAAGTAATAAAAAACACTACAGTTAGTAACCCTTCTTCCTACAAAATACATTAACACTGAGACACATCTCAAAAGCTGAATATCTCTCAGCATGTGTGTTACACTCATGCTCACAAATCTTTTTTTTTTTAATGTTGTGGGTACATTCTAAGGTTTGAAGGCACATCAGTCATTAGTGAACATGGTAGAAAGTGTTTGTGTACATTAATGTTCAAAAAATAACCTTTGCTGTTAAGTTTTATTGAAATGTAAAAGGGGTTCCAATTTAAAAAAATTTTAAATGCTTCGCACACTGTTAAGTTGTAGTTTCCAATCAAAATTTTAAACTACACTTGTATGCTTTAATGCAGGAATTGGGAAGATAACTCTTGATATTAAGATAATTAATTAAATACTAAACAATTCATTGTTGTGTCAACAGTACTGCATCACATGATGTGCTCCTGATATAAGGCTTGTGATGACATCACTAACTTTTATCTTCAGAATGAGATAATTATATACAGTGAAACCTCCTTTAACAGTCACCTCTGAGCAACAGCAAGTTGTGATTGGTACAGAACAGCTGCCATAGGATTAACATTAATGATAACCTCCAAACAACAAAACATCTCAACAGCAGTCAACCTTAATCATTCCTGAAAGAGAGTTAACGGGCACCTTGTCCTTTAGGATTTTACGGAGTTCTTTCAGTACTTTGGCAAGAGGGATAATATGAAGGCAAATAATATTATTGCTAAAGGAAAGTATGTCTGGAGAAGAATGAGTTGGATTACTGCAGGTTTAATGATGTGCTCAAGTGAAAAGAAATGGATGAAACTTTAGTTCTATGTGAGGCGAGCTGTGTATGTTTCAGTCGCAACCTGGGGGATGAAGGGGGAGGGGTTTGCTGGTGCCTGAAATGTTTTCTGCTGGTGATGGAAAAATTTTTATTAGTCCCTGTGGGTTCTGTTCCTATTTTTCAGTGTGCAGCCAGCCAACTGTGAAGTTTGACTTCACAGTCTACCATTTTTCTGTTTCCTTTTCTTTCCCTTAGCTTACCCTAAACTTAACCCCATAGCTTGCTATTTCTAAGGGGAAGTTTAAAATAATGGGTCAGACACCACTTTCTTAAAATCTTCTACACAACGATTTTTTAAAATTGTTATTTTGAGTTTTATTCAGCATCCTGCCTCTGGAGAGAGCTCTGAAGCCAGTTTTTTTTTTTTTTTTTTTTGTGTGTGTGTGTGCATAAGTTTTGTACAATTCTTCTTCTTTTGTACTAAAGCAGTGGACTAGCAATGTTAACCTAGGCCTAACCACCGAACAAAGGCACCTCCTAACAATGGTCACTTTTCCCCGGTCCAAGCAGTGACCATTATTCGGAGGTTTCACTGTATATAATTAATGTAAACAGTCACGGAGAGGAAAAAAAAACAAAAAAACATGGATTTAATATTAATTAACACCTGATTTTAGGAACAAAAATGACAACATGAACTGGCTCACATCTTACATAAAATGTGATATCAAAAACTAATAAGCAGAAAAAAAAAAACTATGCGTCACACAAGATAATGAAACATAACTTACGACATTTGATTGGCTTTGACTACTGGCTCTCTTGAGAGACTAGAAATCAATATAAACATATGCTGATACAATTGATATTTGAAATATATGGCATAAAAACAATGTTTTCAGTTATGTTTTATGGAAGAAAACTTTTTGTATAGGCATAAAAGAAAAAATAGCAAAATAAAAAAATACTGCAGGAAAATAATAATAAAAAAAAGCAAAACTGCACTTACACATTGGAATATTAACAAATGAAAGAAAAGAAAAAGAAAACCTCCTAAGATAAAGTTTAGATTTTCATAGGGTTTCAAATCAATAGTATTTAACATTTAGTAGCACCTATTTTTAGAGTCAGCTCTAGAACATTTAGGAGGCAATCAAATATAATCCAATGAATTAGGGTTGATGGAGACTAAATGACATAAAAAGTGGCATGGCTTACTGGGGGAAGCTGCTGTCGGTTATATAAAACCAAAATTTATATTCAAGGCAAAGCTAACCTGACTATGGAATGAAAGCTGAAAGGCCTATTCACTAAAGAGATATCTCATGGTTTTTCAGTATTTTTCCACACTAATGGAGAGGAGGGTCAGGGACCATCCCATAAGACCAGAGGGTGTGCCACCATGACAAGAGGCATAACAAAAAAACAAACTTCCTGGTCATTCTATCAGTGATTTCCCCCTCAGGAAGAAAGCAGCAACACTTAATGCCCCAAACCCCCTCAACTGTCCACTTACCCTCCTACTTGCAGTAACTATTCTTCAGATATAGCTCTCTAATGCATGTGACTGTGACCATCGATATTGTCATGACATGGCTGACCAATAGTGATGATGACATTGCCAAAATGTAAATACCTGTATTTTTCAAAAACACAATCAAAACTGACATTTTTATTTTTTAAATTTACACATGTGCAGCATTTAGAACAACTATGTACTTTTTAAGTTCCAGTTCAAGCCTGTATACGAGCTTCTAGACTGGAACTATATTATGCAGCGGAAGTACAGACTCAATACCTTCCATTCCAGGAATGGAAGATACTTCAGGTTAGCTTTGCTGTGAGTATATACTCAAACACACACACACACACACACACACACACACACACACACACACACACACACACACACTGCTGGTTATATTGAAATTAATCTGGAACTTCAATATATCTCATGTGATTCTATCATAAAGTTACATGACTATACCATTACATGACTACAAGGTTCTTCATAAAGACACTTTGACGTCTGTACGTTTTCTATTTCACACGTTATATAAAGTGGGTACAGTCTGTGGTGGTGCATTAAATTATTCAATTAAGATAGAATTCAGTTAAAAGTCCTAAAAATGTAACTTACGGAAGTGTGTGTTCAGTCCCACATCAGTAGTTTATTGAGAGCCTCTTGGTAAAAAGTTGTATCCTGCTTCTATATGGTCAGTTGTTAGGATTAACTCGAGAGCCTTTTGGTCAAAAGTTGTATCCTACTTCGATGATGTCCAGTCATTAGGGTTAACTCTGTTCTGGCTGTGTTGACTTCATATTGAGTGGGCAAAGGTTTCGGATAACAATTAAAAATTCTTGAATTTGGAGTTACTATTTACATTCCACTTGAAGCTCTGCGTTGTACTTGGCGATTACGGCTATTTCGTCAATGTTGTATTCTCGTAGAATTACCGAAGAAATCTTCAAGTTAGGTCAGGTTTGTAAAAGATGAAAAGCCTTAAAAAAAATTCAGTTAAAATCACTATATACATTATATACACCACCTCATACCATCCACTGTCTCAATCACCGGACGCGCATTTCGCCTAGGCTTTTAATGGAGACTTCGACAGAGTGTGTGAAGTAGGACAATATACCGGTCGTCCGCCGCCATAGCTGCTCATGGACGACCACTGCTAAGCTCTCAGACAGCTGTTCCTGTCGTTTGAAATACTCTCCAAGCTCGTGAAACGATGCTGTGAGCGATCCCGAACTCCTTGGCCACACTAGTCACACTTTGACCTTCTTCCAACTTCCCAATGACGCGACCTCGGGTAAAGTCATCCAGATGTCCTCTACTGGATTGCCTGTTGGCCATATCACATGGTGGCAGCAACTCGACGTCGTTCAAACCGATGTACACCATGCAATAGCTTTCACCGAATTGCTGAGCGTACACCACCCGTGTGCTTTATACCCTTCAGACCCCTCCCCCCCCATGTCATGCTGCATATATGGGCATGCCCTACTGTACGGGACCCTAGTCTATCTCCTGAGTGGTCTTTCGGTCCGTTCTGCCTGCACATTCCGCTGTTATGCTAATTTCTCCTCTTCGTCCTTAATTTTTGCACACCAGTGTAATACCGATGTGGGACTGAACACGCACTTCTGTAAGTAACATTTTTAGGACTTTTAACTGAATTGTATCTTTATTGAATAATTTAATGCACCGCCGCAGACTGTACCCACTTTATATAACGTGTAAAACAGAAAACTTACAGACGTCAAAACATCTTTATGAGTAATCTTGAATTGGTTAAGCATGGTAGAATGAAAGGTGTCCTTTGGTTGCACAGAATCACTGAGATAGAATGGGAAACTGCTTATGGTCAGTCAGTTGTGTCCATTTACAAGAAAGATAGTAGAAAGCATCGTAGTAACTACCATGGCATCTTAAATAGTGTTCTTCACAAAGTTTGCTCTATAATGAATAAAAAAGCTTTAAAAAAATCAGCTATGTACAGCGCAGTGTAACATTGGTAGAAGTATGGAATGCCAGAATGCAGTTTATTATACTTAAACATATTTTTGAAAAAAATTTGAGAGGGATTGTAATTTATGTACAATGTTGTTTTTTTCTAACAACTTCAAAAAGGATTTTGACCAGCTGTTCAGATTCATAAAATGTCATTCAGAAAAATAAAAGCTGTTCAAGGTAGTCACATGCCACTACACCAGAAAGTATTACAACAGTCAACATGGAAGGAAGCATTGGTGATTGGTTTGGCATTTACTACAGAGTTAATCTCAAACCAAAAGTCTTGCAACAGTCAGCATGGAAGAAAAAACCTAAGATTGGTTTGAGATAAACTCTGGAGTTAATCTCATACCAAAAGTGTTACAACAGTCGGCATGGACGAAAGTACTGATAATTGGTTTGAAATTAACTCTGGATAAGATCATGACACAGGATGTCTGATTCTTCCTTTTTGATCTATATGAATAAATTGGTTAAAGAAATTAACTTAGTATCAGATACTAAATTACATAAATCTCACATTAGCAGTTTGCGGTATGTTATGACTTGAAAGTCAGCCATTAGCAATTCTAAGTTTTGGCAACAAAAATAGGAAAAATTCAAATGTAGAACCTGGCAACAATCTTAGTCCTCCATTGGCGTGATGAAGACCTAAAGATAAGGTCAAAAGCTTCCAACTTACGAACTTTTTGTAAAAGTTTTCAGTTAACGTAACTAGCGTGATCAAGTTACCTTTATTTGTTTTAGGGGCACACACTCTTGCTACAGAGACAAAAATAAAAAAAATAAAAAGTTTGTCACAAAACAATTTCATTTTTTAAATGTTTTATTGATTATGTCAACATCAATGAATACCATACTGTCACAGAAATGTATGACAAGTGTGATATTTTATTCATTAACTGATTTTATCAGCTTCCACATATGCCCCAAACCTAGGCTCACACTGTGCATCATAATAAGCAGTGTGAGTTGTTGACATTGAAAACTGTAAAATAAAGAAGCACAGTGCATTTAGTCGAGGCCATCCAGGAAGCACAAGATCGTGACATTAGAGAGATGAGTTTCCTCCGTTGGTGATGCCACTTTCATGTTCATGTTACATGGCCTGATACGTCGGTGTCATGTTTGACGTCATACACAACAGCGTTGGAAACCAATCAGATGCTTTGGTTTCTGCTTGACATCACTAAAAGAGGAAACACATCTCTCTAATGTAACAGATTTGCATTTTCTAAATGGCCTTGATTTAATATACAAACAATTGTGTGTAGGGGGGGGGGGCACAGAACACAGTCAAATTTGCAGAAGTACCAACATATGTAAAGAATATTTTTTCATTTGCCTTAATGAACAGTATTACAATCGCATTTAACAGTTGAATATTTTTTTTCATATTCATCAGCATGTGAGAAAACTTTTCATGCTATGGAGAAACAAGATTACACAATCAGTAGTATTGAAATATATATAAATGTATAAATAAGGCTGCTTTATTTATATATTTATATATTTATAAATATATAAATAAAGCAGGAGTTCATGAATATTTGTGATTAAAAAATATGATATTTAAGAGATTTTTAAAGGAGAAAAACTAGGAAAACTTCTACTCCACTTATACCATTTTTTTATGGAGACACTGAGAAATTTTCAGAATTACTACTCCACTATGCCCACAGCAGTACTCATAATTCGACTTAACTGGTCAACTTTATGAACATTTCTGTCTTGGGGTCCTATTGGGGTAACAAATCAATCCCTTTAATGATTGTTCTACAGTATACCATTCAGTTCTTAGAAATGCTGCCTTTCCTAATTTATTTGCCTTAACTTAGCATGACCTAGAGTGCTTGCTTGGATCTAGCTCAGATCATGAATATCTTTCATTTCTTTATTCCTCTTTGATAGAGATCCCCTTTCCTTTAAAATACTGCAAAGTCCATGCATTTTCACTAGGAGGATCAAAGTTTCATCCCCCCCCAATTACAGCACCCATCAGCATGATAACAGAGATCTTACACCAAGCAAAACAACCAGCTACAAAAGGTTATTAAATACATTTTCAACACTTTTTCTTTCAGTTCAAATTACGTTTAAGCATCCAGCATCAACCAAACAAAGAATTATTGGATAAATCTGAATTCTGAAAAACAAAATATTACTGGTCTGAAGTTGATTATTTAACTACAACAGGCAATAATAAATGAACAGATACTAGAACAAATTTTTAATTTTATTTACTTGACTGGCAAAGAGGACTGGGTTTAAACAAAAATTAAAAACAATACAAAAACAACATGAATTGGCTTCTGGGCCACAGTTGTCTGAGTTTTCCTGAAATTATGAATAGGATATATTGCACAAAAACATTTAATTTAAATGTTCCAGCAACCAATAAAAAAAAAAAAAGAAAAAAAAATCTATACTTGTGCCAACACAATTGACAGAAACCAGCAATCTTTATTTGACTATGAACCAAAATAAATAATTAAGTTAAGGTGGGAGAATGTGTGAATACAGGAATAGAAATGTTAAGTTTGAAGCAATGAAATGAGAGAAAAGTCATGTTTTTCTTGCATTTCATTGAAATATATTTTATCTCAAAAAGCACTGTGCAACTATTTTTTTCAAAATAGTGGAACTATTTATAGTGTGTTGTAACACACATAACACTTTGGAAGTCTACAAGTCTAGCCCCAAAATTTTGGCACAACATATTACAATATTGTTAATTCTATTACATTTGACATAAAGTTCTTGTAGTTTGTACTATTGCTACTACCTGATGTCTATATACCCTGATGGTGTTCAGGACAAAGTGGTTGAAAACTCAAACATTAATGAAGCATGCAAATACGTATATGAACAGTCAAAGCATTATATCTAGCATAAAACTACAATGCATATTTAGAAAGTAAGGGCCAGTAGTGCATGTGACCACTCACATGACTGGTTCAGGTTTGCACACATGCAGTCAATTCAGGTGGTTCACAGTGGCGCCATGCCACCTTGTTGATGTCCAGTTGTTTCTTTATCACCATGACAGATTGATTTAAAATGAATAAGATAATCACTAAACCCACCAGTTGTGAAATTCAGGCAGTAACAAGATTTCTGCAAGCAAAAACTTTGACTTGGCTGAAATTTACCATCAGCTTTGTTGTTTACAAACCAAGTGTGATGAGTGAAAGGAAAGTAAGAAAATGGTATAAGTAGTTCAGCAAAGGGCAAAGAAATATTGATGAAAAAGCATGGAGTGTAGTGCTGGACCATTCATGAATGATTCACTGTGAACGATTGTTCACTCTCAGTGCTATGAATGATTATTCCATCTGGAATTACTAAGCACAAACTGAAGTTGCAGCACATTTAACTTTATTCTGCCCCAACAAGTTTGGAGATGAATTTCAAATAAGAAAAGTAACATCAAGTATTAATAACTGTCAACTGTTATGTGAGTGAGCAATCAGCCGTTAGTTAGGAAATAACTTAAGAATGGGAATGAATGCTATTTATTTAAATGGTGCACCCAAATCGCTCATCACAAGCCGACTGATGGCAAATCATTCATCATGGACAATGAAAAGCTCATGCTCAGTTTGCCAAAAAGAGCTGTGGCCTTGGAATTCACTTTGGTCATAAAAACTGGATCTCTTCAATGAATGATTTACTCAGTGAGTGAAGTAACAACCTGGGAGCTGAATGGCCATTCATGAATGACTCTTTTGTGTGAATGATGAATGGACTCCTAACTAAGAAGGAATGATTTATGCCATTACTAGTAGACTGAGCAGCAGTCGGTAGTGAGCGATGACGTTGCTGAACAAGTGGACAACAAAATTTGTGGAATTTGAAAGTTCATCACTTCTAAACTGAGTTCTCATTTTCTGCAAATTATGCAAACTATGCTTTTGAATTTGATATCACGGTTTAAGAGTACTGCAAAATTTGTGCGAGGTGGGTCCCCAAGATGCCCCCATCACACATGCACAAAACAAAAAGTCCAGCAAATGGACTTTTTGCAATGGTACCATACTGAAAGTGATGTTCTTCTTGACCTCATCATTACTGGTGATGAGACTTGGATCCAGTATGTGAATGTAGAAAATAAACAACAGTCCATGCAGTAAATGCATATTACATCACTGAAACCAAAAAATTCAGACAGACATTTTCTTGAAAGAAGCTCACAGTGACTGTCTTTTGGGACCCAAAAGCCACTTGCTTATATACTTGGAGAAATTTTTAGCTTAATATTTTCACAATGATGAACTAAAAGCCTCAGTGCAGAACTGCCTGGGTACAGTGGCAACAACATTCTTTGACTAGGGGATATAGGAGCAAATGCCCCACTGTGACAAGTACCTGGAATTTTGGTGGTTACTATGTCGAGAAGAAAAGTAAGGTGCATATTAACATTTGGTATTAACTTTTTTTCTGAGTATCTTTTTTATTTCATTTTTATAGCCAACCAGGCCTTGCTTTCTAAATGCATCTCGTACTTCTAATAACAACAATCTACTGTGGGAGTTCTTTAGAAAATAATCCCTTTTCAGAATATTTAAAAGCTTTCATAAATAAGAGCACAAAAATTGAATGATTTCAGCACATTGAGCACTGTTCACATAATTATGAAAATCAATGTAAAAACAATGAAGAAAAAAATTACCTGCTGTGTTGCAGCAATTGCTTGTGATGCTGCAGCTGCTAAAGCATTTCCTCCTCCAAATGGATGGTTTTTAGTCTGAGGTGCAAGAACGGTTGTCCTTTCTGTGATTGAACCAGCTGAACTATTGCTGCTTGTTGATGAAGAAGATGATGATGATGATGAATGGCCAATTGGTCCTACTCTGTTTCCTGCCATGGTTTCCCTCATGGCTTCTGAAGCTATGGATGACAAAACTTTTTCTGTTGCAGCTCGCTTTTCTTGAGGATAACTACTTGACATATTGTGTTGTGCGTGTTTCCTTTCTATAAGACAGAAAGTAAAGAAAATTAGAGAGGAAAGTGTGATAAATCACCAGAAGACTAAGAGAACAAAAACTTGGATTGGTTTCTGAGACCTTATTTGATGCCCAGTTTTACCTACTCATTTAATTTCAGCGTAATGGAAATGTCACTCTGAACGATGAAACAACTTTAAAAGTTGACATAGGTATGTGTATACTCAATATTTTTATACCCACTCTATGAAAAACCTTCATTCCTAACAATTGCAAAAATTCCTGATCAAAATATTAATGCTCTTAAATTTAAATTTGTGTGCTTTATTTAAATTTTAAAGTCATTTCTCAGGTAAAAACAACAAATATTTTCAAGAAATAAAATTCTGCGAAGATCTTATGTTACAGATCCTAATGAATATACATCACATGCAGTAGTCTTTTTGAGCCTGCCTCTCAATGCCAAAACAATTAAAAAACTTATTTATATCACTGTAGTTTATCATATCTTTAAAATTTCCCTAAAATACATAAAATTCTTAAAAAATTAACTGGAAAACTGTTGTAATCCCATTTCCACTGTATAAGTGTGTGTATGCGTGATAGGGGGGATTCTAAAATTCTTCAAGTCTTCCCCCTAAATTTATCATAACATATCAAACACTCAAAAACTTAGCCAAATCAAAAACCATTTAGAGGTTTCATAGCATCGTCAAATTTTAACCGGCCTGTTTCCTGAATGTACTCATTATCGCAGTGCTTTTCTCATCACCCCAGAGCAGTCAAGGTCACTTGATTTCTGTCATGCCTCATTGTGATTGACAGCAATGTTTCTGCAGCCAAGCAAAAAACACGCATTTGCTGGCACACTTTTTGAAGCAAAAAGCAAAAAAGTTAACCCACCTGTGCTCTGGAAAATTAAAATGTCCACTATTACACAAAAATATCTATTTCATGTAATGTTGTAAGTTTATGGTATTTTACACTATTAAACGTAGCTGTGTACCTATATAGGTTGACCTGTGATAACAAAAATTCAGTTATTTCCTAACAACCAAATGTGATACTAAAGATATTAGTATCATTTGATCAAAAGGTGTTATAGAAATATATAATATTAACATTACACAACTTAACAAGAAGTGTGTATGTTTTTGTAAAACTTTTCACACATTGTTCTTGAGTAGCTAAGGACATTTATGTACGTTGAAGCATATTACATCTAATGTATGAAAACAATAATATCAGCGACCATTTGTAATAGGCTGACTTATTACTGACATAATAGTATCTGCAATCATCTGCTACAGGTTGACTTATTTTTTTTTGGATTTTATAATGCAATCACTACGTAAATTCTAGTATATTAAATATTTATTTTCCATATCTTATATCTTTGAAACTGACAATACTATTCTTTGATGTATGTTTAACCAGACATAATGAATCACTTATGGTTTGTTTTGGGTCGATGTGGAGCACCATTCACATATAACAAGGGCTGCTATACAACAGAAAAAAATATATTAATAGTTGACATAGCTTCCTTTGCAATGTAAATTTCATAAGTTCGTAAGAAATAACATCAAAAGAAACTGGATAGCGAAATTATTATGTAGAAATATCAAAATTAATATGAGCATAAAATTCGTCTTCGTAAATTACCATGAAGAAACACTGCTGGAAGTGCCAAAATTTCTTTCACTGCTAACACTTGAGGTAGGAATTAAGACATCACACTTACAAGGAACAACGCAGAGGTCGAACAAACAAAACCGCACCAAACGTGCGTTTTAAGTCATTTACATACCTCTGAATTCAATGGTGATATTCGTTTTTCTGTAAAACTCTGCAGTTGCTCACCAGAGGGCTTCATTGAGTCACCCATCGCTCGCCAGCTGCTATGCGAGTCAAGAGTGTGCTGGTGCTTGTATCACATGCCTAGTTTGTCTGTGTACGTAGTGCGACGGCAAAATGGTTCGACAATTAGTAATCAATTCACTTAATATATTGAGGTTGGGTTGAGCTGAAAGTATGATGTAAGGTGCGCCATGAAAATGGTAGTGATCTGGAAGATGAGTCGTTCGCATGTTCTCTTGCGTCTGTGATTATGAACAAAAATGAAAACCTGTTAAACAGTGATAGTGTCATAACGTTAGATCGCAGTTACGTTAATGGTGATGAAGGTAATGCTGAGCTATGCATTGAAAGCAGTGGTTGTGCTTCAAGTCCGAAGAGAGAAGATGGAAGCAGCCACAGTGAACATGAACTTTCACCTGTAAAAAAGGTCAAAGTGTCAAGTGCAGTCACAATGTTCAATGATAAAACATTAGACAATATTTTTGATTTGATGATTATTACGTCCAAGGATATAACACATATGAGAAGCTAATGAAGAGATACTCTAAACTAAAGATGAAAAGTAATATTAAAGTCGTGTTGGACTATGTAGTGAAGAAAAGGAAAGATGTAACCCTTTTTTAAAAAAATCACACACTACAAGTAAATGCTGTTAAACAACATACAATAGCCAAGTTTGACGAGGCAAGATAACTGGGATATAGCATTCATTACTGGCAGTTACAACATTGGGCAATTGAAGCAGCCAGAAATATCAGGCTTGTGAACTTCAAAGTTTCCGTACATTTCATTGATAATTTGAAACGAAACTTTGGAATAACGCCTTGCACATAACTATGCTCCAAGCAAAGAACGATACCCAGAATGACAAAGAAGTAATCAAACGAGCAGATGCATTCGTTACTGAAGTTAATGAACATATTGAATTGGAAAATATTCAAATGGGGTGCATCTGGAACTATGATCAGAGCCAGTTTAACTACGAGATTTCATGCAAAAGAACGTTGTCCAGAAAAGGAGAGAAATATACCAAAGCAATGATGCAATCACTTCACAGCGCAACACACAGCTACACGATAGACGTTGCAATGTCCATGGATGGCTGTTTAGCAAACAAACTTTATATGAGGTCCGATCAAAAAGTTTGGTGACTAGGCCGATATACAATAAAGTACTTACGTTACTTAAGTCTGGCTATGGTCTCCCTCAAAGTAGTCTCCTTGGGCAGCGATACAGGGCTGCCAGCATTTCCCCCACTGTTGGAACACTCCCTGGAAGTCCTGTTCACGAATCGTGTAAAGCACCATCTGCGATTCACGCTGAATCTCGTCCACGGTTTCAAAACGGCGACCCTTGAGCTTTAGCTTCATCTTCAGGAACAGAAAGAAGTTGCAGGGTGCCAAATCCGGCGAGTGAGGCAGTTGAAGAAGGGTAGTCATGCTGTTGCGGCTGCAAAACTGGAGTGTTGCTAACGCTCTGTGAGCTGCTTCATTGTCGTGAAGGGGCAGGAAATCGCCCCTGTGCCACATTTCAGGTCGTTTGCGGTGAATGTCCTCCCTAAGATGGCACAGAACATTGCAGTAAAAAGGGCGGTGACAGTTTGGCCCTAGGGGACAAATTCATGGTGCACAACCCCACGAGTGTCGAAGAACATGATGAGCATGCTTTTGGTAGTGCTCCGGACCTGTCGGGTCTTCTTCGGTCGTGGAGATGCCAGGCTCGTCCACTGTGATGACTATTGTTTGGTCACCGGGTTGTAACAGTAGACCCAAGTCTCGTCCCCAGTGATAACCTGTGACAGGAACGTTGGATCATTCACCACCTGCTAACGAAGATCTTGACAGAGTTTGACACGGAGCACCTTCTGTTCGGGGTTCAGAATCTTTGGCACAAACTTTGCAGTAATGCAGTGCATGTTCAAAACCAACGTCAGAATTTCTTGCACTGTTCCATATGACACATTGACGATGGTAGCAATGTCTCGAATGGTTCTCCGATGATACTCACGCACCAGTTCCCTAATTTTGTCCACGTTTTTAGGGATTTTGCTTGTGGACAGTCGCCCTGACCTCTCGTCGTCTTCCAGTGCTGTTCTGCCGCTCTTGAAGCAAGAGTGTTACTCAAAACACCTCACACGACTCATTGCTTCATTGCCATAAGCCTGCCGCAACATTTCATGCGTTTCTGTTTTGCCGAGTTTGACGCAGAATTTGATGTACGCTCGCTGCTCTAGTTTGCAGTCCATACCGAAATCGCAGCTGTGTTCTGCACGTGGTCACCAAATTTCGTGTAGCACAGCTCCCGATGTTCACAGAACGATGCCACTTGGCACAATGACTCATGAAGGTCACTGCCTGCCCTCGACTGCTGCTCGCGCATCCACGTACTGACATCTGTTGGCGAGCTACATACCTAGTCTCGGAACTTTTTGATCGCACTACATATATGATTCCAAGAAAAAAAATGGAACATTTAAACCTTGTGTGGCAAGAGAAATCGAACAAAAGTATCCATCAAACATTTTCGTGGAAGCCAGTGTGAGCGGAAAGATGATGAAAAGTGAAAAGACATCTGCAGACCTTTTTTGCATCAGTTTTGAATAAACATCTGTCTGACAAGTCACTCGTAGTTTGTGATTCCTGGTCTGGACACAAGGATAAACGAATACTTCAGAAGGCCTCTGGGGGAAAACAAGTTCATTGAAAAATCATTCCACCTAAAACTACAAAATATGTTCAACTCCTCAATGTTTATTTTTTCAGACAATATAAAATTTACGCAAAGAGTATTATAGACTACATAAAACTACGATTCAACATGCTGCAGCCAAAATTACATGACAGAATATTCCTTTTGAAGGTGCATTCTGTGATCTACAATCAACTGTCTGTGAAGATCTATAGAATGATGCTTCATTGCTCATGGCAGAAACTGGCTACCATTGTGGTAAACCTGTGGAGAATTTCAAAAGTGTCATCAACATGGCTTTCAACACTAACGTTCTGCGTGCATGTGCATTCTGTGGGTGTATCGATGTTGCGTTTCTTAATTGTGCATTTTGCGGCAATGGTTATTGCTTTGATAATTTTATAGACAGCCCTCACATGCATTAATCTTTTGACGCTTGCACACCCTGACCCTTCTTATGAAGTTACAGACCTATGTACATGATAATTATTTTCGTGCAGATCAGCTCTTTATGCTTCGACGTGGCACATATCTTCAGAGACCTCTACTGGCCAACTGCGGAGTTTTACAGAAAAACGAATATCACCATTAAATTCAGAGGTACGTAAATGACTTATAACAGAAGTTTGGTGCGGTTTTGTTTGTGTGGTCTCTAACAAGGGTGTTCCTTGTTAGCGACCACGGCTAGCTGTGGACATAGGCTTGAATTTAACTTTCACTATGATAAATTAGTGTGACTTTCATCATGTGATAAAGTCATGTAATGAGCTGATTCACCGAATTTTCTCTCTTTGTACTGATATCTTCCCAGTCACTGAAATTATTTTTACTTTTTTTGATGGGTTTTTGCTGTAGGATTCCTATTTTTATACTTTTTTGCAACAAAGCCTGTCTTCCGCAAAAGACTTTACTTCATTTGCGACCCCAGGCAATAACATTGTCAGCTGTTGGAAACTATGCCATAAAAATGTGGCTACTTTATACAGCATATCAATTTTGAATGACTTGTGTGTGCAGAAGTGACCTGGCTTTTTCTTTAAATTTTGCAATATCTGATTTGGATGATGTGACTGAAATATCAGAGCATTCAGAGGAGCAATGTTTTACTAGGTAGTGAAACTACAACAATGCAGCTTGAATAGTTGGCATTTTATCAACTTCCAAAAGGATCACTTGTTCCTTTAAAAGGCAATACCATGTCCACAATGTTTTTTAAAACACAGTGATCTATTTTTGTTAACCTGTAAGACTCAGTTGTTCTCTCTAAGCACAATGATCTCATTGCACTGCTCACAGACTGAAAACAGCATTTTACTACTTGCTGGAGTTGATCGAATGGCTGGGTGAGTACTTCCAGGGTGCTACTTGATTTGCTGTATATTTCAACTTTCAACAGCAATTCATGACATTAATTGAATGTGTGGGTGTGGGGAGACGATAATGAATGGCGTGTATAGGGGAATCCAGCTTTCCACAGTTTATATCAACTCAACTGGTGCTGTCGCAAAACCTGGGTGTGAATAACTGGAGCATTTTATAAATATAAGTATTTCTCGATATATCTAGATAAAAAAACATGTTGAAAAACGTATTTGTCTTTAATATCTATTTAATGATAATGGTTTAACTGTTGTAACTTTTTACATGTTATTTTTCTTTTGTGTCAAATGCATTTCTCAATTGGAAAATACTATAATTAACTGCAAGAAATTAGATAGACAAAAATCGAAATGTACTTCTTGGTTGTAACAGTTGTTGACCCAGTTGTTGGTGTGCTATCTTTCACTCAGTTCTTGAGTTTAAACACCCCAAAAACAGCAGGTATATTTCTCACTCACAGAGGTGTACGTACTCATTAGTCACAAAGCTAAGAAAAAGTGGGGGGGGGGGGTCATGGAGGTGCTTTCTTCAAGTCTATTTTGGACTAGAATGCTTTTAAGTTTGAAATTCCAGAAGTTGACAGGAATGAGAAGGCTCGGAAATCCATTAGACTAGTATAAAAGAGTCTTTTAAAACAACACAATTGCTTCAAGAAGGGTAGTCATGACAAAAAACAAAGGACTAAAATGAACTGTAAAACGTTAAAATACCTTAGAATAAAAGGTACAAATATCAGTCTTTTGAAAAAATTTCTGCACAAGAAAACACAAGTCACCAAAAATATCGGATATATGAACTGTAAAACATTAAATACCTCAGAACAGGATGTACAAATATGAGTCTTTTGAAAAAAAAGTCCGCACGAGTACAATATAGCCAAGAAATCTAGCGATATTTTTGGTGACTTGTGTTTTCTCGTGCGGAAATTTTTCCAAGACTCATATTTGTGCATCTTGTTCTAAGGTATTTTAACGTTTTACAGTTCACTTCAGTCCTTTGTTTTTCGCCATGACTACCCTTCTTGAAGCAATTGTGGTTGTTTTAAAAGATACTCTTTTATACCGGTCTAATGGATTTCCGAGCACACTCACCCTTGTTGACTTCTGGAATTTCAAACTTAAAAGTATTTGAGTTCAAAATAGACTTGAAGAAAACCCCTCTTTTTTTTTACTTCATGACTAAAGAGTACGTACACCTCCGTGAGAAATATACCTGCTGTTTTTGGGTATTTAAACTCAAGAACCGAATGAAAGATAGCACACCGATGACTGGGCCAACAACTGTTGTAACCAAAAGGTACGTTACAATTGTTGTTTATTTAATTTCTTGCAGTTAATTATAGTATTTCCCAATAGAGAAATGCATTTGATGCAAAAGAAAAATAACATGTAAAAAGTTACAACAGTTAAACCATTATCATTAAATGGATATTGACTAAAGACAAAGCATTTTATGTTCACTTTATTTTTCTTTTAGAAATATAAGTCCTTGTAAATAAATTACTTCAACTGTAATCACTAGTAAGTCTACCTTTGATTGCAAATGGAAAGATAAATCAATGGCAGAGGAGAAGTGCAACATGGGAGAAAAAGATGGCAGTAGTGCGCCTCACTAAAAGAATAGAATACTTCTCATATCCACTTCTTTACACCTCTCCTATTCTTTATCTCTCTGTGGAAATACAGTTTCCTGACCTCATGTGGTGAAAGCTCAAAAGAAACCCACTAAGGAAATTTTGCTGATTTCACCCAACAATACCCACTGCCCTTCCCCATGCCAAATGTTGCTTTTTAGCCGAAAATGCTAAAAAAGCAACATTTCACTCTCATTTGTGTTACCTTTTATTCCATGAAATGGAGAAGAGTGACAAGGTAGCAGAAACACAGAACGATTGTTAATTGCTCTCAACTGTTCTTCAACTCCTACCAAAGATATTCATTAGCTGATCAGTACCAGGCTTTGAGACTTATTTCAGAATTTCTAAAATTGAATTTCAAATGCACTTTCCACCAATGTCAACAAAAGAAACTATCTATGGGACAGGGTTCGTACTCTTTTTGGGGGAAAAAATTCAAGGACTTTCCAGGCCTTTTCCAGGCCATATACAAAAAATTCCAGGATGATTACTACGCTTTACAGTCTCATGCTCAAATTAGTTTTTAAAAGCAATTTCAGTTTTAAGTAATAAAAATGATGAAAGATGCAAATGGATGAGTGTGCTTTTTTACCCATTACATTTCTTTTTAATGTTTTTAATTGGCGAATTACCCAATAATGCTAAATTGAATCATGATGCAATTACCACAAGGCTATTCAGAAAATCCTTTCCCTCAATCAGAAAATGATTAATTCAACCAGTCATTTTAGCTGCATCACTATTCTGCACTATCTTCCATGTAATCAGACTATTATTGATAACAACTGAAATTATTATAAAATAAAGTGAGGGCAGATTCAGAATTTAAGAATGGGGAGGGTGCACGTCTAACAGAGGACTGGTAAAAAAAATCTCTGAGATTTATTTCCTCCAAAAAAAAACACGGTGGTAAAACATGGAGGACCCATAAGGGGGAGATGGGGTGCTTGCCTGTCAGAGTACGTCACAAACAGCAGTTCTGAAGTACTGCTGTGTGGATCACTGAAAAGTTCGGGCCAATGTAAGACAAAACGTGGAGTTGCAAATCCATACGTGAAAAAGTGTGATGTCTGAAAACAAGAAACGTGAGACAAAGCAAAGCACTTATCTACTTACTCACCCCCCCTTTTTTTTTTGAAATGGGGCATGTGCCTGTTATGCCCACAGGTGGATTCTAGCTCTGATAAAAAGTGTTTCCATACATGGGAATGATTTTTTTTTCTTTTTAACATTCCCAATGACTGCCACTGGTGAATGCATATTGGGATGTGACTTTTGAAGGCAATGAAAATCTTAATTACTAGACAGAATATGTTCCAGACTTGAGGAAAATTTCATCCAATTGTAGTACAGTTATGTTAAATCAAAAAGCATAAGCCACGGAATCACTATGCACCTCAAGAAATGATTCGGGAGTGGACGATCATAGAAAGGTGAACCAATAGAGTTTAAAACAGAAAGTGTAATTTTAGGAACATGGCAACAAATTTCAAATAAGTTTCATCATAGAAGTCAGAAAGTCCTGGCCCACCACCCAACCCAAAAGAATCTAACCACCTTTATGTCTACCAGTACACTTGCCTCATATTACTTTCCAAAAATTATTTTTCATATCAAACAAGATTGCTTCAATTTACTTTTATTTTTTTAAATCAAAATCACTGCTAAACTAAATTTATGAAGTGCTACCCTAAAATGTGGAACTAGCTAAACTATTTATAAAAACCTTAAACATAAAACAATTTCAGTTTTTTATTGGTATAAATTAGGATATTCTTAAGTATTTTACATAAATGAAAAATGATGAGCATAAGGAATCTCTACCTCCAGTTAAGCTTCAATCATAACCAGAATCAGAATAACCACTTTTGGTTCAACTCCCAAAACATAAGACAATTATATGAATTAAGTTTTTAAAAGCTTTTTTAAAAAATTGAAGTTTGTCAGTTATATAAACCAAAATCTGATCAATGCATTAAGGACAATTGAATGAATTGTTTTGGCCACAAATTCATAGTAAAATGTACAGCAAAAATATGTTTTAGGAGCCCATGAGTATTTACTGTACAAGTATATATAAGGTTTTATATTACTTACCAAAGTTTTAGTCCAATAAGAAGCCCAATTGTGGAAGTTAGTTGCAGAAAGTTATAAGTTTTTGGAACAGAAGAGTTCATTAGTCTATTTACATGAACTTCATATGAAAAACACTAAATAATTATGAAGATATAAGATCAAAACTGGTTTGAAGTTCAACATGCTTCAAAGAAAAAAAGTTCATTTCTATTGTAAATTGTACAAATATAAAAATTTTATGTTTTAGTATTAATTCTCTATATGCTTGGAAGATACCACAAATATGGAGTATCAATGGATGGTTATACAGATTTAAGATTGCTGACTTTGGTTTCAAGTTCCATATCCATTTTTTTAAGTACTGCTCTTTTCTCATGAGCAGTTTTTCTAAAGCTATTAGATTTTACAATGTATGTAATGTTATTTGTAGTTTCAGCTTTTAAAGCTAAATCATCAGCAGAGTTAAGTAATTCTTTGACTTCTCCTTCAATGAGTTTCCTTTTCTTTTCTATGCTATCAATTTCATCTAAAATAGCTTTCCTTTTTCCACATATGGCTGCTTTTTCCTTTTCTTTGGACTTATCATCCAAATAATGTATGTATTTTTGCCTTGCAGCTCCAACTGATAACAGAAGGGATTTTGAGATATTTACCTTATCAATACCACCTACATAGGATATATGATCATAAATAATTCTCTGTGCTACAATTGACTCCTCTCTCATGTTTTCTACATTGAGCTCCTTATTGACTGAAAAACCCCTCTCAACAGAAGCTTGCCCATGTGACAACAGTAAAAGAAGTTTCACAACTTTCCACAGTTCACTAAAAGCTTTAGTAGAAGACGTGTACTCATACAATAATGTGTCTACTCTTTGTTGTTTATCTTCTGGATCAAAGTTTATGAATGAAGATTTTACTGCTGCAACACTGGTCACAAATTCCTTAAACTGCCATATTACACCATCACATAATTCTGGTTGTATTCTATGAGCATCAACAAGAAGTGTGAGAATGGATGTTAGATTCTTAATACAAGTCTCACTATTTTTTGACATCAACCGAGGATCTAAACACTTCATGTGGCGAACAAGGGAGTACTTAAGTGGATTTTTCCCAATAGCTTCACAACTAGCTTTTGCAAAAATATTCGGCATTCCATTCTAAACTCCATAAGTTTGCGTTCACTAATGTTCTTAGCACTTAATTCTTTCAATACCTTCTCTGTTTGAAACCCAACATCAATTTCTTTATAGTGACAACACTGAGATGCATCTGTAAGGTCTACTTGTAACAGCTTTAAGGCAGAGTTAGCTTCTGCCATTACGGTTCTTTTAACAAAGCGATTCATCATATTTCTTAGCATCTTTTCAAGATCTGAGGCCATAAAAGGCATCATTGGCTTATCTGACTGATATGCCTTGAGAAATGGTACCAGCTGTTTTGAAACTGAATTGAAGAAATGCAGTTTAGCCAAAACAAAAGGATCTTTAGTGAAAGTTTTGATAGCATCAAATGATACAGTGTGGGGATTCTTGATGTACTTCTTTTCAACTTGGTTAACATAGTTTTCAATGTCTGCCCAAATTTCTAATGCTCGCTCGCAGGCAGGAGTATTTTCTAGCCACCTGTGTGGGCAGAATTTTAATGGCATCTTACTGGCTAAAATTATTTTAGAAAAATCTTCCCTCCTTGCAGGTGAATCTTTAAAAAGCCTAAATAATGATGAAAGCAACTTTTGAACTTCCCACCCTGTTGCTGAGGCTCCATGTCGAAAGGCATTGTTTACAATGTGAAGTCCACAGCTCCCTGTGTTTAGGAGTTGGACATTTGAGTCAGCACTAAGTGTTGATTGCAGCATATCAAAAACTTCCAATTAACATTGGGTCCATCCATTGATAACTGCACAATGTTACACAGTGGGAGGCACGCCATGCATTCAAGAAATTTTTCCATCATTATGTCTGCACTAGCATGACTCAAAAAAAAAACTGATGACAAATATCTGGTTGAAACTGTTCCTTTTTCCCATAAACGAACATGTATATCCATTTGTTTTGACTGACTAAACTTGTTTAAACTTTCATCAAACAAAATCACAAAATTTTCATTTTCAGTTTTGACTTCCTGAACCAACACTGATTTAAAGTGAGGTGCCAAACCAAAGCAACAAGTGTAGGAACATTTTTTTTCGCCACAGCTGAAGTTTCCAGCAATTCTGCTGTCAGAAAACATTAGGCGGAATAAAACATCATTACCTGCACAAGACCTGTAAGAGTAATGGGATTTAACCACTTTTAAACACCACAATGCTTCTGCTTTAATGGTTGCATTTTTTCAAGAGGAATATGCAGAGGATTAGATGTGGATGCAATAGGCTGTACTTGTTTATCACTTGATACACATAGCAATTTATCAACAGTTAGTGGAACATTTTTACAGCTTTCTGTCAACATACTATGTTTTTTTCCTTTCATGTGGCTTCTTAAAGCGGATTCCCCCATATTCGAAACATCTATTATTTTAATGGATAAAAATGCATTTTGCAACATGGCAATTGCTTTCATCTTTTTTAATCCATCCAGCATATTTAGGATTTATTAGCCAAAGATCACTAAAAGTACACTTACCCATATTTAATGGGGGGTGTGTGAAAAAAATGGGTAAATCAACTGAAACAGTAAATGAAAACCAAAAAAATATCTAAGATCAGGAACCACACAACTAAAAATTGAGAATTTCCCCTGAGTAAGGGGCTACACATGTGACCAATTACTATAGGCCAGATTTTAAGTAATTAAAGAAAAATGGGTCTTACTGCTATGTTCTTTCCTGGTCCCCTAGCTTTGTCCTTTAGGCAGCCTGGGTTGCAAATGCTTTGGCATTGATTTAGTCTTCATTCAAAACATGGAAACAACACTTAGTGAAGTTACTGTTTTATGACCTGTATGCCAATCAGTAGAGAGAGTGTTGTGCTAAAAGTCTGTTACAAAGCATCACCTCTTACAGCTGGGCTCCAAACCAGAGGAAAGGAAATGTTAACAAACACTTAGTGCCTGAGGGAAGCAAAACTTTGTACTGGGTCTCCTCCTCCAAGTCTCAAATCTTTCATACTTACCCAGCTGGAGAGTGAATACTGCTCTTATATCTATGCCTTTGAATTTAATTTCGACCATTTTCAACAGGGTAGGTTCCTAGGTTGTACCTAACAGCATACTAAAATTTCGCCAAAATCCAACCCCTTTTACGTGAATTATCGTACGGACAAATGGAAAAAATCAAAGCATAAACGTTTCTGCAACCTACAGTTCGAAAGGGTTAGTAATTTCTAAAATAAAAACATAACGAACAGCGTGAAAACTAGCTCATACACAGAATATTTGAAACTACAGTATGCGCTCTCAATTATTAGGGATGATAGGGGGAAGGGAATAGAACTGTCCATAATTAGTATGTTCTCGTTGCGCTAGGCGCTTAAGCACTGCTGAATTCCGTCAGACCCCCAATGGTCAAATGATTGAAATGTGTTGATGTTCATGGAATGAAATGGTTGATCAGCTATGATAACCGCATAAAAGTTCGAAGGGGGAGGAGGGGGACGATTTTTTTTTTACTTTATGCAACATTCTACATTACTCCAGTATTTATCTTGTCATCATCAACAATAGCAATGTAACTACCACTTACGATCGCGGATATCGGCCAACTGAAAATCTGCCATACAACTAAGGGATACAACACACAGGTATCATGTTACAGTGTATTGTAATTGAAAAAAAAAAAAAAAGATTTCAGAAATTAAAATCGAAAAAAAAAAAAACTTTCAGAAATTAATATCATCAAGTCATGGTGTTTCAAAAATCCGCTTTCCTTTATAATGTTTAAAAACATGTAATGTTTTTTCTTTTTTACCTGTCGTGTATAATAAAATGGGTTTATTTTTTTATGGAATCAGACGTCCATATGTCTGATTGTCTTCGTCTGAGTTCACACGTTAGCTACTGTGTACAAGTAGACATATTTTTTCAGCTCAAAAATACGTAGTTCTGTATGTATTCACAGTATAACTCTTTCCGTATTCCCACAGAACAAAATTCAGCAGATACAAATGAAGAACATCAAGACCCACCCAACACCATGTTTCCGATTGTCTGCTGTTTATATTCAAGAAATGCGAATATGGATCAATGGTGAATGCAGCAACTATGGTTTTTATTTATTACCAAGAAAAAAAAAGGAGCATGAAAGCTGTAAAGCTGAAACGGATATTTCTCCCCTCCCGAAAACATTCCGATTAAGTTCAAACAGCAGGAGCACGCGTCCACGCACGCTCAACCTCTGGAATGTCCTGATGGAACGGCTTCTTTTCATTTGGCACATCGCCATAAATCACCACCTGCAGCTCACTGAAGTGTCTTCCTCCTTCACCCTAACTATAGGAGAAAACGTAAAAAAAAAAAAATGCTGCCCAATTTTCGACAAAATGACCAAATTTACGTCATAACGTTGCAATTTACTAAAATACGTTTATCTGATGAATTTCGCCTAAATCCATTGAAAACTTTTTAATTATAGATTTTTTTATTAAAACAGTAACTCAGACATCTGAATAAAAATGTATGTTTGTAATTAAAATAGAGTCCATATCATCACAGAAACAAAATTTAAGGATCACTCTGTTTAAATAAACCATGGCATCTAAAAAAAAAATAATTTGCTTGCTTTTCCCGTAATTTATAATTGCCGTTTCTTTTTTCTTGAATCCGATTTTGCAACGGAAGATTTTTATTTTTTTTTTTGCATCTGCTAAAGTTTCAAACGGAATTCGGCGATATTTGCACTAGAACTTTATTGTGATGTATTTTAACCACTGTAAAAATTTTACTGTGTTATTTTCAAAATTCCGGGAAATGGATTTCTGAAAATATCTCTTAGTCCTTTTGAGCCGTGGAAGTGATAAACAGGTGTTTGCTTTCTTCCCAACCAAGGGCTTCGAATCAGCGCTCCCAGCTGTCAATCAACCGTTGCTATGGTAACACACTTTCTGCTCAAGGCTCACTGTCTAAAGAGGCACACAAAATAAAAATTTCCAATGCTAACTTTTTAAGTTTTAAACCGATTCAAATGGAATTTTGGGAGTGAGCTTCTGTAATCCAATTATAGTAAATGTAAAAATTTCAGCCACTTTTGTGAAAAATTCGCAAAGATAGTTTTCTTATTTTTTATCATAAGTAGCCGAAGTCTCTTGAGGGGTGGGCCGGAAGCAAGCGTCTTAATGCAATAAACAAGGAGCAGATGAATGTGTTGTTCAGGCATACTCTTCACTGGTGGATGCCAGCTGACTTGGTAAACACGCGACCCCCTTGCAAATGCTAAATTAAATGTCTCTTCTTTCTCCTTCTGTTGTTCTCAGTAGTTGTCGGACGGACATCAAGCTCAGGGCTAGAGAATGCATCAAGCTCCCCTTCCCTAACAGACCTGCTAGTAATCATCCAATTTTATTGCACTGGAAGTAGTGCTTCCACACCCCACCCACCCCCAGCCAAATTAGGATTTGGGCACATCCGAAACACCACTGTAGCCGGCGGTTTCTTTGAGAACAGAGGAGAGGAACTTAAAAAAATTAAGGGGTAACAGTCAGTAACACGATTTCCTAAAAGGGCATTTTTTTTAAGCACTAATTTCAAATTTCAAGGCTTTTCAAGACAGCATTAAAAAAATACCGTTTTTCCAGGATATTCCAGGCCTTGAAAACGTAATCATGATTTTCCAGGACTTTCCAGGTTTTCAAGCACGCGTGCGCACCCTGATGGGAAAAAAATTGGTGTTAAGGCCTGATTCTGATATGAGGAATTTAAAATGCTGCCCTGACCTGAAGAAGATACCTGTGTTGATTGGCCTGAGGTATCTGAGATTACCCCAACCAGTGCAGGCCTCTAATACAAATACATCAATGTAGGGATCACACAGTTGACAGTTGCAGTTGGTCATTCCACCTGAGGGTTTTGGAGCAAAACTTAGTGAGTTGGGAGTCTTTTGGACAATGTCACACAGAACTAGAGTTAGTATTTCAACAACCAGGGTGCCCACTCTTTTTCAGGGAAAAATTTCAAGGACATTCAAGGACTTTCAAGGACCTTCAGAAAAAAATTCAAGGATTAATTTTTCAATGTCCTAAACTGCAATGAATATATTATATATCAAGAATTATGCGTGTTGTATTATGATACTCATTAACAGCATTTGTAATTGGTAGCCAAATATAAAAAAAAATCTTAGCAACAATGCATCTCCAAATTTTGCAAAAAGTTCTTTACTGAATGACAAACTTTCTTCAGGTGAAAATATTTAACAAATGAAAATACTGTAATCAATTTTTAAATAATTAGAATTTTTTTCTACTCAAATGTCAGTACTTTTAACACAACACTAAATTTATCATTGTTAAAATATAATTAACAAGTATATAAAAAAATATTAAGCAAATGGATGAATAATTTATTTACAATTATTCACTAAATCCATTTTTTTCTTGTTCAAAATTTATTTCTTTTATCAATGATTGTTTGTCTTGATCTGTCTTTCTAAAGCTATTTGATTTAACAATGCAGTTAAAATTATGAGTATCTTCTGCTTTTGTTGCCAAGTCATCAGCTGATTTTAATAAATCTAATACTTCATTTTCTACACATGTTTTTCTTTTTCATACTTTCTATTTCATCCAGTATTTGTTTTCTCTTTTGGGCTACAGCAGAATTAGCCTTGTCCCGAGCTTTTTCTTCTAAATTTATTACATATCTTTGCCTAGCACATCTGACATTACTCAGAAGCAATTTTGAAAACTCGACCTTTTCCATGCCACCAATGTTAGTTAGATGGTCATATATTATTCTTTGTGAAACAATAGAGTTTTCTTTCATATTGTCAATTATTAGTTCTTTATTAATGGAGAATCCTCTCTCCAGGATGCCTGTCCATGTGAGAGCAACAGCAGCTTTTTAGTTACTTCCCACAACAGATCATAGTTTTTACTTGAGGATAAATGTTCATAAAATAACAAATCTATTCTTAATTCCTCGTAATTTTTATCAAAAAGTTTAAAATCTGAAGTTACTGCTGCAACACTATTTATAAAATCCTTTAACTGCAGCATAATAGTGTCAACACCACCAGGTTTCAGATGATTTGCATCCACGTGAAATGCACCTATCAACAGCATCGAATGAACCCGCTTTCAAGCAGATAAAGAAGAAATAAGAAGGGGAAATCCCCGCCTTGCCGTAAGGAAAATGAAAGAAATGATACAATAGTTTTCCCCGTCGCAGAACAAGTGCTCTGGGGTAGCAAACATTCAACTTCTCTCGCAGTAGATGGGGGGGGGGGTCAATTTTAACCTACTTAACTCCTTGTTAGACCGCAGTGCACCCTTTCTTGAAGTTTACTCTTTTTGACCTTCCGATGTCTTTGGGGGATTGCAGAAAAAAAGTGAAAAATAACAAAAGGAAAAAGATCGGAAATTTCGATCGAAATTTTTCGGCTGTGAGATTTTAAAATTCAAGGACTTTCCAGGCTAATTAAAGAAATTCAAGGACATTCCAGGCCTTGATTTTTTTTTTTTGGAAATTCAAGGACTTTCCAGGTTTTCAAGGACGAACAACATTTTTTTCACCCTGAACAACATTTATGCTGAAGCTTTATTTTATATCAGCTCCACAAAGGCTTATGTTGCTGGCACGTGTGGCATCGCTGACCCGCATGACACTACATAGACAGCAAAATCATCTCCCACTAAGATTGCCTGCTTAATCATATACAGGAACCCTTAGTGGGGGTAGGATTGAGTGGGACTGTGATCTGATGACAAAGTCCTGTTTTCTGAGAGCTACAGTATGTTTTCCAGGATGAATGAAGGATGTATGAAGTTCAAACTGAAGGTCAGCAAAAGAGCAGAAATTTCTGCAAATAAGCAGAACTCATAGAAAAAAGAATAAGAGTTCAACTGACTGAATATAATTTGAGTTTCTGAGTAAAGCCAAAGTCATGGTTTTTGAGCAAGGAATGGTTAGCACCAAATGAATGGTCAGTCTAAATGATACAGAGTTAGAACAGATAAACAAGGTTGTATACTTAAGAAGTTTAATTGACAGATAAAACAGACCTGATGATGAAATTAGAAGGCATGTTAATTCAGCTCAGAAAGTTTTAGCTGCGTTAGGAGGATTTGACAGGACAGATGGATTCTCGAAAAGGCCCTGAATTGCTGTGTATGAAAGAATTACTGTTCATGCTTTGACATACAGTAGGGAAACCTGGGCACTGCAAAGGAGGAGACACAGCAGTCATTTGTGTGCTAGAAAGATGTGTTACAGACTTGTTCTTATCATGTGTAGAGCAAAAATCTGTTGCAGATATATGATGTGAAGCTTAGTATTGTTAGTAAAGTGGAGACAAATATTTTGTGGTAGGAGTAATGAGATGCTAAACAAGAGAATTTACTATAAATTTCACAAAATTATGGGATTTACTCAGGAATAAAAGGATACTACTTACAGGGTTCGTACTCTTTTTGGGGGAAAAAATTCAAGGACTTTCCAGGCCTTTTCCAGGCCATATACAAAAAATTCCAGGATGATTACTACGCTTTACAGTATCATGCTCAAATTAGTTTTTAAAAGCAATTTCAGTTTTAAGTAATAAAAATGATGAAAGATGCAAATGGATTAGGGATGATAGGGGGAAGGGAATAGAACTGTCCATAATTAGCATGTTCTCGTTGCGCTAGGCGCTTAAGCACTGCTGAATTCCGTCAGACCCCCAATGGTCAAATGATTGAAATGTGCTGATGTTCATGGAATGAAATGGTTGATCAGCTATGATAACCGCATAAAAGTTCGAAGGGCGATTTCTTTTTTACGTTATGCAACATTCTACATTACTCCAGTATTTATCTTGTCATCATCAACAATAAGCAATGTAACTACCACTTACGATCGCGGATATCGGCCAACTGAAAATCTGCCATACAACTAAGGGATACAACACACAGGTATCATGTTACAGTGTATTGTAATTGAAAAAAAAAAAAAAAAAAAAAAAGGTTTCAGAAATTAAAATCGAAAAAAAAAAAAAACTTTCAGAAATTAATATCATCAAGTCATGGTGTTTCAAAAATCCGCTTTCCTTTATAATGTTTAAAAACATGTAATGTTTTTTCTTTTTTACCTGTCGTGTATAATAAAATGGGTTGATTTTTTTATGGAATCAGACTTCCATATGTCCGATTGTCTTCGTCTGAGTTCACACGTTAGCTACTGTGTACAAGTAGACATATTTTTTCAGCTCAAAAATATGTAGTTTTGTATGTATTCACAGTATAACTCATTCCGTATTCCCACAGAACAAAATTCAGCAGATACAAATGAAGAACATCAAGACCCACCCAACACCATGTTTCCGATTGTCTGCTGTTTATATTCAAGAAATGCGAATATGGATCAATGGTGAATGCAGCAACTATGGTTTTTATTTATTACCAAGAAAAAAAAAAGGAGCTGTAAAGCTGAAACGGATATTTCTCCCCTCCCGAAAACATTCCGATTAAGTTCAAACAGCAGGAGCACGCGTCCACGCACACTCAACCTCTGGAATGTCCTGATGGAACGGCTTCTTTTCATTTGGCACATCGCCATAAATCACCACCTGCAGCTCACTGAAGTGTCTTCCTCCTTCACCCTAACTATAGAAGAAAACGTAAAAAAAAAATGCTGCCCAATTTTCGACAAAATGACCAAATTTACGTCAGAACGTTGCAATTTACTAAAATACGTTTATCTGCTGAATTTCGCCTAAATCCATTGAAAACTTTTTAATTATAGATTTTTTTATTAAAACAGTAACTCAGACATCTGAATAAAAATGTATGTTTGTAATTAAAATAGAGTCCATATCATCACAGAAACAAAATTTAAGGATCACTCTGTTTAAATAAACCATGGCATCTAAAAAAAATAATTTGCTTGCTTTTCCCGTAATTTATAATTGCCGTTTCTTTTTTTTGAATCCGATTTTGCAACGGAAGATTTTTTTTTTTTTTTGCATCTGCTAAAGTTTCAAACGGAATTCGGCGAAATTTGCACTAGAACTTTATTGTGATGTATTTTAACCACTGTAAAAATTTTACTGTGTTATTTTCAAAATTCCGGAAAATGGATTTCTGAAAATATCTCTTAGTCCTTTTGAGCCGTGGAACTGATAAACAGGTGTTTGCTTTCTTCCCAACCAAGGGCTTCGGATCAGCGCTCCCAGCTGTCAATCAACCGTTGCTATGGTAACACCCTTTCTGCTCAAGGCTCACTGTCTAAAGAGGCACACATAATAAAAATTTCCAATGCTAACTTTTTAAGTTTTAAACCGATTCAAATGGAATTTTGGGAGTGAGCTTCTGTAATCCAATTATAGTAAATATAAAAATTTCAGCCACTTTTGTGAAAAATTCGCAAAGATAGTTTTCTTATTTTTTATCATAAGTAGCCGAAGTCTCTTGAGGGGTGGGCCGGAAGCAAGCGTCTTAATGCAATAAACAAGGAGCAGAAGAATGTGTTGTTCAGGCATACTCTTCACTGGTGGATGCCAGCTGACTTGGTAAACACGAGACCCCCTTGCAAATGCTAAATGTCTCTTCTTTCCCCTTCTGTTGTTCTCAGTAGTTGTCGGACGGACATCAAGCTCAGGGCTAGAGAATGCATCAAGCTCCCCTTCCGTAACAGACCTGCTAGTAATCATCCAATTTTATTGCACTGGAAGTAGTGCTCCCCCCCCCCAGCCAAATTAGGATTTGGGCACATCCGAAACACCACTGTAGCCGGCGGTTTCTTTGAGAACAGAGGAGAGGAACTTAAAAAAATTAAGGGGTAACAGTCAGTAACACGATTTCCTAAAGGGGCATTTTTTTAAAGCACTAATTTCAAATTTCAAGGCTTTTCAAGACAGCATTAAAAAAATACCGTTTTTCCAGGATATTCCAGGCCTTGAAAACGTAATCATGATTTTCCAGGACTTTCCAGGTTTTCAAGCAAGCGTGCGCACCCTGTACTTACAGTCGAATTTTTGGTAGTACCCTACCCTTCCTTAGGACTACAACTATAGTAAGTGCTGCCATTCATGAGCTAAATTCCAACCTTTCAAATCATTAATTTACTATTACCATAAATTATTACCACGTTTAAGGGAATTTATTCAGTCCAAGTGACAGAAAGGAAAGACTGAGGATGGCTGAAAAAATTATGAGAGGACTAGATTTGGGAATGCCTGCTAGAAAAAAATATTGTGAATATGAAACACAAAAGACCATGTGGTAAGACATGTAATGAATGGCAGTGAAGCTTGAGTTGTGTGCCAACATTGCTGCAAATGGAGATATTTGGTGCATCAGCAGTAAGCAAAATCTAATACCATCAATCACTTTGTGTAGGTAGATGATGAATGCTAACCTAATAAATCTAACAAAGAAAGCTAACCTCCGAATATCAGAGAACTGCCTAATGATATGATGATGGTTTAAAATCCATTATCCTTTCATCACTTCCAGAGCTCACTTTTCTTTAAGGAATGTCATAATTTTGTGGAACAATAATCAGTACAACAAACAAAGAGATACTGAAACAACATGCAAATAAAAAAAAAAAGTTTTTAAGCCAAAATCATCACAAGCACCCTAACAGTTAACAACATAGAAATTTATAATAACTCAACATACTTTCTATTTTGATATTATTGGTAGTAGCTGCATTGGTTGCAGGAGGTGGATTGTCCAACTCTAAAGACCCTGAAAGAAGGAATTAGTTTAGATAAGTATACGAAAGTATGGAACATCAAAAACACAAAACAAATAAAAATTATATACTTATCTAAGAAAAATTATAATGTTGCACTTATCATGCATACAACAGTAAAATGACAATTATGAATAAGCATTGAAATTTACCAAAAGACTGGAAATTTTAGCAAATGATCAAACCATTGATCATTTGCTAAAATTTCATTGAGAGAAAAAAGAAAATACACAAAATACCCGGAGACAATTATGTCTGCTCAATAACTAAGTCCAAATAGCCAAAGTGTACTTGCCTAATAATACTCTCTAAGTTAAACATAAGTATACCGACAATGAGCTGTTAAATACTGGAATGGACATTATTCTAAACAAGATGTACAAACACGTTCATATATCACTTGCTCCAATATCGAACACATTCAGGATTATTATTATTATTATCATCACAGATCATTACCACACTTACATTATATGAACTGACTGAATCTTGTTGACATTCTGAGGCCTGCATGGTTTTCTCAGTGGGATCAGGTAGGGGGGGGTCACAGGGAAAATTCCCACAGCTTGAATTGTTTCTCTGTTCTCGGTACACTAAAGCTGAGCATGGACTCTGTGCAATAAAATACCCAAAACCAATCAACCAATCTGCAGTTACTAATTCAAATGTGTTTCTATACAAGGACATGTGAGGAAAGTGAAAATCTGTTTTAGAATTCCATTCAACTTACATGGACAATTAGCTTTTGAAATGGTTCTATTTTGCTAGTACTTTTGGGGATTCACTGAAAGTTATAAAAGGTTCTTGATACTGTACATAAAAAAAAAAGGAGGGGGAAAATTGTGACAGCAAATAGCTCCCCACTTTTTGTAATATTCATAATGTCATGATTCTTTTCCTTTGAAGTCCATTTAATTTTGGGAAATAAGATAAGCCATACTAGAAGAGAACAAGAGTCGTGGACATTTTGTTTTTCACTATAAATCTTTTAATAAACAATGATTTATGAGCAAGCATATTGTCATGATGAATCCACTCTACACATTTCTCATGGTGTTTTCTTGTAGATGAATTTTAAAAGTTGAGGTTTCAGAGAAAAATAAACACAGCATTTTTGCAATAGAGGCTTGCAAAACCCTACTAAGCCATTTGAAACAAAAACATCATTTTCAGTTAAAACTTCCTTAAGCATTGCATACATAATAATTTTTAAGGCCCATTCATAGTATGCTTAAAGAAAGTGTCCTTTCAGCTAATTTGATATTTCCCAGTGAAGCATTTTGGAACCTACAGTGAAACTAAATTGTCAAAACTCTGAAATGTCATTCACAATGTTCTTTGCCTTCCACAAAAGTTTAGCAGCTTTTATATCCATGAAACCACCACCAGTGTGCAGTTGCACTTTTCATAATCTTTCTCCTAAAAGCACTTTAGTAACATGGCATGTGTTTCTCATGTTGCTTCATCTAGCTTGAAGCACATTATACCGTGTGGAAGAAATATATAATAATAATACGTTAATTATCTTGAAGCACATTATTTGCTCTTTTAAATTGCTTATTCAAAAACTTGATGGGCTATAAGCAGAGTCATCAGTCCATCATTTATGGCCACTGGTTCCAGGGAAGGGAAAGAGTTAGTGCCATAAGACAAACAGAACAGCCTTGCCTCACTAGGATTTGAACCCATCTTGAACGAATGGTCACAAGCCAGCACTTAGACCACTGTGCCACCGGGGTGTAAAAGTGCTAATTTCTGTTTGAACCATACTTGGTCACCCTGGTGCCACAGTGGTCTAAGCGCTGGCTTAAGATCATTCATCCTCGTGGGTCTGGGTTTGAATCCCGGTGAGGCACGCATGTTGTGCTTGTTTTACAGGACTGGCTTCCTCCCTTCCCTGGAACCAGGTGCCCTAAATTAAGAACAGGTGACTGCTTATAGCTCATTAAGTAACCCATAGTGGTCGTTAACCTCAAAAAAAAAAAAAAATACTTGGAGCCACATCTCTGTCTCTAAGAACCTGATTTGAAAAAATTCCTCTGCTTTGAACAATATTCTGTTATGAGAAATGCTTTGTGTACAATTTGTGATTTTTCTTAGCACACATTTCAACTGCAGATGGCCAAAAGTAGCTATTTCTATTTCTGGATATTTTACAGATTGTGTAGAAATCCAGTTTCTTTTTCATCTTTTTCCTCTTTTCTTTTCTTTTTTCTGTAACCAGTTTAATACGCTATGAAAGACACTGCTTACATTGCACATTTTAAATTATATGCAGGTTTTCTGTAGAAAGTGTAAATGCATTTCTCTTTTTGCTGAATTTTTCTTCTAAAAATTTTATATGAAATATTTTTTTCATGTTGGAAAGGATTCAAAAGATATTACACCTGGGAATTTGTTGTCATCTTTCATTTTAATTATTGTTGCTGCTGTAAATACGAATAGAAATGTTCAAAATCCATGAGAGATAAAAACTGCAATGCTTTTGAAGCATAGTGCTAATTAGTAACTCAAGGGAATGCAAAACACATTCTGAATAATCACAGAACACTCAAAATGATATTTTTCATTTCAATAATACTTTTTGTTGTGAAGTGAAAAGCTCTATATAGCCATTCACTATGTCATATCATTTGTCCACAAAAACACATAGGAAAAATTACATAGTGCCAACAACAGCCACATGCTTTCATATCAAAATGACAGATATGAAAATAAAAGTGATACTTACTCCTTTCTAAAACTTCAGTGATACCGGAATTGTCAGCCTCAAGCTCCATTTTAAATTTCTGAAGCTCTTGATCAAGCCGCCTTAAGTACCTTTCAACCTGAAAAAAAATCAAGTAAAATGCACTGACGTTACACATAAGTTGTGAAGGTGAAACTAATTTAACAATGTAAACAATATACAGTGCTTTGTAGTTGAACAAGAATCAAATCTGAATTCAACAGTTATGAATTAAATTAATATTGTTAAACACTCTTGATAACAGTTGATCTATGAGAACAGAATATAGTTTTTTTTGCTGATACTTTGACACAACACACTGAAGAAAAAAAGGAACTTAGTAAAAAAATATAGCACATAATAGTTTTTTTTTTTTGTCTGTACTGTACGCTTTATTTGGTTTGTCACCATATCTTATTGTCTATGTACATAGGTAAGTGTAATTTATTCAAAAAATAAATTACACTCAGCACCATCTGGAGTGGGATTGCAGCCAGATGTGTGCTTGGGAGCGAAATAGACAGTACATCAGAGCTGCCACTGGGAGGTCTTTTAGTTCAGTAACTGCATAAGGTGTGTGCAGGAGTCAGTTTGTAATGGCGCGTCAACTGGATTCTTACTCCAAATTGGAAGTGTGACGAACAATTCGATTTTTATGGGCTAAACGCCTAAATTGAACTGACATCCATCGTGAAATCTGTGCAGTATATGGGGAACATGCCATGTCTTGCCTGGCCATTGTAAAGTGGTGCCAACCATCAGTGGTGCCAACCATCAGTGGTGGCCATAGGTACGGGCATACCAGGCAACCACCCAGGGCCCTGCGCAGCGCCGCCAATTAATTAGTAGTTTTTGCCTGGCGTCACCTAAAATATTATAGTTGTAGTTCACGATCATAAACAAATAAATGACCAATTTTAATATTTCGTCTGCAGAGAGGAGCTTTTCTAATCTGAAGCTCATCAAGACCTACCTATAAGGAACACCACGACCCAAGACCGGCTGTCAGGTCTTGGTCTTCTGTCCATAGAAAACGCCATGGCATCTACACTGGACTATAGTGATTTGATTAAAAATTTCAGCCACACGAAAAGTTACAGACTTCTTCTTTAAATAATAGGCTTATCTTATAATTATACAGCTATCCTTGTTTATGCTTTCCAACCGTAGGTTGAATAAGCATATATACTCCAGCTTTGTCTGTCTGTCTGTCTGTCTGCCCGTCAGCATGATAACTCATGTAAAAATGGTTCGATTTGCATGAAATTTTAATATGTGGTAGGGGACAACCTAGGGACGAACCCTATTGAAAATGGGTGAAATGGGGTCAAAGGTCAGGACATAGGAGGGGATCCATTCCATCGCTCTTATGCATCATAACTTGCGTAAAAATGCCTCGATTGTGACAAAACTTTATCATGCTGTTCTGGAGGTATACTGAACCGGTGCTGCTGAATATCATCTAAATAGGGTCACAGGTCAGGACACAGGAGCAAAATTTATTCCACAGTAATTATCTTCATAACTTGACTAAACATGCTTCGATTGCGACGAAATACAATACGTTGTTCCGTAACAACTTTGGAATCAGTACCGCCAAAAAAAAAAAAAAAAATTTCAACAATTGCGGGCAATGCGCATGCATGAGATTTGTTAGCCATTATTTAGGCACGATACCTTCCGTGAAAGTTGCCAGATTTAGATGGGGTTTTTACTTATAAAACGGCTTGTGTGTGGTAGCTCTTGATATTAGAAATAGGTAACATGGACGCAAAGAGATTTAATTTTGATATATGTAAACCTCAAACGTTATACCATAGTTTAGTCCCCTCAAAACCAAAGCACTTTCCTATGATTTCTGGTGTGTTGGAAAGCATATCATAATCACATTGCATGATTTTACTAACTTGTTTATTTAGTAACAGGTCATATTTTGGATACCACAATTCCCGATAAAAAATTGCTTTGGGATAACATTCACCCCAAGTGAGGGTTTGTTTGAGAAAAAAAGCGCGAGACTGGTTTACGGTCAGAGTAAGCATATAACTCCTTTATATATATACCTCAAAGACATTACAAGCACTAGACCCTACAATGTTAAAAGTTAGATTACTCAAAGTGCCATTTGAAGAGTCGCTTGCGGCTGAAGACCTTATTAACCACAACATAGCTTACACTTAAAGTACACACACTTATAAGGCTTTTCGTTCTTCCTTTTTTTGGCATGGTGAGATTGTTAACCGTGACCACCAACTTAAACTTTGACCTTCAGGAACACGGAAATAAGTGCATTGCACTTTCCTGCTTTGATATGTTCGGATGGTTTTCGTTCTACTCATTGATTCAGTGGCTTCGGGAATGCTTCAGCAGGGCTTTGGATTTGTGCCAGCCCTTTTGCTGTATAAGAAAAGCCACTTTACCCAACCTGCATTCCCCTGATGAATAGGGTTGGGTATTTTCTTATTTCCTTATGTTTGTTCGGTTTTGTCGTGCCTGGTTTTCGGGTTTTGTATTTATGACTTCGTAAGTTTGGTGTGTTATACATCTTTGCTACTTCATTGAGAGTTTGGTTTTTATGTTACTGAACCTTGGTATGTTAGTTTGTTGCATCTAGTATTTTGTCATTCAACATATTGTTAAGGTTCAAAGTGATATATATATATATAGATAGATAGATAGATAGATACATACATAAAACAGTAAAGAACAAAGTGTATGCAACAAATATTGAAAAAAAAAATACATAGAAAGGTGAAGGACGAAACACCTATATCATATATCAAAGAAAAAATATGCAAGGTAAGGAATAAAGAAAAAATATGCAAGGTAAGGAATACAAAAAACGGTTTAAAATACAAAAAGGCATTAACTAACCGGCACAAAGCAGCCGAAAATCAATTAAGGCAAGATACATGGTTAAAATAAAACTAGACATACCAACTAATGCGGAACAACAACGCCCAACACAAAAAACGCAAAAAAGCATACAAAGACCCACGGAACTCGAAACCTGAGACACACATGAAAAAACTGCCATAAACCAGACAATCAGAATCCTAAACATTGCAATAAAAACACCCAAAATATGGTAAGTGTGGAGACCTAAAACTAAGGCTTAGTAAATCCCAATTTCTCATAGAATGGTACCAATTGTAATCCTCAGGGAAGCACCTTAAAACTTTAAACTTTGACCTTCAGGAACATGGAAATTTAGTAAAGTTTTAGTATATCATCATCATCATTGTCAACCATTATCAATCCACTGCTGGACGAAGGTCTCCCCAAGTTTCCTCCACAACGGTCTGTCTTGTGCCAGTCTCCTCCATGTCACCCCTGCATACCTTCGAATTTCATCCACCCATCTCCCATGTGGTCTTCTTCTGGGTCTTTTCCTGTCCCTTGGAATCCAATCTAAAATTTCGGCTGTCCATCGATGATCTGTCCTTCTGGCAGTATGTCCAGCCCATTGCCATTTCAGGGATTTAACTCTGATCATGATGTCTTCCACTCTTGTCATTTTTCGGATCCACGAGTTCCTCTTCTTATCTCTCCTGGTTACACCAAGCATGCACCTCTCCATGCTTCTTTGAGTTGTCTGCAGCCTTTGTATGTCTCTTTTAGTTAAGGTCCACGTCTCTGCACCATACGTAAGCACTGGAAGGATGCATTGATCAAACACTTTTCTTTTAAGACATAATGGCATATTGCTCTTGAAAATTATGCTGTTTCTTCCAAAAGCTCTCCAGGCAAGTTTTGTACGCCGATTAATTTCTTCATCAATGTGACCCTCACTTGATATCTGCTGTCCAAGATAAACGTACGTGTCTGTTATCTCCAGCTTTTCTCCATCAATCGATAAATCTTCATTTCTTGTAAAACCATTGAACATCACTTTTGTCTTCTGAAAGTTCATTTTTAATCCCACTTCTTTACTCTTGTCAGCAAGTTCCTGGATCATACTCTGCAGCTCTGATGGGGTAGTTGCAAAAATGACTACGTCATCAGCAAAATGAAGGTGGGTTAGATAATCTCCATTAATCTTTATCCCCTTGTTTTCCCAGCTCAGCGACTGAAAAACACCCTCCAATGTGGCATTAAAGAGCTTCGGAGATATGGTGTCCCCTTGTCTCACTCCCTTTCCAATTTTTACGTGTGTTGTATTTTCAAACAGCCTAATCTTTGCACTTGCATTTTCATAGATGTTATTAATAATATTAATGTATGCATCTTCAATACCGCAGGTTTTCAGAGCCATTGTAACTGCTGATGGTTTCACCGAATCAAAGGCTTTTTCATAATCGATAAAAGCCATGCACAATGGAAGTTCATATTCCCTCGCTCTTTCAATTAGTTCTCTCAGTACGTGGATATGATCTATTGTGCTGTAGCCACTCCTGAATCCAGCTTGTTCTCTCGGTTGAGCCATGTCCAGTGTTACCTTCAAGCGGTGTGAAAGAACTTTAGTGAAGATTTTATAAACTACTGATAGGAGGCTGATAGGTCTGTAGTTTCCGAGATCCTCAATGTCACCTTTCTTATGCAGCAGGATCATTGTAGCGGTGTTCCAATCCTCAGGAATCTTTCCTTCATTAAGGCATCGAGTGAAAATTTGGGCGAGTACTGTTTCGATTTCTCCACTTGCTTCTTGTATGATGTCTACAGTAATTCCATCTTCTCCTGGAGCTTTTCCTCGCTTCATGTTCTTGATTGCATGTGCAACTTCTGCTGGAAGGACTGGAGGAACTCTGGTACTGGTATCTTTCATGATGTCTGGAGTGCATATATCATCCCTTTCATATAATTTGGAGTAGAAATCTTTCACTCTTGTCAAAATTTCGCCTCTATTTCTTGTTACAGAACCATCTTCTTTTCTCAGTGCCATAATCTGTTTTCTTCCCTTACTGAGATGTCCCTTTGCTATCTTTAGGCTTTGGTTGTTTTCAATTGCTTTCCTCACTAGTTCACAGTTGAATTTCCTTACGTCTTCAGTGATACTTTTTCTTACTGTCTCGCATAGCTCTATATATTCCACTTTGGAAGTCACATCTTCTTTAGTTGTCCTCATCTCTCTTCTTTTTTGCATCAACATTTTGGTTTTTCCTGATAATTTGTTCACATGCAACTTGTTCTTAGACCCAGCTAATTTTGTTGCTGTTTCCATAAGAGCTTTGGTTACTTTTCTGTTAACTTCAGAGATGTCCACTTCTTCCGATGTTAGGCCTTCTAAAGCAGAGAACCTGTTCTTCAGTTCTAACTTGAAGGTATTATGGTGTTTTTTAAGGTTGGTTATGTCAATAGATTTTGTTTGTCTTATGAGCTTGCCACGTTCAAGTTTAGTGTTGAGGTGCATCTTACATCTCACCAATCTATGGTCACTACCTGTGTTGAACTTGTTTAGCACACTGCAGTCTTCTATGACGAATTTTTTGTTACACATAATAAAATCAATTTCACTTGTCGTCCCATTTGGATGTCTCCATGTCCATTTCCTGTGTGGCTTTTTCTTGAAGAAGGAGTTCAAGATGAAAAACCCTTCTGCCTCTGCAAACTCAACGAGAGTATTTCCACGCTGGTTTCTGTTGCCATGACCGAATTTACCTACTGAATACTTGTTGAACGGGATTCACACCTAAATAATATAGCAAACAAATCTACACACAAACTCCGTTTACTGGTGTGAAAGTATAATTAAAGATAGAATACAAGGGAAAATTGTATCTCCCGAGCTTTCGCTCTCCAACCGGGAGGCTTTCTCAAGGGTTGCAGACGTTACTAACAAGTCCGGCGAGTATAATAAACAGATTTCGAAACACTGATGGTCAGGAACGTCGTATTTTGAAAATTTGATCCTGGAGGCACGAGGCGATACACTGGTTTCTTTCATGCGGGGAATCATCTCAGCATATTCCTCCACGCGGACGGAATATCAACAGATTGGGTATCGTTGCATGCGTAGGGATGCGTGGAGATTTCAATACTCTCTCTGATCAGCGTACCTTTGTAGCCAGTATACGGCGCAATTATCTTTACCTTATCCCATAACGGGACTGCGTTTTTTTGTGCTACTTCTTTAGACAAGGCTGTTAAGGTCTTTCCCAATCTGATGTCTCTCATGTGCTCCTTAGTCCTTACAGCAATCGACCTTTTCGTCATTCCGATGTAAACTTTCGACGAACAGCCTGGGTACATCAGAGGTATCATGTACACTCCTGCTTCCGATTTCCTGTCTGGGTTTCTGCACGTGTTTGCTACTGCTCTGTGTATGCTGTTCGGGGATCTGATGCCGATGTGAAGCCCATGGCGTCTCATTAGACTTTTGAATGAGTAAGAGAAATTTGGGATATACGGCACAGATCCGGCGTAATGCAAGTTATCTCTTTTTGCCTTGGGGGTTGTACGATACCTGGACTGAACTCTTTGTAGGATTTTTCTTAGATCATATTCGGGAAACCAGCTGCAATGCCTTTATTAATGATATCTGCTATCTCTTTTTTCCTTGTTTCTACGCTGGAACAGACATTGAAAGCTCTTACAAAATATGTTCTAAATGCTGCCATTTTATATGAATTCGGAGATACAGACTTAGGTGCGATAAAGTTGGGAACTGTTATTGGTTTGTAGTAAACCGCCGTGTCAAGTCGGCCATTCCGATTTTTATGCAACATAACATCTAGGAATGGTAGTTTTCCTTCAGTTTCCCTTTCTAGGGTGAATTTGATTGATGGATGCAATGTATTGATTTGTCCCCAGAATTCTTGAAGGTCTGCGTCAGAATACTGCCATATGAAAAATATGTCGTCGACATACCTGAACCATATATGTGGTTTTTTGACAGTGCAGGAGAAAATTCTCTCTTCCAGTGGGCGTAATATTGCTTCTGCTAATATGCTTGACAGCGGTGAACCCATAGGAGCACCTCTGGTCTGTTTGTATATATTTCCTTGGTAACGAAAGAAATTGTTGTTCACAGTAAGGTTTAGGGCTCTTCTTATATCTTGCACCGCTTCTGGGGGAAACTCATCATCCCTGGATAACCATATCTCGAGATTGTCACAGGCCTCCTCTACCGGTATTGACGGGTATAAGGACGTTATGTCGAGGCTTGCTAATATGTCGTGCTCGTTCAAGACTACGCCTCTAGTCCTACTTATAAAGTCTTGTGTTGAACTAAGGGCGTGTTGAGAGGGTGGAAGGTATTTCTTGAGGAAAACTGATAACTCTTTCTCCAGGTGATATGTGGGAGCTCTAATTTTAGAGACAATGGGTCTCACTTTGTGCCCAGGTTTGTGGTGCTTAAGCCGACCAAACAGTGGTGGTATCGATGGTCCCGGTGGGGTGACGGTTGCTTTCTTGATGCTTTCTGGCAAGCTAGCCCACTTTTTCATCCCTTGTACTTTGGATACCAGGGTATTAGTCGGGTCGGTAGCAACTCTGGTCGATGCCATCTCGGTGATAAAGGCCTTCGGCTCGTCATCATAATCTTTCCTATTCATTATGGCAATCTGGTTCGATTTATCAGTGAGTGTTATTGCCAGATCCTCCCTCTTTTGCAAGTTCTTTATGATTGACCATGCTCGGGCGTCATGTTTTACTGCTGTGGCTAAACTTCTCTTCAGTTTTTCGGCTGCTAAGTGCCTCACTGTGTCCTGTTCGGAAGAGGGTAGTCTTTCAATGGCTGATTCCAGGTGCGGGATGATTTCCTTGATGTTGAGTTTCGCTCTGGGGCAAAACTTTGGGCCTTGTGTTAAGATATTCGTTTCCTCTGCAGTGAGTACTTTTTCGGATACATTTACAACAGGAATCTTGTTTTCCGTAGGGAATTGTAGATGTCCATCCGATAATTCACACAGTTTTCTGTGGTGCTTCTCTCTCATGATCCCTTCAACTCTTTCCACTAGCATGTGTGTTCTTGTTATCCATTCGTCATGTGTGTTCTTGTTATCCATTCGTCGTTATGGGATAAGGTAAAGATAATTGCGCCGTATACTGGCTACAAAGGTACGCTGATCAGAGAGAGTATTGAAATCTCCACGCATCCCTACGCATGCAACGATACCCAATCTGTTGATATTCCGTCCGCGTGGAGGAATATGCTGAGATGATTCCCCGCATGAAAGAAACCAGTGTATCGCCTCGTGCCTCCAGGATCAAATTTTCAAAATACGACGTTCCTGACCATCAGTGTTTCGAAATCTGTTTATTATACTCGCCGGACTTGTTAGTAACGTCTGCAACCCTTGAGAAAGCCTCCCGGTTGGAGAGCGAAAGCTCGGGAGATACAATTTTCCCTTGTATTCTATCTTTAATTATACTTTCACACCAGTAAACGGAGTTTGTGTGTAGATTTGTTTGCTATATTACCTACTGAAGTTTCATTCTGTTGCCGTTGCCCTATTTTTGCATTGAAATCTCCCATAATTATTTTCAAGTGCTGCTTACCTTTATTATTTAGATGACAAATTTTCTCATAAAATTCTTCAATTTCTTCTTCAGGATGACTTGTGGTGGGTGCATAAGTTTGAATAATCTGAGCCTGGTATCTTTTCGAGAGTTGGATAACAAGTCGTGCAGCTCTGTCAGAGGAACTTTCAACTTCTACAACTTTATCCTTCAGTTTCTTGTTTATTATAAATCCAACACCACTAGTTCTGCCAGTATCTGTCCCACGATAGTAGAAGAGATATCCACTTTTCAGTTCGATGAGATCTTCTCCTTTTCTCCTTACCTCACTTAGCCCCACGATGTCCCACTTGATCCTTTGTAGTTCCTCTTCCAATTCAAGAAGCCTTGATTCAGAAGATAGGGAGCGTCCATTGTAAGTAGCCAAGGTCAGCATCAGATGGCAGCCTAGTCCGGTCCTCCGGGGATTCTTAGCACCCTCTGCCTTCATGTCGCACTGGCCGCTGCCTTGGCCAGGTACATTCCAGCTGCCGGAGACTGAGGGCCAAGATTTAAGTTGTGGAATCATTTTGGAGGGTTTGGCCATAACTCACCACGCTGGCCAAGCGGGTTGGTGAGTGTGGGATAGAATTTCCTCTAATCCCGATGGTATAGTTATACCGCTATGGGCGGTCGTCAGAGCCCCTTTAGTGGGAACAGGATGCACCACGAGAAGGCGGGGTTGACATTTGTCAAGGAGAGGCTGTGATGTTACGCATCACCTGACCTTACATCACCTGACCTTTAGTATATATATACACACATATATGTGTGTGTGTGTAAGGGGTTACTGCGATTGCGAAGGGCCCCGTGAAAAGCTATTGTTTGGGGCCCCGCAAAGGCTGGAGGCCATCACTGCCAACAATTTCAAAAGGGTTACACAAATTTGATGGATGAATACCATGAAGGCAGACCTTAAACATCCAGCACTCCGAAGCATGTTCACACCGTTGACGACATGATATAGGATAATAGGTGTATCAAAATCAAGGAAATTGCCAGTACATTAGAAAATGCGTATGAGACTGTTTATTTCATTATTCATGAGCAGCCGGGATTTCAGAAATTTTGTGTGATATGGGTGCTACATTTACTCACTGACCAGCACAGAAACCAATATTTCCTGTTGTCTTTGGCTCTTCTGCAACAGTAAAAAAAATAAATAAAATAATTTGACCCTCATTTTTTTTAGGGTCAAGTTTTTTGCATCGAATCATCACAGGTGATGAAACATGGTTTCACCATTTCAATTTTGAAACCAAGTGATCATCCATGGAATGGAAACATGTCACCTCTCCAAAAAGGAGGAAGTGCAAAGTCCAACCGTCTGCGGGGAAAGTGTCATGGCAACTGTTTTCCTTGACTGTGAAGGTGTTTACACAGAATTTCTGCCAAAATGGATGACTACCAATGCTGGCTGACTCATATTGCCAAACGCTACAAAATTTGCTAAAGGCAATTAAGGACAAATGCCAAGGTAAGTTGAGCGAAGGTGTCATTCTGCTACGCAATGAAACCCTACCCCACACACCACAGAAAACAAAGGAATTTCTGCAGTCATTCAAGTGGAGGAAGTGGCAACATCCACCATACAGTCCTGACTTATCCCCATGCGACTACCATTTGTTCGTTAAAATAAAACAGGACCTTAGTGGATAACGATTCCAAACCGACGAGGCTGTGAAAACTGCAATCCTTAATTGCTTGCACCAAACTGGAAGAGACTTTTTCTGTACAGGTATGGATAAGTTAATCACACGTTCTGATAAATGTTGTACCTTTAAACCAACATACATCCTCTGAGTATATCTCTCGATTTTTTTTTTTATTCAACAGTGTAACTAACTTTTTGATCTGCCCACATAATTTCAAAAATATATATAACTACTTAATTAGAAAAAAATCTTTGGGAAGAATTTTTATAATTCCCTAAATATTTTCAACAATGCATTTAATTTTTTAAAAATTAATAAACACTTAAACATGGAAAGAATGAAACACACAGTATATAATTTTTTTTTTTGCAGGGTATAACATACTTGAACCTTTGTAATAAAAATCTTGCAGCTATTCCATCTTAGCAACAAGATAGTTTGGGAAAGGAAATTTCTAACCTTCTGAAGCTGCCCCAATCAACTGTAAGTAATGTTATGTTATTGTGATGTGGAAATGCCTAGGAGCAACAACAGTGTGATCATGACCTGGTAGGCCATGTAAAATGACACAGCAGGAGGTCCAACAAAATCTCCCATCCTCAGTTTGCATCATGCACCACTAGTTCCAAAATGCTCCTAGAAGAAACATCACCTCACAACGGTTCATCAAGAGCTGAAGTAAATGGGTTTCCAAGGCCATGCAGCTGCACACAAACATAATATTAGCAAGATCAACTTCAAGCATCCATTGGAGTGGTGAAAAACTCTGCACCAGTTGACTTTGGAGCAGTGAAAATGCATTCTCTGGTGTGATGAATCATGCCTCGTTATGTGGCAGTCCTACGAAAGAATCTGGGTGCGGTGGATGACAGGTAAATGCTGCCTGACCAACTGTGAAGTTTGGTGGAGGAGGCATCATGCTCTGGGGCTGTTTTTCATGATTTGGGCTGAGCCCTCTAGTTCTAATGCCGAGGAATCTTAATGCTGCAGCCTATTATGACATTCTCAACATTTCTACACTCCCAACATTATGGCAACAGTTCAGTGAAGGCCCTTTTCATTACCAACAGTTTAATGTCCAGTCCACAAAGCTAGGTATGTGCTGGAATGGTTTGATGAGATAGGTGTCGAAGAACTTAACTGGCCACCCTGACCTCAACCCTTGGAATACCTTTGGGATGAATTGGAACACCAACTGCAAGGCAGGTAGAACCGCCTGAAATAGCTAACTGACATGACTTATGCTCTTGTGGCAGAATGGAAGGCAATTACTGCAGCAACATACTAAATTATAATGGAAACCCTTCCATAGTAGTAATTGTGATAACAATTTTTGAGTTAAAAAACATGGAGCACAAAAGTATTCATGATAATTCTGTACAAAAAAAAAACCCAACAGAAGCTGCACTTCTGAGCCCCTTTATAACGCTCCAGATTTTAAAAGTCCTTTAATTGTGGTGCTAAAATACACGTTACTGCACACATGCACATTCTTCTTCACTTTTATATAAAAAATAAATAAACTGAATAACTATTTATGCAGCTTTGTTTCTGCAAAAAAAATGAAAGAAACTTAAAGTCTAACATTTAAATAGGTAACAAAAGTTCCGGGAGCAGAAACAGTGCAGCACGGTGACGCCTGCCACAGATTCTTAGAAAGGTGTGCAGACTCTTTATCAATTTTATTAACATTGTTTTCAAGATTTCTTTAAATTTTAAAACAAAGGAAGGGAAATTTCTATGCATTTTCAACATTGGCTCTTATTCCAGAAGTAAAGCTGTAATCGATAGATCACGCACGCAACTGTTTTCCCCCCATTTCATTTCAGCTTTCATTCTTTACAAACAGATAACTTCAATTTGAAGAGATATAATTGCTTTTCTTCAGCTTTAAAATCAAAGAAGCGATATTTTTGTGCACTTCTGATGCACCACGTACATTTGGTGTGGTATTTTGAATGCTAATGGTCACTTTTTTTTGCACAGAGGCCTAAACTTTAATCTGACTAAAAGTTAGATTAAGGTTGGTTTTCTTTTCTTTACAAGAGCCATATTTTTAAAGTGTTTTCTCCGTTTCTGTGACTCAGAAATGGAGAAAACGCTTCTGTCAGCTGCGAAAATGTAGAAACGCTTCAACTTACGGAATATGTCGATATTCCACAAGTTTATGTTGCAACTTTTCTTTTTGCTTCCAGATGCCTTCACTTCAGTTAGATTGATAAGATGTTTTCTTCTTCCTCTTTTTTTCTTTTTCTTTTCAAAAATCATATTTTTACACATTTTTATCGTACGTCTTCCACGATTGCATTATGAGGCATTCCGGTGGCTGATGCTCAAAATTTTGCCTTTTTTTATATTGGCTTCCAGATAGCTCTTTCAGTTAGATTTTTTTTTTTTTTACAAAATCCATATTTGTTAAGTGTTTGCAACATTGCCTTCTGTCTCTGAGACCATGCAGCATTTCGGAAGTTGACAATCGAATTTCATTTTATTTTATTTATTTTTTTACTTCCACATAGCTTTCTTTATCTCAGATTTTTTTTTTTACTAAAACCATATCTGTATGCATTTTTAGTGCCTCCTGCTTCATTTCCAAGGCTGCATTATGCGGTATTCTGGAAGCTGACAGTCGCTGTTTTTTTTTAATTATTACTTTCTTCCAAATTGATTCATTTCACATTGATGAGGTGAATTTTTTTTTGCTGTACAAGAACCATTGTCATTTTTCTCATTTTAATTTTATGGGGTTTAATTATATCAATGAAAATGCTCCCATCACATTTTCACAAATTAATAAATTTTTCTTAAAACTGTAGTCAATTCACAAATTGGGTTTCAAAGAAAAAAACTTATATGGACCCCTGTTTTACAAATCAAGTTAAATGTGGCGAAATTACTGCTGTTTCCAAAGTTGACATGATCCTTACCTCCTCTAGCACAGTCACCTAAATAATGGCCAGTACAACATAATTGCTGCAAGAAATAGTAAGAGCAGAATGTAAAAGTTTAATCAATTAGCCAAATACAAAATAAAAAAAACCCTGTGAATTTTAAATTATTTATTATTCTTATGCTTTCTGACCATTATTTTTTTTAATCCAAAAGAATTTAAAGAATGATGTTTAAGTTCTGAATGAAATAAAATAGTTCTAGTTTATTTTGCATTTCTTATCAGGAAAAAGCTAGTTTGCCCATTGCAACTAAATACTAATTTGCACTATTATCAAAATCTCAAACTGACTCATTTTTAAAACTTCACGTTGTTGCAGTGTAGAACAATAAATTTTATGGCAAAATAAGCATCCCTTTAACTTGCAAACAGCTTTTAAGTTTTCCTTTTTGCATTGCAGACTTCCAAAAAAGATTCTGCTCCTGGGACAAAAGTCAACAATAGATTCAAACAGGATAAAAGAGATTAAATTTTTGCAAAACACAATGCATACTCAAAACTAGAATGTTGTTAACATAGATGTAAAAATATCTATTAAACATACCAAGTCATATATTTGGTTAGCTATGTGTACCTTCTCATCTGCATCTTCTAGGGCTTTGTAGTAATCCTAAAACATTTTGAAGCAATAATAAAATTAGAAAAAATATGTTCTCTCTTTAAGAACAACATATTAAGCACATTATAAAAAATGAATATGCAGTAAGCATATTCATAAATGCTTGCCAATTTATAATTTCAAAATGTTTTGAACACACACAATTAAGACCATAACACACAACTAAGACCGATGTCATACTTGCCTGAATAAGATATGCATGAATTTTGACAGTTGAAAAAATATTTTGAGGCCACAAAAATAACATATGAGCAGGGGTCCAAAATTACACTCGTCTACTCGCCCACTACAAATAAAAAATTATAGCTGACGAGTAATGCTACAAGGCAACCATTAACCCACCGGTTAATGGCTGGCTCTGACTAGTGACATACATTCATCAAGCAGATAAATCAATCTTGCACCTTACACAACTGAATTCTAGGAGGAGGAATCAGAAAACTTGCATTTTCCTGAACTGGGAATGCCAGCAGCCATTACATTAAATGCCATTATAAGCTGCCTAACAAGTAAGGCATTTTCAGATTATCACACTGCCAAATTGCATTAAAGAAGGGATTATAACTTGTGCTCCCCTCTCTCCTCTAACTGTTACCAGCCTCATGCTGTTTGGAAATCATCTGTCTGCTGTGTGTGTGTGTGTGTGTGTGTGAAAACCAAAGATCACCACAGAATGACAGGCATAAGATACACTGTTAACAAAACAACTTATTTTCACAGATTTTTCAGAGGTTTCAGAATACATCTGAAAAACATTTTGTTTGGTCTCCACTTTTTGGACAACAGAGACAAAATTTTCACTTCTCAGTTTTTCCCAAAATCTCTCTTGTTAAAATTTAGATATGTAATTACAAATTGTAATCTTGCACTCTTGTTGAGCTTTCAATGATGACATATCAAAAATGACATTCCCTTTGTACTCAGTAAAATAATGTTTCTATACATGCTGCTCTTTGTGTACACATTTTTAGATCTCTCATATTCAAAAACAAGTAGGGCCACAATAAGACACACACACTACACTTGGCAATGAGAACAACTGTTAGCCTTTGAAAAAGTGATGGCTTTGCTAAGATATTCGAACCTGATTTTATACTCATATATTTTGTCTATGAGAAAAACAAACAAAGACATTGCTCTTTCTTCCACGCTTTATCAACACATAGCAACCGAAAAATTGTTGTCCAGTCACTACTGGGGATCCGAACCTCAGGTCTCTTGATATCTAGCTGAGCGTGTTTTTCTGTCAGCATCTGACATAAATCCATACGATGGGCTCAGTTACTGAGACGTCTCCATCTGGTGGGCATTAACGGCACTGGCTATACATTAATTATAGCAGTTAAATCCAAAGGGCGAGATCCAAAGTGAAAATCCTCCAAATATGCAGCGTCAGTGAACAAACAAAGACATTGCTCTTTCCATGTTTTATTAACACATAGCAACTGAAAAATTGTTATCCGGTCACCGCTGGGGATCCGAATCCCAGATCTCTCGATATAAAGCCGAGCGCATTAGCCTGGCTACGGTGGTCAACAATCAACGGTGCTATGTGTGTTTTTCTGTCAGCACCTGACATCATAAATCTGTAAGATGGGCTCATAAAACATGGAAAGAGCAATGTCTTTGTTTATTCACTGATGCCGCGTATTTGTAGGATTTTCACTTCGGATCTCGCCCTTTGGATGTAACTGCTATAATTAATGTATAGCCAGTGCTGTTAATGCCCACCAGATGGAGACATCTCAATTACTGAGCCGATCTTATGGATTTAGACGCTAACAGAAAAACACACATAGCGCTGTTGATTGTTGGCCACCATAGCATACGGCTAATGCGCTCGGCTATATATTGAAAGATCTGGAATTCGGATCCCCAGCGGTAACCGGATTACAATTTTTCGTTTGCTATGTGTTGATAAAACGTGGAAAGAGCGATGTCTTTGTTTGTTCACCGACGCTGTGTATTTGGTGGATTTTCACTTTGTCTATCACACCTGATATTTGGTATCATATTTCTTGTGATCCTGAAACTACAGCTTCAGTTGCAGAAGAAAGTGAATTTCAACCCTTGCAGGTATGATACAGTAATCTGTGATAGTTGAAGTGTATGTGTGTCATGTGTATATATAAATAACAAAGAAAATTTGGGAATAAATGTCTGTATTTTTATTTTATGTGTCAGGGTTTAAATTACATTTTTCTAAATTTAGCATCATTGAAAAGCTTATGCTTCAGTAAATGTGTTACAGTAATGCTTATAAAGCTGTTCATGATTCAGCTAAGGCTCATTAGTTGCTTTGTATACAATCATGAATCCTGAACTCTACCCAGATGTTCCGGACAATTAAGCACTACCAACATTGTGGCAGTACTTTGGGAAAGGCCCACACCTTCATCACCAGGATAACATGTCATTTTGCTTATATTGTTGAAGATTGGTTTGAGGACATAACAATAAAAAAGTTGGGACTGACCAGCCCAACATCCTGATCTGAACCCTTTACAGAATCTCTGGAACAAACTTGACTCTTGGGTGTCTGTAAGAAGAGATCGTCCGATGACAAATAAAGCTGAACTGACCACTGCATTAAAGACTGAATGGCAGAACACATTGGCAGATACAAAAAAAAAAAAAAAAAAAAAAAATTTTTTTTAAGAATATTTCATAAAGATTAGAGGCAATCATAAGGGCCAAAGGTTCCAGCAGCACATAATATCAAAGCCCATGCAGTATGTGTGCACTTTATTTCACCTTCAGCAGGAGCTGATTAAAACACATCAGGAACAATTGCAGACCTAAAGGTTATATACCAATGATTAAGATTACAAAAAAAAAAAAAAAAAAAAAAAATGCAGCTATTAAATCTACAGATTTATGTACATGAATTTTAGCATTTAGTACAACACAGGATTTTCATCATCTCCCTCCCTCCCTCCACACACATGTTTTTGTCACCAATAACAATATTAGATATTTTGCTGAAAGGAAAAATTATAATGACATATATATCTACATTTTAACTGGTAACAAATGCCTTCAAAAATCAGTGGTGTATTATTACCTGGTTGATTTTTTCAAAATCTGAGTCCCTTTCAACTTGTTTCATTTTCTTAGCATTACTAAAGAAGACCTTTACCCTTTCATCCAGGCTATCAATAGCATCTGCAAAAGTACATTAAAAAAGATAAACCGGTCCATAAAATTAAACTCCACTGTTTAAGAATTAGTCATCAATCAATATATATATATATATATACTTAAGAGCAAAACTGAAGACTAAGGAAAAAATTTTAGAATTTAACACGAAGGGTGCAAAATAACCTGAAAATCAAAACGCGCAACGCAGCAGTTTTGAAAATTCAGAATTCACATTCTATAAAGAAGATACCTAAGCAAAAAAATACATATATAATTTTGACTCACACCTAGTACAACATAGAAAAGGTTATGTATCTACCTGTGTGAGTAAAAGGAGAAAAGATAAAAAAATAAAATAAAACAACTGAATGTAGAAGGTGTCGAGAATACTGAGCCTTGGCTTTATCAAGGACCAGCAAAAACTCTGCATTTTCTCACTTCTACAAAGACCTAGTTGGAAATGGGTTTCTGCAAGGCCATAGATGCAAGTAACATTCCCACCTAAAATAGTTTAAAAAATATATATATAAGTCATGTCCTCCGTAGAGTAGCATGACCTAGCACTAGTTAACAATTTCGCTTGCATCCATTAACCTTCATGGCCCGACCCATGCTCTTCATCTGTTACTATTAAACAGAGAGAAGAAGATTAAAGAGAACTCAAGCTGTGAGAGTGACATAATAAATAGAAATGATTTTCAGCTATAACGAAATTCCAAGTTCGTTTGAGAGAGAATTTAAACCTGAAAAACAATGCAAAAGAAATCCAAATTTTACATTGCAATTAAAAAAGGAAATGTTAATTTATAACGAACAGATTTTTGAAAGAAAACTTGAGTCTAAAACCCCTACTCTACAACTTATGACAGCACGAAAACGAGAATAAGTTAAAGATAATAATTAACTAAAGAAAACTTTGTGAAAGTTATATACCTTAAACAGTTAGTTGCAATATGTACAAAGTATTTCAGCAGTGCTTTAAGTGCATAATTAATTAGTTATTAAGAACTTTACTACTTTGAAAAAACAGCGCATAGACAGCGCATAGAACAGGAACAAAGCTTAGCCATCTTCTGTTCCTAGGTACCCCAAAAGACGCTCAAAGTTACAAAGAAAAGTAAGAGTTAAAACCCGCATAAATGTTAACAGACAAACCAATGCTTAAAAGCTGAAAAGCTAAAAAACGACAGAGAAAAGGTACATAAAGTACAAACATTGAACTTATAAAACCTAGAACCCAAAAACAAGGAAGAGAGCTTACCTCTTGTGTGACAAAAACTTTTCTCCTCACAAGAGGAGAACAAGGCTGACTTAAGAGCTGACTGTTGAACAAATGTGTTTGTCAGGAGATCAGTGTTCTCATTTCCAAGTATTTTGGTAGTTAACATTTATTGTTAACTGCAAATAAATAAAAGTGGTATAAAACTGCACCTGAATTTTTTTATTGAAAATGTATAAAGATGCGCAAAGAAGGTGCCTCAGACATTATCTTCAAGAATATTCTTTATTGATATTAAAAAACTTCATTTTTAATGTTTCAGAGAAACAGAACAAAACTTTCTACCAGTTGTAGTACACAGCAGAGGAATGAGAATTTTTTCTGGAAGCAAACCATGTTCAGCCAATCCTCAGCCCCCTAAATGCACCAGGTCAGGAACATAAAAAAATGTGTTATTGTTTAATATTAAGAGTCCAACATATTTTGCTGAAAGAAAATATTATAATGACACATATATCTACATACTTTCCTCCTGGCATTGAACACCAGATAGTACATTTTGGTGGACTACAAATCAATATATATATATATATATATCTGCTTAATTTAGGATGTAAATTAGTGATGAGATACACTGGGTCAGTATTAAACTTTTGGACACTAATTTACATTTTTTACATTCCAACTGATCTTGAAGTATCTGTGATTAGAAGAACAATAAATTTTGAGTTCAAAAACTTTTAGTCATTTGACTACAGAAATTCACAGACCAGAATTTTTGTAGTCAAATGATAGTTAAAACATTTGATCATTTTCTGTAGTTAAAGCTTTTGATCATTTTCTATAGTTAAAACTTTTGACCATTTGATTACAGAAATGCATATACCATAAAAATACCATAAGCTTAAAATGCTTGCTTACAGTCACCAGTTATTTAACAATTCCTTCAGCTCCAATACCTTTCTCTGTTTGCCAAACTTAAAAAATCTGATAATTGCTATTGGTTCATGTACCTGTTTTTGGACTTTAGCAGTTTCTAGTTATTTGTTCAAATCAAAAGGGATGAAGGAAGTGGTTTACACTCAAGAACAGCATCATATAGGAATGACAGTGCAACCTCATTTACAAATTTTTCAATTTTATACACAATTCTACATTAGTCCCAATATTTTACTGTAGTTTCTATAACTTTTTTAATTTGGCTGTATGTAATTCATTTATAAGTTTCTTGCAATTATACATCAAAATTTGAATTTCAGATTATCAAAAATACACACTTCTTTGATTCTTTTATACACAACCCGGTATGTTACAACTTTGATGTAATTGAGACGTGTTGTGTCTCTTCTTGATGAATCCAAAGTTGAACCTTGATTCCATCAGAAAAGGGTATGTTGTTTACTTTTGGGTTGGATAAAAAATTGTTTTCAAATTTCTTGACCCACACACATATGTGCTATTTAAAAATTGACAGATTTCTGGGGCATAACTTTGTGACTCCACCATTTTGTGGTGAAAAAGAGCACTAGACATATCATCAATATTTAATATTCTGGTTTCAAAAGCACTCATGATACTCAGATGAAGAAAAAAGGTTTTAATTCATGAGTTTCATGCTGAAGCACAAAACAAAAGCTGTTAATTCATGAGTTCCATGCTGAAGCACACACACACACACACACACACACACAAAATGGTTAATTCATGAGTTCCATGCTGAAGCACAAAAAAAGCTGTTAATTCACGAGTTCCATGCTGAAGCACTGGTCACAGATTATAAGTTGTGAGGATTTCACTTAATTTAGAATCAGGATGTTCATTGTCAGATACATACATACATACATACATACATATCACTGATATTCAGAGGTCAGCTCCTTACAGAAAGAACTCACTGCTGCTGTATCAGATGTCTCCATTTACAGCAACCTTGGCACGCAACTCGAGCTTCATTAACACCCATCACATCAGCACACGAGACCTTTTGTACTTCATACTCATTATCTTTTTCTCGTGCAGACATTCCTGAATCTGGTCCTCCCATGATTTCCTTGGCCTTCATCTACTTTCTTCCCTGCCACTTAGGCTGAATAAATTCATCTCATCACTCATTCTTTCAACATGGCTAAACAACCTAAGAATGTTAGTCTCCACCTTACCAACAACATTTTGCCTCACATTACACATCTGCAACACATCTTTATTTCTCACATGATTAGAGCTTGTCTTACCACAATGCATCTTCCCAGCACACAAATGACTCCTATGTCTTTTCTGAAGAACCCAGGTTTCACTGCCATGCATCAGAGTAGGAACAATTACACTTTCACATACAGCCATAAATATTGTCAGATAGAGTCATAAAAAAAGAATGAAACTTCATGTATATCTTCCGTTTATGGAAAAATATACTTTATACATACCTGAGATATTAAAATAAAAGTTGATATAACATATCTAAATATTCTATTACTCACGTCAAATGTTATGGTCATGAGCTCTGTGATGCACAGCTATGTAATGATATATACAATGCAATAACTCTGCTGCAAGGTGAAAGATGTTACTTACTTAGCACTCGTTCATTGTTGACTGCCGTAAGTCAACAAAATGGCGCCGAGAATTTTGTGTAATCTTCTTTGTTATCTGCATGGTCCAAGTGTAGAACAGCTTCATTTCATGACTTTGTGTAATCTTTTTATCTGTTGTGGTCCAAATTCAGAACGGCCTCATTCCATGGGTTTGTGAACATATGCTGCTCACAATGCAGACATGCTTAATTTCGAACTCAAATTTACAACGGATGTTAAAATCATAGTGATATGTTAATAACCAGAATTTAAAATTGAATACCATGATGAAATCCAAAATAAACCAATGGAATCAATTAAAACATTGAACGAGATAAAATATGTTGAACATAACTGCTGTTGATATCCTTCATACACTGCACACCCCGAAACCCACCACCATCTGCGTTCCCAGACGCGTTTCACACTAGTTTCTCCTAGGCATTCTCACCAGGTACTGAAGAATTCATTAGCAATCTTCTCTGCCCCTGGACGTCATGACGTATATCGTGCATGGGTCGCTACTGCATAATGAGACAGGTGCCACCTGGTGTGCGACTCTGACCTTCCTGTCTCTGTTGCTGTCTATTCTTTTGCTTCTCTGTTAATATTTTCTCCATGTACATTAAATTCTTCTACACATACGGAAGTTCATATGTATGGTGTGTTGTAGTTAACTGGATGGGCCTTCATAATTACAACAGATTCCACGATTTGTAGAGTTTTCCAATTCTTTTGTTGATTAATTAATTTCACGTTCTCCCATACTGGTGCACATTCATTTTTCATGCAGTAGTTGATAAGTGCGGTTTTATTTTGTTTTCTAAACCAATTGCTCAAATGCTCAGATATTCTAATTTTTAAATTTCTTTTAGTGCTTCCAATGTACTGACAATACATCAGAAGTCTTCTTTAGCATCTTCCTTCTTTCCCATTTAATTTCAGCTCTGATAACTCTGCAAAAGTTTAAGACAATGAAAGTTGGAGATGGAGTGATAAATTGTAAATTTTTTTATCTCATGATGTTTTTTCTGTTGCGTATTGTTATTAAATATAATTTTGTTCCCTAAATGTAGTTATTTCGGCATGCTAGTAAGTTGAAAGATTTTACTTTGGTATGCCTATGTACCAAAAGTGTACCAAGGAATGCCTGCTCTATGTTGCATGCTGCTGTCCATCATTGTTTAGCATGGCTGAAATCAACAGACTTTGACTCCTGTGGAGTGATGTAATATTCACAGTAATAATGAACACGTTGATGAAATTTGATGGTGCTGTGAAACTTCAAAACATTTTTCGAACAGGTTGAAATTTTTCACATTTGTATCTGTAATGGCAGAGAACAAATTCAGGGGGGGGGGGTAAGGCCTGAAAATTGTTTAATTTTTTTGTTATAATAGAGTGGCACTCTAATATACAGTGTATTTATAAATACAAATAAATGCATACACATACATACATATCACTAAGCTTTTCTCTGATATTCAGAGGTTAGCTCCACAAAGAAATACAAACTACCAGATAATTTTTACTTACTGTTGCCACATCAAACTCCTCCATTTACAGTGATCATGGCATACAACTTGGGCTTCACTGACATCCATCACACACCGTACACAAGATCTTTTATACTTCATACTCATAATCTTTTTCTCATGCAGACACTCCTGAATCTGATACTCTCATGCCTTCCTTGGACTTCTGCCTTTCCTTCCTGCCACTTGGGATAAAAAGATTTTCTTAGTAAGCATCTCATCACTCATTCTGTCAACATGGCCAAATCACCAAAGCATATTAATCTCCACCTCGCTGTTTGTGTCTTTTTAATCTGGTAAGTACACCAGTGTGGGGGATTGGCCCACAGCTGACGGTTCTAGCTGGTATACAAATAAATGCAAGTCCATAAAAAAGGTAGTATTACATTGAAAAAGGAATACAAAGGAGACAATTGTTACCACAGTGCCTAATTTGCTACAATTAAGTGGGAGGGTGTTAGAGAGTGGAAAAAAATTTAAGTCTTGGCAATGCTTCCTAGCTTTCAATGATAGTTATATCAAAAGTTGTTTTGAAATCCAAAACAGAGATTCTAAGTTCAGAGGCCAGTATTCTTGATCCTTGTTATCATTGCAATTGCTGTAATATCTACATGGGTTGGACAGAATAATGTAAACACTATGCTCAGAGATGCGACTTTTAATGCTGCTGCGGAAGTAGCAATACACAAAGGTATCCACCACTTTTTGGTTGTAATAGCTTTGTTTAGAACCTCAAGGTCCTTTTTAACTGCATTTAAAGTGTCTTGTAAAATTTCTTTCACAGTGATGATGAAATGAGCAACCTAACAGACTTCAAAAGAGGGCTAATTGTAGGTGGTTGGCTAGTTGGTACTTTCATGGCAACAGTCGCCAGGGTAGTGGGGGTATCGAGAGCTACTGTGTCTAGCGTCATGACAGTATACCGTGTTCGTGGCAAAACCTCATCTGTGAAACACAAGAGCAGCCAGAAAACGACCCTGACTGATAGGGATAGGGAGCATTAAAGAGTATTGTTACCCACAATAAGAAGACCACAATGCCAAAAATTAGTGCAGAGCTCTAATTTTTGGCATTGTGGTCCTCTTATCTTCAGACCCCAGTATTAACAAAAACAGTGCACAAGGAACTGCATAAACGAAATATTCATGGCAGAGCTGCTATTGCAAAACCTTTGGTGACCTGGGTGAATGCACAACGGTAACGGCAGTGGTGGCAGGAGATACAATGTGGACTGCCGATGCATGGAAGCATGTAATACGGTCGGATGAATTCACATTCACACTATTCCCCACAGCAGGATGCAGGATATATTTACACGTGGAGAACACTGTCAGAAGCGTACAGCCCAGACTGTCTGCTCCCAACAGTGCAGCAGGATGGTGGTGGTTTCGCCATGCTCTGGGTGGCCACATCATGGTTTTCTTTTTTTTTTTTTTTTTTTTTTTTTTTTTTTGTTTGGAGGTTTAACGACCGCCGTGAGCAACTCAATGGGCTATTAGCAGTCGCCCGTCCCTAATTTAGGGTCACTGGTTCCAGGGAAGGGAGAGAGCCAGTGCCGTAAGACAAACACAACATCCATGCCTGACCGGGATTCGAACCCGGACCCCTTACGGACGAATGATCAGAGGCCAACGCTTTAGACCACTGCGCCACCGGGGCGGCATCATCATGGTTTTCAGCAGGTCCCCTGATCACCTTGAAAGGATAGATGACTGGCAGGGCATGTGAAACCATTTTGGCTGACTAAGTCCATCTAATGACTCAGGCATTGTTTCCTGCAGAGAATGCCATCTATCAAGATGATAACGTCCCAATTCACAGAGCTCAGAATGTCCAATCATGATTTGGGGAACATAAGGACGAACTTTCACACCTTCCTTGGCCTCCTTAATCACCAGACTTAAACCTCATCAAGCCACTGTGGTCTGTGTTGGAAAACAGAGTAAGATCCCGTTATCCTCCTCTTGCATCTCTCAAGGACCTGGAGAAGTTTCTGCATGAAGAATGGTGTAACATCCCACTAACCACCATCCATGATTTGTATGCGTCCATTCTAAGGAATATTCCGGCGGTTTTGAAAGCCAAAGGTGGTCCCACACCCTATTAGGTACGTAAAACCTTCTTTTCCTAGGTGTTTACATTATTCTGTCCAACCCCTGTGGGATCTAGGCCTTTTTAGGTAAAAGAAATATAAGGTGGTGATTTTCTTTACCTGTTTTTTTTTTTTATTTATTTTTTTCTAACTGTGCAAAGTTTTGCTGTTTTTCTTCACCAAGTTGTCTTGCCTAGTGAACTGCCCTGAAGATTATTTTGTGGCACCATGACATCTGGTGTAAACCGACAAGCAACTTTCTGGTATTGAGAATCTCACAGTCGGAAAGGACACAACGCTGGGTTTAGTTGGCTCTTTTAAGCATTTACTCAGCTGAGAAAATTATGGGGCTGTCTGTACATTGCTGATATCACAAAAACACAATGAATACTAGTCATAAGTATAAAACAATAGTTCACAGAATTAAATTTGAATTGATGGCTGTAGTAAGTTTTATCATGTGTATAATTCATTCCTAAGTTCTGATATAATATATATTCATTCCTAAGTTCTGATATATACAAATATTGAAAGAAAATATATACAGCAATCTATAATAATAATATATACAGCAATGATATAATAGTGCAAATCAATAAAATTAGCAACACATATGTTCACATAATGGCATAAACAAGGAAACACATACTTTGTACTTGTAGATCCATTTCTCGCATTTCTGTGAAACGATCGCGAAGTTCTTGTGGTAAATGCTCTATCACTAAATTTGTAGGAAAAACAGAAAAATTAGAAAAAATTTAAGAATAGTTCATAATGTTGTACATTAGATATATAATTGGAATTATATTAGTTCCTGAAAAATGTATATGACAAATGTCTTTGCAGTTAATAGTGGTACAGAATCTTGGATCTATGTTAAATTCAAAAATGTGGTACAAATATTGAAAGAAAATATATACAGCAATCTCATCAACATGAGAATGTAAATAATGAACAATAAAACTTTCAACAGAATGCAGTTGCAATCATTGAGGGAATTATATAAAAATGACACTTTAAATAACGGCAACATGTACATATTTGAAAAAATAAATAAATGATACTGCACTAACTTACCACAACATGCCTTCAACAAATCTGTCAAGTCTATGAATTACTGTCATATGGGCAGAAGTTTTACATGCCATCAATAAAATGATTCTGACTTACGCCTGCAATCAGTTACTAAATTCACATACACACAAAGTTTGCAATGTTATATTTTTCATATAATGGTTCATTCAACTTGGCAAACAAATCAGAATCACAAGGACTTGCACTGGAAGTAAAGCATTGGAAGGACTAGTTGACACATTAAAAACTATGAACACTATCTGCATCTCAGTGCTGGTTTCTGCTGGTGCTATAAGTAATGGAAATAATACTGAGAATTTACTGTTACATTCTGAACTATAGCATGACTGAATATCACATTTTCCAATCATATTCATAGACTCAATACATTTGAAATGGTGCTAGGCTTGTTTGTTTCTGGGTATAGCTACTACCATGAGCACTCCTTTGGAGTCGCATGTCTGTAATTTGGGGTCACTGGCCCCAGGGAAAGGAAAGAGCTCACACAAAGTTGGATGACTAACCAGAAACTAGCACCTCTGAACACTCAACCACAGAGCAGCAACTAGGCTCTTGTCAAGTCTTCTTTAGGATATGGCAATACATGATATCAGCACTCGGCAGATAGGTGTACATTTCACTTCCAGTTAGTGAGAATGAGCCCTGCCCACAGTATAGCCACTTCCAAACCTCTGGAATATGACAGAGAACAATGCCCAACAATTCTTCACAAGAGAAGATAATCCTTTAAAGTTACTGACATAATTCGTGGACATTACACAATGCCAACATATGCAAATTCTGAAAAGTTCTGTTACTGATCTACATGTTAAAAAAAAAAAAAAGGGACGAGACCCACTCTGTCCTTAACATACACGAACTCCTTCCAGTGATGGATTATCTGATATAGTCCTACAGCTATTTGTTAAAATAATTACCCATCTCGCAACTGTAAAGTATAGCAGCAAGGCACCGCCATGCACTTTTTATTACTTTTTATACATCCTGCACACAGCAATGCAAATATGTACATTATCATATGGCATCACTCTTACCAGAACTGCTCATGCTATCTTGCCACAGACATCAACAAGGATCACTTAGCTAATCACATTCAATGACTTCCACACATACGACAATGAATCATAAGCTTTAGGGTGAATTTGCATATGTGCAAGCAAATGTTGAGTTATTGTGGTAAAACTTTGTTTTTAGATAATCACTGTTGCAAAATGTAAAAAAATTCAGTCCATGTACATCTGATTTCATGTATGTGTTAAAATCAATTATGAATTAAAAGGTCATCAAATCTGGCAAAAATCCAGGCAACTTGTAAAATATAAAACAGCCATTTTGGGAGGGAGAAAGAATGAGTGACAATGTTTTATAACTACAAAATAACACAGCAATTTTACCTCGAAACTGTTTTCACTCATGTTCACAAACGTGTCCTTAAACAGTCTGAGTAGCAACGAATGAAACATCAGTATGATGAGCAAACACATGTAACATAATTAGTGCAAATTATGTTTAAAGCATTCACATCATAAAACTAGTACTACATACAATTTGGCTGAAGAACATACCTATTTGAAAAGGTTCTTTCTAATCTGAAGTGTAGTCATTTCTAATTACTGTTCTGCAGTGCTTCACTTTACCTTTTCATATTAGTTTTTCTTGTCCTCACCTGTATGAATATCTAATCCCTTCCCCTGAGAAATGATTGCTTAACTCCACACCATTACGGAGTACACACACTGTGTGGTTTGAAGATGACCAGTGCCGGAGGATGGCAAAACACATGACTACAGAAAATACAGCCCATGAACAATGACTGAAAATAATGAGGTAAGGAACTTTACTGTTACGTAGAGCTTTAACTTTGGACTTCTTAAATCATTTTAAAAAAGTTTGAGAATCTACAATTTTAACTAGGAAGATTAGTGTGAAGAATTACCTTCTCAAGATACACACAGATTAAATGAAATAACCCATCCAAGAAAACAATACTGATTTCCTCAAAAATTAATCTCTCCTCAATTAAAGACAACAGCAAACTGTTCAGAATCAGAGAAAAATGGCATTTCTGAACTTTATTCAAAATACAACCAAGCTGATCAAACTGACATGGGAAAAGAAAAAGAAAAAAAAGCCACAGTAGAATAGTTCGTGAAAATAACATATACTTTTGTAGTTGTTGCAGTTGTGAGTGTTACCACAACTATATTGTAGAAAGGTTAAGAGACAACTGCATTAAATATGTATCAGGAGTGATTGTGAGATGAAACAAGACTCTGAACCTGTTTTTTTTTTTTTTTAGATTGGAGGTTTAACGACCACCGTGAGCAACTCAATGGGCTATAAGCAGTCGCCCGTCCCTAATTTAGGGTCACTGGTTCCAGGGAAGGGAGAGAGCCAGTGCCGTAAGACAAACACAACATCCATGCCTCACCGGGATTCGAACCCAGACCCCTTACGGACGAATGATCAGAGGCCAGTGCCTTAGACCACTGCGCCACCGGGCGGCACTCTGAACCTATACCTCAGTGATACATATATGCATACTACTTATATATTATACTGTATATTTGTAATGTATTATACAATACAGGTACACATTGTTCATATATCACACACACATTATATTAGCTAGATCCACAACATTTAATCACTAGCGCTTGTGCAGTTTAACTTCGCACCTTTTTTGCACCAATTTTGTTTTCAGTATGTTAAAAATATTTTGAAAAACACATTTTCAAATTTTATTTATGTTAAAGATCTCCACAAAATTGTGAAATTTGACTTCAAAAACTGCTTTTTTGAAGTCAAATTATGCACTTCAGAACATTTAGGCAAACTATGGAAATCAGTTCAGTTCTGGATGCTTAAGTCCTACTACCATAACATCCTACAGTGATTTTTGTTAATTCTGCAATTAGCTCATTGAAACTTAACTAACAAAAATTGTTTGATATAGATACAGCTGCCAAAATTATAAAAATAACATTCCTTTCAGCATACACTACAGTTTCGAATCTGTAAAGGCACTTTAAATTTTCTCTTCACGACACTTTTAGAAATGACATGATGTGGATATTCACAAATATTCAAGAAATGCATATAGCATATTAAATCCATTTATTTCTTATGGTGTAGTAATCACAGAGATTCGCCAAGCTTTCGCACTCCACTGGGAGGCTTTTTCACGGCAACGGTAGACATAAAAATGCATTATGTCTACCATAATGTCTACCGTGTTAATAGAACTACATTTTTGTCTACCATGCATTATGTCTACCATAATGTCTACCGTGTCAATAGAACTACTTTACCGTTGCCTTGAAAAAGCCTCCCAGTGGAGTGCGAAAGCTTGGCGAATCTCTGTGATTACTACACCATAAGAAATAAACGGATTTAATACGCTATAAGCGTTTCTTGAATATTCATATTGTGGTGTATTAAAAATAACGTTTCTTACATAAAACTTGAAAACCTGGATACAGGCTGGATGTATATTCTTTACCCAAATATTATGCAAAACACACACCGTATAATTAACTGTCCAGCATGGGAAAGTAGCTCTTTTACTGGATTGGCTACATTTGTGTCGATAGAACTACACCTCAAACTTAAAAAAAAAATAGTTAAATTCTGTGAGAGATTGGGAGAATTGGGTAGCAACATGTAACTGAAGTAAAGGATGTGTAAAAAATAAAGGAACATGCTTAAGCTATGTAAAAATAATATTTTTGCACGGAAACTTTTAAAGTATATCTTTAGTTCTTCTTCAGCCAGAGTTTGGATGAAAACTCTCATCTAACTTTTTAGTTCTTCATCCAGAGTTTCCATCCAAACTCTGACTGAAGATATAGTTTAAAAGTTTCCATGGAAAATATAACCTTTATGTATTTAAATGTGTTCCTCTATTTCTCTGCACATAGTTAAATTATCTTTTAACTTGAAGAGCTTTCGAATGTTCGTTATATATTCTGAGTTCTTTTGTATATTCAGACATTTCTAGCCTCCAGACCTTTATCAAGGACTGTTCTCAAATACTAGAAACTGTATCAAAGGCTTTGTTTACACAGAAAAAAATAAAATTGTGTTGCAATGTTCCCAATGTATTACAACCAGCTCTTAAATTAAAATCTTATTATTGATTTTGTAAGTATTACTTTTGAATTAAGTTGTTGAAAATGCTATTTATAAGTTTGTAGGTTCATTCAAGTTTATCTGTTCAATAAGCAGGGTTCTTTTTTTCATTTTCAACAACTTAATTTAAAACTAAGACTTACAAAATCCATAACAAGATTTTAACTTAAGAACTGGCCATAATGTATGAGGAACCTGGAAACAAAAAATTTAAATTCTTTCTGTGTAAACAAAGCTTTTGATACAGTTTCTAATCTTTAGAACAGGTCTCAGTAAAGATCTAGAGGCCAATTAGTTTCTTAATAGATAAGCTTATAAAGCTTATAACATGTTACAATGCTACTGGTGGTGAACTTATGTACAGATGAGCTGTATGACCACAAATAATCATGCAACAGAACAGATCAAAGAATTTTATTATCTGCTAAAACATTAATCCATTACAATACACATTCTTGCAACTCAAGAAAATATATTTTAGAGGTGTAATTTTGCACTGTATCAAACAGATAAACAATCAATACAAATTTAACAAGCAGTATCAAAAAACATACTTTCTAAATAATCTTCCAAGTACAACATCTTGTGTTTTATTAGGATGTCTCTAATGAGAAATATCAATAGCACAGCTACCAGAGGCAAGCCAGAGTGAATGCTGGACTTCTAAAACAAAGGAGCAATTTATCTGGAAGAAAAAAAAATGAGAGAAAAAGTATATTATATATAGGAATAAGCCCCAATCTTTATTTGTTTAATCTTGAAATACTTCTCAAAAATGCCAAGTTTTACCAATAAAACAAGGACATGCAATTTTACACACTTACAATGGCAACAAAGTTTTATTGTAAAAACCTGATATGCATTAGTGTGAAACTACATTACTCCTTTCAGGCAATGAGACAAGCATAATGTTAACAAAGTTTTATTGTTAAAAAAGGAACAATTTCAACTTGATGCCAAAGATTGAAGTGTCTACCATGATTTTCCAATGAGTTATTGAGTTATGGCTGATAAACACACACAACATTTTGATGTGAAACCATTGCCAATGCACATTGTTGTGATTACTTACGTTAAGGCTTAAAAAGTTCGAAGCATGAGTTCTGTTGAAAACAAATCCTAAAGTAATTATGGAATGACCCGAAAGTTCAAAATGACTTGAGTACAAAGGTTTAGGCATAGGGTTTAACACTTTAGAATGTATGATCACAACTGGAAGGAACAAGAAAAGATTGGCTCTACTTCCACAAATTGATGGAACATTGATAGAAGATAGTCAACTCCAATTCCAAATGAAGCACTGACAGTTTCCAATAACCTTACCATTCGTGAACACCAATAACAAAAGCCATGAAACAAACTTTTGACAGCAAGAGGGAACTATTAAAAAAAAAAAAGTATTTGGACAAGGGCAACTCTATATAGTAATGCCACGGATACAACAGAGGGATGTGCTTACCTAAACTGAACTGAGACAAGGAAAATAATTTTGTTTTCCAAGAGGTACATGTAAATACTTTCAGCCATTTACTGAATGCAAAAGATCACAGTTTGAAACAATCAATATAAATGCAAAGATCACAGTTGAAGCAATCACTATAAATCAATATAGATCAATGGGAAAGCTTTAGTTCTATATGCTGAAATCAAGCATTATAGTACTGTACCAGTTATCTAAAACTTTCAGCCATTTACTGAATGCAAAAGATCACAGTTTGAAACAATCAATATATGATCTTTGCATTTATATTGATTGTTTCAAACTGTGTTTGATACTGCTTGTTAAATTTATATTGATTGTTTCAAACTGTGATCTTTGCATTTATATTGATTGTTTTAAACTGTGATCTTTTGCATTCAGTAAATGGCTGAAATTTTTAGATAACAGGTACATTACCATAATGCTTTATTTCAGCATATAGAACTAAAGCAATCCCATTGATCTTGCACACAACAATGCCAGAATTAACCTCCAACAAGTAGAACTGCAGATCCCACCATGACTAATTGACGTGTCTAAATGAAAATCTCTGGAACTTCATTTTCCAACATTTTAGAATACTGAGATTATTTGGACATACAATGTAAAGTGCCATTTCAGTTATTGAATCTTGCTGAATGCATGAAAGTGTAATGTATGCTTCAGCACTAATGCAATGAATGAGCTGTCGAGTCTTTTCACTATCAGTAAAAATATGTAGAATTAGTTACTGCATGCAAAATATATATATATATTCTTCAGAGTACATAAAATTGAATGAATTGATTGGCAATGAATCTACATGCAGAATTTCTGTGCAGAAATGCAACTATATATGTTGTGTATGTATCAATCTAAATTAGGCATCATAAATAAAATTATCCAATTCATACTATTCCAACATATGACATTCAGTAATTCTTGGGAAGCACTATGAAAGATTTAAGTGATATGAAAATGACTGGTTATTGTTAGCTTTCAAGGGATTTTATAAGGTTTTTATTTTTCAAACATTTTTCTGAATTAGGTTCATAGTTGTTGTTTTTTCTACTCACCATATTTCTCTTCATCCCCCAATTATATGCTGTGTAAATACTTCTTAGAATATTTATAGTTTCTGTATTTTTTGTGAACTTCTTTAAAGAAAACAAATTTTTCTTGATTCTTTCAAAACTTGTTACAAAAAGATTTTTTTTAAATTCTGCTTTTATTTTATTTTAAAGTTATCTTAGATGTAGCTTTGCTGAGTTTGGGTGCAACCCAGTGATGATTTAAATAAAATTATATTTTCTTCCCTCTATTTTTTTTTTTTTTTTTTTTTTTTTGTGGTGTATTGAAAAGTGTCTTAGATGTAACTGAAAATGGTATCTGTTAAGAAAAAATATGTAACAAAATATTAGGGAGCAGATTTACTTCTTAACTTGAATAGCTGTCATTTCTTTTTTACTATTTGACTAATGATATGCACATGCAGTCCCACAAACCCACCAGTGTACAGAAATGAATTAAAGTCTCAAGGCTTGCAAATTTAGATAAAGCCACATTGTTTTATTTTAACTGGACACTAACCACATCTACATATTTGGCCAAGACAAAGGATTAAATTTATATTTGTATTGTTAGCTATAGAAAAATGGTGTCCTACCATAGGTGCCCATAGGGAGGGGTAAGAGGGCATTTGCCTTTCCGTGGAAATCTGTTATTTCAGTTCTTGGGAGGCACTACAAAGATTTTTACCATATCATTAATTCTGATTGCAAATAATTTTTATGTTGAACTTCTGGAGGCGTGTATGCATTTAGTAAAAACATTTGCGAATTTGCAGTAGAAAATAATAATATTCATATTCACCACAGTGTGTTAGAGCACAGCATACATAGGTACAGTACTGGGCAGTGAGGAAGACAAAGAAATTAAAAAAGTATCCTCTACAGTGGCCATTTGCTGCTGAACAAAAAGTTCTGCAAGCTTTTTCAAGAATTTTGTCTCCAGGGTGCTTTGCTTTGTTTCTTGATGATCAATTGAATGATCACTGGAGTTTTGTGGTGCATGGGACACAAACAGACAAACAGTGCAAGGCTCAGAAGAACAACGAAGTATTTTTTTTATTGTCCCAACATGCTGTCGAACTTCATCTGCCAGTCTTTTTTATGCAGTTTTTGAGTCATCTGGTTTTCAATTAAATTTACCTAGGTGTGTGTAGTAAAAATGGTGAAATTTACAGTGTGTACGTTATTTGTGTTTACAGTTTCTATTTTTATTCTGTTCTGAAAACTAAGGTTTGGGTACCCATGTGTCCTACACTACAATCAACAATGGACCATAACAGCTTCAACACAAGATGTTAATATACTGGTCTTCTGCATAAAAGCACACAAGCGCATGCATGCATGCATGCACACACACACACACACACACACACACACAGAGAGAAAGAGAATATTAAAATACATTAGAAAGTATCAGAAATTGGTGGCTACCAATTCAGAAGGAAAATAATACCTAGTTCACAAGGCATTATTTTCCTTCTCCCAATAAGCACATTTTGCAACATAAGAACTAATCCTATGGCATGCCAAGTAGAAGAAATATGATTACTAAAAACCAAAAAACTAATTATAACATGCTGATCTGACATGATGACACCAGAAGAATTTTAGTGCACGTGGAGAAGCAACATTATTATGTACTCCCTCTTACGATCTATAACAAGAAAGATGACACCGAATTTTCGGGTGTAATAAGCACGTCTTTTGAATCCGTTCTGACGCAAATTAAATTTATCAAAGCTATTCAAAGACAATAGAACTGGTATGGAAAACAATAGTATCTGACGAAAGAAAGAAGTTTTTCAATCGGGTTTTTAATCCCTCAGATATTGCTGTAAACTGAATCGTGAGCTTACAAACTCTTAGAAACAGAGATATCGACAAAAATAAGATGTGACTTTACGTCCCCTGGTGGGAAAACCATGCATTATTTTAGGAAGAAAGTATTCTCAAAAGGTTTTTCCATATGAGCGGTATCGGTCCAAGAAAAAATATATAGTCGAGTTTTCAGGAGCCCAGATTTTGCAACAAATACTTCAGAAGCAGAAATTAACGCTTATGACCCCTAGTGGCTAAACTATTCTTTACCAAACATTAGAAATTATGTGAAAAATATTTTCCATCAGGTCCTGTATGCAATGCAGGAAGAATTTCTCAAATCAGAGCTTTAGGAGCAGAAATAACGCCGAAAACACAATGCACTATTTTAAGAAGAAAATGTTTCTAAAAGGTTTGTCGACATGACTAGTATCGGTCAACAAACGACGGTTTTTTCAATCGAAAATTTAGAATCTCATATTTTGCTGCCAATGCAACAGAAGCTGAAATTAAGATTTACGCCCCCTGGTGGCCAAACTACTTTTTTACAAAAATTAGAAATTATGCGCAAACAATTTCCCATCAGGAGCTGTATCCGGTGCAGAAAGAATTTTTCAAATCAGAGAGTTAGAAGCAGAGATATAGGGGGAAACACAATTTACATTTACGCCCCCTAGCGGAAAGTCTATGAATTACTTGAATTTTGAAATTATATGAAAAACATGTCACACGGAAAACACTATCCAACAAAGAAGGAAGTTTTCAAATCGGTCTCCTAGAAGTAGAGATATTGACAAAAATAAGATGTACATCTACGCCCTGGAGGAGAAACTGTGGAATATTTCAAGAAGAAAATATTCTGAAAAGGTTTATCGCTGTGAGTGGCATTAGTCCACGAAAGAATTTTTCAAAAACATTTTAGAAGCTCCGATTTGATGGCAAATACATCAGAAGCAAAAATTAACACTTACGCCCCCTGGTGGCCAAAGTATTCTTTACCAAAAATTTGAAATTATATGCAAACGATTTTACATCAGGAGATGTATCCGCTGAAGAAATTTTTTTTCAAATCGGAGTTTTAGAAGAAGAGTTATTGGGAAAAATGTAATTTACTTTTACGCCCTAGCGGAAAATCTATGCGTAATTTGAAAAAGTAACTACCTAAAATACTTTGACATAAATGGAATCGAAAGATAAAAAAAAAAAAATTCAATCGGATGTTTAGAAGGAAATATGTGGAATAAAACGTATTTTTGAATTCGACATCTGCATTTACGCCCTCTAGCGGCAAAATTATAAATCGTAAAAAAAAAAAAAAAAAAAAAAAAAAACCGAAATAAAGGATCATCATTTGCATGTTTCAAGCTTCCGAATGCAAAAATAAATTTTCAAATCGGACTAATAGTTGCAGAGATATCGTGGGTACAGACGGACGGACAAACCGATAACAGAAGCAAGATCTTTTTTTACAAAAGACGTGCTAAAACGGAGCAGCAACATATGGTGTAAATGTTGAAACAATAGCTGCATGTGCTTAATTAACATTGAACCAGATGAAATCCATGTGAAATATTTAACACTGTCACTCCCTTACTTTACACACTTCATGAATATTTGATCTTAAATACACTAAACCAGTTCTATGTCTCATTAAGTTCCTCCATTGATTTAAATGGAATAGTGTTGTTCTACTTGTAAGTTCTGATGATGCTGAAAGAGGGTTTTCTTGTATGAAGAGAATGAAAATTAATGAAAGAAACTGCATAAGTGAGCAAAAGCTCAAGTGTTTGATGACCATATCTTTGCAAGGGGACCTACATTAGCTGAATCTGCTACGGCCACACACACAAAAGCAAACTGCATTTTTATTTGCAAAATAGAAACCACTCTGGGGTTTTAGGCTGATATATACTCATCATTTAATGCTATAATGATAATATTTAGTATGACAATCCAATCATAAAATTTAACTGAGTACATGATTTATTTTAAGATTATTTAAAAATAGCACACATTTAAAGTTTCAAACAATGTAATTGTGTTTATTTTGTATTTGTTTATGTAGAGATAAATTAATTATCTCTTGATTTTTCTAAATTTTTTTTAAAAAGAACTAGTTTAATAACACTGCAGAAGTAGCCCTGGTGCACAATAGATTAATGATACAAAATGGGCTATTCACAATAGAGGCAGAAAATCTAGCAGATGAAAGAGAGATTGAGAATGTGAGTAACTGGCATTAAATTTTTATTTTGTTACCACATTCTGTATTTATGTGTTGCCACATCAACTTGAACACCCAGTTTTGGGTATACAGAGGGTAATACATTAAAATAGATAATAAGCGTCAACAGGTAAAAAAAAAATTGCTTCTGAGTAATTTGCATGAATTGTATACTCTTTTTAAAGAGAGATTTCAAGAGAAAAAGGTGGGGTTCTCCAAGTTCTGTGAACTTCGCCCTAAGCACTGCGTTCTTGCAGGAGCAAGTGGCACACATTCTGTGTTTGTACAATGCATCAGAATGTTACACTGATGATGACAGAATGCAAGTTACCTGAATTAACAGGAGACACTGTTCAGCCAATAAACTTCTATAAAGATGTCCTTGCAAACATAATTTGTGGAAACCCTACACCTGCATGTTACTTCAGTCAGTGCAACAACTGCCCAGGATTAGAACAGCTTAAGCAACGATTTGAAGATTGTTTTGATCTAAATAGTATAGAAAATGTGACATTCAAGCAATGGATGCAATTAGAGAAGAGGACAGTACTTGAAACATTATCAAAATCCACACAGGAGTTTTTGGACCTGTTGTGTGGAAAACTTCCAGCCCTGCTTCACCATTCTTTTATAGCAACTCAACAGTCAAGTTACTTAAGACATCTTAAAGACACAATAACAGAAAATCAATACATAGTAATTTGTGACTTTGCTGAAAATTATTCTTTTGTTTTGCAAGATGCAGCTCAGGGTTTTCACTGGAACAATGCCCAAGCAACCCTGCATCCTATAGTTATATACTATCGAGATGAGAAAACTCATAACATAGGACATGCAAGTTTTGTGATTATATCCAACTGCCTAATTCACGACAGTATAGCTGTCCATCTGTTTCAGCGTTACCTAATTAATTTCATGGTCACATTTTTCTCAAAAACCTGAAAAGATATTTTATTTTTCGGATGAAGCAGCTTCACAATACAAAAGCAAGTCAAATTTCCTCAGCTTGTGCTACCACGAGACTGACTTTAATACAAAAGCCGAATAGAATTTTTTGCAACAGCACATGGCAAAAATGCATGTGATGGGATAGGGGGTACTGTGAAGCGATTAGCTGCAAAGGCAAGTTTACAACTTGTTTATAATAATCAAATTATGACCCCACGCCAACTCTATGAATGGGCCACTGCTAATATTGCCTCCATTCACTTTCAGTTTGCAACAACAGAAAATTACAAAGAGGAGGAAATTATCCTTAAAAGTAGAATAGCTTCTGCTAAGACAATAAGTGGCACTCAGAAACTCCATTGTTTCATTCCTGCAGGAAAACACAAATTACTAGTCAAAACTTACTCACTTTCCGAGCATTTTAAAGAAGAGATATGTGCAGCAGATGAAGGGGAAGAGAACATTAGTTTTGAAAATATGGTAGGTTTTGTGATTAGTAAGTACTCAGAGCACTGGTGGTTGGGATGTGTACTTGGTGTGAATGAGGACACAGAAGAGGTAAGAGTGAGCTTCCTGGAGCCGCATGGTCCATCTCCATCATACAAGTATCCTCAATCACCGGATATACTGTTGGTTCATAAATCTGATGTTTTGTTAAAAGTTGACCCGACAACAGCTACTGGAAGAGTATATAATTTAACAATGACTGAGACAAAGAAGGCAAATCAAGCACTTTCATACAAGTGCTGCAAAATTTAAAAGAAAGAAAAACAGCAGGATACATATAGAAGATAAAATAATTTTGTAAGTGTAAATATGCACACAGAACCTTATACTGAATTATGAAATGAATTACTTTGGGACACAGTTTCAAATTATTTAGATGTTTATTTTCATTCTTTAACATTCACAATGTTTAAAAGAACAAGTATGACATTTTACACAAACCACATAAAGAATACCCTTCCAGTCATGTGTGGAACCGGTAAGTACACCTGGCACATTTCAGTTACTTTGTTCTACGTTATTTTTTTTATAGTGATCCCATAGCGATGCCATTATGAAACTTTCAGGATATGTAGAAAAATAATGTTTGTTAAACATATATTTTTTTCAGATTTTTTAAAAAATATGTTTTTTAATATTTCAATTTTAAAATTGACAGTAAATTTTTTTTAATGGTGTCATGTGGCATATCAAATGAAAGCCCAATTCAAGATCTTTAAAATGAGCCATAATTCATGACCCTAACTCTACTAGAACCTGAGTAATTGGCAGTTAAAGTTTGCTCACATGATGAAATTTCAGGGGTTATTTGAAATTTCAAAAATCAATAACTCAAAAACGGATGCATTAAAAATTCTGAAAAAAATCATGTTTGTTTATATTGATGAATACTACAATTATACCAAGTTTCATAAAAATTTAAAAATGTCGGGTTGTGAGCCTTGTTGATTTGACATGGAATGACCCCCCCCTCAGATTTTGTAAAGTTTGGAATCAATTCCCCAAATAATATTTTTTTTACTGAAAAACAGAACAGCAGACCTACACTTGATTTAAGTTTTGAACTTCACAGTTTGTTCAGCCAAATCGGTTTCAATGTTCACTCTTTCTGACTTTATGGTCAGAGTTGAATAAAAATAAAATGTATCTGCTTACACAAAAATTGAAACAGAAAACTTGCTGCAAACCCGCGAATCACGATAACAATAGAATAAGATAATTTAAGGAAAAATTAATAAAAAATAATTATTAGAAGATTACAGATTCCAGTGAGGACAAAATAAGTCCATTACAACTGAATGAGCAGCAATGTGAGTGAAATGGACCTTTAGGACTAAATATTAAAATACTGGATTATGAACCTCATAAAAACAAGAGACTAAGGAACATTTTTATATCCAGAAAGTTTCACTAATGAGCCTTCAAAAATTATAAATAATATTTTCAACAACTTAATCCATAAATTGTAGACTTACAAAATATGTAAGGAAAATATTTTAATAACTGGAAACTGTAAGAGAAATCTGGCAATAAAATTTTAATTCTTTCCGTGTAAACGAAATTTTTGATATAATTCTTGTACATTGACAACAGGCCTTGATAAAATCTAGAGGCCAGAAACGTCTGTAAAAACAAAAGAACTAAGAAGATGTGAAAAATAGTTGAACATTCTCAAGTTAAAATAGAATTAAATATATTAACCTGAGCAAATCCTTGAGTAAGTGTTTTAATTGCTGTAAATAACATTTTATTTATTTAATCTACAAGCAAAAACTATAAAAAAAAACTATCCGCGTACGGCGTACAAGTGTACGTCTATATTCTCCTACTCTGTCTATGATTTCAACCATCATGCTGAAAGGACTTTCAACCTGAGGACCAAGAATGCATACAATAAAGGCTTTCACTATTTGTACTTGGAGAGGACAAACACCTTTGCCAATCATGCATCAATTTTTTTAAGTTTCCGACTTCGTCACTTTCCCTTTCGGGAATTTTCGGCTGCCTTTTTCAAGCTGAGAAGCAAACATTTATAAGAAAAAAATAACGTTTAACAACACAGGACAGGGGAACATCTCGAGAGAAAGAAATTACGACTACGAGAGAAATTTTCGCTCCATCAAACTTCCGTAATGGAAATTTTTTCGGTTCGTTTTCAAGCTGAAATATAAATATCAAAGGGAAAACTAATTTTTAACAATAGAGGAACGCGAGTAAACGTATTTACGATTGCAGGAAAATTTTAGTCTCCCTTTTCAAGTTCAAAGACAAATATTTATATATAACGAAAATTGAGATTTAACAATGATACAGGACATCAAGATAAAAAGGAATTACAACTACGAGAGAAATTTTGCATCGTCAAACCCATTTTCGGAAAATCTCCCCCTCCTTTTTGAAGCTGATATACAAAAGTTTATGGGAAAAATTGTATTTAACAACAATAAAAGACAGGGCGAATGTCACGAGAAAAAATATTTACGATTGCAGCGAAATTTTAGTCTTCCTTTTCAAGGTAAAAAACAAACATTTATATACTAAAAAAAAAAAAAAAAAGATTTAACAACGATGTAGGACATCAAGGGAAAAAGAAATTACAACTACGGGAGAAACTGTCGCACCATGAAACTCATTTTCGAGAAAATTTCCCTTTTTGAAGTTGAAATGCAAACATTTATGGAAAAAGAATTGCATTCAACAATAGAAGACAGAGGGAACAAACACCACGAGAGAATAAATATTTGCGATTACATTACAGGGAAACTTTCGAATCCTTTTTCAAGCTAAAAGACATGCGTTTTTGGGAAAAGTGACATTAACAGGGCATCGCAAGAAAAAGAAATCACGACCACGGGACAGCAGCCCCCTCCGTTGGTGCGCCAATGCAGGACAGTGGCATAGATAAGGACCGGCACATCAAGCGGCGCGGACCACCCACGATGTTCAAATGATACCAAACGGTTTAGAAGACTCAGTTTTTGGATACAAGGTTCAGGTCCACTTCGACGTTAATGTTATTTCCATACACGAGAGATAGACGATGTGCTAATTGAGGGTCCACCCGTCCGGAACGGAGGAACGACACAATTTTCGGAGAAATACGAATCAGACGTGTCATCTCCCGTTGTGAGCCATACCTTTAAAAACTCTTGCCGAAGAAATAAAGAAAACAACTGCTGTGAAAAAACTGGCAAAGTTTTTAATTAGGAATAACAGCTGTATTGTAAGCAGTCTACCAGATTGGTGCACATCATACTACATCGAACCCTTTCCTGTGACGATGGTTTCAACTGGAAATTCATTTTGAAAATTGAAACTGATTAAAAAAAAAAAAAAGACTACTTAGGAAACGATGCGTGACTCACAGCACTGTTAAGCACCGAACATGGAAGAAACTCTCATAAGTGACATTAATGATGTAATAAATAAATTCTTCCTTACGAACAAATGACGTCATGGAACTCAAAATTCCATACAGCTGTAATATATGTATGTTCCGGATTTCTTCTAAAAATTTCTACGAAAACCATTCACATCAAGTTAGTGACATTCACATTATTCAGATAGCAGATTATGAGTACCAAGTCAGTTTTTCAAATGAATTTTTGAAAATTAACTTATTTGTAACAAGTAGATTAATTGCCGTTTTCTTTTCTTTTTTTTTCAAACATTTTCCGTTACTACGACCCCACTATGAATTCCAGCAATGAAATGCCACTAAAACTTGGCATGCAATGGTTATTAGCTTCTTTAATATTCCAATTAAGACTGTATTGCAAAAACGACTGTAAAACGTTACTTATCTTCGTAGAGCATTTCATACTATAATATGCACTGAATCCTTGCTATGAGATCGAAGATTTTCTTCGCTAATTATAGGGAACCCCGGATTATCGAGTAACACCCTAACACGTCTCTCACGATTTTTCAAACTCATTTTCGGAAATTTTTGGCTCTTTTTACAAGGTGATATACAGACATTTTTGAAAAAATGTACATTTAACAATCATTTAGGATAGAAAAAGCTTCCCGTGCGAGAGAGACAGAAAACGTGAGATATTTCTGCTCGGGCTAACTTATGTCCTGGGGAATTTTCCAAAGATTACATTAAATTTCCACAACAGAAAATTTTCACCCATGCACAAACATACAACTGAGCGCGCGGCGGTTCGGGGGGTACTCTCCCAAATTAAAGAAATTTCACCATTAAGTAATGCTACATAAAAGAACACGGGCGGGAGAAATGACTTAAAATCGGAACACTCCCACTCAAAGCACGAGGATTAGCAGATAGATACGCTATTCATACGTTCACTTCTCCCATTTCAGGTCTTTCTCACAGCCCAGATTATAAGGAACAATGAACCCGTACACCCTCTACCTAATACCCCAGAAACTTCTCTTCGGTTTTGCATCGATCTTGAGAATTATTCAAATAACGATGAAAAAAAGCGGTATTCCGCAAATAAGGGAGAAATCTCATGTTGTATTCATAGAAGGCAAGCTCACAGAATTCATGCATTATTCAATGAAATTACCATTAATAATTTCCATTTAAATTTTCCAAAAATTAATAGCAAGTACAGATACATAAGACTGCTATGATATTAGACTGTTTTTAGAAAATTCCTGTTTAAAACCTACCTTGCTGGAAAAAGAATAATTTAATGCTATGAAAAACTGGAATACACAGTTCAGACAGACAGACAGAGAGGGGGGATACAGAGAGATGTAGGGACAATGGCTCCAGATTCACAGAAGTGTATGTCCTAAGTCAGGTTAAAGCCAAACTTCAGACAATTTAAGAAACTTGCAACAAATACTTAGTCACATTATGGTATTTTATTGCCATTTGTTCTCCAAATGTAAACATTAAACATGGATGAAAAACATTAGTAACACAGCAGATGCAAAAGGATTATTTATGCATCATACAACACCACATCTCATGGCTGTCAGTGGCACAACACAACATAAATTGAAACAAGAAAACCAGACAATCACACCCACTGAACACCAGACAACTGTTGTCATTCCCCCAAATAGAAATCTTCCAGCTGCTAGTAACACACAGGTGCAGCAGATAAAAGAGCTGCCGTTGCATTGTTATCAAGCTGGGTCCTTGGGACCCACAGATTTTTAAAAAGTGGGTAATTTATGAGATATTCTGGGTCCTTTTTAAAAATCAAAAGAATCAAGAGATAATGAATATTTACACTTACATAAGCAAGTGAAAAATAAATGTTATGTACATTGTTCGACACTTTAATTTATGCTCTTTGAAAGCACACTTTTAATTTATGCTCATTCAAAGCTATCTATAAAAAAAAAAAAGTACTGACAGAATTAAATTTTATCATTTTCAACTAAATTTTTGCATAATGGAACTACACAAGGACCCTGCATTTTAAGTCAGCTCAGAACATCATAGCAGTTCTTATTTTTCAAAACACAGCAACTGTGTGGTCACTATTCTTGAACAGTTTCTTTTACTTTTAACGAACAATCATTAAAGTAGACGTACAACGTTCAACACAGTATAATAGTTCACAGTGCTCTCATTAAATGTAAGTTTGTTTGTTTTCCAAATTTTAAATTTCAACTGTTCCAATATTGATTAAAAGAGCTGAAAGGTTTAATAAATTAATCAGGACATTTGTATATTTTGTGATGCGTAACATCACAGCCTCTCCTTGACCAATGTCAACCCAGCCTTCTCGTGGTGCATCCTGTTCCCACTAAAGAGGCTCTGACGACCGCCAAAAGCGGTATAACTATACCATCGGGATTAGAGGAAATGCTATCCCACACTCACCAACCCGCTTGGCCAGCATGGTGAGTTATGGCCAAACCCCTCCAAAATGACTCCACAACTTAAATCTTGGCCCTCAGTCTCCGGCAGCTGGAATGTACCTGGCCAAGGCAGCGGCCAGTGCGACATGAAGGCAGAGGGTGCTAAGAATCCTCGGAGGACCGGACTAGGCTGCCATCTGATGCTGACTTTGGCTACGTATAATGGACACTCCCTATCTTCTGATTCAAGGCTTCTTGAATTGGAAGAGGAACTACAAAGGATCAAGTGGGACATCGTCGGGCTAAGTGAGGTAAGGAGAAAAGGAGAAGATCTCATCGAACTGAAAAGTGGACATCTCTTCTACTATCGTGGGACAGATACTGGCAGAACTAGTGGTGTTGGATTTATAATAAACAAGAAACTGAAGGATAAAGTTGTAGAAGTTGAAAGTTCCTCTGACAGAGCTGCACGACTCGTTATCCAACTATCGAGAAGATACCAGGCTCAGATTATTCAAACTTATGCACCCACCACAAGTCATCCTGAAGAAGAAATTGAAGAATCTTATGAGGAAATTCGTCTTCTAAATAATAAAGGTAAGCAGCACTTGAAGATAATTATGGGAGATTTCAATGCAAAAATAGGGCAACGGCAACAGAATGAAATTTCAGTAGGTAAATTCGGTCACGGCAACAGAAACCAGCGTGGAAATACTCTCGTTGAGTTTGCAGAGGCACAAGGGTTTTTGATCTTGAACTCCTTTTTCAAGAAAAAGCCACACAGGAAATGGACATGGAGACATCTAAATGGGACGACAAGGGAAATTGATTTTATTATGTGTAACAAAAAATTCGTCATAGAAGACTGCAGTGTGCTAAACAAGTTCAACACAGGTAGTGACCATAGATTGGTGAGATGTAAGATGCACCTCAACACTAAACTTGAACGTGGCAAGCTCATAAGACAAACACAATGTATTGACATAACCAACCCTAAAAACCACAATGATACCTTCAAGTTGGAAGTGAAGAAAAGATTCTCTGCTTTAGAAGGCATAACATCGGAAGAAGTGGATATTTCTGAAGTTAACAGAAAAGTAACCAAAGCTCTTATGGAAACAGCAACAAAATTAGCTGGGTCTAAGAACAAGTTGCATGTGAACAAATTATCAGGAAAAACCAAAATGTTGATGCAAAAAGAAGAGAGATGAGGACAACTAAAGAAGATGTGACTTCCAAAGTGGAATATATAGAGCTATGCAAGACAGTACGAAAAAGTATCACTGAAGACGTAAGGAAATTCAATTGTGAACTAGTGAGGAAAGCAATTGAAAACAACCAAAGCCTAAAGATAGCAAAGGGAAATATCTCAGTAAGGGAAGAAAACAGATTATGGCACTGAGAAAAGAAGATGGTTCTGTAACAAAAAATAGAGGCGGAATTTTGACAAGAGTGAAAGATTTCTACTCTAAATTATATGAAAGGATTGATACATGTACTCCAGACATCATGAGAGGTACCAGTACCAGAGTTCTTCCAGTCCTCCCAGCAGAAGTTGCACATGCAATCAAGAGCATGAAGCGGGGAAAAGCTCCAGGAGAAGATGGAATTACTGTAGACATCATACAAGAAGCAAGTGGAGAAATCGAAACAGTACTCGCCCAAATTTTCACTCTTGCTTTAATGAAGGGAAGATTCCTGAGGATTGGAACAATGCTACAATGATCCTGCTACATAAAAAAGATGACATTGAGGATCTCAGGAACTACAGACCCATCAGCCTCCTATCAGTGGTTCATAAAATCTTCACTAAAGTTCTTTCACACCGCTTGAAGGTAACACTGGACATGGCTCAACCGAGAGAACAAGCTGGATTCAGGAGTGGCTACAGCACAATATATCATATCCACGTATTGAGAGAACTAATTGAAAGAGCGAGGGAATATGAACTTCCATTGTGCATGGCTTTTATCGATTATGAAAAAGCCTTTGATTCGGTTGGTTGGTTGGTTAGGTTTTATGGCGCAAGGGCCATGCCTGGCCAAAGAGCGCCCAAGACAAGACAAGACACAGGACAGACAGTATTAAAAATATGGTATAAAACTTAAAATCTGGCAGATTAAGTAAAAGTGAAAAATGAGAGATGGAAGGGCTAAAAGGCAATGAAACAAACAGCATTAAAAACATGATACAATGTTTAAAATTTGGCTGATTCATTAAAACTGAAAAATGAGGATGATGGAAGAGCTAAAATCTAAATGCGTTTAAAAAAGTTAATTTCTTTTAAAAAGGAAAACACAGCGACAGTATCGCAGTGGTCATCCAGGACCCGCTGCAGAGTAGCGGGGTCCTCGGTCAACAAATGAGAATGAAAATAGTGAAAACGTACACCACGAAAACGAACACAGCTACACAAAAGATGAATGACAGTGAGTCGGCAATTGTATCGTCTCACACATCGGCACAGTGTCGCCACACAGCAAAAAGCGGTGAGTGAAACGACAATGCCCAATGCGGAGACGCGCAAGCACCACTTCCTCCCTGCGGTTCCAACGAGATGAGGATTTCCAGATTTCAAGAATAGGTTTTATACGATGCAGTTTATTTTCCACCTGTTGGTCCCACAGACCCTGCCATGTTCGTTTGATATGATCACGAACAAGAAATCGAAAATCGCGATGAAAGAGTGGCAAGGGTGTGACGACCAAAGAAGAAGCAGATCTAGCGGCCGCATCAGCACACTCGTTACCCGAGATTCCAATATGCCCAGGAATCCAGCAGAATTGAATCTGGACACTGGCCAGATTCAACTCTGGAACGAAGAAGCCTTCGTACATTCAAAAGAAATGGATGATTACAATAGTCCAGCGATGACAAAGACTGCAGGACACTTAAGGAATCCATATATACCATAGCACTATGATGAGAACTCGACTGAACATGGAGAAGTGCAAGATACACTGCATGCATCTCCGACGAAAACACCGTGGCTTCAGCCGGAATCCGCACTACTGATACGTCATCGACACAGACAGGTGCGGATCCAACGACTCCATGCATCTTGGAGCCATCAGTGAAAATGGGAGTGTATTCGTGTTGAGGGCACGGTGCTCAGCGAAGAGCTGCTGGTACACTGACGCAGGGGTTGAGGATTTGTCGAAAGACGTAAAGGTGGTATCAACCACGACACCAAGTGAGTGCCATGGAGGATCCCCAAAGCCCCTGGTCGCTGCAACAAGTGACAAGTCGTGCCCTGCATCACAAGCTACGGCCGCCATACGAAGACCGAAGGTTGGAATGCATGAGGGCCGGTTCTCAAATATATGAGCATGCTGACGATGGAAAACTGCACCGTACAAAGAATGGTCTGGAAGAGACCTAAGTTTTAAGTAAAATTAAACAGACAGCTGCAGATGGCGTAATTTAAGCGATGGTTCGTTCGCATCAGCGTAAAGGCTGGGAATCAGAGATGTTCGAAATGCTCCTGTACAGAAAAGCAGCGCTTGATAGTGAACAGCGTCTAAAGGCCGGAGAACGGAAGGACGAGCCGAGCCATACACGATACAGCCATAATCCAGTTTCGACCGAATTAAGGAGTGGTAAATGCGAAACAAAGAGATCTTGTCTGCGCCCCACGAAACTCTCGAAAGGATTTTTAGAATAGATAGAGCACGCAAACAGGAAATCTTGAGACGCCGAGCGTGCGCACGGAACGTAAGCGCACGGTCGACGGTCAGTCCAAGGAACTTGGTCTCCGGCAAAACTGGAATGGCTGCACGGTCTAAATACAGCTCGGGGTCAGGATGGAGGCCATGCCTCCGGCAGAAATGGACACACGCCATCTTGTCGGGAGAAAGAACGAAACTATTGCTATTCGCCGCTTTAAAAATCTGATTAATTGCAGACTGCAACTGCCTTTCAATAAAATGCATGCTCGATGACGAGCAGAATATGTGCAAGTCATCGACATACACAGTAGCCGAAACCGCAGGAGGAAGATTTGTGAGGAGACATTTAATGCGCAAGATGAACAAGGTGACAGATAAAATGCAACCTTGAGGAACACCCTGTGCTTGATGGAATGTTGTCGATAGCGTCGTACCCAAGAGCACCTGGAACACCCGATTGCGAAGAAAATTTACAATAAATGTCGGAAGATTTCCTTGCAATCCGCATGCGTGGAGGTCACGGATAATCCCGTGCCGCCACGCATGATCATAGGCTTTCTCAATGTCAAAGAATACAGAAACCAGGTGCTGCCTACACAGAAACGCCTCGCGCACAGATGTCTCAAGGTGCAGGAGATGATCGTGAGGTGAACGATGATGCCGAAAACCGCTTTGTGATGGTGAAAGTAATTGATGTTCTAAAAAATGAATTAATCGTGAGTTAACCATGCGTTCGAGAACTTTACACAGACAGCTAGTGAGAGCAATTAGGCGATAACTAGAGGGAGACTTGGGATCCTTGCCAGGTTTGGGAAAAGGTAGAACAAAAGCCTTTTGCCAAGACTCCGGGAAACTGTGTCCAACCAGATGCGATTGTATAAGATTAAAAGGTTCTCGAGAGACGACTGCGAGAGATGACGGAGCATGTCGTAGTGGATGTCATCGGGACCGACAGAAGTAGCGCCGGACCGATGCAGAGCCACCCGAAGTTCACACATGCTGAAGGGGGAGTTATAACTAGTGTGCGCAAAAGATATTCTCTGGCATTCCGCAGTGGATTTAATCCTATGAAAGGAGGACGGATACGCCAGATCACTCGAAACGGAGGCAAACGCCTCCCCCAAACAATTTGCAATTTCCTTGACTTCAGCATATGTGCAGCCGTTACTTTCGAGAATGGCAATCTGGTGTGAACTGTAGTTACCCCGGATCTTACGAATCCTTTCCCACACAGTTTTCGAATTGACACGTGAGGTAAGAGATGATACATACTGGATCCAAGACTCCCTCTTGCTACGTCGACGCACCAACCGAGCATAGGATTTAGCTCGTTTAAAAGCAATGAGATTAGCCTCGGTTGAATAACGCCAAAAAGTAGACCAGGCCTTATGTTGAGCTCTCCTAGACGCTGCGCATTCAGGGTTCCACCAAGGTTTCGGAATTCTGGGGAGCTTCGTAGATGTTTTTGGAATTGAAAGATCAGCTGCCTGAAGAATACAAGTTGTGACTTCAAGTACAGCTGCCTGAAGAATACAAGTTGTGACTTCAAGTACAGCTGCCTGAAGAATACAAGTTGTGACTTCAAGTACAGCTGCGTCGATTGACTCTTGGGTCACCATTTCAGAAGATATCATCGCGGACGATGTGAAGACCTCCCATCTGGCACGATCCATCCTCCATCGAGGTGGGCGGGAGGCAGAAGATGGCACGTTTGCATGGTGCCAGAGGACGACTGGGAAGTGGTCACTCCCGTGGAGATCTTTACACACCGTCCACGACCAGGCAGCAATAATTGATAGTGAACCCAAGGTCAAATCGATTGCACTGAAGGATCTTGTCGGCTCATGGAAGTAAGTGTCAGCACCGGTGTTTAAAAGGCACACAGAGGCCGAGCACAGAAGAGACTCTATGCGACGACCTCTCGCGCTGGTGCTGACACTACCCCACAAAGGATGATGAGCATTAAAGTCACCCAAAAGAAGGAAGGGTGAAGGCAGCTGATCAATCAAGCTCTCCAGAACAGAGACGCTAACATCCTCATCCAGTGGCAGATAGACACTGCAAACAGTAAGAGGCACAGGCATAAAAATATGAACCGCCACGGCCTGCACAGTTGTGGAAACCGCGACGGAAGGTACCGGAACCCTGTGAGGGACGAGAATAGCGACTCCCCCACAGGCTATATTTCCAGACGAGTTATCTGTCCAAAATGCACAGTAGCCTCAAACTGAAAGCAGGTCTGATGGTTTAAGCTTTGTCTCCTGGAGACCAAGGCACACCGGAGAGTACAAAGAAAGCAGATGTTTCACGTCATCAAAACTGGTGCGAAAACCTCGGCAGTTCCACTGAATTATTGAACCCATGGGTAAAAATGAAATGAAAAAGGAAATGGTTAAACTTGGTCAGCCTCCATTTCCTCTGATGAGTGTTCCCCCAGATTTGGGGGTGTGTCACCAGGGGCCAAGATTGGTGAATGCTTTGTCCCAAGTGTCTTAGCGGGATTCGCCCGCCGTTGAGTGTTTGGTTGAGACTTTGGAGAAGAAGAAACGCTCTTCTTATCCTTGGCTTTGGTGTTGGTGTTTTTGCCAGAAGAGGTGGCATGAGTTCCCTTGCTGGTGTTGGGGTGAGTCTGCTTCAGCGAAGTGGCGGGTGCCGCTTTCAGACCCCTAGCTCGCGACTGGAGTGCCTCCAGTCCGGCTATGATGATTTTGTCTACATTTTATGGACATTTAGGGAGGATCTGAATGTCGGTCTGAATGGCAACCGTAGATTTGGCAACCACCACTGAAGCATATGATCGCCGATCAGATGTAACAGGAACTACTCTTCTTCTGGCCTCAGGATAGGAAATATTTTCCACAGTTTTGAGCCTTTGGATTTCCTTCTCCTCCTTCCACTTGGGACAATCTGTGGCTGATGCTGGGTGTGAACCCTTGCAGTTCACACAAAACTCGGCCTCGGCCACACATTCTGAAAGTAGATGCTCTGTGGCACCACAGCGTACACACCTAAGAGTACTCCTACATGACTGCTGAGAGTGGCCGTACGACTGGCACCTAAAACATCTCAACGGGGTAGGAATGTATGGCCGTACCTCGAGGTGGAGATACCCTGCCTTGATGGATGTAGGCAGTGAAGGGCTGTTGAATGTCAAGATGATGTTCCAGGATGGGACAAACTGCCCATTCCTCCTGAAAGAAATACACCGCACACCCGTAACATTTTGGCTCCTCAGTTCTTCGAGAAGTTCATCCTCGGTACATTCAATAAGATCCTGAGAGGAGACAACACCTCGAGATGAATTTAGGTAACCGTGTGGTGTTATTTTGACCAGAGTCTCAAGCAGCATGCTGGTGTTGGTAAGTGTGGAACTGTAGGCCACAGTAGACATCTCAACAAGAAGATCTCCAGACTGGAGCTTCTTGACATTCTTAGGAGAGCTTGCTATGGATTGAAGAGCTTGCTATGGATTGAAGAGCTTTATTAATCCAAAATGGACTTTTGGCACTCAAAGGCTTTGAAGGGTCCAATGAGTGCACAAAAAAGAATCGAGCATTCGAACAATCAGGCACATGCTTTTAGCGGAAGGAGCTAAGCCTTTCTCAATACCTCTTTTGGTTGTTGGTTCGTGGGAAACAGAATTAAAAGCCATGAAAAATGTTAAGAATTCATCCGCCGACTTCCCCAACCACAATCGAGCCCAACGAGGGAGAACCGGAGGTCCGCAAGCCCATGTGGACGCAGGACACGGCTCCAGGGATAGGAAGCGGATATAGCAAGTTGATAGGGCAGACATGCGCTCCGCGTGCACTCAGACTTTCCCATGCCTGGGGAACACCCCTTTGGCATTCCCACCTTATCCCCAGACTCACCCTGTCGAGAGAAACGACAAGCCGTTAGAGGTCTGGGCTCACTCGGCCACAGACCTCATTGACTAGGAGTGGGTTAGTTCCTAGCCGCCCATTTAGGGTGAAGCAGGGGGCAAAGAGGAGTGTTGACAACTGGCTACAACAACACCCGTGTCTCCAGAAACCTCAGCATCCAGCATACCCTTTTCCACCTTACGGGTCACCGCACACAGCAAACATGCAGGTAGGCCTAGCTAACCAGCTCGGAAAAACAAAAGGAACATAAAATGGAGAAGACAGGATAGAAAACGAGAAACTAAAATCCAGAGCTGGCGCATAATCACAACCTCAGCAACCTACAACTGAGGCGGGAGTGTGTCAAGAACAAAAAACATAAAAAATGTGAAAATCATCACATACAGTACATGTCGGCTCGGGCCGTGGGGACGCCATCCCCCAGCAGCTGGATGAACAGCTGTCCCTTCGGTAACAAAATCGCGCAATACGAAAAGCAAGATGTTCCGTCACGAGGTCAGCTCGGGCCGTGGGGACGCCACTCCCCAAATAACTGGAAAACCAGTTATCCCCATGCGGGCCCTTTGATTCGGTGAAACCATCAGCAGTTACAATGACTCTGAAATCCTGCGGTATTGAAGAGGCATACATTAATATTATTAATAATATCTATGAAAATGCAAGTGCAAAGATTCGGCTGTTTGAAAATACAACACACATAAAAATTGGAAAAGGAGTGAGACAAGGTGACACCACATCTCCGAAGCTCTTTAATGCCACCTTGGAAAATGTCTTTTAATCACTGAACTGGGAAAACAAATTGATAAAGATTAATGGAGATTATCTAACCCACCTTTGTTTTGCTGATGATGTAGTCAGTTTTGCAACTACCCCATCAGAGCTGCAGAGTATGATCCAGGAACTTGCTGACAAGAGTAAAGAAGTGAGATTAAAAATGAACTTTCAGAAGACAAAAGTGATGTACAATGCTTTTACAAGAAATGAAGATTTATCGATTGATGGAGAAAAGCTGGAGATAACAGACACATACGTTTATCTTGGGCAGCAGATATCAAGTGAGGGTCACATTGATGAAGAAATTAATCGGCGTACAAAATTTGCTTGGAGAGCTTTTGGAAGAAACAGCATAATTTTCAAGAGCAATATGCCATTATGTCTTAAAAGAAAAGTGTTTGATCAATGCATCCTTCCAGTGCTTACGTATGGTGCAGAGACGTAGACCTTAACTAAAAGAGACATACAAAAGCTGCAGACAACTCAAAGTAGCATGGAGAGGTGCATGCTTGGTGTAACCAGGAGAGATGAGAAGAGGAACTCGTGGATCCGAAAAATGACAAGAGTGGAAGACATTATGATCAGAGTTAAATCCCTGAAATGGCAATGGGCTGGACATACTGCCAGAAGGACAGACCATCGATGGACAGCCGAAATTTTAGATTGGATTCCAAGGGACAGGAAAAGACCCAGAAGAAGACCACATGGGAGATGGGTGGATGAAATTCGAAAGTATGCGTGAGTGACATGGAGGAGACTGGCACAAAACAGACCGTTGCGGAGGAAACTTGGGGAGACCTTCATCCAGCAGTGGATTGATAATGGATGATGATGATGATATTGTACATTTACATAATCTGGAGGGATGGTGCATTGCTGGCTGTTTTCATTCTTTTCCTAATCCTCAAGAATTTGACTTTTGCGAAATGGCATGTTAAAAAAAATCCGAGATAAAATGTGGGTCCCAACGGACATGTAGAATTTGTAATTATGGGTCCTTTTTTGTTTTTGTTTTGGGGTAATTTTATGCACTACAGCGCGTCAGTGGCGACATAATGCTCATTTGCATATTGAGCACAATAATTATGTGCATAAAGGAAACAAATCACACATTTTATGCACTGGTTTTATACAGGTACACACTAAATAATTTCAATCCACTTACCAAATTACAAAAACAATATCAATCATATGACAGAAATCATAGAAACTATTTAAGAACATGTCTAACAAAACATATCCTATTATTTAATTCTGGTCCAAATATACAAAAATATCCTGTACAACATAAATTTCAGAAACTAAATCAGTTACTTATCACAAGCTTAATGTCAACAGCTTTCACTGGGGAAGGGAGGAGGGGCATAACTGAAAAGAACTCTGAGAATAAGAATACTTCAAATTCTGTTTATATGCTTAAATTTTATATACAGAATTGCAAAAATGAAGAAAATGTTCAATTACTAAGTTATTTCATAACCTGCTTAATGTCTGTACTTGCACATAAACCTATTGTTTTACTGGTTTTTTGTTTAAAGCTAAAAACCAGTAGCTAAAAAGCTTAGCAGCTTAAAAATCAGTTGCTTAACAGCTAAAAATCAGTAAAAGCTGCTTCTCAGACTTAATGTAAAAAACATGATAGCTGTTGAAATTGTAGTAATGTAGACATGTGTCTTCATAAGTTTAATTAATTCTCCTAATGAATTACACACTTTCCTATTTCTTAATCTCTTTTTGCTACATCAATTAGTGAGCATGCATTTCTCCTTTGCTTTTATGAGAATTTATTTTTCAAAATTGGTCATTTTTTCCCAGATAAGGCACTACCATTTGTGACAAAGTTTTTCACAGCAAATTGGGCAGAGAGATAGCATCAATTTCTGACATTTTCACCTGAAATGTTATGTTTTCTCCATTTGTTACAGTCCCTTCTGACTATAACTATCAACACACTAAGCATTTTCCCTAACTTTTTTTTAAAGCAAAATAAAAGTTCAGAAACAATATGGTTTGCTTTGAAAACAATCTTATGGGAGTAAAAGACAGTGATGGACATAACTACAAATTTTGATCTATACTTTCACTAACAATGCAAACTTTATTGACTGATACAGAAAATAAAGAGATCATAGGCAATGAAAACCATGGATCTTATTAAGAAAATTCATGAAACACTTTCTAGCCACTCTTCTCTTTACTACTGGTATTTACATTTTTTAACCAACCCCTTCACTTTAGAAAACTTTTTCTTCTGAAAATTTCAGCTTATACATGAGTAATAAGTTATCTGCTTTTTGTAAAATCTGTGTGTGAAAACTGTTCCCTATAATTTTTTACATAATTATGCCAAAATAGTTAATATAGCATATCATATTAATTACTTAATTTTTGGCAGGAAGCTAATTTTTTTGTTTGAAAATTTTTACATTGGCATTAATCTTCATTAATGATATGATATATATCATCATTAATGATATATATCATATCATTAATGAAGATGGGATGTAAGGTCAGGTGATGCGTAACATCACAGCCTCTCCTTGACAAATGTCAACCCCGCCTTCTCGTGGTACATCCTGTTCCCACTAAAGGAGCTCTGACGACCGCCAATAGCGGTATAACTATACCATCGGGATTAGAGGAAATGCTATCCCACACTCACCAAATCGCTTGGCCAGCGTGGTGAGTTATGGCCAAACCCCTCAAAATGACTCCACAACTTAAATCTTGGCCCTCAGTCTCCGGCAGCTGGAATGTACCTGGCCAAGGCAGCGGCCAGTGCGACATGAAGGCAGAGGGTGCTAAGAATCCCTGGAGGACCGGACTAGGCTGCCATCTGATGCTGACCTTGGCGACGTATAACGGACGCTCCCTATCTTCTGATTCAAGGCTTCTTGAATTGGAAGAGGAACTACAAAGGATCAAGTGGAACATCGTCGGGCTAAGTGAGGTAAGGAGAAAAGGAGAAGATCTCATCGAACTGAAAAGTGGACATCTCTTCTACTATCGTGGGACAGATACTGGCAGAACTAGTGGTGTTGGATTTATAATAAACAAGAAACTGAAGGATAAAGTTGTAGAAGTTGAAAGTTCCTCTGACAGAGCTGCACGACTCGTTATCCAACTCTCGAGAAGATACCAGGCTCAGATTATTCAAACTTATGCACCCATCACAAGTCATCCTGAAGAAGAAATTGAAGAATTTTATGAGGAAATTCGTGATCTAAATAATAAAGGTAAGCAGCACTTGAAGATAATTATGGGAGATTTCAATGCAAAAATAGGGCAACGGCAACAGAATGAAACTTCAGTAGGTAAATTCGGTCACGGCAACATAAACCAGCGTGGAAATACTCTCGTAGAGTTTGCAGAGGCAGAAGGGTTTTTCATCTTGAACTCCTTTTTCAAGAAAAAGCCACACAGGAAATGGACATGGAGACATCCAAATGGGACGTCAAGTGAAATTGATTTTATTATGTGTAACAAAAAATTCGTCATAGAAGACTGCAGTGTGCTAAACAAGTTCAACACAGACAGTGACCATAGATTGGTGAGATGTAAGATGCACCTCAACACTAAACTCGAACGTAGCAAGCTCATAAGACAAACAAAATGTATTGACATAACCAACCTTAAAAAACACCATAATACCTTCAAATTGGAACTGAAGAACAGATTCTCTGCTTTAGAAGGCCTTACATCGGAAGAAGTGGATATTTCTGAAGTTAACAGAAAAGTAACCAAAGCTCTTATGGAAACAGCAACAAAATTAGCTGGGTCTAAGAACAAATTGCATGTGAACAAATTATCAGGAAAAACCAAAATGTTGATGCAAAAAGAAGAGTGATGAGGACAACCAAAGAAGATGTGACTTCCAAAGTGGAATATATAGAGCTATGCAAGACAGTACGAAAAAGTATCACTGAAGACGTAAGGAAATTCAACTGTGAACTGGTAAGGAAAGCAATTGAAAACAACCAAAGCCTAAAGATAGCAAAGGGACATCTCAGTAAGGGGAAAAAACAGTTTATGGCACTGAAAAAGAAGATGGTTCTGTAACAAGAAATAGAGGCGAAATTATGACAAGAGTGAAAGATTTCTACTCCAAATTATATGAAAGGGATGATACATGTACTCCAGACATCATGAAAGGTACCAGTACCAGAGTTCTTACAGTCCTTCCAGCAGAAGTTGCACATGCAATCAAGAACATGAAGCGGGGAAAAGCTCCAGGAGAAGATGGAATTACTGTAGACATCATACAAGAAGCAAGTGGAGAAATCGAAACAGTACTCGCCCAAATTTTCACTCGATGCCTTAATGAAGGGAAAATTCCTGAGGATTGGAACAACGCTACAATGATCTTGCTACATAAAAAAGGTGACATTGAGGATCTCGGGAACTACAGACCTATCAGCCTCCTATCAGTGGTTTATAAAATCTTCACTAAAGTTCTTTCACACCGCTTGAAGGTGACACTGGACATGGCTCAACCGAGAGAGAACAAGCTGGATTCAGGAGTGGCTACAGCACAATAGATCATATCCACGTACTGAGAGAACTAATTGAAAGAGCGAGGGAATATGAACTTCCATTGTGCATGGCTTTTATCGATTATGAAAAAGCCTTTGATTCGGTGAAACCATCAGCAGTTGCAATGGCTCTGAAATCCTGCGGTATTGAAGATGCATACATTAATATTATTAATAACATCTATGAAAATGCAAGTGCAAAGATTCGGCTGTTTGAAAATACAACACACATAAAAATTGGAAAAGGAGTGAGACAAGGTGACACCATATCTCCGAAGCTCTTTAATGCCACATTGGAAAATGTCTTTCAATCACTGAACTGGGAAAACAAAGGGATAAAGATTAATGGAGATTATCTAACCCACCTTCGTTTTGCTGATGACATAGTCATTTTTGCAACTACCCCATCAGAGCTACAGAGTATGATCCAGGAACTTGCTGACAAGAGTAAAGAAGTGGGATTAAAAATGAACTTTCAGAAGACAAAAGTGATGTACAATGCTTTTACAAGAAATGAAGATTTATCAATTGATGGAGAAAAGCTGGAGATAACAGACACGTACGTTTATCTTGGACAGCAGATATCAAGTGAGGGTCACATTGGTGAAGAAATTAATCGGCGTACAAAACTTGCCTGGAGAGCTTTTGGAAGAAACAGCATAATTTTCAAGAGCAATATGCCATTATGTCTTAAAAGAAAAGTGTTTGATCAATGCATCCTTCCAGTGCTTACGTATGGTGCAGAGACGTGGACCTTAGCTAAAAGAGACATACAAAGGCTGCAGACAACTCAAAGAAGCATGGAGAGGTGCATGCTTGGTGTAACCAGGAGAGATAAGAAGAGGAACACGTGGATCCGAAAAATGACAAGAGTGGAAGACATCATGATCAGAGTTAAATCCCTGAAATGGCAATGGGCTGGACATACTGCCAGAAGGACAGACCATCGATGGACAACCGAACTTTTAGATTGGATTCAAGGGACAGGAAAAGACCCAGAAGAAGACCGCATGGGAGATGTGTGGATGAAATTCGAAATTATGCGGGAGTAACATGCAGGAGACTGGCACAAGACAGACAGTTGTGGAGGAAACTTGGAGAGACCTTTGTCCAGCAGTGGATTGATAATGGTTGACAATGATGATGATGATGATATCATCATCATCAACCATTATCAATCCACTGCTGGACAAAGGTCTCTCCAAGTTTCCTCCACAACTGTCTGTCTTGTGCCAGTCTCCTGCATGTTACTCCCGCATACTTTCGAATTTCATCCACACATCTCCCATGCGGTCTTCTTCTGGGTCTTTTCCTGTCCCTTGGAATCCAATCTAAAAGTTCGGCTGTCCATCGATGGTCTGTCCTTCTGGCAGTATGTCCAGCCCATTGCCATTTCAGGGATTTTACTCTAATCATGATGTCTTCCACTCTTGTCATTTTTCTATTCCACGAGTTCCTCTTCTTATCTCTCCTGGTTACACCAAGCATGCACCTCTCCATGCTACTTTGAGTTGTCTGCAGCCTTTGTATGTCTCTTTTAGTTAAGGTCCACGTCTCTGCACCATACGTAAGCACTGGAAAGATGCATTGATCAAACACTTTTCTTTTAAGACATAATGGCATATTGCTCTTGAAAATTATGCTGTTTCTTCCAAAAGCTCTCCAGGAAAGTTTTATATGCCGATTAATTTCAGCAATGTGACTCTCATTTGATATCTGCTGTCCAAGATAAACATACGCATCTGTTATCTCCAGCTTTTCTCCATCAATCGATAAATCTTCATTTCATGTAAAAGCATTGAACATCACTTTTGTCTTCTGAAAGTTCATTTTCAATCCCACTTCTTTACTCTTGTCAGCAAGTTCATGAAACATACTCTGCAACTCTGATGGGGTAGTTGGTTGGTTAGTTTATTTTTTATGGCGCAAGGACCATGTTTGGCCAAAGAGCGCCTGACACAAGACAAGACAAACAAACTGTATTAAAATTATTTTATTTGATCTGGCTGATCAAATAAAACTGAACAATGAGAATGATGAAAGGGCTAAAAAGACAATGAAACAAATAGTATTAAAAACATGGTACAATGATTAAAATCTAGCTGATTCAGTAAAACTGAGAAATGAGAATGATGATAGGGCTAAAATCTAGATACGTTGAAAATAGTCGATTTCTTTAGAAAAGGAAAAGACAGCAACAGTATCGCAGTGGTCATTTAGGAGCCGCTGCAGTGTAGCGGCGTCCTTGGTCAACAAATGAGAATGAAAGAAATGAAAACGCACATCACGGAAACGAACACAACTACACAAAAGATGAGTGACAGTGAGTCAACAATTGCACGTCTCACACATCGGCGCAGTGTCGCCACACAGCAAAACGCGGTGAGTGAAACGACAATGCCCAATGCGGAGACGCGCAAGCACCACTTCCTCCCTACGGTTCCGACAATATGAGGACTTCCAGATTCCAAGAACAGGTTTAATACGATGCAGTTTATTTTCCACCTCTTGGTCCCACAGACCCTGCCACGTTCGCTTGATATGGTCGTGAACAAGAAAGCGGAAATCCCGGTGAAACAGTGGCAAGGGTGTGACGACCAGAGAGGCAGCAGTTCTAGCAGCCGCATCAGCACACTCGTTACCCGAGATTCCAACATGCCCAGGAATCCAACAAAATTGTATCTGGACACCGGCCTCGAGCAAAGAAGTCTTCGCTTGTTAAAAAGAAAAGGGTGGTCACAACAGCCCAACAATGACACTGACTGTACAACACTTAAAGAATCAGTGTACACCCCAGCCCGTTCATGAGAGCCCAACTGAACATGAAGTAGTGCAAGATACACAGCATGCATCTCCGCCGAAAACACCGTGGCCTCAGCTGGGATCCGCGCAACAGAGATGTAATCAACACAAACAGCCGCGGATCCAATGACTCCATGCATCTTGGAGCCATCAGTGAAAATGGGAGTGTAGTCAGAATTGAGGGCACAGTGCTCAGCGAAGAGCTGCTGGTACACTGACGCAGGGGTTGAGGATTTATCGAAAGATGTAAAGGTGGCATCAACCATGACACCAAGTGGGTGCCATGGAGGATCTCCAAAACCCCTGGTCTCTTCAACAAGAGACAAGTCGAGTCCTGCATCCCGAGCTACGGCCGCCATACGAAGACCAAAGGTTGGAATGCACAAGGGCCAGTTCTCAAATAAACGAGCATGCTGGGAATGAAAATCTGCATCGTATAAAGGATGGTCTAGAAGAGATCAAAGTTTCAAATAAAATTGAACAGACAGCTGCAGACGGCGTAATTCGAGAGATGCTTCGTTTGTATCAGCGTAAAGGCTGGGAATCAGAGATGTTTGAAATGCTCCCGTACAAAGACTCGGAGCTTGATGGTGAATAGTATCCAAAGGCCGGAGAACGGAACGACGAGCACAGCCACACGCGATACAACCATAATCCAGTTTCGACCGTATTAGAGAATGGTAAATGCGACACAAAGAGATTCTGTCTGCACCGCACGAAACTCTCGAAAGGATCTTCAGAATAGACAGAGAATGCAGACAGGAAATCTTGAGCCGTCGAACGTGCGCACGGAACGTAAGCGCACGGTCGACGGCAAGTCCAAGCAACTTGGTCTCCGGCAAAACTGGTATGGCTGCACGGTCTAAATACAGTTCTGGGTCAAGATGGAGGCCATGCCTCCGGCAGAAATGGACACAAGCTGTCTTGTCGGGAGAAAGAATGAAACCATTGCTATTTGCCGTTTTAAAGATCTGGTTAATCGCAGACTGCAACTGCCTTTCAATAAAATTCATGCTTGATGATGAGCAGAAAATGTGCAAGTCATGAACATAAACAGTAGCCGAAACTGCAGGAGGAAGATTTGTGAAAAGACAATTATTGCGGAGGATGAACAATGTGACAGATAAAATGAAACCTTGAGGAACACTTGTTCTTGATGGAACGGTGCTGAGAGCATCGTACCCAGGCGCACCTGGAACACCTGATTGCAAAGAAAATTAACGATGAATGTTGGAAGATTTCCTGGCAATCCGCATGCTTGGAGGTCACGGATAATACCGTGCCGCCCCGCTCGGTCATAGGCTTTTTCAATATCAAAGAAAACAGACACCAGGTGCTGCATACGCACGAACACTTCGCGCACAGATGTCTCAAGATGCAGGCGATGCTCGTGAGGTGAACGATGACTGCGAAAGCCGCTTTGTGATGGTGAAAGTACTTGATGACGTTCTAAAAAATGAATTAACCTGGAATTAACCATGCACTCAAGAACTTTACACAGACAGCTAGTGAGAGCAATTGGACGATAACTAGAGGGAGACTTGGGATCCTTGCCAGGTTTGGGAAAAGGCAGAACAAAAGCTTTTCGCCAAGATTCCGGGAAACTGTGCTCCGACCAAATACGATTGTACAGGATTAAGAGATTCTCGAGAGACGACTGCGAGAGATGACGGAGCATGTCATAGTGGATGCCATCTGGACCGATGCAGAGCCACCCTGAGTTCAACCATGCTGAAGGGGGAGTTATAACTAGTGTCGTTAAAAGGCGCAAAGGAGATTCTCTGGCGTTCCGCAGTGGATTTAATTCTTTGAAAAGAAGAAGGATACGCCAGGTCACTCAACACGGAGGCAAACGCCTCCCCCAAACAATCAGCAATCTCCCCGACTTCAGCATATGTGCAGCCGTTACTCTCGAGAATGGAGATCTGGTGAGAGCTGTAGTTACCTCGGATCTTATGAATCTTGTCCCACACACTTTTTGAACTGGCACATGAAGTGAGAGATGAAACATACTGAATCCAAGACTCCCTCTTGCTACGTCGACGCACCAACCGAGCATAGGATTTTGCTCGTTTGAATGTAACGAGATTGGCATCAGTTGGACAATGCCGAAACGTAGACCAGGCCTTATGTTGCGCTCTCCTAGCCTCTGAGCATTCAGGGGTCCACCAAGGCTTTAGACTTCTGGGGAGCGTCGTAGCTGTTTTTGGTATAGAAAGATCAGCTGCCTGAAGAATGCAATTTGTGACTTCAAGAACAGCTGCGTCGATTGACTCTTGGGTCACCATTGCAGAAGATATCACTGCTGACTCACCATTGCAGAAGATATCACTGCTGACGATGTGAAGACCTCCCATCTCGCACGCTCCATCCTCCACCGAGGAGGGCGGGAGGCAGAAGAGGGCATGTTCGCATGATGCGAGAGCACAATTTGAAAATGGTCGCTCCCTTGGAGTTCGTTATACACCCCTCCACGACCAATCAGCAATAATTGATGGTGATCCCAAGGTCAAATCGATCGCACTGAAGGATCTTGTCGGCTCATGGAAGTACATGTCAGCACCAGTGTTAAAAAGGCACAAAAAAGCCGAGGACAGAAGAGACTCTATGTGACGACCTCTCATGCTGATGCTGACACTACGCCACAAATGATGATGAGCATTGAAGTCACCCAGTAGAAGAAAGGGTGAAGGCAGCTGATCAACCAAGCTCTCCAGAACAGAGACGCTCATGTTCTCGTCCGGCAGCAGATAGACACTGCAGACAGTAAGAGGCACAGGTACAGATATGAGAACCGCCACGGCCTGCAAAGTTGTGGATATCGCAATGGAAGACACCGGAATACTGTGAGGGACAAGAATAGCGACTCCCCCATAGGCGATGTCTCCCGATGCATTATCTGTCTGATACGCACTGTAGCCTCAAACTGAAAGCAGGTCAGATGGTTTAAGTTTTGTTTCCTGTAAACAAAAGCACACCGGAGAGTACAACGAAAGCAGATGTTTCACGTCATCAAAACTCGTCCGAAAACCTCGACAGTTCCACTCAATGATTAAAGACATGGTTAAAAGTGAAATGAAAAAGGAAACGCTCAAACGAGGTCAGGCTCCATCTCCTCTGATGAGGGTTCCCCCAGATCTGGGGGCGTGTGACCAGGGGCCAAGATGGGAGCATGCTTTGTCCCAAGTGTCTTAACGGGAGGTGCTCGGCGTTGAGTTGTTTGCTGATATTTTGGAGAAGAAATGCTTTTCTTATCCTGGGCTTTGGTTTTCTTGCCAGAAGAAGTGGCCTGAGTTCCTTTGCTGGTGGTGGGTACCGCTTTTAGACCCCTAGCTCGAGACTGGAGTGCCACCAGCCCAGCTGCAATGATATCGTCCAGCTTGTAAGGACATTTAGGAGAGATCTGAATGTTGGTTTGAATGGCAACCGTAGATTTGGCAACCACCACTGATGCATAAGATCGCCGATCAGAAGAAACAGGAACTACTCTCCTTCTGGCCTCAGGATAGGAAATATTTTCCACCGTCTTTAACCTTTGAATTAGTTTCTCCTCCTTCCACTTGGGACAATCTTTGGCTGATGCTGAGTGTGAACCTTTGCAATTCGCGCAAAACTCGGCCTCGGCCACACATTCTGTTAAAAGATGATTTGTGGCACCACAGCATCCACACCTAGGATTGCTCCTGCAAGACTGCTGAGAATGGCCGTACGACTGACACCTAAAACATCTCAAAGGGTTAGGGATGTACGGACGTACCTCAAGGTGAAGATACCCTGCCTTGATGGACGTAGGCAAGGAAGGGCTGTCAAATGTTAAAATGATGTTGTAGGATGGGATGGACTGCCCATTCCGCCTGAAGAGAATACGCCGCACACCCATAATGTGTTGACTCCTCAGTTCTTAGAGTAGTTCATCCTCAGTACACTCAATGAGGTCCTGAGAGGAGACAACACCTCGAGATGAATTTAGGTATCCATGCGGTGTTATTTTGACCGGAGTCTCAAGCAGCATGGTGGTGTTAAGAAGTGTGGAACTGTAGGCCACAGTGGACATCTCTACAAGAAGATTGCCAGATTGGAGCTTCTCTACGCTCTTAAGAGAGCTTGCTATAGATTGAAGGGCTTTATTTATCCAAAATGGGCTTTTGGCACTCAAAGGCTTTGAAGGGTCCAATGAGTGCACAAAAAAGAAACGAGCATTAGAAAAATCAGGCACATGCTTTTTGGCGGAAGGAGCTAAGCCTTCCTCCATACCTCTTTTGGTTGTTGGTTCATGGGAAACAGAATTGAGAGCTATGAAAAATATTTAAATTTCGTCCGCCGACTTCCCCACCCACAATTGAGCCCAACAAGGGAGAGTCGGAGGTCCGCAAGCCCAAGAGGACGCAGGACACAGCTGTAGGGATAGGAAGCGGATATAGCAAGTTGATAGGCCAGACATGCACTCGGCGTGCACCCAGACTTTCCCATGCCTGGGGAACACCCCTCTGGCATGCCCACCTTATCTCCAGACTCACCCTGTCGTACGAAACAACAAGCCGTTAGAGGTCTGGGCTCCACTCGGCCACAGACCTCATTGACTAGGAGTGAGTTTGTTCCCAGCCGCCTGTTTAGGGTGAAGCAAGGGACAAAGAGGAGTGTTGGCAACTGGTGACAACAACACCCGTGTCTCCAGAAACCTCAGCCCCCAGCATCCCCTTTTCCACCTTACGGGTCACCGCACATGGCAAACGTGCAGGTAGGTCTAGCTAACCAGCTCGGAAAAACAAAGAAAGGAACATAAAATGGAGATGACAGAAAAGAAAAAGAGAAACTAAAATCCAGAGGTGGCGCATAATCACAACCTCAGCAGCCTACAACTGAGGCGGATGCGTGTCAAGAGAACAACGAAAAACATAAATATGGGAAAATCATCACAAAGAACATGTCGGCTTGGGCCGTGGGATCGCCAGTCCCCATCAGCTGGATGAACAGCTGTCCCTTCAGTAGTTTCATCGTTTTAAGAAGAAAAGACAAATAATCCGTCACAAGTTCAGCTTGGGCCGTGGGGGCACCACTCCCCAAATAACCAGAAAACCAGTTATCCCCATGCGAGGGATGGGGTAGTTGCAAAAATGACTACGTCATCAGCAAAACGAAGGTGAGTTAGATAATCTCCATTAATTTTTATCCCTTTGTTTTCCCAGTTCAGTGATTGAAAGACATTTTCCAATGTGGCATTAAAGAGCTTGGGAGATATGGTGTCACCTTGTCTCACTCCCTTTCCAATGTTTATGTGTGTTGTATTTCCAAACAGCCGAACCTTTGCACTTGCATTTTCATAGATGTTATTAATAATATTAATGTATGCATCTTCAATACTGCAGGATTTCCAAGTCATTGTAACTGCTGATGGTTTCACTGAATCAAAGGCCTTTTCATAATCGATAAAAGCCATGCACAATGGAAGTTCATATTCCCTCGCTCTTTCAATTAGTTCTCTCATTACGTGGATATGATCTATAGTGCTGTAGCCACCCCTGAATCCAGCTTGTTCTCTCGGTTGAGCAATGTCCAGTGTTACCTTTAAGCGGTGTGAAAGAACTTAGTGAAGATTTTATAAACCACTGATAGGAGGCTGATAGGTCTGTAGTTCTTGAGATCCTCAATGTCACCTTTTTTATGTAGCAGGATCATTGTAGCGTTGTTCCAATCCTCAGGAATCTTTTCTTCATTAAGGCATCGAGTGAAAACTTGGGCGAGTACTGTTTCAATTTCACCACATGCTTCTTGTTTGACGTCTACAGTAATTCCATCTTCTCCTGGAGCTTTTCCCCGCTTCATGTTCTTGATTGCATGTGCAACTTCTGCTGGGAGGACTGGAAGAACTCTGGTACTGGTACCTTTCATGATGTCTGGAGTACATGTATCATCCCTTTCATATAATTTGGAGTAGAAATCTTTCACTCTTGTCAAAATTTTGCCTCCATTTCTTGTTACAGAACCATCTTCTTTTCTCAGTGCCATAATCTGTTTTCTTCCCTTACTGAGATGTCCCTTTGCTATCTTTAGGCCTTGGTTGTTTTCAATTGATTTCCTCACTAATTCACAGTTGAATTTCCTTATGTTTTCAGTGATACTTTTTCGTACTGTCTTGCATAGCTCTATATATTCCACTTTGGAAGTCACTTCTTTTAGTTGTCCTCATCTCTCTTCTTTTTCGCATCAACATTTTGGTTTTTCCTGATAATTTGTTCACATGCAACTTGTTCTTAGACCCAGCTAATTTTGTTGCTGTTTCCATAAGAGCTTCGGTTACTTTTATGTTAACTTCAGAAATATCCATTTCTTCCAATGTTAGGCCTTCTAAAGCAGAGAATCTGTTCTTCAGTTCCAACTTGAAGGTATTATGGTGTTTTTTAAGGTTGGTTATGTCAATACATTTTGTTTGTCTGTGTTAAACTTGTTTAGCACACTGCAGTCTTCGATGATGAATTTTTTGTTACACATAATAAAATCAATTTCACTTGTCGTCCCATTTGGATGCCTCGATGTCCATTTCCTGTGTGGCTGTTTCTTGAAAAAGGAGTTCATGATGAAAAACCCTTCTGCCTCTGCAAACTCTATGAGAGTATTTCCACGTTATTTTCTGTTGCTATGACCGAATTTACCTACTAAAGTTTCATTCTGTTGCCCTATTTTTGCATTGGAATCTCCCATAATTACCTTCAAGTGTTGCTTGCCTTTATTATTTAGATGACGGATTTCCTCATAAAATTCTTCAATTTCTTCTTCAGGATGACTTGTGGTGGGTGCATAAGTTTGAATAATCTGAGCCTGGTATTTTCTCGAGAGTTGGATAACGAGTCGTGCAGCTCTGTCAGAGGAACTTTAAACTTCTACAACTTTATCCTTCAGTTTCTTGTTTATTATAAATCCAACATCACTAGTTCTGCCAGTGTCTGTCCCACGATAGTAGAAGAGATGTTCACTTTTCAGTTCAATGAGTATATATATATATATATATATGGACATATGCCAGAAGGACAGACCATCGATGGACAGCTGAAATTTTAGACTGGATTCCGAGGGACAGGAAAAGACCTAGAAGAAGAAGACCACATGGAAGATGGCCGGATGAAATTCAAAAGTATGCAGGAGTAACATGGAGGAGACTGGCACAAGACAGACCGTTGTGGAAGAAACTTGGGGAGACCTTTATCCAGCAGTGGATTGATAATGGTTGATGATGATATATATATATATAAGTAATAAAATTTAAAAACGTGTACTATGAAGTTGTACAACTAACCAAGGAACTGCGCCTAGCTGCAAGTACCACGGGTAGAGTATATAGGCAAAATTTTACTATTAAGAAATAACTCCCCAAGGAAACCCCCGAACCTCCCATAAATTAACGAACATAAGCCAAAGTACGAACTGTCACAAATGTACATACAAAAATAGCCGTAATAATAAAAGTCGGAAACCGAGAGCCACTCATCAGGGAAAGAACCCCCGCCCTGGTCCAGGTTTCATGCAGGTGTCAAATTAACTGAAAAACAATCTCCAAAATAAGGGTTAAGAATTTTGAAAAATTTGGGACTAGACACCTGGTCTTATATATATATATATATAAAAGAATATTAACATACAAGCAATCTACCCTCATAAACAAACAAATAAGGCCAAAACCTTCAGATGAAAAAAAAGAAAAAAAAATTAAAGTGAATAACAAAATGACGAAACAATGTTAAGAAAATATTTATAAAAACATTTACTCAGAACCCCTGGATTACTTTTCAGGGAAAGACATCCCGAGGCCCTGAGCACACAAGTTCAGTTCAGGTTTCATGAGAATGCAAAAATCTCAAAAAAGCAATAATGGATATCCAATTTGAAATTTTGTGTTGTAAATTTTGATGCATTCTGTCTTCCCTACCTGAACTACAGAAAATACAAAAGAGTCACTGGGACTAAAATTGAACTAAAGATGAACTATATAAAGGATTTATGTTACTGTTACTGTCTTTTAATCTTATAGGGAGAATTTTGACTCAGTTTTCGTTTTGATGTTTCTTTTTCATTTATACAACAGTACATGTGACATTATTGTTTTGGTAAGGTTTTTTATAGTTCATCTTTTAGTTCAATTTTAATCCCAGGGACTCTTTTGTATTTTCTATAGTTCAGGTAGGGAAGACAGAATGCATTAAAATTTACAAAACAAAATTTCAAATTGGATATCCATTATTGCTTTTTTGAGATTTTTGCATTCTCATGAAACCTGAACTGAACTTGTGTGCTCAGGGCCTCTGGATGTTTTCCCCTGAAAAGTAATCCAGGGGTTCTGAGTAAATGTTTTTATAAATATTTTCTTAACATTGTTTCGTCATTTTGTTATTCACTTTAGTTTTTTTTTTGTTTTTTTTTAATCTGAAGGTTTTTGGCCTTATTTGTTTGTTTATGAGGGTAGATTGCTTGTGTGTTAATATTCTTTTACATACACTAACTACATCTAATACTTGCAGCATTGTTCAGTTTTGTTGTGGTTTATATTATATTACATGAGTGAAAATTTAACTTTCCTATGCTATGTATATATATATAGACAAGAATCTCTTCTCTCACTGAGTTGTAAGGCTATGAGGTGAAATTTTTTGGCAAATCTGAAGAAATTGTTATTTTCATCCATTTTTTTGCATTCAGAATTATTATTGGTAACGTGTACTTATTTAAACTTTAATGTTTAATATAAAGAGGGGACGACCCTTTACTTCCTTTTGTATATTTGAGCTCTCAAATATCATTTTTGCTGAGGAGTCTGCACAGAAATTTCTAAGCTGAGCAATGCAAGCTTCCATGATCATGGCAGCAACTCCCATAGGAAGATTTTTCTTTTTATGAGTTATCATCATCAGTTGTTTAGTTTTGAATAACTGACAGACACAGACAGTAATGCAATTAACTTCTTTTATAATGATGAATGACATACATAAAATGGATGCTTTTTGTCAGTTTTTGAAGAGAAATTTTACATTAAAAATTTGAATATGAGCATTTAATAAAATTCTATTTTATACTATATTTTCTTGTGTTTCTAAATATAGAACTAAATTTTAAAAGTGTACAACAATATGTCAGCTAATAACACAATGAACTACACCAACATTATTAAAATAGTAGAACTATACTAGTAATCCGAATTTATTGGAGTAGAATAGAAATCAAAGTTTCCAAGCTTTTGCACATCAATCAGATGGCTTCCTCAAGGAACGTAGTTACACTAATAATAATGTCAATTTAGTCCTTAATTAAAATCATTATATAAAAAAAGGGATTACTATGAAGAGTATGAAAAGATCAGTCTCAGGTGCATAAATGTATGGGATTAAATGGGAATGAAGTTTATATTTCCATACATTTATGTATCCCTTCATAGACAATATAGATCCATGAATGCACCATTATGTGAGGGAAATATATTTGAAATCAACTTTCTGAAAAGTTTGTGAGGTGAAGCAATATTCGTATCTGGTGTTTGTTGATTCAGAAAAGCTTTTAACATAGTCCACTCAAGTTGTTCGATGGGTTAACATGTTATGGTATGAAAGGTAAGTTGCTAAAATCCATCAAAAGTCTTTCAAGGCTTGTATGAGCAGGAAATTGTGAATTAGAAGTACAAAATGTAAGAAACTTATTGTTATAGTGAGAGGTATTGGATGCAAAAAGGATTTCTTCAGTCAGCATTTTAGAAGTGGAAAATATAGCTTCAAATAGAAGTGTGCAAATATGCTATTTTGAACTTTATTATTTAATTGCTTTTTCATGTTCCTTAATTTTAAGTTCTAATTTTCAAGATGTTTGCCCTACATATTTACAAACACGAGACAAGATGGAAAGGAAAAATGTTATATATATGAAATTTCACCAGACTGTACAGTCATTATATAGGACAAAAATCTTGAAAACTGGAACTCACAATTTGTTTTGCTTGGGAAGGCATGAATGCATGTTAACTGATGTCTTCCTTGGGGAAGGGGGCACAAATAGATGTAAACTGATGTTTTCCTGGGAGAGGGGAGGACATTCCTGGAAACAATTTCTCCACAAATGCCACAAAATTTAGGTGTTTTAAGTGCATAAAATATATTTTTGTTATGTATTACTCTTCAATCACTGCCTTCAATCACTGCTAATGATGAATAATGAACAGTCCAGTATATTTTTGACAAGATGCTAAAATCAAGTCCTCTTTTTTTGTACAAATTCTATTAAATATTACAACAAATCTTATTCCTGATGTGAATGGCATTATATAATGAGTTCTCCACATTGATAGCTTTTTGCCAAGATTTTATTTCCTGACAAAAACTAATCGCAACCAAATCCGAGAGTCGAGCTGTGCCAATATATATATATATATATAGAGAGAGAGATGAGAGAGAGAGAGAGAGAGAGAGAGAGAGAGAGAGAGAGAGAGAGAGTGTGTGTGTGTGTGTGTGTGTGTGTGTGCGTGTGTGTGTGTGCGTGTGTGTGTGTGTGTGTGTGTGTGTGTAAAGCTCTTGGTTCTTCCTGTTTCAACTTCGCAGTGACTCTATTAAACCTCCCATTCAGTTTTGCACCCCAATCATAGACTTGGCACATTTTTTTCAGATGCCTTTTCCCTTTCAAGATATTTAATAATATTTGTAATAAAAAAATTATGTGAATAAATATACACTTATCCTACTTTCTTTGTAGGAAGACCACTATATGCAACATGTTGTTGTAAACTCATGATATGAACGTTGTGTATAGTGTATCTCATTTTTGTTAATACAGTCGAATCTGCCTAAACGGAATCTGTCCAAAGTAGAAATCTGCTTAAAACGGAAAAGTTTTCAGAACCGCTGAAATGTCTATGGCATGAATACATTACTAAAGTGGAATCTGTCTAACGTGGAAACAGAAGCCATATTTTAAGGCGCAGGAAAATAAAAACCTGATTAATGTGGAATCGCTACTAAATACAGTAGGTAAACCAACAGCACTCTAGTCCCAGAAAACCGGTTTTCTTGCTCTGCCGTCGGCGACGCTGATGCTAGGAGGGCGGGGGTGGGGAACAAAGAGGAAAAAGGATTTCCAACAAGAAATGAGCGGTGGAGTTTGAGAAGCTGATAAGTGGAACCTGTCGGGTGGAGGAGGTACCTCATGGCCTGCTGGACAGACTCCGAAGTCTGAACTCCAACTTAGACTTTGCAGTAGTAAAATCATTTACTCCTGCCCAGGTAGTAAAAGCTTGATGTCCCGGAAAATTTACCTTATAAGATAACAAATCAGAACCATCATTTTTTTAAGTTAAAAAATATTATGAACTTTTTTTTACATGTTTTACATTTCTGTTTTAAGGGTCTGTATTAAAAATGTTCAATGCACAAAAGCGTGTATCTCAAGTTTTAAGATTATGCCGATATTGGTATAAAATGGTATGATGATGAAACTGGTATTTGAGAAATTTAGTGATTCTGCCACGTTCTTTATGTTGAAATTTTCAACCTTTGTCACTAAACACTGGAGGCTAGTTCCGTCAGAGGCATGCATTCCGTTGCTGACTATAAACAACATGCTGAGCAAAATTGCATACGGTTCCAATATCTGGACCTTGAGCAAAACATACAGAAGTAATATTCTTCTGTCCTTGTGTGACGTACTACAGAGGTAAAGCACGTGTCAAGACTACAAATCTGCAGCAATGCATTACATTAGTGTTGCTTAGTCAGTCAGAGCAACTCACCCTGGAGAGAAGACACACAGGTTCAACCCCCCCCCCCCCCGACACCAATAAATCTGCATTTTCACACCTGGTACTCCGCAACCATAATGCAATTTCCGGTGATTAGCAGTGAAATGAAACATGCCATGTGATGATTGTCTTTTATCTTGTAGTAGGAAATCCTATTCTAAACTTTTTAATTTCTAAATTTAGTTGCCCGATCCAAAGAACTACCTAGATTAGTTTTTTCTTACCTGCCCAGGCCAATAATTTACATGCCCTGGGCATCTTGAGCAGGGTATTTTTCAAGCCCTGCTGGATTACAGTATTTTTGAAATGGCAAGGCTTGTGGGGAGCTCATGGTCAGCTGTGACAAAAGTGGTCTGAGGTGGGAAAAACCATGAACCATTGGCAAAGGTATGGGCCAACCACTGCTCACCAATGCCAGAAGTGAGCGATGGGTTTCCTGCATGGTACGGGCCAACAGAAGGTATACTGTTGCACAACTCACCACTAATTTGAATGCTGGTGACAGGAGTAATGTGTCACAACACACAGTACATTGAACCCTGCTAAAAATGGGACTGCATGGCCGCAGGTGGTTCTGAGCACCCATGCTAACCTTGATTCACCATTGAAAGCATCTATAATGGGCACGTGGGCATCAAAACTGGATTTCAAATGATTGGAAGGTCATCTGGTTCAATTAATCTCATTTCCTGTCATGCTATGTGGATGGCCAGGTATGTGTGTGTCATTTATCTGGAGAAGTGTTGGTACCAGCATGCACTGTAGGATGAAAACAAGCTGGCGGTGAAAGTGTAATGCTTTGAGCAATGTTCAGCAGGGAAACCCTGGGTCTAGTCATTCATGTGCAGAACATTATAACATCTATCATCTACCAAATCATTGCAGACTAGGTACACCCCTTCATGGAAATGATATTTCCCTCTAGTAGTGCTTTCTTCCAGCATGACAATACACCATCCCACACTGCCTGGATTGTTCGAGAACGGTTCCTAAAATGCAGAGGTGTAACTAGGGTGGGCAGGCAAGGTGGCTGGCTGCCCTAGGCGCAGCTCAAGAGAGGGCGCAAAAATCACTGCGTACAATCTAATTAAAATAGGGTTCTAAACTTTTGCACCAGTTTCTGGTACAAAATTTCAAAATTTACCTGTAATTTCTTTCGCCATTTGCGGTAACTCGGCACCTTAAGATTCACATTTCTTCCTCAAAATGTGCAGGAGAAGTAAGTTGCTCACAATCAGAAATGATGGTGGTGGTGTTCATACATTACAAGATAAGGATATTGTTCATATTTTTTAAGATTCTCTGGAGGTGATTTGAGCATTACTGTCATTACAGCAAGCTGCATTTGGTCTGTTTAATGTGGTTGAAAAGGTCGGAACTCCAGAGCAGTTGGGAATCACAGAGCTCTCTTCACATTTTGAATTTTACTGTCCTAAAAAGGCATTTAGCGTCTACTTCAGCTTCACTACCCAGAACATTCTTCATGTAAGTAAGGGTAAGAGAAATGCATAAAACCCTTCTGATGAGTTCTACATACCACTTCCTAATTTTTTCTGACACAATTAACGAGGGTAAAATGCTGTTGTTAGAATGTTTAAAAGCTAGGTTGTTAAACTACAATTAAAATAGCAATAACTTCACAAAGGTCTTCCTCTGGTACATCAAAAAACTAGCCTGTTCTTAAAATCTACTGCACAACCGTTAGTCATTACCTGTGGTACACTCTGGACTTTAAAATAACCCTGCAACCAGAAATACATTGTGTCAGAACTGGAGACCAAGGTGGCAACAGGATGGTCCAGTGCCTGCTGATTAGTTTTTCTGCCCCAAAAGTGGTGACAAGAAAGTTCTTTTCTGGAGATGTGACATGATATTATGGTGAACCATCCTGTGTAAACATGACTGTGCAGCAGATTTTGTTCTTGCAAACATGGCATCACATTTTCATGCAGCAGTTTCAAGCAGTATTCAGCATTTTCTGAGCAGATCTTTCAGCCATTTCTGGGGCGTGGTTCCTCAAAGAAATAAAGCCCAAGAATGAGGGATGCAGTGAATCCTCTCTACACTGTAGCTGGTGGTGAATCCAGTGGTTCCTCTAAGTATGCATGTGAATTATCCTGGTCCCATATGTGGTAATTATGTGTGTTCACAGACATATGTAATGAGAAATGCACTAAGTCTATTCACAACACACTTAACAACCACTAGGGACCCTCAGTGATCTTTGCCAAAACCCATTTTGCAAATTCTTCCTGCTGTCTCTGTCAGGAACAACTGGTGTAAAGTTTGCAGTTTATATTGGTGCAGATTTAACAAACTGTGAAGGATATGATTTACCGATGATATCAGTATACTTAAAATCTTGCTACTTCGTGAACGCTGTTTGTTCCACTTGTCATTTGAGATGCTACTTCATCAATTTGGGATGACACAGCATTTCAATGGGACTTCCCTAACCCTGTTCTTCCAATTGGGGGTGATCCAGCAAACTTCATTTCACAGTACTAAGAGAATATGACAAAAATAGAAAGTATTAAAATCATTGTGCAGTGAAATGTTAGAAGCAACTCACTGTGGCCAGTGCTAGTTTTTTTCTTCTTATTTTAGCTGTAATTGTATATGCGTGTGGGGGTATTAAATAATGCAAATTTGTGCATAATCAACACACAAGACCAGTTTTACTATCCTGAAAACTCATACAAGCACGATTATGATATTTCAGGTGGTAAAGCTTTTTTTTTTATATATATTTTTAACGACTTCAGTGGGGAATGGGGCTCAATATTGTGTGGTTTGCCCAAGGTGCAGAAATGTCTAGTTATGCCTCTGCTAGAACATGAGGAAGACTTCCAGGTATTGCCATGGCATCCAAATTCCTCAGACATTAATCCAATAGAGCATTTGTGTTCGAAAAGCAAATCTGATCTGTGGTGGCTCAACCATGTAATTTATAAGAGTTAAATGATCTGCTGGTAACATGTTGGTACCAGATATCACAAGACATCTTTAGAAATCTTGTTCAACTTACAAGAGTTAAATGATCTGTTGGTAGCATGTTGGTACCAGATACCACAAGACAACTTTAGAAATCTTGTTCAACTTACAAGAGTTAAAGGATCTGCTGGTAGCATGTTGGTACCAGATACCACAAGTCACCTTTAGTAGAAATCTAGTTCAACTTACAAGAGTTAAAGGATCTGCTGGTAGCATGTTGGAACCAGATACCACAAGAAAACTTTAGAAATCTTGTTCAACTTACTACAGTTAAAGGATCTTCTGGTAGCATGTTGGTACCAGATACCACAAGACAACTTTAGAAATCTTGTTCAACTTACAAGAGTTAAATGATCTGCTGGTAGCACGTTGGTACCAGATACCACAAAACAACTTTAGATATCTTGTTCAACTTACAAGAGTTAAATGATCTGCTGGTAACATGTTGGTACCAGATACCATAAGACAACTTTAGAAATCTTGTTCAACTTACTACAGTTAAATGATCTGCTGGTAACATGTTGGTACCAGATACCATAAGACAACTTTAGAAATCTTGTTCAACTTACTACAGTTAAAGGATCTTCTGGTAGCATGTTGGTACCAGATACTACAAGACAACTTTAGAAATCTTGTTCAACTTACAAGAGTTAAATGATCTGCTGATAGCATGTTGGTACCAGATACCACAAGCCACCTTTAGAAATCTTGTTCAACTTACAAGAGTAAAAGGGTCTGCTGGTAGCATGTTGGTACCAGATACCACAAGACAACTTTAAAAATCTTGTTCAACTTACCAGAGTTAAATGATCTGCTGATAGCATGTTGGTACCAGATACCACAAGTCACCTTTAGAAATCTTGTTCAACTTACAAGAGTAAAAGGATCTGCTGGTAGCATGTTGGTACCAGATACCACAAGACAACTTTAGAAATCTTGTTCAACTTACAAGAGTTAAAGGATCTGCTGGTAACATGTTGGTACCAGATATCACGTCACCTTTAGAAATCTTGTACCATCCATGAATTGCTGGATAAGAGCTAATTTGGTGGCACATGTAGGATAAACATCATATTAGGTAGGAGGTCATATTTTGGTTATTTGGTATACACTGAGTGGCCACTTTATTATGACCACCTGACAGTTTTAAACAAATGAGCGATGGCTGCACGCTGTTGCCGCCAGAGGGCAAGGCTAGTATAAAAAGGGAAAGCTTAGTGCTTGCAACAGTAGTAGAAGTGATTTTTGGGTGACGAGATGGGTAAAAAATGCGATTTCATGGACTTTCAACGTGGGATGATTGTAGGAGCTCGGAGCCAAGGAGCGAGTATCACCGAAACCGCCGCATTCGTGAAATGTTCTAGAGCAGCTATTGTTAAAGTGTTTAAAGACGGGACTGTCAGCCAAAAAACTGGGCCTCTACGTGCAATGTGTGGCTGTCATCGACTAGTGACTGCTCAGGCGGAACGGAGAGTGTTCAGACTGGTAACAGACAACAGAAGAGCAACAGTGCAGCAAATTACAGACCATCTTAATCAAGGATCCCTTCAAATGATCTCTGCACGCACTGTTCACTGTACACTGCATCAGATGGGATATGGCAGCTGAATGTTTTTTCGAACACCTTTGCTGTCTGCAGTTAACAAGAAAGAAATGCCTCCAGTTCGCACAGGAGCACAAGGATTGGACAGTCGATAATTGGAAACAAATTATGTGGTCCGATGAATCACGTTTTCAGTTGCACCATGCCGATGGCCGAGTGAGAATTTGGCGGAAACTGCACGAAAACATGGACCCCAAATGCATTGCTACAACCCTTCAAGCTGGTAGAGGCAACATTATGGTTTGGGGAATGTTTTCCTGGCATGCTTTGGGCCCTTTGATTCGTGTTGATCAATGTCTGACTGGCACATCATATCTAAACATCGTTGCGGACCAAGTGCATCCTGTCATGTGGATGGTTTATCCCAATGGCGATGGCTACATTCAACAAGATAATGCGTCCTGCCATAGTGCTTGTATTGTACAGGATTGGTTTCAGGAACATGCCGGTGAGTTTACTTTGCTTAGGTGGCCCCCACAATCTCCAGATCTCAACTCCATTGCGAATTTGTGGGGATGAAGTTGAACGAGTCATCAGATAGCTGGATCCACAACCCTGCAATCTCACACTCTTGGAAAGTGCTATTCATCAAGCATGGTCTCAGATTCCACAAACCACCTATCAACATCTCGTGGAGTCCATGCCACGAAGAATCGGCGCAGTATTAAAGGCAAAAGGTGGCGGTCATAATAAAGTGGCCCCTCAGTGTATAATCAATAGAAAAAAGAAAATTCAACAAGAAACTAGCTTAAGAACTAGCTTAGAATATAATTTGAGAATACTGAAACATCTAGGAATTTAACTTTTTATACAAGGGAGTAAATGGATTATGAGCAAAAATTTGTTTTTTTACTAATACCAATTTTTAATTCCTTAGGAAATGCTCCATATTATGAAAAAATGCTTTATTTAAAAAAGAAGTGCATGACCTAAAATCCGCAGTTCTATTAGGAATTAAAGTACATATTAATTTACATTAGTAATATACAAATGTTAGTACTAACTCCCCCAAAAACGCAAGATTGATATACAATAATATACAAGACAAATACAAAAGCAGTAGAAATTATCACTTACAAGGAAGATGCACTTAAATATCAATTTTACATGCAAATTTTCAGGCTACAGTTCCAAATGCTGTACTGACAGAAATTCCTGCAATTTTTGAATATTAAAGTTGTCAGAAAAAAAGTTTTATTACCACAACACTGGCAAAATTAAATTTTTTTAATGAAGTGGTATGCCATGAAATTCTTACTTCTTAAAAAAATTCAGATATCCATTACACTTCATTATTTGCTTTATATTTCTTTCCAAAATATTTACCTACAAAACAAAATTCATGCAAGAATCAATAAAAAAAAAAAAAATCCCAATATAAAATAAATCTGACAGTTCAAAGAACTGCATAATTCTGAATATCACATGCCCTATTTTTTGTAAAATGTGGATCTGAAAGAGAAAGCTTATATCCCTGCTTAGTAATAGATAATTACGTCTGCTGTTGTGTACCAGGTAGCTACAAAGTCTGTTTAAATTTCCAAACTCTGTAACATCAGAATAAATTGGTGTATTATAGTGTGGTTTGCATGAAAAATATCAGCCATCAGGAGAATTTTGTTTGGCAACAGAAAAACTTTTAGTCTGAAAATGCAACAAGGGATATGCAAAATGGCCTTTAAAAGCAACAAGTAATCAGCTACAGCTGAAAATAGCCTTTAAACAGCCTTCAGCCAGCTCATTATTCAAAACGGTGTTCAAGAGGAGTGCTGCTACGATATTAACTTCGCTGGTTAAAACCTCGTTAGCGAAGCTTTTCTACATAATTAGAGAATTGGCAACAGAATCTTTTTAAAAGTTCTAAATGCAGAAAACACAAAAAGAAGAGCCACGGTCTTATCACCTGTGTTGGTTTGACGTGTCTGGTGAGACTATTTGACGAAATGAAGTTTGCTGGATCATCCCCAATTTGGGAGACCAGGGTTAGGGAAGTCCCATTCAAATGCTGTGTCATCCCAAATTGATGAAGTAGCATCTCAAATGACAAGTGGAACAAACAGCGTTCATGAAGTAGCAAGATTTTGAGTATACCGATAACATTGGTAAATCATATTCTTCACAGTTTGTTAAATCTGTACCAATACAAACTGCAAACTTTACACCAGTTGTTACTGACAGAGACAGCAAGAAGAATTAGCAAAATGGGTTTTGGCAAAGATCACTGAGGATCCCTAGTGGTTGTTAAGTGTGTTGAGAATAGACTTAGTGCATTTCTCATTACATACGTCTGTGAACACACATAATTACCACATATGGGACCAGGATAATCCACATGCATACTTAGAGGAACCACTGGATTCACCACCAGCTACAGTGTAGGGAGAATTCACTGCATCCTTCATTCTTGGGCTTTTTTTCTTTGAGGAACCATGCTCCACAAATGGCTGGAAGATCTGCTCAGAAAATGCTGAATACTGCTGCATGAAAATGTGATGCCATGTTTGCAAGAACAAAATCTGCTGCACAGTCATGTTTACACAGGATGGTTCACCATATCATGTCACATCTCCAGAAAAGAACTTTCTTGTCACCATTTTTGCTGTTATAATGGCAACGGTCACGACCCATGCAACGTTTGATGACTTATACTCATAATGCATTGCAACTATATAAAGGAGTACTACATTGCCTCTGTTGCACCTGATGATGGGGTAAATGTTACCCCGAAAGTGCTAGTGGGGTATTTTAAGTGTGGATATCTTTCATATTTTACTAAATATCATACATAGACGGTGAGTTTCTCATTTTATTTAATGTATTGTGCGAAGTCATCCTTCTTATTGTTACTTTTGGGGTAAAAAAACTAATCAGCAGGCACTGGAGCATCCTGTTGCCACCTTGGTCTCCAGTTTTGACACAATGTATTTCTGGTTGCAGGGTTTGTTTGAAGTCCAGAGTGTACCACAGGCAAGATCTTATACACTCCCACAATTGAAGGAAGCCATCTGCTATGAAGTCTGTTGCATTCACCCGGACATGCTATATTTAGTGGTTACTGGAGTTGTCATATGCTTAAATGCTGCAGTACCTTGTGAAGGGTATGTTGAACAATTACTGTAATGATTGTGTAACCAAATTAATGCAATATGTGTACTTTCATTGACTTTCACTGTATTTTCAAACTTTTTAGCCATTATTGTCCTCTGTGAGTGACCATTTGAACAAAAAGTTTTCCCATTGCCAAACAAATCCTCTTGCTAGCTGATGCTTTTCATGCAGACCACACTGTGATACATGCATTTGTTCCTTTGTTAAAAAGGCTTCAAATTTAAATGGACGTTTGAGCCATGTTGCTTATCTTCAATGATAGATTACCTATTATTTTTTGCTTTATGTCACAGGATTTCAGTCAATTGAATTAGAAAAATATTTAAAGTTTTGATGTTCTCCTAAAAATATATGGGCCTGTTGGGGAAGTGTTTCTTGGACACTTTACTTACTATAGTAGTTCATGCAGAAAACTGCTCTTCTATTGAAGAATGAAATTAATAATGTATACAAAATTAAAAGTCAGAAGATAACTTCAATATTGAAATACCTTTATTGATATTTAACCACAATTCTTATGACACTATAGCAGTTTTACAATCAACTTTGAAAATGACATTTCATGTGTGTTTGAATCAATTACATGGTGCTAACAAGCACCTAATAACGCTGTAATGCAAGCTTCTAACAATTGAACTAAGTGATAATCAGGACTCGACAAATATGTTCTAGATCTAGGAGCCAGCTCCAAAATTTAGGTGCCAGGTGAAACGAAGTCAATAAAGCATGAACAAAAACATGTTTGGTTATGACACTGGAACGAAAAGTTGTAAACCATATTTATTGTCATTTTTTTCTTTTTACCCAAACCACTTATTGCAAAATAAAGTTCCAATTTACTTCATAATTTTTGCTTTCGATTCTTTCAGTAGACGATCTCAAAAATTAAAATTTCAGATTTCGATTTTATTAAAATACTATTTGTGGATGTCATATTTTGTACATATTATTTCAAAGTACCATTTTTTTTTCACGTAATCTGTAAATCATATCATTCAGAAATTTTTTTTTGTTTGTGAGATCCACAAGGGAGTATAATATAAAGGCTGTGAAAAAAATAATACCACATATGGCATATGATCTGTAGGCTGTGGAAAAAAATACTGCTGCGGCATATGATCAGATCTGTAGATCGTGAAATTCTGAGAAAAACAAGTTCTTCCTTTGCATAATCTACGGCAGCATCTCTCAGACCATGGAAAACTGTTTTAATAAAATACCAATTATAAATACACATACATGCTCTGCTGCCAGCATACATAGTTTTCACACACTAAGTAAATTCCTAATCATAACAATTTATCAAAACCTTCCACAGAAACAAATAAATCTTCCCCAAATCTGTGAATGAAACAGGAACTTTCTGACCAACATACAAATGCTTATCAATGAACATGCATAATGCAAAAATTTGGTTAATAGAGCTTTTACCAGTCATAAAACCATTAAGTACATCACATACCTTTGCTAATATCAAGCCTCATATCTTATCAATAACGGCCTCTCCAACATTTTCTCTGTTACAAGTATCAGGCTGATACCATGATAGATCTTACATTCATTCTGATAAACTTTTTTCTTATACGAAGGAATAATGATAGCGTTCCTGCAATCCTGAATGATATAATTCTTAACTTCTAATGTGCACAACAAATTTTGGTTAAACAATTAATTATTAATAGAATAGCCACCATATTCAGCACCCAGCTGTTAAGCCATCAACTCAAGGGAACCTACAATTTTTAGGACATTTCACAGCTTACAAACCTCTTCTCACAAGATCATTTGCTATGTTTCTTCTCTCTCTGTGGCATCATCTGTTTCTTTGCTCAGATCTTTGCTTTCATATTCTTATAACTCACAGAAGTATTAATTTCACCTTACACTTAACTAATTAGATTCTCATAAGAGCATTTATCTGATCCTACTCTTTATACAACTTAAAACTTTATTTCCATTGTTCTTCCTATGTCTTATGTACTTCCAGAATTGACTTCCTTTCTTTCCAAAATGCCAGTACTTTTTGTATCCACCCAATTGTTTGTACACTTTGCCAAACTGGAGTGGCTGGTTGATGTTCTTATGGCAATATTCAGCTTCAGTAACTTCAGCTCTTGCAAACTCCTCCCCAGGTAAGGTTTCTTTTTTATTCTTACAGCTCCTTTAATTTTACTGTTCTACCATGCATAACCTTTAATGCTGCCCATTGTTGCACCATTACAAGTAAAATCACACCTTACTGGAAACAGTAACAATTTGAAGTGCTTGTAAGATGCAATATTAACCGTTTTTTTTTTTTTTGTTTTTTTGTAAATTTTATGGTCTAAGCTGCTGTTGTTTCTAATCAGGAGGAAGCACATACATGGGATTATGCCATGTAAAATTTCATACATGATACATTTTCGTATATGCTCTGCAAAATTGAGATAACATTTTTTGTGTGGTGTATATGAGGGTCAAATTATTAGAATGCTATTAACATAGCAGAGGTACAGCAGGGGTATTACTTTCATTGTCAGTAAGATGTGCTTTTTGTCCTCTAAATAATGGTTTCACTGAGGAGGTAGAGAGATAAGGGTTAACTACCAAAGCTTTTTTTCTTGTATTTTTACTTGCTTCCAGGAAATTTTTTTGAAAGTGAAATAATTAGAAGAAACACGAGTGAGAGTTTTCACAATTTTAGTGACCATAATACTTGCAGAGATTAGTTATGGAGCATTTTTTTTTCAGTGATAGTGAATGCTTCGTTTACATGAATCTTATGAAAAGGAGATAGAATGTCCAGGCTGGCAACAGAAATAATGGCTATATCCAAAGTTGTGGCTGGTAAGTTTGATTTTAAGATTTCCTGAGTGCTTTTTGTATAATGTCTTCTTCCTACGAAAAAAATAGGTCAAAAGAAAAATTAACACTTTTCTCAAATCAACAAATTATAGTTGGTATGCATAATTTAAATATGGTAGAGCAAAGACGTTTTCATTCTTTGGCAGGTCTTGATTTCTTCATAATTTCTGGGGTGAATATTACTGGAGGTGCTAAAATTTCAGTTTCATGAGGAAAGTAGTTATGATTTTTAAAAGTTGCAAGCTTCTTGATTAACATATCATGTGAATCCCAGACTTTTATTAACATCAATAATTAGACTAACAAAAGATAATTCTTTAAAACAAATTTTTGCTGATATTTTGAAAGTCACCCTTAACTGTTTCCAGAGATGTGTGGAGTTAGCTTTAAAATGACATTAAATATAATTAGTAAAATGCATGACCACAGCAGAGGTTTTACAGATTTTGAAGTTCTCAAACAAATGTCGATCACAACAAAATAAAGTTGTATGTCAAAAAGAAAGTCATTTGGATAAGTGCAATTGCTGTTTTTGTCACAGAATGATTACAGCAGTTTTGTATCTTAAAAAATATGTTCAATTTTTTAAAAAAAGCTAATATTGAAGACATATATTGAAAAAACATTCAATATGTAGAATTTAACTTTTTAAAGCCAGCTTTTCATTTTTCAATTTTTTTTTCACGATTACTCATGAAGTAATTAAAATTACCATATTTAAAAAAATACAAAGAAATGTTTTTGTTCAGCTATTGACATATGATAGCAGAAATTTAAAAGGTAAGATAAAAGCGTATTTACATCAGTTGAATTTAAAAGATAAGATAAAAACCAATTTGAAGTTAAAACCTTTAAAAATTACAATGCAACAGTGATAAACATAGAAAACAAGCAAAAACACAGAGTCACATATGGTGAAAGGTTTGTTTGGCGGTAGCTTTCGGTCACTAAAGAAACCTTTTACCATACGTGACTCTTTGTGTTTTCGCTCATTTTCTATGTTTATGTGATATTGTCGTGTGAAGTGCGAGTTTTAAACCATGTAACAGTGATATCAAAAGATTTTATTGAAAGGCAGGCTTCAACTCAACTATGTCATATCATTCTTGGCAAATGCTTTCAGAGATACAAATCTTCATTTTTAAGCCTCCATGAAGTACTTGTGGACTGCATATGGCCACCATGCTAATCACATTTAGAAGTTGCCTCTCTCATCAAAGACTTACCTGATATTTTTCTCAACGTATTAGGTAAATCTTCATACAAGTTTTTTACCTTGAACATGTTTTTCAATTTGTAGGTCATACAGTAATCTTGAAGTTGAACTAGTTTCACACACACAACTTAACTTCTAAGTTTTGTATCTTTTAAATAACATTAAATTATCTCAGAAATACACCTTTGCTTGTCGTCAACAAAGCACAGTGTTACAAGTCTTTTTCATGAAACAAAACTATTCAATATTAAAAATATCAGTAGTTTATATAATTTATTGTACATACCCTTCACAAAAATTTTTCAAGCCACACTTTGATCATTGGTGTTTGTGTATTACTTTAGTAGTAGGACATAGGAAACTGACAAAGCACTGAAGTCACTTAAATTTCTTCTTTGTGATGTGTCATTGGCTTAGTCACTTGGGTGACTGTCAATCTGCAAGTAAAAGTGTAGAATGAAAAGGAGATATCATATGCTTTAGAACTTGGATTACATCATTAAAAAAATATTAATACCATCACAACTTTCCTCAAAATAGATAAAATGATTGTGGTGGAGGTGTTGAAGTAATTTGGTTTGAAACCATAACAGGTCATGGGATGAAATATACCGGTGGACAAAAACTAAATTACTAACACAAAAGTTATCAACATAATGACCAACTAGAATTTAATGAAATTCAGCAGAGAGGTACATTATCACAAAATTTATTTTGACTTAAAGAGTTTTTTCCATTATTCTTCACATCTTCTGAGTTCTTTTGTATTTACAGACATTTCTGGCCTGTAGATCTTTATCAAGGCCTATGATTAGAAACTGTATAAAAAGTTTTGTTTACACAGAAAGAATTTAAATTATGTTGAAAATCTTTTTTTATTTTTTGCCAGTTTTGTGTAAATACAACTTTTGATATGATTAGAAACTATCAAAAGTTTTGTTTACACCAAACTGGCAAAAAATTAAAAACAATTGGCAACAAAACTTAAAATATTTTCTGTGTAAACAAAACTTTTGATACAGTTTCTAATCATTGAGAACAGGTCTTGAAAAAAATTTGAAGGCCAGAAACATCTGTATGTAAATATAAAATAATTCAGAAAATGTGTAGAATAATAAAAAGAACTTAAAGTTATAACAGAATTAAAGTATATTAATCTGAGTATAGCCTATTGTGAGTAAGTGTTTTTAACATTGTAACAAATGGCACGCCACTTGAACAATGCTTGTGCCAGCTCATATAAAACACCATGCCATAAGGCATGCTATTAAAGACAGTGCAGTTATGGCACTCATCATAACATACATCACAAAACTCAAAAATAGCTTGTCAGAATAAATAATGTGGAAGAAATATTCACTTAGCATTTTTAGGTCAATTCAGCTATGCCTGATTGCTGTGTTGATTATACACTGAGTGGCCACATTATTATGACCACCTGACAATTTTAAGCAAATGAGCTATGGCTGCACGCTGTTTCTGCCAGAGGGCGAGGCTAGTATAAAAAGGGAAAGCTTAGTGCTTGCGACAGTGGTAGAAGTGATTTTTTGGTGATGAGATAGGTAAAAAATGCGATTTCACGGACTTTCGATGTGGGATGATTGTAGGAGCTCGGAGCCATGGAGCGAGTGTCATCGAAACAGTCGCATTCGTGAAATGTTCCAGCACAGCCGTTGTTAAAGTGTTTAAAGACTGGACTGTCAACCAAAAAACTGGGTCTCTGCGTGCAACGTGTGGTCGTCATCGACTAGTGACTGCTCGGGCGGAACAGAGCGTGTCCAGACTGGTAACAGACAACAGAAGGGCAACAGTGCAGTAAATTACGGACCATCTTAATCAAGGATCCCCTCAAATGATCTCTGTATGCACTGTTCGCCGTACACTGCATCGGATAGGATATGGCAGCTGAAGGCCTTTTCGAACACCTTTGCTGTCTGCAGTTAACAAGAGAAATGTCTCCAGTTCACACAAGGATTGGACAGTCAATAATTGGGAACAAATTATGTGGTCCAATGAATCACATTATCAGTTACACCATGCCAATGGCAGAGTGAGAATTTGGCGGAAACAGCACGAAAGCATAGACCCCAAATGCATTGCTACAACCCTTCAAGCTGGTGGAGGCAACATTATGGTTTGGGGAATGTTTTCCTGGCATGCTTTGGGCCCTTTAATTCGTGTTGATCAACGTCTGACTGGCACATCATATCTAAACATAGTTACGGATCAAGTGCATCCTGTCATGTGGATGGTTTATCCCAATGGTGATGGCTACTTTCAACAAGATAATGCGTCTTGCCATAGTGCTCGTATTGTACAAGATTGGTTTCAGGAACATACCGATGAGTTTACTTTGCTTAGGTGGCCTCCACAGTCTCCAGATCTCAACCCCATTGAGAATTTGTGGGATGAAGTTGAACGAGCCATCAGTCAGCTGGATCCACAACCCTGCAACTCACACTCTTGGAAAGTGCTATTCATCAAGCATGGTCTCAGATTCCACAAACCACCTATCAATATCTCGTGGAGTCCATGCCACGAAGAATCGACGCAGTATTAAAGGCAAAAGGTAGCCCAACGAAGTACTGAGGGGGTGGTCACAATAAAGTGGCCACTCAGTGTATCATGATGCATAGCTTGTAAGAGGTGTTGGAGTACATGCAAATGATGAGCACTTGGAGGAGTTAGAGGCGGCCATTGGTAGCATATTGACAAGACAGACTCAAGTGAAACTAGCCATAATGCACAATGTCTTTCAACTGGTAACTTACAGGTTATGTCAAAAAATATCTGGAGAATGTGTCTTGACTACCAGCTCTGCACTGCTCAAGGGTCACAACATCCCAAGAAGACCAATATCTGACCTTAACAGCCTAGAACTGGTACATAATAGCAGTGGATTGCAACACTTACTGAGTTCATCATTCACTAAATCGCTAATGAAATAATGTTGGGAAAATGGTCAGAAGTTACAACAGCAGATAATGTGAAAACATTCCACCTAGCCTCTGACTTTAAGAAGTTTAATAACTTCCTGTATATAACTTCAAAATAGTTCAGAGTTTGAAGAAAATTTAGAAACAGTGCTTGTAAAAGCTTAGCCTTTTCTGGCACCTTTGTTTTGAGTTTGCATGGTGACATGAAATGTCTGCTATAGGGCTCTTATAAGTAACTGCTGATAGTTTTTTCTGGCTGCTTGGCAACTAGAGGGTGTCATTTCTTGGTAGTTTGCCTTGTTGATCTGCCCCTCAAGTCATGTGCTGCTCCAAGTCCCTAGTAAGTATGCCTTTTTGAAACTTTTTTTTTTTTTGCTTTGACATACTTAGGGAATTAGGCATTTTTAGGACACTACCCTTACAGTTTTATGGTTTAAAAATTAAATTCTGTGGAAGAAATATTCTTCTCACAATACATGGAGATATGTCAAATTCATTAATACAGTAAGTAATCAGACATCTCTGAATTGCCTGTATTTACTGTTCTTCACGTAACATTAATCACATCGGAAAATTTGAAAATTACGTCATCCTGGAGTGGGAATTGAACCTGCATCTCAGTTCAAGCATGCTATCCATTACACCACCCAGGATGATCAAGTCCCAAGTATCTGAGTTTAAGTATCAGAACATTCTCCGAGTTTTACCAGTCAAAGCAAATTCTGTTTCCTTGTGGCGTGAAGTGAATCACCAGTCTGTCACGTAAATTCTAAGGAATAAAAAAAAATGTTTGCTCATTTCTAATCCTTTTGGGCCTCCAAAGTTCAGTTAGCCCTACTCTTTGTTATGGGAAAATGTGTTGCCTTGTTTAAAAGTGCTAGTGTACGTATGTAATAAAGTGGTTAGAATATCATTCTCATTTTTGTTCATCAGGATTCTTAGAGGGCAATATTCTGTATATAATGGTGACTTTTTGTTTTAAGCACTGGTTTTTTAGTTTAGTTTTTACTATTGTTGTGTGTTTTGGTTAACAAGGGTTAGGCCTGAAATGTCGAATTTGTAGGTTGAAATTTATTAATCTTCTTCTTCCAACCCTTTTTATAGCCAATTGAAGCTATAGGCCTCCCTCATCTCTTTCCAAATATTCCTGTCCTGGGCTTGTTCATCCCACAGCTTATCCACAGTTTTGTTTATACCATCCATCCATCTTTTCTCTGGTCTTCCTACTCCTCTCTTTCTTTTATATGGTCTTCATTCTGTTATTATTTTAGTCCATCTATTATTTTCCATTCTTGCTATATGGCCAGCCCATTTCCATTTTAAATTGAGTATCTTTTCACTTATGTTTAAAAAATTTGTACTGGATCTTATACCTGTATTCTTTACTATATCTTGAAGTCTTATATTTAGTAGGAATATTTCCATTTTACATTGTGTTTTTTGGAATTTGTCCAAGATGTTATTGTTCTTGATAAGCCAGATTTCAGCGCCATATGTCATAATGGGTATTATACATCGATTGAAAAGTTTCGCTCTGTTTTTTGGCTTTATTTTACTACATAGAATCTTTAAAATCCCAAAAACTGTCCACTCCATTTTTATTCTTTTGTCAATTTCTTCCATAATCCATGTTTCATTGTGGTAATTAGTTTTCCTAGGTATATGTATTCTTCCACATATTCTATTTCTTTATCATTTATTCTAATATTTTCTTGTGCTTTGCTATTATTAAGTTGGTTTGACATTAGTTTTGTTTTATCAGTACTGATTTTTAATCCAATTTCTTTTGATAAATCTGTTAGTTCTTCTATCATTTCTTTTTTTATTTTCTGAAGTGAGGCATTTGCAAATCTTAAATTGTTCAACTTGTACCATTTATGTTGATTCCCTTTTTAACAAATTACTTTTGCTCATTATGAGTTCCAGTGTTAATGTAAACAGCTTTGGCGAGATAGTATCACCTTGTCTTATTCCTCTATTTATTTTAAACTTTTCACTTTCTTCATTTAGGATAATATTAGATGTTGCATTCTAGTAGATAAACTTGATTAGATTTATATAAGGTTGTTCAATGCCATAATTTTTCAGGGCATCTATTATTGATGCTGTTTTTATGATACCAAAAGCTTTTTTGAAGTCCATAAATGCCAAATGTAAAGGGATGTTGTATTCATTACATTTTCAATAACAGCACTTATTGTTTGTATATGATCTATTGTATCAAAATGTTTTCTAAAGCCAGCTTGTTCAGGGGTTGTATGAGATCAAATTTGTCTTATAATCTGTTTGTAATGATTCTTGTAAATAGCTTATATATGTGAGACAACACATTTGTGGGTCTATAGTTTTCCAGTTTCTTTTTGTGTAGTAAGATGATATTTGCAATATTCCACATTTGAGGAATTTCTTCATGTGTGATACATTCATTAAAAAGAATTTTTAGCTTTTGTTTCATGGTTTCACCACCTTCTTTAATCATTTCAATTATAACACCTTCTTCTCCAAAAGTTTTATTATTTTTCATTTGTTGCAATGCTTTTTCAAAGAGTTTTATTAGTGGTATGTCCTTACTACTGTCAATAATTTCATCTTTGGCATTTGTTTCAGCAGTTGTCTTTATACTTTGATATAGTTTCATATAAAACATTTTTTGCTGTTTCCAAAATTTCTTTAAGGTTGAAATTTATTAATAATTTTTAAAATTGTGCATTTAGTTTAAAGATATTTTTGACTTATTACAATCTTTTAAAAAGATTATAATCCTTGTTGAATGGCAAAAAGGAATAGAAAAATTTAGATATTTTAAGGAGCAACCAAAGTCACCCCCCCCCCTTGTTAAATCCTTTTTGTTTATCAATTTTTCTGGGATTAAATTTTGCAAATTTGACATAGCAAAAACCCATGTTTATTTGGACTTTGCAGAAATGAGAAGGCTTTTATTTGTGCCGCCCCTTGAAAAAGCCATAAACAGCAGCTATCAAGATTTTCTGAAATCCTTCCATCTCATTCCAAAGCAATTTTTGGCTAGTTTTTTTGGTTTTTAAAAATTGTTTATTTTTTTGCCTGGTTCTTTTACAAAATAGTAATTGGTTTACGAGTTTTTTTGTTCTTGTTTTTATGTGTTTGCAATTTTCTTACCTATATATACATGATTAACTTAATTTTCATTGCAAGTGAAAGATTTGGTGATTCACAGCACAACCCTTATGTATGTCTCTCTCTCTCACTCACTCTCCATCATCAACATTGTCAACCATTATCAATCAGGTGCTGGATGAAGGTCTCCCCAAGTTTCTTCCAACAATTATCTGTATTGAGCCTGTTTCCTCCATGTCACTCCAGCATGCTTTTGAATTTCATCCATCCATCCATCTTCCATGGGGTCTTTTTGTAGGTCTTTACCTGTCCCTTGGAATCCAGTCTAAAATTTCGGTTGTCCATTGGTGGTCCGTTCTTTTGGCAACATGTCCAGCTCATTGCCATTTTGGGGATTTTACTCTGATCATGGTGTCTTCCACTCCTGTCATTTTTCTTATCAACAAGTTTCCTTTTTTTATCTTTTCTGGTTACACCAAGCATGCATCTCTCCATGCTTTTTTGAGTTGTCTGCAGCCTTTGTATGCCTTTTGTAGTTAAGGTCCATGTCTCTGCTCCATACATAAGCACAGGCAGGATGCATTGATTAAACACTTTTCTTTTAAGACATATCTCTCTCTCTCTATATATATATAGTTACAACGAAAATCACAGGTTGCCAATTTTTTATTTTCAGTACGCAAATACTGATAGTTATGAGCAGGGCTCAGAAAATTTCTAAATATCTGGCAGCCAGTTCTGAAAGTCAGGTCTGACAGCTAGTGAACATTTTTTTAATGTAGAGTTCACTAGGATTTAACTAACACAAATAAAGACACACTCATAGCTCTAAAAAAATTTAATTTAATTATCAGGATTTGCCTTTGTCTTGTGTATTATTAACAATAGAGAACAAGTCAGTAACTAGACAATAATCAGTAACAGCATTTCTCTTCATGTGCTTAGAATAGGAGCCCACACCTAATACTGATTAATCATCCTGTCTCCCCCCCTCACTTCCCTCTTCATTACAACAGCACTTAGCACATCAATCTATACCCGATAGTGTTTCTAGCGACCAGAGTTCGGCAAAATGCACAATTACGCATCTAGTACACATCAAGAAGTGCATTTACACATCAAAATTTTACCAAAACGTAAAAATATGCATCGAAAAATGCGTGAAATACACACCAACACATAAAAATATGCATTGAAGAACTTTACCAACGCGTAAGAATATGCATTGGGATGGGACGGTAGTCTTTCAGAAATGGAAGTAAATTGAATAAAGATTTTTTTTGTAATTGCAATTTTGTTTTCCTGTGAAGTTGCCTCTGTCTAGTATTGTTGTTATAAACCATTTTATTGCATAAATATTTGTATTTCAGTTTGAAAATGAAGGAAAAATGTCCGGAAATGGAAATTCGATGCCACAAAAATTCCCCTGTAATCTTCAGGCATGAGAGTGCCACAGCTTGGGGGGAATTTCTTCTTTTCCATCATAATTTGGGTTATCCTCGATATTGACGCATAATTGAACAGAAATTTTAAGGCAATTGGTAGTGGTGAAGGATGCTTTCCACCTGAAACTTCCTAAACTTTCGAAAACAGAAGTTAGGCGCTGTAAAGATTTCTCCCGTAATCGTAATTTTATTTTTTGTGCGATGTTTCGACTGTTGTTGTTAAATATCTTTTTATTTCATAAATATTTGTATTTCACCTTGAAAATGGAGGGAAAATGTCCGAAAACAGAAATTGGACGTAGCAAAGTTTTCTCCCATAATTGCAATTTTTTCCCCCCAACAATGTTCCGAACATATGTCCTGTGTTCTTAAATATTCCGCCCAAAAAAGTTTTGCATTTCAGCTTGATAAGGGGGTTCAAAAATAAAAGTAACAAAGCTGAAAAATTCGTAAGAATTCATGCATGGTGTTCAAAAGTATTCATATTCTCAAAGTTACACCATTTATCTTTTATCTAAAATAGTGAAAGCTATCATGCATTCATGGTCCTCACAGACTGAAAGTTCTTTCAGCATGATAGATAAAATTGTCATCCATGGGCATAAAAAAAAAAAAAAAAATGCGACAATATAGAAATGGAAAGGGAAACAAAGATATCAGCAAAATGAAAATTTAAACACTGGATGTTGTGCAGCTGCAGAGTCAACAAAAGAAAAATGTGGCTCTGGAACTTGCTGAGAAGTTTATTAGATACTTTTAGATGTCTATAAGAATCTCAAGTGCTATGTATTCACTTCTTAAACACAATGCTGTTGCATGTGGTCATTACAAAACATGATTACTTTAATGTTATTGTTTTAAAGTACAAATATTATATTTATTACTAATATAAAAAGCAAAACAACAGATACAAATTCTAAATACATTGAGTGGTAGTGAAATATTTTTAATATAAAAAAAAATCTGGATTCATTTTTCATAATTGCCAAGCATTTTTGTAAGTTTTTTTTTTCGTGTGTTAATTTTTCTAAAATGCTCCTCACGTTTTTAAATTACTCCCTAAATTTTTTCAAAGAGTAAATTTTTTTTTTGACAAACTCTGCAAGTGACCTTGTACATCATATGTCCTGTCAAAAAATTAAAGACCTTCACATTTCACACTAGTCCCTGTCTTCAAATCTGTCTTAACTTTGCAGGTGCCATTTTTTCTTTTGTTTGTTTCTTTCCCGGAAATCGCTGCACCTTTCATGAGTTTCTTTCTTGACATATATTTAAAAAAATTACTGCTGCTCATTCTATGGCAAAATGGAATAAATAAAAGTACTGAAATTGTGGTCGCCAACATAATTTATTAAGTCACCAATGGTGAGCGGGCGACTGCATTTTTGGAGCCCTAGTTATGAGTACACAAGATTAAAAAAGCCAATGAAAAATTTAAAACAGGAGGTGAGAAAAAATCAAAATGGTCTGTACATCATCGTCAACCATTATCAATCCACTGCTGGACGAAGGTCTCCCCAAGTTTCCTCCACAACGGTCTGTCTTGTGCCAGTTTCCTCCATGTCACTCCTGCATACTTTCGAATTTCATCCACCCATCTCCCATGTGGTCTTCTTCTGGGTCTTTTCCTGTCCCTTGGAATCCAATCTAAAATTTCGGCTGTCCATCGATGGTCTGTCCTTCTGGCATTATGTCCAGCCCATTGCCATTTCAGGGATTTAACTCTGATCATGATGTCTTCCACTCTTGTCATTTTTCGGATCCACGAATTCCTTTTCTTATCTCTCTTGGTTACACCAAGCATATACCTCTCCAGGCTTCTTTGAGTTTTTTTTTTTTTTTTTTTGATTAGAGGTTTAACGACCACCGTGAGCAACTCAATGGGCTATAAGCAGTCACCCGTCCCTAATTTAGGGTCACTGGTTCCAGGGAAGGGAGAGAGCCAGTGCCGTAAGACAAACACAACATCCATGCCTCACCGGGATTCGAACCCGGACCCCTTCGGCCGAATGATCAGAGGCCAACGCCTTAGACCACTGCGCCACCGGGGCGGCTCTTTGAGTTGTCTGCAGCCTTTGTATGTCTCTTTTAGTTAAGGTCCACATCTCTGCACCGCATGTAAGCACTGGAAGGGTGCATTGATCAAAGACTTTTCTTTTAAGGCATAATGGCATATTCCTCTTGAAAATTATGCTGTTTCTTCCAAAAGCTCTCCAGGCAAGTTTTGTATGCCGATTAATTTCTTCATCAATGTGACCCTCACTTGATATCTGCTGTCCAAGATAAATTTTAAACTTGACATTAAATTGTTTTTAATAGTGTCATGTGGCATATCAAATAAAAGCCCAATTCAAGATCTTTAAAATGAGCCATAATTCATGACCCTAGCTCTACTAGAACCCAAGTAATTGGCAGTTAAAGTTTGCTCAGATGATGGAATTTTAGGGGTTATTTGAAATTTCAAAAATCAATAACTCAAAAACGGATGCATTAAAAATTCTGAAAAAAATCATGTTTGTTTATATTGGTGAATACTACAATTATACCAAGTTTCATAAAAATAAAAAAATGTCGGGTTGTGAGCCTTGTTGATTTGACATGAATGACCCAAAAATATAAATTATGTACACAAAATATGGTTAAGTTATAATGAAACAGCTTTTAGAAACAAACTGTACCCTCATAGAAATTAAAATTTCATTCCTAAATCATAAGGTAATTGCATAAGTATTCCTTTTTAGTTATATATATCATATGTCAGCAAGTTGGTTTACAGGCAAACTTTCCCCATCACATTCAGCAGCACTATACATTATTTTGTCATTTTTACTAATCATAACTAAAGGAATGTGGGAGAAGGAAAAACAACACGATTTCTTCAAGATGAAAAAAATTTGCCATCATCTTTTAAAGCTGTATTTTTTACTTTTAGTGGACTCACTGACAATGAAGAACAAGTCAGTAGCAAAGTTAATACCATATTCACAGTAATGACTTCTCAAATGAAGTACAGTTTGCAGGATATTACTTTACATCAGATCTTTTGCAATTTAACTGGCATTGTCAATTAAAAATATATTGAACCAAACAAGAGTGCTTTGAGTAAGTGAAGTTATTTGTATATGGAAAACTTCCCTTAGGGTCATTCCATGACAAATCAACCAAAAAATTTCAATATTTAACCTGACTTCAGATTTCAATGAAACCTTCAGGGATCATTCTCCCTAATGATATAAATGAGAATATATTTTTAAAATGTTTTTATCTCATTGGGTTTTCATGTAATTAATTTTTAAATTTTTTTTAAATAATCATTTTTTGGCCTGCATAAACTTTTTCAATCTTGAATTTCTCAAGTTCTAATAAGGCCTAGAGAGTTGTTTGACCCCTCATTTTAAAGAGAATTTCATAAGTTTTAATTTCATATGCAACTTGACTATGCTTGGTACAAAAAAAAAAAGATTAAATTTTAAAAGTTTTGAAAAAAATATATAAGCTTTAAATCCTGAAACTTGTAGAGAAGGATCTCAATGGGATCGGGAACTATGGCAAAAAACTTAAAGTTACTGTACAAGTAATAATGGATTATAATTCTTGTTTTAGTGTGTTTACATGATAACAGACACTGAGTTTTAAAATCTACATAATACATCATACTAATACATAGTCAAACATAAAACAAGGGAAAAATAGTCCCAACAGGCTAAAAGTTTTATCTGGTAAAATTAAATAAAAGTTTTTTTTTAGTTAGCACTCAAAGTTTTAGTTGCGCCAAAATAGCGACCTCTTAGTTCTTCTTTAATTTAAAAAATAATTTCTTGTTTGCCTTTTAGGTTTCGGAGTCTGTAAGTCAATAAACTCTTCTTGTAGCTGTTGTAGGATAAATTTTTGTTAAAACCTCACTTTTATGCACAACTAGTATGTCAGTAAATTGTGGGTATTTGAAAGATGGAGAAGGGCCACGGGGTTCCAAAAAACTTATTTTTACTTCATCTCGTTCTATTCCTAACACACAACCTAACCACCACTTGTCTGAGTATTGGCATGGAACAAAGCCAACAATGTCATTAATGTCCAGATCATCATCAATGTCATCAGCTGAAACTATTTCTACACTTGATTCCTCTGAAAATGAGTAGCTTTTCACCAAAACTCTAGTCTCATTCACAGGACTGTAACTGTGAAATTGTTGAGTGCCCTTTATTGTTGTTGCTGCTTCAAACCTACTCTTCAAAGTCTTTTCCTATGTCTGCAGTGGAATACAAAAAACTGATGTTGACAATATTTTCTTTAGCCCAATCATAAAGTTCACGAGGGGTCATAATTTGATCATTGTAGACCATTCGTAGACTAGCCAATGCTGCTAATCATTTAACAGTTCCTCCAACATCATCACATGCATTTTTTCCATGTGACAATGCAAAGAAGTTCCATTCCGCCTTGATACCAAAATCTTTCTCATGATGGCAGAGATTGAGAAAGTTTGATTTGTTTTTGTACTGTGATGATGCTCCATCTGAAAAGTAATTCAGCTTTTCAGGTTTATGGGGCAGATTCTGTTTAAGAAAGTCAATCATGAGGCGTTGAAACAAATGAACAGCAACTGTATCAAGCACCATACAATCAGAAAGAATAACTAAGCTCAGGTGCACCAACTTTTTGGTTTCCTCATCAACGTTGTATATAACAAACGGATGTATTGTTGCTTGACCATTGTTCCAATGAAAGCCCTGTGCAGAATCTTCAAGCACAAATGCATAATTTTCAGCAAAATCACAAAGTACAATGCATTGGTTTTGAGGTAGATTTTCTTTCAAGTGTCGCAAATAGGAAGAATGTTGAGTAGCAATGAAAGAGTACTTTAAAAGTTTTGGCAAACTCTGAAACAAATATTCCCAAAACTCTTCTGTCTGTTTTATAATAGTTTCCAGGGCACACTTGTTATCAATCTGCATCCATTGTTTGATACTCACATTTTCAATGCTATGAAGCTTAAAAGCTTCTTCAAACCGAGCCTTCAAATCACTTCCTGGGCAATTAACACAATATGCAAAGCAACATTTAGATGTTGGCGTTTTGCAAATTATATTGCTTGTTACATCTTTGCATGTTTTAATCAGGTGTTCACCACTTGTCAATTCAGGTATTTTACACTGAGCCATCATTAATTTGGCATTCTGATGTATTGTGCAAATGCACACAGAATGTGTCCCACTGGACCCAGGAAGAACACAATGCTTGGGACAAAGCTCACAAAATTTAGAGATTCCAGATAAAACTAAAGTTCGGGTAGATTACGTCAAATAATCAGTATGCAAAAGAAATAAGATATCCGTTTATTGACGTACAAACGTTATGAATAAAGCATAAGCTTTCAACACCAACGGGTGCCTTCTTCAGACTTGTTCGTGGTTAGTAAGGCAAAAGTAACAAAGAATAGAAAATTTTAAATAAAATAAACATGAACAGAATTTGAGAACGTGATATCACGTTCTCAAATTCTGTTCATGTTTATTTTATTTAAAATTTTCTATTCTTTGTTACTTTTGCCTTACTAACCACGAACAAGTCTGAAGAAGGCACCCGTTGGTGTTGAAAGCTTATGCTTTATTCATAACGTTTGTACGTCAATAAACGGATATCTTATTTCTTTTGCATACTGATTAGAAATTCCAATTCTCTGATGAGGATAACGCTCCTTAAATAGTACATATGATTATTTTAATGTACTTAGAATTAAATACTTTTGAACATGTACACGTTTGCCATCTTTTTTGACTGAAACAAAGTCTTTTTTACCAGGCATTTGACGACTAACCTCATCATTTTGATAGAATTCTTTGACTAGGGCTACCGTTGCAGGGTCCAATGATCTTCCAGGCTTTGGGTCAGGGGATGACATTATACCTTTTTCATTTAACACTGTTTTTGCTTTTCTAGCAGTAAACTTAGACACTCCAAATTCAGTTTCAATTTTTTTAGAGTCCAGCTTTTGGGAAGAGTAGTTAGAACCTGCATTCTAACACTTTTGTCTGTAGTAGCATTGAACTTTTCTTTCAATTGATTAATAATTTCATTGTCATAATTTTTTGCAGCATCAGATTCAGTGGTACCTGGATTTAAATTAAGTACTTTCGTTCGAAAAGCTTCCGTCACTTTTTTAATCTTTGCTTCTGGGTATTTTTTTTCAATCAAACGTTTTCTTTTAACAGGTGTTTCTTCGATAGCAGTCAGACTTTTGTTCAAAGCTTCAATTGCCTCTTTTTTCTCTGGAGTTGACAATGTATTTTGAACTGGTACTTCAGGAACATTCAAATGGTCTTGTGATTCTGAGCTGTCTGAATGCAAGCCTTCTTGCTGAGTTAAAATCTCTGGAAGCTTTAGTAAAGCTTTTTGACACCCATCACATATCTTGTCACCTTCATGTAAATTGGCATTATGTCTCAAAATATTTTCATTTGCAGATCTCAATTGTTTCTTATAATAATTATGACCAGGTTTCTTAAATGGGTTACAACAATATACCATAAAATGCTTTGATGTACTGGGTTCACCCATATTGTCACAGAGTCCTAATAATAGAGTACAGTTAAAATGATTAATAATAGTACAAGTCAAATTGTCTGAAACAATAAAAAAAATATCTTATATAATAATAGGACTTTAAGACTAAACAGAACTGACTGTACTTTTGAACCGGAAAGAGGCCTAGTAGTTCCAAACAAAGATGTCAAAAATGGTTAAACTTATTACTTAACAAACACATAACACTTATTTCACTTCCACTGAAAAAAACTATTAACTTATAAAAATCATATTTTTAAGTGAAACACTTAAGTAACACTGCCAACAACTAACTGTTCACTTACTGAGATCTTAGAGCAAGCTAAGCAAAAGGTTGAGCTAAAGTGGGCATGAGTCACACACTCCTGCCAGAACACCTGTGATTAGCAGACTATTTACTCACATGCTATCCCTAATTTGTCTGTAGGTTTAGTAAATCATTATCTGTAATAGACCCTAATGTAAATTGGTTACCTTATAGCCAATGTATTTTTTTTTTTTTTTTTTTTACCTTACAAAAGTTAAAGGTAGCAATGTAGCCCTAACTGGTATTTAAAACAATATCATTGGTATCATAACTCCTTATCCCATTGAGATCCCACTCTAAAAGTTTCAGGATTTAAAACTTATATTACAAAAAACATACATTTTCTTCAAAATTTTTAAAAAACACTCTTAATTTTTTTTTTCACCAAGCATAGTCAAGTCGCATATCAAATTAAAACTTATGAAATTCTCTTTTAAATGAGGGGTCAAATAACTATCTAGGCCTTATAGAACTTGAGAAATTAAAGATTAAAAAAGTTTATGCAAGCCAAAAAATGACGATTTTTCAAAATTTTAAAAATTAATTACATGAAAACCCAATGAGATAAAAAAATTTTTAAAATATATTCTCATTTATATCACTAGGGAGAATGATCCCTGAAGGTTTCATTGAAATATGAAATGGTCAGGTTGAGTGACTGGTTGATTTGGCATGGAATAATCACCCCTTATCAATTTCAAAACAGTGATTTAAATCAAAAACAATTTCTTTTTGCATCTTTCGTTCCTAGCCCAAATCAGGATTAAACAAGTTATCACAGGGATAACAGCATAATTTTTTTAGTTTTTAAACTATGTTGCCATAGGAGATAATGTATACCACAAAAAGGTAAAACGTGAATTTGGTTTTATACTCTTGTTTTACAAATTTTGTTCTTTGCATCATTGCAGGTGGCATAGCATTTATATCATATCTGACTCACACTATAATTTTACATTAGCACAATGTTTCACTATGGGTTATTGAACACCAAAAACAGATAATGACATTTAATACTCTCTTTGTAATACAAGTGCTTTTAATACACTTATATTACAAATTTGCATGAAGTGTATTTTAACACTCATATTACACAAGTTGGAGAGCCTGACATTTTCATTTTTCTAATTATGTCAAGCATCAGTAATATTTTTTCTGGAATTTTTCCTTACAATAGTTAAAGATTGTTTGTAAAATATACACCACTGTCATGACACAACACAATCACCTAGATATTTACAATGAATTTCATTCATGTAATGAGCATCTTCAGGATTACAAAAAGATGGAGATTATCAGCTCAAGAAACCACAAATTATTATTTTTTTTTTCTCAGTTTGAATTCCTGCAGTGTTATTTCCATGATTCAGTGTGACACCATTATATGTTGTATTTAAAAAAAAAAAATTAGTTTTTTAGAGGAATTCCAACAAAAATACAAGAATTCCAAAAGATGAAAATCAACATTTTATTGAACATAGTGTAGCAACAATGTTGCTACATATGCTACTGGCAAAGTTCATTACAAGAATGAAATGCATAGAGCAATAACATTTTATTGCATAGGCGAACCAGGCATTTGCCAGGGGCCTCTGTCAACTGTCAAATGTTCTGAGTTGCTCAGGATGTGTGTTATACTATTTCCCCCATCTTAACTCAAAGCAGACAACAAAGTACTGGAATTTTTTGTAGGCCTACTATGGATCTCTTTTCTTGTAAAGAAAAATGTAATGCAACTGAGCTTGTTGCCCCATGAGCAATTGTCAAAAATCAGGAAAAAAAAAAGTTTAAAGCTATTCTTGAACCTTACATCATTTGGTTAAACTTCCATATTTGGCTACCCCAAGTAATTTAAGCACTTTTGAAGTGTGATGTGTATCCCTCCACAATGTTTACCAATGTGTTTAAGACCATGACTTTTACAATATTATCGATATAAAAATTTTACAATATTTATTACAAAGCTCTGTTTCACACATTTAAATTATCTTCATAACCACAACACTCGAACGAGAGCAAATACAGCTTCACAATTATCATCCTGAACACTGAAAAAATTGAAAAAAGCATTTGCTTATCATATTAAGTCAGTAGGAATCTGATAGGGGTTTAATCTGGCTATTACTCTTGTGGTTCCACAGTATGGGCTGTTCACCAGTATAAGTTTTTAAAAAACTGAAGCAATGGACATACTCTGAATAAAAACGATGAAGACTAAGGTTTTAAATGTAAACAACTGTCAAAAGTAGTTCATTTTTGGATTAAAGGACAACTGGATAAAAATTCTTAAAGTCGTGAACAAAACATGAAGCAGATGAACAGAATAGACAAAAATACCCAAGGTGGTATAAAAGTGTAACAAATCCCATCCAAAGTCATCCTCCAAGTGCGTTTCAACCACCTAGTCAGGGTCTTATCAAAGGCAGCAAATGTCAAAGCTGTTAATGACTGTATGCAAATACTTTGTTGAAATCCTGCCAAGTCATCCTCGTCGACAATGTCAAGATCGTTAATGCGCACTTTTCTGGCTGTGTCATCTAGCAATGGTAAGGCTGTTAATCTTCTTTTTTTTTTCTTATCTGCACTTTAGATTTCATACTTTTATTTTTTCATTCTTTTTCTTGATTTACCATATGTTTCCATGCATATGATAAAGTATTTCTTTTCTCAATGTTTATGATAATTGTCACGCTGTATTTGCTTTCGTCCGAGTGTCATGACTATGATGATAATTTTAATGTGTGAAACATAACTTTATAATAAATACTGCAAAATATTTATATCGATAATATTGTTATATTCCCACGTAGTGCAGTTTAAGCTAGCCATATGCGCTGGTTGAACTAAAGAAGTGGCTTTTACGATTTACACCACGGATGATAAATTTTGAGATAAGTTATATCCTATACAGCTGAGGATTTAACAAGGGAGCTGACAATATAAATACTTGCTCAATAACATCATCCAATCCAATCCAATGAAAAATACTTGTGCTGACACCAATCGTCCATTTTGGAAATACTTGAGGGACACATAAGGAAGGAGACCCGATTATACTTTCCAAAGAAAGGTGACTTGATCACGCTAGTTACGTTAACTAAAACTTTTACAAAAGTTCGTAAGTTGGAAGCTTTCGACCTTATCTTAGGTCTTCATCACGCCAATGGAGGACTAAGATTGTTGCCAGATTCTACATTTGAATTTTTCCTATTTTTGTTGCCAAAACTTAGAATTGATCTCCAGATCAACGGAATGTAGAGAGGAGATTCGGAGTTGCAAGTCATTGAGTTGAAAATAATTTCTATGCTTTCACGGTAACGGAGGGCAAAACGATTGTCAAACGAAGCAATTCGTTTTGCTTCGTTCCAGTGGGGAACTGCAGATGTGTCTTCTATTGTCAAAATAGACAAGGCAGTGTTGGGATTGCCTTTCGAAACATCTTTTCTATGTTCTAAAATTCTATGGCTAATGCTCCTGTGTGCTTCCAATGTATAAGTTATCCCCAGTAGAAGAAGAGATAGGAATGCAGTAAACTCCTGGGAGGTTCAGGCTTTCAACTTTGTCCCTATCCCTTTGTAGAAGTTTCAAGATGTTTGGGGTAGATTTAATGGCAAGATGGTAACCAAAACTTCTAAAAAGAATCTGTAACTTATAAGCATAGGAAGGATGGTAAGGAACAGAACCACAGAATTTCAGGTCTTCTTTCTTGTGAGGAAGGAGGCATTCGATTTTCGAATGGTTTTCATATTTCTTTATGAGGAGTTGACTGTAACAGCAGGGGAAACCATGAGAGAGGGCTATTGTAGAAATTTTGGAGAGTTCTTCTTGAAGAGAGATTGGCTGTTGCAAATGATATGAGCCCTGTGGATGTAGGACTTCAATGCTGCAAGCTTGTAGAGATGCAGGGTGCAAGATTTGTGGGAATGATGTTAGTGGCTGCAGAAGGTTTTCGATAGACGGAACGGAGTAATGGAGAGATCAGCGTTTCTGCAGATAGATACATCCAGGAAATCAATTTTGTGATTTACTTCCTTAGATATAGTGAGCTTAATGGAAGGAAATTTTTCTGTAATGGAGTTGATCAGTATCTGTAGCTCAGACTCGGAATGTGGCCAGCTAATGAAAATGTCGTCTACATATCTTAACCATAGGGAAGGTTGAAAAGGGTGTAGAGGAATTATGGAAACTTCAATATGTTGCATGTAGATTTCAGCAAGCAGAGGGAAAAGAGGTGAGCCCATGGGGAGACCAGATTGTTGCCTATACACAATTTTGTTGAAAACAAAACAACTATGTTGATGAATAGTGTGGAAACAATCATAAAGATCTTTGATAAGAGGACCGGGGGGTTTAAAATGAAGAATCAATTTCTTCATGAGGAGCATGTAGGAATCAAAATATGGTACAGAGGGAAACAAAGATTCTACATCAAGAGTATACAGATTATCACAAGGAGGAAAGGAATTAGGAAGGTTGTGGATGAAGTTTGAAGTAGAGACAACTGTATGAGGATGGTTGGCTGCCAGGGATTTGCATTTGAGGACCAATCTCTCAAATGCAAATCCCTGGCAGCCAACCATCCTCATACAGTTGTCTCTACTTCAAACTTCATCCACAACCTTCCTAATTCCTTTCCTCCTTGTGATAATCTGTATACTCTTTGATGTAGAATCTTTGTTTCCCTCTGTACCATATTTTGATTCCTACATGCTCCTCATGAAGAAATTGATTCTTCATTTTAACCCCCGGTCCTCTTATCAAAGATCTTTATGATTGTTTCCACACTATTCATCAACATAGTTGTTTTGTTTTCAACAAAATTGTGTATAGGCAACAATCTGGTCTCCCCATGGGCTCACCTCTTCCCTCTGCTTGCTGAAATCTACATGCAACATATTGAAGTTTCCATAATTCCTCTACACCCTTTTCAACCTTCCCTATGGTTAAGATATGTAGACGACATTTTCATTAGCTGGCCACATTCGAGTCTGAGCTACAGATACTGATCAACTCCATTACAGAAAATTTCCTTCCATTAAGCTCACTATATCTAAGGAAGTAAATCACAAAATTGATTTCCTGGATGTATCTATCTGCAGAAACGCTGATCTCTCCATTACTCGTTCCGTCTATCGAAACCTTCTGCAGCCACTAACATCATTCCCTACAAATCTTGCACCTGCATCTCTACAAGCTTGCAGCATTGAAGTCCTACATCCACAGGAGCTCATATCATTTGCAACAGCCAACTCTCTCTTCAGAAGAACTCTCAAAATTTCTACAATAGCCCTCTCTCATGGTTTCCCTGCTGTTACAGTCAACTCCCTCATAAAGAAATATGAAAACTATTCGAAAATCGAATGCCTCCTTCCTCACAGAAAGAAGACCTGAAATTCTGTGGTTCTGTTCCTTACCATCCTTCCTATGCTTATAAGTTACAGATTCTTTTTAGAAGTTTTGGTTACCATCTTGCCATTAAATCTACCCCAAACATCTTGAAACTTCTACAAAGGGATAGGGACAAAGTTGAAAGCCTGAACCTCCCAGGAGTTTACTGCATTCCTATCTCTTCTTCTACTGGGGATAACTTATACATTGGAAGCACATACAGGAGCATTAGCCATAGAATTTTAGAACATAGAAAAGATGTTTCGAAAGGCAATCCCAACACTGCCTTGTCTATTTTGACAATGGAAGACACATCTGCAGTTCCCCACTGGAACGAAGCAAAACGAATTGCTTCGTTTGACAATCGTTTTGCCCTCCGTTCCCCGTGAAAGCATAGAAATTATTTTCAACTCAATGACTTGCAACTCCGAATCTCCTCTCTACATTCCGTTGATCTGGAGATCAATTCTAAGTTTTGGCAACAAAATAGGAAAAATTCAAATGTAGAATCTGGCAACAATCTTAGTCCTCCATTGGCGTGATGAAGACCTAAGATAAGGTCGAAAGCTTCCAACTTCTGAGCTTTTTTGTAAAAGTTTTAGTTGCGTAACTAAACGTGATCAAAGTCACCTTCTTGTTAATATTGTTACGTGTTTTGCCCATAATCGTCATTATACTTTCCTCAAAATCTCATGGCTTTATTGGTTCATTCAGTTAATCAGTGGCTTTGGAACTCTTTTTTGACAGCAGGGGCAAGATGTCGGAGAACAAAATATTTTATCATGGCATAACATTTATTGTACTACTGTAAATGAAGACGTGCTGACTTCATTATGAAAATTTGCTGATTTTTTTTTGGATTAAACACTCGTCTATATATATATATATATAAAAAACACTGTCATATCCATATAGTTTCTCAATGTAGACTAACTGTACACATAAATGGCGTTAAACTATAGATTTTGATACTTCCGGATTGGTACAAATTCAGCAGGAATTGTAGCCCTAGACACTATAATTAAACATTGAAGGAACTTACATCTCATTCCTCACCCTACTTTCATTTCCCTATTTATTCTTACTCATTTTTTTAGAGAAAGACTAATTTATTACACCTAATGAGACACAAAATGTTGCTGGTCTTAAAACGGGAACCAGCCCTCTCGACTGTTTAACGGATGTAGCATTTCTTGCAGTCTCACGAGTGGCATGAAAAAAAAAATTCAGATTTCTAGATAGTTCATGGCAAAAAATGAAGAGGAATCAGGGTTGCCACTCATATTGGCTTTAAAATTTCCCCGAGTTTTCCAGAAGATAATTTCGCTGGAAATTTTAGGTAAAATTTGCAGATTATGATTTTTAGGAGCTTCAGAACATTCCAGAACTTAACTGGGAAATCAGGTCATCATACATGAGACTGATGAAGAAAGAAAAAAGCTGAAATTTTTAACTGGTTAAACAATCAGAATGCGCGGGAAAACAATGTGAATAAAACACAGCATGAGCAAGACAAAATTTTTCACATCAATTCATTTATGCAAATATTAAACTGGAGCACATCACTTTATTCACATTTAACAACACAAGATAGAGGAAACATTGCACGGAGGAGGGGAATAACGATTACGGATGAAATCTTCGCACCGTCTGACTTCCGTCTTCGGAAAAACTTTCCCTACATTTTCAAGCTGAAATAAATATTTACTCAATAAAATTATGTTTAACAACAATATTGAGCGAAAGGATATTGCAAGAAAAAAATTACGATTACGAGAGAAATCTTTACTGCGCCTAACTTCCGATTTCGAAAATCGTACTTCCGTCCTCTGACGTAAAACGACCCTCCCCCAAATTCTCTTCAGTTGTGTATCGATCTCGAGAACCACACAAATGATGATGAAAATGCCAAAATACCTTGAATTTGCCGAACAATCTCGTGCCTGAAGATCACAGGGAAATTTCTGCGCTGTCTAACTTCCGCTTACGGAAAATTTTCCTCCGTCTGCAAGTTGAAGTACAAATATTTATGGAATAAAAACAACAATACTGGGTAGAAGAAACATTGCGAGAAAAGGGCATTACAATAGCGGGAAAATCTTTTCTCCATTTAACTTCCATTTGCGAAGGTTTTAAAAAATGAGATATCATTTCTTGCCGAGGAAACGAATCCCTGCCCCAACTAATACCCCCCAAAATTTCTCTTCAGTTTTGCATCGATCTCGAGGATGACATAAAGTTGATGAAAAAAGCGGAATTCCGCGAATCCGCGGAAGAATCTCGTGTATGGGTCATACAAGGCTTCAAACAGGAAAGGTACCATCGGTTTCAGAATCTGGAACTTTTTAAGAAATGGTTCTAACATTGATGCAACAAATGAAAAAAAAAATGTCAACTTTGCTAAAATAAGTTTATCCATGCAAGCTTTTTCAACTTGATCACAAGTAAAGGTATTAGGTAGCGATCAAATACTATCTATGTACTTTTTAACATGTGGGAAGACCTGAACAGCTCGCTGAGGAATAGCTGCATTTTCACCCATCTGACCTGTCAAAACTTCAGAGGAAATTTAGAACTTCTAGTAATGGCAAAATAATCAGCACACCTATGCATTAAAATGATATTTAATAACAATACTGGGCAGAAGAAACGTTGTGAGAAAAAGAAATTAGGATTATAGGGAAAATCTTCACTCCGTTTAACTTCCGTTATTGAAGGTTCTGAAAGATGAAATATCGTCCCCAGACAAAAAAGGACCCCCCCTTTTTTCAGCTTTGCATCGATCTCAAGAATAACATTAATGACGACAGTAAAAGCGGAATTCCGCGAACCCATGAAATAATATCACATATGAGTAAGGAGTCACTAAGAAATTGAAAAACAAGAATTTTATGGAAAATTAAAACGAAAAATTGATACTGCGTTGCTCACTCTGCCGTGAAACAAAGTACCGATCTAGAAATTTAATTTTGTTTAATAAAAGGGAAAGGGTGAAAATGATTGCTCTCTATTGATTAGTTTTGAAGAAGTATGCATTAGAAATAGGGAAACGTGCATTTCATCAGAAAAAAATCTTCAAAAATATGAGGTCGCTCCTTTTCACTAAATTACCCAAGATATTAAAAACGAGGAACATGATCAGAAAACATCAAAAATAAAAATACAATCAGGCATAGAAAAAAACAAAGGAAACTTGGACGGAAAAATTTATTACGTGGAAACAAAACACATTTTCAACATCCAAGAAATATTCCCGAAAATGTTTAACAAGTGTTAGAATCTTGAAAATAAATTATACACAGATGTTTAATAATGTTATTCACCGAGATTTTTGATTTCCATAGCATACTCTATATTTTCCGTCGTCCGTAGCGGACCGACGATTTCGATAGCAGACTCAACGTTTTCCGCAGCAGACTGACGATTTTCATATCGTACTCAACGTTTTCCGTCTTCCGCAGCGGACTGACGATTTCCATAGTAACTACGTAAAACCCTTAGTGCTTGGAATCGCTGAATCTTCGTTCTCACCGCATGGTCTTACTCAGCGTCAAGCGGAACGGTGCGCACGGAGAATACAGTGTGCCGAAGTACCGACGGGGGCACGGCGGTTCTAGCACACAATAGCACAAATCTGCCTTTTGTAGCAAGATGGCGCAAGATTTTTGCTTTGGCACACTGTGGCGCATAATTCCCATTTCTGGTAAACGGTAACTGCATACACATTACGCAAAAAATTGTCAGTTTAATTTTCAATGACTTTTTTCAGGTTTTTGCTAAAAAATTTATTTCTCCCTGATTTTTAGCTTTATTTTCGGATTCCCCGATTTTTCCCGGTTTTCTGGTTCGCTTGCAATGTTGAGAAATACTCAATTTTTTATCAAATTGAACTTAAAAAAAAAAAACCCCGAATATTTGAGATTTCTAATCACGAACATATGTAATTTGAAAAAGAAGAAAACTGAGGGGGCAAATGGGATGTTTTGCCCCCACACTTATTTGCGTGCAGGGGCAACTGCCCCCTCTGCCCCCGCAGTTGCGACGCCACTGCAGTTAATCATTCCACCAATATGCCATATACTTACTTAAAGACATTCAGATACTTTAGTTTAGAACAATTTACAAATATATTATTTTCACCCAAATAGCCTAAGGGCACTGGCTTCTGATCATTCGTCCAAGATGAGCCTGAAGTTTTAGGGTCTCTGATGGGGCAAGTGTGGTACAGGTGCCTTATAGCATTGATTGTGTCACTTCCCTCAAACCAGTGGCTTTAAATTGTGAACCCATAGCTGTACGAGTTGCTCATGGTGCTCCCTAAGCCTCAAATCAAAGAAAACATAAATAAAATCTGTGTTCATTTCCAATGTCATACTATAGATACTTCATCAGGGCTTGAAAAATATCTGAAAAGTTACATGCCCAGTTGGGCATGTGCAGAAATTATTTTACCTGCCCAGGTAATAAAAGCTGCATACCCTGGAAAATTTATCTTTTAAGATAACAAATCAGAACCCTCATTTTTTTTAAAGTAAAATATGCAAACTTTTTTTTTTTTTTTACATATTTTGCGTTTCCATTTTAAGGGTCTGTACTCAAAATGTTCAATGCACAAATGTGTGTATCTCAAGTTTTAAGATCACTCGTCACTCACTCATATCACTAAGCTGTTCTGAGATTCAGAGATTAGCTCCACAAAGAAATAAAAAATACAAAGTGCAAGATAAATTTTTAACTGATTAGTTACTTACTGTTGCCGTATCAAACTTCTCCATTTACAGCGATCTCGACAACTCAGGCTTCACTGACATCCGTCACACAACGTACACAAGACCTTCTATACTTCATACTCATAATCTTTTTCTCATGCAGACACTCCTGAACTTGATCCTCCCGTGACTTCCTTGGCCTTCTTCTGCCTTTCCTTCCTGCCACTTGGGCTGTTCAACATAGCCAAACCACCGAAGAATATTAGTCTCCACCTTGCTAACAACATTTTGCTTCATGTTACACAACTGCAACACATCTTCCTTCCTCACACAATCAGAATGTGTCTTGCCCCCCCCAATCCCGTTTCTTCTGCATTGTAACGCATTTCTCCAGCACACAAACGACTCCTGTTTCTTCTGTTGTACCTAGGTTTCACTGCCATACATAAAAAACAAGAGTTGTTTGCGTGCTGGAGAAATGCGATACTTACGGGGGGGTGGGGGGGGGTGAGGGCAAGGTACATTCTGATTATGTGAGGAATGAAGATGTGTTGCAGTTATGTAATGGGAAGCGAAATGTTGTTAGCAACGTGGAGACTAATATTCTTCGGTGGTTTGGCCATTTTGAAAGAATGAATGATGAGATGCTTACTAAGAAAGTTTTTTCAACTTTAAGATGATGATGATGAAATTCGCATTTGAGAAATTTAGTGATCCTGCCAAGTTCCTTTCGTTGAAGTTTTCGCCCACTGCCACTAAACACCAGAGGATAGTTCCATGAGAGGAATGAATCCCATCACTGACTGTAAACATTTGGAACAAAACTACGTATGGTTCCAATTTCTGGACCTACAGCATAATATAATTAAAGAAGCAACATTCTCCTGCCCTTAGCACTCCATTAACAATAATACAACTTCCAGTGATATAAAACACGACATGCAATGACCAGAGTTGCATAAAAATGAAATGTATCTACATAAACAACCACTGAAACCAAAAACTTGCTGCAAACCCACGAAGAGTGAACCACAATAACAACAGAATAAGATAATTTACAGAAAAATTAATAAAAATTATTAGAACATTACAGATTTCAGTGAGGACAAAATAAGTACATTACAATTGAATGTGCAGCAATGTATGTGAAATAGACCTTTATGGGGAAAATATTAAAATATTGGACTATGCACCTCCAAAACAAGAGACTTATTAAAAAAAAATTATATCCAGAAAAACAGTTCCATTAATGAACCTTCAAAAATTATGAATAGTATTTTCAACAACTTAATTCAAAAATAGTAGACTTAAATACATAATATTCTGTGTATAAACGAAACTTTTGATACAGTTCCTATACATTGAGAACAGGCCTTGATAAAATCTAGAAGCCAGAAGTGTTTGTAAAAACAAAAGAACTCAGAACATGTGAAAAATAATTGAACAGTCTTCAAGTTAAAATAGAGTTAAATATATTAATCTGAGTAAAGCCTCAAGTAAGTGTTTTAATTGCTGTAAATAACATTTTTACTTTTTTCAATCTACAAGCAAAAACTATCTGCAAAATCCGCTAATAATTTGGGAACTATCCGTGTAAGTCTGCATTCTGCTACTCTGGCAATGACTGTCTTTTTTTCTTGTAGGAAATTCTATTCCCAAGTTTTTCAATTTTAAATTTAGTTGCCCAGACTAATTTACATGTCTCGGGCATTGGTATTTTTCAAGCCCTCCTTGCCATTATAATCACCATTGTCATCTCTTGCACATGAATGCATAACCTAGTTTGTAAGTTTTAAAGTACATATCTTTTAACTCAAATGCCTTTTGTCAAATTGCACAAGTATCTTAATATTAACAACTCCACTCCCCTCATCTGTTCCCTGTACACTATATAGCATGCATGACCCTTTGAGCAACAAACATTCTAGCTAGTAAAAATTCTTTCTGGCTGATATGATTTACAACTAACATATTAATTTTAATAGTATAACTATACTAGATATCAGATATTTCTTGGTGTAGAATAGAAATCAAAATTTCCAAGCTTTCGCACATCAACCAGATTGCCTTTTCAAGGAAGGTAGACTGCATAATAGAACGCTTCAACAATTTGAACGCGGTGACTTGACAATAAAGAGATGTGAACGTAATCAGGTATTCAAAGACACAAGGTGTTATGCTCGTTTAGCACGCAGAATCATGGAAGGAAAAGCCATCTGGTTCCTTGAAAAAGCCATCTGGTTGATGTGCGAAAGCTTGGAAATTTTGATTTCTATTCTACACCAAGAAATATCGGATATCTAGTATAGTTATACTATTAAAGTGCAGTTGGTGTATAGTTCCTTTTTATTTAATTAACGTATTCATGTTAAAAACTATTCTATCAGCTGAGTTTAATATAAAATCCTCAACTTTATGGACACTATATTATATATGTCAGTAATGTTGACTACATACTACAAGAAAAGACACAGGCAACTCAATTTAACAGTTACTACCATCTGAAAAAACTAGTTCTGAAAGAAACATCAAACCATTAATCAAAAGCACCGATACAGTGCTTTGTTGATTTATCTAAATTAAACTGCAGCTTGTTCACTGCATATTAGCCAATGCACAAACTTCCGAATTCACATGTATTAAATTAAAACAGGTATCCTAGTCATTTTCCAGAGGTGTACTGCACAGCAATAGTACTTTTTACGGTACGTTTACTCAAAACAAACATAACATCAAGGTCAAACCTTACACTGTCAGCATGAACATCTACATAGGTACTAGCAAATACACATAAGAATTCGTTTAAATTGCTCAAAATCATGAGTTATCATAATAACGAATCTTTCGAGAACAAGTGAAACTAATTCTAAACAAAAAAATTTAAATAACAGGACGTGTGAATAACAGTAGGGTGGTACTATTTCATCAAAATTAATATTATTTTTGTAGTACAGGAATTTTATAACCTGATGATTAAAATGCGGAAAAAAATATTGTGATTTGTTCAGGAGCAGAAAAAATTCGCATCTTATTAAAGCCCAGCCTAAAGGGATTATTTCTTAAATGAAAAACGCGGGTACCACATTCTTATAACTGGCGCCCAATAACCAAAACATGCACATGTGCTCCAGAACCACAACAAATTCACGTGATCGTGGTCCCGCGAAAATAAAAAGACAGCCGACACCTGATTTCACTTATTTTTTTTCAATTAAAACTGAAAACAATGTCAAAACATTTCTGAATTAATTGGGTTAAATTCAAGGGTCTATTTTTTGTGAAATCATTTTTCTATATATGTTTACCAGTTTGTTATTATTAAAATTGACCAGTAGATGCAACAGAGCAACACCATTCTCATCGACCAATCACATCTTTCTTCTTCGAAACACATATCTGCGTTCAACTATGGGAGCCATCTTGGGTACTGAATTCTGGATAGAAGAAATCATCGTAGCTATAGAAAAACACCATGAAACAGGTTGCAAACTGCACCAAAATGTGCTTTAAGGCACTCACCTATCGTTTTCACACACAGAACGATTGTACTTAATGTATCTTGGATTACACAACGAAGCTGCTTAGATTCCAGGACTACTACTTCGCCACGTAGATGTGCTCGAAAATGACGAGATCTTTGAACTGACTGCCCATGGTAGTTCATTTGGTTGCGTAATGGTGGCGCTGGTGTGACAATCATGGCCGCGTGAGATTCAGTGTGGTGGTTGATTATTCGTATTCCGTAGTTTCACTATTAATAAAAGTGGTAGAAGTATATATATGAGTTATAAAACCGCATTGAGGGGAAGGAGTATGTTCAGATTTTCCGTGAACGCAATTCCACGTTTTCCGTGGTTTTCCTCAAATCCTTGGAGGCTTTCCAGCACTGGTGTAAGCTTGTTTCAGAAATCCATGCTAATAAATAGTGTAAATGAGCGCTTCTAACACGTGAATGGAGTATAAATATCAATTACTAATCCCCATGTGTAAATGGCGGATATTTTTACGAGTGTACCTGTTTATGTTTACTTCTATATGAAGATTTTGTAGGAGGCCGGTTCATGCAGTTTGGTTTGAAATACAGTACTCGCAAACGAAGTTTATTGCTTCCTGTCTTGCCATGGGACCAGAAAACCAAGCAATTTCCGAGAGCATCAAATTCTGCATTTTTTTATTATTTTTTTTTGTTAATGGCATCAATTCCCCATAATACACAATCACAAAAATCAAAATCCTAAAAATGTAGATGCTTATTTTCACAAAAATGAAAATTTATATCCATGTATTTGTATTTAAAATTGCTGTTATTATAAGTGACTATCCACTCATGTAGTTCTTCACTGTAACACAAACAGTGGCATTTTGTTTTGTAAGTTCTTTTAAACTTCCAATGCACAAACTGCCACTGTTGTAATATAAAGTGGTCACAATGTCTTCTGTTATGGCATTCTAACCAGCATCTCTTTCACCGTTATAAGATTCCTAGTATTTTTGAACTATATCTTTCCAGCATACAGTATATATAGTCTGTCCATAAGTCATCTTCCATGCAGGGCAGGGCCATGGCTAGTGGTCAACATTTGTGATTGTGACTGCTATGGAGAGGTCTCAGGTTCAATCCCAGCAGGTAGGCCTATGAACGCTCGAACCACTAAATATCTGCTGTGCATCGGATGGCACGTTAAGCAGTTGAACCCCGGTTGTAAACAACAGTGTCTTCCTCCCCCTCTCTACCTCGTTTACAGTGACTTTCCTGTTGGGCAATCTAACCTAAATCTCGTAGCTTCCTACTTCTAAGGGTTATTTAAGATCTGAGGTAAGGCACTCCCTTTCTAAAGTCCTCTACATATGATCTGATTTGACCTTCCATGCAGTATCAGCGTAGTCATCCAAATAATCCACATCTAGGCCATCTTGGTCTGTATGATTTAGTTTTGCCTATTAATGTTTATTTGGTAAACCTTCCACGTTCGGCCCTGAAATTGTTTTATGAAGTGATGATAGATGGCGACACATTATCGCTACAGCTGATCGCAGGAATCAGGACTTCAAAGCAATGTTCAGAGAAAAGACGGCAATTCCGTCGGAATAAATATTCCAGAATATGGTCTCCCAAGTACATTTACATTGCGAGGCTACCATAAACTGTGAGACTAGACTGCAATATGAATACCAGTCGCTAACTGTCTCAGTGGATGTGGCCATGTAGTTTCTTCAATCACCTCATCGTAAGACAATCCTTTGGCGAAACAATACGTCAGAATCATCACTGTATCAATAGGAATCTCAGCATAAAAAAAACATGTACCAAGTTTGCGGGAAGAGTACTCATCATTTCCTGAAGCGAACTTCTTCCGACACATGAATTGTCCTAAACGATGAGACGCGTCGACACATAGTCATGAGATGGCTGAATGCATTTCATGTGCGAGAAGAGCGCAGCATAGGTGAAGTGCTACCGTGGCGCCATCTATTATTGCTTTCGGAACTAGCTGGGGGCCGAACGTGGAAGTTTAGCCGTTTATTTTCTATGATATATTTCATTACTATAACCTCAGCAGCACTCCCCTGTTTGATTACCTCCTGTGCATTTAAACATTCCAAGTCACCTGCTTTCATAACCGTAATTTTTTTTGTCATGAGCTGGAAATGTCATGGTCAAAGTTTTTGCTATATATACATATATCACAATGGATTGATGAATTTTGTTTTTTAAATTTATTTAGAAATTTTTACTTGAAAATAAGTATTATAAAGAAAAATAGGCCATATTTTCTAGTTAATATTCTAGCCTGAATCTACACACAAATTTTGTTTTCAGATGTTATTTGTCTAAGATATTTAAAATAATTGTCTTTAAATGGTTATCAATTGAAAAAGGATAATTTTCTTGATTACCATTCCTAGATTTTTATAAAAAAACAACTGGTAATTCTACTAAGGAATTCAATGGATACTCTTGTGTTTTGGACATTAATAGTCTCGCAAAGCTTTAATACATGGGCTTTTACTCGTGTTTTCTTTTTTTAATTTCGTTTGGATGAATATTTGAAGTGAATATATAAGCACTCTTCTGTTTTTCTACTTATACAAATTTATCATAGGAAAAGGTAATCCTGTGTATTAGTGCAAGTTGATTAACTTAATTCTGTTATGTGGTAGTAGTGATTGAAGACTGATGATGTATCAGCAATCTTATCATAGCATGGAACTGGCATCCACATTTCAATATTATCAAGGTGGATTCCTCAATCTGTGGAATAAACAAGATGCGCGTGGTTTGCACCAGACTACCTCAAATTAGTTTAATTTTTATGCTGATCACAGGGCTGTAGCTACTGGGGGCAGGCAGGGAAGGTGGTTGTTCTCCCAGAATGATCATATAAAGAGCATAAGTTTGTGCACCGAGAAGTGTAAAAAAACAGAAATGCGTAAGGTGTGTGAATAAACTTGCTGAAAATTGTAACTCTAAAAATGAAAGTTATATACTTCAGTAATTTCTTCTCAATAAACTAATTTTGCAACATGCAGAATTTCATGCAGCTAACCAGAGTACTGAGTAACCTACTCCTTGAGGTGTGAACCTCTTGTATGAATCACGGTAAAGTCCTCCGTAGGTAAATTCCTCCATGGAAATCTCCCCAGCTTTTTTAGTCTAGGACCATGCCCAAATTGAATTTTACACAAAATATCAAATGGGGGGGGGGGGGGGATTTCTGGGGTCACCATTTTTATTTTCAAGTAGTTTAAAACAAACTGTAGCAGCCTTACAAGTAGCACAAATATGTGGGGGAAATTACTGGTGTTGGAATTTCCATTTTTACGGCAATTTACAGATATGTTATAACTACAAGTAAAATATTGGTGAAAATTCTGGGATTGGCGTTTGGATTTTTGCTGCAATTTACAGATGTTCTACAAGTACCAATAAAATGTGGGGGAATTTCCAGGCTCTACTTTTGCCACAGTTTATAGTAACATACAGTATTAGAAGTAGCAGGCTGTCAGGGTGGGGAAATTTCCTTGTCGGCATAAGACCATCTGTTACTATAAACTGCGGTAAAAGTTGAAATGCTGAGCTTGAAAATTTTCCCCACATTTTACTGGTACTTGTACAGCATCTCTGAATTGCCGCCAAAATGGAAATGCCAACCCCGATAATCCCCCCCCCCCCATATTTGTGCTACTTGTAAGGCTGCTACAGCTTCTTTTAAACTACTTGAAAATGGATATGGCCCCATAGCAGAAAGTTTCTGGTCAGTCTGCGACAGATATCATTGTGCCACAAAATAATCTGCGGGTGGTCACTACAAGATAACTACTAAATGCAGAAAGCAATAAAATTTGCACAGACATATTTTTCTACTTAAAAAAATGTCTAACCTAGGTGCTACAGCATTTGCAATGTTAATTAGGATCAAGAACATTCTGGTTCTCTATCTGGTATTTTGCTAATATTTTCAAGCTGAAACACAAAGATTTATGGAATAAAATGATATTTAACAACAATAAAGCGCAGAGGCATCACTAGGAAAAAATTGTCATAAGATGAAAAATCATCGCTTCATTCTACTTCGTTTTCAGAACATTTTTCTCCATTTTCCATCTCAAGTGCAAACATTTATGTACTTAAATGATGATTAAACAATAATACAGAAGCACAGTGGGTGGAGGGTTATTAAGGGAAATTTTTTGCTCCATACAACTTTGGTTTTCAGAAAATTTTCCTTCATTTTCAATTATTAGAGGGAGAAATGTGTCCTCCATACAACTTTGGGTTTCAGAAAATTTTCCTCTATTTTCAATCTTAAATGCAAACATTTATCTAATAAAATGATATACTAATAAACTGAATGCCGTCTGTGCACGATATAAACCAGGGCTCACCGTGGAACCTCCGGTTACGTTTAATTAAAATACACTGAGTATAAAAGAAATGTATAAGATCTTTCGGACACCCCGCACTGGGATCCATCATCAGATACATAAAGAGGTAGTATGGACTGGATACAGACAATTTATAATTTCACGTGTGACGCAATTTGGGAGCTGCCATCTGGTGTGTAAATGAAACAAATCGTTTACAATACAATAATGATTAAGTCAAGCAGCAACATATTAAATTGGACGGTCATGTGCACTGTAATCAGTAAACAAAAATGTCCACGGTCTAGGTATGACATATGGAACAGAGCCATTACAACACATATGCCCCTTCCATGCAATAAATAGAATTTCAGTAAATGTTAATTGAAACTGCTTACTTGGTGTGGCGAGGATCTACGCTTCTGTCCAGATTGGTACATGGGTTCCAGAGTCAACTAAGCGGGAGAGTGCGGTTGTTTTGGCACCCACTCGGACATTGTACATGTGTTCCTTCACTCTGGTATTCAAAGATCTTGAAGTGGAACCGATGTACTCTTGGTCAACCTCAGCTGGGTCAGTCGCTTTGAGTGGGATGCTATATACACCAAATTTATTGTTCTTATGCACTGAGTCTCGATCTTTCCTAATGCTCTGAAAAATATTTCTTGTTTTGACACCAAAACCGATTCCATGCATTTTACACACATTCTTTTAAATGTTGACCAAACATGGTACAAAACTAATTGATCCCACATACCTACTTCTTCTGGGCTCTCTCGATAAGGTGATGTCATGTACATGCAATAATTGACGAAAAATGCTATGTAGAAGGGAGTCACGATAGCCATAAGTCCTGGCTATCTCACACACCTTTATAAGTTCCAATTTCCTGATTTTGGTATTTGACGAGTGAGTAATGGCCCTACGCACAAGGAATCTTATGGCAGCTAATTTATGTGACATTGGATGAAACGACTTGGCCGGGATAATATCATTAGTGGAAGTCGGTTTTCTGTATACCAAAGTTTGCAAACACTGAGTTGTTGGGTTTGTCACTAAGGTGAAATCCAGAAATGAGATGCAGTAATTCTTTTCACATTCCAAGGTAAATTTTATGGAGGGGAACACTGATGACATAGATTCCGTGAATGAGTGTTCTTCCAAACCAAATGTCCAGAACAACAAAATATCATCCACATGCCTCACATAAACACTTGATACTCTGGGTAATTCTGACAGCAATTTTTCTTCAAGATGTTGCAAGATAATTTCAGCAAGGATTGGTGACAGTGGGGAGCCCATAGGCGCCCAACTGCGTTGGCAATAGATAATATCTTCAAACTTAAAGTAAGTACGTTTTGGGACCAATTTTTAATGCTGACAAGGTGCCCCGTATCTCCTCTGGCGAAAAGAGATCAGTATCAGTTAACTTGGCTTCTATGATCTCATGAGCAGAATCAACAGGTATGTTGGGGAACAACGAGACTACATCTAAAGATGCCATTATAAAATGTGTTCTAAAATGATCATAGGCCTTAATGCTTATAGGCCTTAAATTGCTGTCAGAATTACCCAGAGTACCAAGTTTTTATGTGAGGTATGTGGATGACATTTTGTTGTTCTGGACATTTGGTTAGGAAGAACTCCACTCATTCACGGAATCTATGTCATCAGTGTTCCCCTCCATAAAATTTACCTTGGAATGTGAAAAGAATTACTGCATCTCATTTCTGGATTTCACCTTAGTGAGAAACCCGACAACTCAGTGTTTGCAAACTTCGGTATACCGAAAACAGACTTCCACTAATGACATTATCCCGGCCAAGTCGTTTCATCCAATGTCACATAAATTAGCTGCCATAAGATTTCTTGTGCGTAGGGCCATTACTCACTCGTCAAATACCAAAATCAGGAAATTGGAACTTAAAAAGGTGTGTGAGATAGCCAGGACTTACGGCTATGGTGACTCCCTTGTACATAGCATTTTTCGTCAATTATTGCATGTACATGACATCACCTTATCGAGAGAGCCCAGAAGAAGTAGGTATGTGGGATCAATTAGTTTTGTACCATGTTTGGTCAACATTTAAAAGAATGTGTGTAAAATGCATGGAATCGGTTTTGGTGTCAAAACAAGAAATATTTTTCAGAGCATTAGGAAAGATCGAGACTCAGTGCATAAGAACAATAAATTTGGTGTATATAGCATCCCACTCAAAGCGACTGACCCGGCTGGGGTTGACCAAGAGTGCATCGGTTCCACTTCAAGATCTTTGAATACCAGAGTGAAGAAACACATGTACAATGTCCGAGTGGGTGCCAAAACAACCGCACTCTCCTGCTTAGTTGACTGGAACTCATGTACCAATCTGGACAGAAGCGTAGATCCTCGCCACACCAAGTAAGAAGTCTCAATTAACATTTACTGAAAGTCTATTTATTGCATGGAAGGGGCATATGTGTTGTAATGACTGTTCCATATGTCATACCTAGACCGTGGACATTTTTGTTTACTGATTACAGTGCACGTGACCGTCCAATTCAATATGTTGCTGCTTGACTTAAATCATTATTGTATTGTAATCAATTTGTTTCGTTTGCACACCAGATGGCAGTTCGCAAATTGCGTCACATGTGAAATTATAAATTGTCTGTGTCCTGCCCATACTACCTCTTTTTTTATGTATTTGATGATGGTTCCTGGTGCGGGGTGTCCGAAAGATCTTATATGTTTCTTTTATACTCAGTGTATTTTAATTAAACGTAACCGGAGGTTCCACGGTGAGCCCTGGTTTATATCGTGCACAAACGGCATTCAGCTTATTAGTATAGTTACTTTGCACGAAGATTGTTTTCTTCTTCTTAATAAAATGATATTTAATGACCATATAGGGCTGAGGGAATATCGCAAGAAAAAGAATTCAAGATTACTGGGTTCCGTCAAACTTTTGTTTTCAGAAATTGTTGCCTCCATTTTCAAACCAAAACATAAACATTTATGCAATAAAATGATATTTAACACGAATATCGAGTAATTTTTTTTTCAAGCATCGAGGAAATGGGGGGGGGGGGGTGACGATTACGGGAGAAATCCTCACTCCGTCTAACTTCCGTTTTCGGAAATTTTGAAAGGCAAAAATCTTGCATCTATGATAGGAAGTCTGCAAGATGGTTTAATAGGGTTCTGGGGATATCGTTTCAGTCTGCAGGACCAAATAAATCTGCGATGTGCGTCGGCCGTCGCCGCGATTCTGCTACGAAGATCAGTAAAAAATGAATCTGCAATGTAAGTCGGCCGTCGCCGAGATTCTGCTGCGGGAATGAGTACAAAATAAACCTGCGATGTATGTCGCCGTGATTCTTCTACGGGATGAGTACAAAATGAATCTGCGATGTACGTCGGCCGTTGCCGCGACTCTTCTACGGGGATGCGTACAAAATAAATCTGCGACGTACGTCAGTCTTCGCGAGAAAAAAAAATTACGATTACGGGAGAAATCCTCACTACGCCTGACTTCCGCTTTCGGAAATTTTGAAAGGTGGAAAACTTGCATCTATGATAGTCTGCAAGATGGTTTTAATAGGGTTCTGGGGGTATCGTTTTTGCCTGAGGACCAAAATAAATCTGTGACGTACATCGCCCGTCACGCGATTCTGTTACGAGGGGGATATGGTTACCCTGAAAATCCCCCACATTCAATATTTTGTGTAAAATTCGATTTGTGCATGGTCCCTGATTGAAAAAAGCTGGATGATATTTCTGTGAGGGAATTTTCCTACGGGGAAGTTTTCCAATGTGGGTGACTTTGCCTGTTATTCCCCTCATATACTGGGTGTTTCACTGGGTAGTGACAAAAGAAAGAGACAATAAAGTTAACTTACTTTATTGGAAGAGGAAAAAGATGTTTACAGGAGTAAGAGTATGCAAAAGGTAATCAATTCCAAATGATGACAATCCGCTGTCAAGAATACGTGCTTCAAAGTGCTGCAATACTAATGGGAAGATGTTCGATGGGATCCATGCAATTTCAAGTTGGGTGGCACGTTGTAGGTCAGGCAGTGTTCGTGGGTTGTCCTGGTACACCAGATCCTTCAGATAACCCCACAAGAAGTCGAGCAGTGTTAAATCGGGGCTGTACGGAGGCCAAGAGAAACCGGCTAAAAAACATTGGGGGGGGGAGTCTAGCGATGACCTGTGGGCCATACTGCTGCTGAAGCAAATCAAGAACAGCATTTGTGGAGTGTGGCCGTGCTCCGTCCTGTTGAAAGACTGCAGCAGGGAAAAAACAATTCTTCAAAACGTCACTGTAGGCGGCAGCGGTAACTGTGGACTACAGGAAAAATGGCCCAATGTGCACACCAAATGGTTAGCTTCAGCTGATGGAGAGACTTCACAACACAGACCACCGGCTTCTCGCTTCCCCAGATGCGGCAATTTTGCCGGTTAATGTAGGCATCCAACCAGAAATTCGCTTCATCGCTAAAGACAATGCTCTTCACATCAAAGTTGTGCTCATTGATCAGTGAACACATCATTCATTTGCAAACTCATAAAGCTGCTGGACGGTTGTTGTGCGCAAAGGCCGATGCACCTGGATTTTGTAGGGAAACATGTCCAAATCCAACGTCACAATGTGCCATGCGGAGGCTTGGCTAATGTCTAGTTGCTGTGCAAGTCTTCGTGTTGACATACCGGCTTCTTTGTGCAGAGCCATTCAAGAAACATTTGTTTCCAGAAAGCAGTTGTTCCTTTTTGTATGTGTCTAAAATATTCCACACTCACAATGTACTGGCGCTTTACAGTTCACACTAAATTTCAAATTTTTTTCCCTAGCAACTTCCGCTGAACCACTTTTTATCACTAGCAATTTGCTACTAACTAGTGATCAAAATCAAGCCCTGCTCACAACTGATAAAAATTGTGGTGTGCGTTGAAGCCTTTATACGACGACAACATCAGTTAAAAATTTGCATACTGCTGTCCCATGACTTGGCACTTCAGTGCACTTTCCTATTAGAGAGGTATGAGAAAACAAACACTGTGTGGTATCTGGCTGTATGTGTAGAAGTGGGAAAATTTTGAACTTGAAGAAATGTGTGTGTAATTTCAAGCCCCCCCATTAAAAAGCTCATTTCGCTCCTGGCTATTGGTCTCAAATCACACCTCATCCTCATGAGTGGTAGCCATTCCTCTATCTCTCCGATTACCAGTTCTATAACTAAAATCATCATATAAAATCCTAGTGCAACAACAAGTGTACATTTTTAGTGAGCAGAATTACACCACCACTTTGTACATATTCTGTACTTCATTTCCTGGAGTAAGTTTGTTTTCAGGGGTGTATAACTGTATATAGAATTTTTTTGGGGGGGGGGCAACCAAGAAGTGGTAGTTTTTGATATCCACCAGAACAAAATAAAAGTTAATGAAAAATAGAAAAAATTAAGGCTTTTTTTTTTTTTCTGATGTAAGTTGAATTTTAACCAAAATCAAAATAATTAAACTTTTAGGAGGCCAATGCCCCTTGCCTCCTTTCTTTAAATATGCCCCTGTTTGTTGTAGACAGAGTAAGAGCTCATTCAACATGATTGCTGTAGCGTGACCATGTTTTCTTTGGAGATGACATAAGTTTGGCTTTCTGTATCTTTTTAGGATCATATTTTACCAATATTTCTTAGTTGTAAATGAATTTATGGCACCTCTATTCATAGTGTACTGTGGAATTAACTTTTTTATGGGTTTTATAGAGGTTATTATTCAAAAAAGTTGATCAAATTTTCGAGCTAAAGCCTAGTTCGTCATCAGGACTACGTCACTGGAGTAGTTGCTGCCATGCAGTTAGAAGAGTCCAACCACAATTATCGTTAATTGTGGTACTTCTTCTTCTTCTTGCTATTTCGATCCTTTCTTCAAATCGAATACAGCAAGACAATTTTTGGAAAAATTGAAGTCCTGGTCTCTTCAGATACTCAAACAAATCTTCACAGAGAAGAATTAAAAGGAATATTAGCAGAAAACAATTATCCCTCCCCATATGTTGAGAAATTATTTAGACAAGTGCCAAAAAAAGAAGCAGGAAATAAACAACTTCAAATTCATCAGCAAAATTACGTACCAATAGGGACTTTTCAAAAAACTGAAGAGGATCAGAGCAAAATATAATATCAGGCTTGCTCCAGATCTAAATAACAAATTAAAGAAATTCTTCCCAGCTTTAAAGCAGAAAGAAGTGGACATCCAATTGAAAGAAGGAGTAATATATTGCATCGACTGTAACTGCAGACTCAGCTATATAGGAAAAACAGGGAGAAGTATTAAAGTTCGAATTAAAGAACACCAAGCAGCTATTAGGAACATTAATAACAAAACAGGGCTAGACAGACAAATACAAGCAAGCGGACACTCCATAAATTGTGACTTAGTAAGAATAATCACTTACAAGTCAAACTTAATAAAGCGGAAACTAGAAGAAGGGATCAAAATAGCAAGAAGAAGAAGTACCACAATTAACTATAATTGCAGTTGGACTGTTCCAACTGAGTGGCAGCAACTACTCCAGTGACGTAGTCCTGATGACGACTAGGCTTTAGTTCGAAAATTTGACCACCAACATTTTTGAATAATAACCTCTATAAGACCCATAAAAGAGTTAATTCCACAGTACAATATTTCTTTCAAGGTATCCCAAAATGTATTTACACATTGGTGTTTAAACTTCACTAGTTGGTTCATTCCATGCCAAAACAACCAAATGAGCAATTAATTTTGAACCTTGATGTTTTAGAATACTATGATTTTTGGTTTATAAAATGTACCTATAAAACTGTAAAAAGTTTTATAGGTACATTTATACTGCAGATTTTTGTTGCTGTGGCATTTTCCTGATAGGTCCTACTGATTTTTGAAAATTAAAAAAAACAACCCAAAAAAACCAGCCATTTTTCCAAAATCACTATTTATATTAATGTAAATATCTCAGTACATATTTGAGCTAGGAAGCTTATCTTAAAGCACTTTTTAAGAGCTTTCTTATGGTATGCCATTGCACTTCAGACGGCTGACGTTCACCTCATCAGTAAGTTGCAGATAATTGGGATGCATAATTTTTTGGTAGCAGTACCTAAAGTTATGTCCCCAATTATTTGCAACTTACGGATGGGGCAAACATCAGCCATCTGCAGTGCAATGGAGCATCATGACTGTATTGAGAAAGAAGAAATGCTATCTCTTTGCCAAAAAAATTTTTTTTTTTTTAAATCTCAAAAATATCATAATTTTGAAAATAAAAAATAAATAAATGTATATATATATATATTTTAAAGAAAGACCTTTTGTAAGCATTTGTGCAAAATTTCAGAATGGGACAATCATGGGATCATAAGCCAAAAAAAAAAAAAAAACTTTTTTTCTTCCTGCCTGAATTGGAATTTAGGTGTTTTTTTTTTTTTTTTAACATAAACTGTATTTTTTGATAGATCATATAACAGCTTGATTAAGACTAGAAAGTAGTTTTGGTTTGGCTTTCATTTTAGTTTTGGTTTGAGTTTAATTTTGGTTTTGGTTTGAGTTTAATTTTTGCATTTTTGTTTTGGTATAGTTTTCACTTTAGTTTGCTTTGATGATGCAACCAAAAATCTATTCTCCTAGTCAATCAGATTTGAAAAATGTTTTAGTTCAGATTGAGATCTCTTGGCAATGATAGCTTACTATTTATTGTTTTAGTTTGATTTTCTAGTGATCTGACCCTAGGTGTAAATTGATTAAAGCAACAATTAAATGGCATAGGCCTACTTATTTGCTAATGAAGTTATCTTTCCTGAAAACTGGTTCTATTGCATTTTTCTAGTGATGTGACTACAAAATAATAAAGTAAGTAAACTGAAAATAAAAATTTGTTAAATATACTGTATTTTATCCCAGTGAGTTATAAGAGAGGAAAGGAATGATCAGTATATGCTACAAAATGTTGTAATCCTTTTTCAAAAGAAAATCACAGAACTGATGTTAAATGTTTAAGAAATGCTACCCCTTGTATGTGGTGTTTAAAAATACTTGAGATAAAATCAGGAATAAAAATATGTGATAAATGCAAGAAGAAACAAGTTTAAATCAAATAAACTTCTGTTGAGGAAGAAAATGAAATAGCAAGCCCCAGTAATCAGGACACCGAGTTCGTTGACCCAGATACTTCTCTTGAGTTAGATCGTTTTTGAATCAAAGATTATACTTGTTAAAATGCCAGTAAAGGAAACTATAAATGGGACCATGGTTTCAGCCACTAGGACTCTCGTCAGCCATCAAATCACGTACATTGATCCGTTCTTTACCAGCTTTTGAATCTTTTATATCAGGGTTGTGGATTTGTGCTACGATCTCCCGGATGGAATATGTTGAATTTTTGGAAAACTTTAATTGGTCTTTAATATTTTGGGAAAATGATGTGAGAAAATTAGCGAGAAAAGGGATAATTTCCTCACATTGTTATCGAGAAAAGGGATAATTTCCCCACATTGTTATCGAGAAAAGGGATAATTTTCTCACATCGTTTTCACAAAATATTAACTACCAATTAAAGTCTTCCGAAAATTCAACAGATTTCAGCCGGAAGATGGCAGCATGAGACCACAATCCTATGATAAAAGATTCAAAAGCTGATCAAGAACAGAGCAACGTACGTAATTTGATGGCTGATGAGAATCCTAGTGGCTGAAACCAGGGTCCCACTATAGTTTCCTTTACTGGTATTTTAATAAGTATGATCTTTGGTTCAAAGACGAAGTATAATGAAATGCCATTAGCAATTTTTGCTCCGATTATATAACTCTCTATAGTTAATTCCAATTAGTAGTTCTAATTCTGACTATTATATAGCTCTAATTATTCTACTATTCTCTTTTACGTGCTATATTTCAAAGTAACTTGTACAAAAATCTAGCGGATAATGCTTACCTTGGCATTCCTTTCTAGCGACGGGAACATTTCACGCACGTGTTTTCCGGTCTTTGTTGATGTTATTGTCCTAAAGTCCGTTGTATGTGATGACTGGCTTTACTTCTCACACTTTTCGCTGGGTATACTCATTGGATCTTTGCCTTAGGATTCAAACACATCAATTTTTACCGTTCTTTATACTCGAAATTTTCGTCCATACTCTGGGCATCTTCAGGAGCGTGGCGACTTTACCACCGATGAAAAGCTATTAGAAAGTACCAATCACTCACCCTAAAGATCATGGTAATCTCCATCGACAACACACTTCCAACACGTCAATCATCGTAATGTTTCTGGGCTTCCAAGGTTTACAGACATCTTGCTTACAATTCTTACTTCCGGGTGTGAAACATCGTTTTCTTTTTTTTTTTTTTTTTTTTTTTTTTTAGCCTTATGAGATGTAACTATAAAGCTTGTCAATTCCATAAAAAACCACACATACTACTCATTCATACAATTCAATTAAAAACTATGTACATATTTACATAACCTGACATTCCTAGGTGGTTAAACCTTTGTCAACTGCAAGTACCAAACTGCTCCTTCTGTTTCAAAACCCCTGCCACTCCCACTGCAAGTGTCACACTCATTCAGCCCTTCACACACAATCCTCTAGTACTTTCAACAGACCACTGTCGTCATCAGGTGGCAAGTGTGTCTCACCCGCCCACCACAGCTCAAGTGAGCAGAGCCATCGAGGCACGGGCCCTAGTCGCTATCTCTGAATCATTGTGTCTCTGGCGCCATCTATTGTCCCTGCTGCTCTTTTTTCTCTTTTTCTTTCTAAGCTGCTGTTCTATTTTTATTAGGGCTTTCCATTGTTCGTTTAAGTTACTAGGCTCATTAATGTTGCATAATCTTGATCTGTTTTTTTCAATTAACACTGATTCTGCAATTCTTAACTGCCTTTCGTTTTTACAGCTCTTAATAATTTTAATATCCTCAAACCTTGGACATTGTTTATTTGGTGGGCGGATGAGACACACCTGCCTCCTGATGACGACAGTGGTCTGTTGAAAGTACTAGAGGATTGTGTGTGAAGGGCTGAATGAGTGTGACACTTGCAGTGGGAGTGGCAGGGGTTTTGAAACAGAAGGAGCAGTTTGGTACTTGCAGTTGACAAAGGTTTAACCACCTAGGAATGTAAGGTTATGTAAATATGTACATAGTTTTTAATTGAATTGTATGAATGAGTAGTATGTGTGGTTTTTTATGGAATTGACAAGCTTTATAGTTACATCTCATAAGGCTAAAAATTTTTTTAAAAAATACGATGTTTCACACCCGGAAGTAAGAATTGTAAGCAAGATGTCTGTAAACCTTGGAAGCCCAGAAACATTAAAATGATTGACGTGTTGGAAGTGTGTTGTCGATGGAGATTACCATGATCTTTAGGGTGAGTGATTGGTACTTTCTAATAGTTTTTCATTTATGAATTGCACGTAAACTATGCGCACTTTGCAGGAGTTTAATACCTTAAAAGTGCAAATATAATAATTTACCACCGATGTTCGTGGTTAACTTCGCGCTAATGGAGTCCGATACTCCTTGTTGCCATTCGTCGGATATACTTTCCTGGATATATTTCGTTATCAAGCCCGGCTGGCGCCATCTATGTTTCATTAAAACACTTTTTATTTATTTTATTTTTTTTATTTTCTTCTCCTATCCTGGTTTTCTTGTCTTTTTTGCCGGTTTTTCTTTTGTTGTTTTTCTTGTGTTATTAGTTCTTTCCACAGGCCCGATAATGTGCTAGGGTCATTCTGATTACATACCCTTGCTTTATTTTTGTAGATTAATATTGCTTCTTCCCTCCTTATTTGCCTTTCCGATTTTTTATTCTTTTTTAGCATTTTAATTTCATCGAATTTTGGGAATGTCCGGTTTTCCATGTAGAATTGCACTAAAGCAGTTTTGGCTTCTTTTTTTTGCCAGTTAGATATGTGTTGTTTAAGTCTTTTTTTTAATCTGTTTTTCGTACTTCCAATGTACGATATTGGGGGTATGTGTGCAATTGGAATTTCGTAGGTTCCTGATTCTTCTAGCATTTTTTCCTCTGTTTTTTTTGTTGACAGTCATACTTTTCACAGTGTGCACTGAGCTTCCTAGTTGTAAGTCATATTTAGCACAGTGCCTATTGATTTCTTTACTCACTCCTTCCAAGTATGGGTAAGCTCCAATGTATTTCAATTTTTTATTCCGCATCTTCCTTTGGTTGTGCACTTCTTGGCCTTCTTTACTCTGAGTCATATGCTTTTTACTCTCATGTATCCATTTATTAATTAGCTTCCTTGGGTACCCATACTCTTGTGATATTTTCGAGATAAACTCTAGCTCTTGATTTTTTAGCCTGTTGTTAGATGTGTGTGTGTACGCTCGTCGTATCAAGTTTACTATGCTGGTTTTTTTATGTATCACTGGATGGTGCGACGAGTATGGTATCAGTCATCATCATCATCATTGTCAACCATTATCAATCCACTGCTGGACGAAGGTCTCCCCAAGTTTCCTCCACAACGGTCTGTCTTGTGCCAGTCTCCTCCATGTCACTCCCGCATATTTACGAATTTCATCCACCCATCTCCCATGTGGTCTTTTTCTGGGTCTTTTCCTGTCCCTTGGAATCCAATCTAAAATTTCGGCTGTCCATCTATGGTCTGTCCTTCTGGCAGTATGTCCAGCCCATTGCCATTTCAGGGATTTAACTCTGATCATGATGTCTTCCACTCTCGTCATTTTTCGGATCCACGAGTTCCTCTTCTTATCTCTCCTGGTTATACCAAGTATGCACCTCTCCATGCTGTTTTGAGTTGTCTGCAGCCTTTGTATGTCTCTTTTAGTTAAGGTCCACGTCTCTGCACCATACGTAAGCACTGGAAGGATGCATTGATCAAACACTTTTCTTTTAAGACATAATGGCATATTGCTCTTGAAAATTATGCTGTTTCTTCCAAAAGCTCTCCAGGCAAGTTTTGTACGCCGATTAATTTCTTCATCAATGTGACCCTCACTTGATATCTGCTGTCCAAGATAAACATACGTATCTGTTATCTCCAGTTGTTCTCCATCAATCGATAAATCTTCATTTCTTGTAAAAGCATTGAACATCACTTTTGTCTTCTGAAAGTTCATTTTTAATCCCACTTCTTTACTCTTGTCAGCAAGTTCCTGGATCATACTCTGCAGCTCTGATGGGGTAGTTGCAAAAATGACTACGTCATCAGCAAAACGAAGGTGGGTTAGATAATCTCCATTAATCTTTATCCCTTTGTTTTCCCAGTTCAGTGATTGAAAGACATTTTCCAATGTGGCATTAAAGAGCTTCGGAGATATGGTGTCACCTTGTCTCACTCCCTTTCCAATTTTTATGTGTGTTGTATTTTCAAACAGCCGAATCTTTGCACTTGCATTTTCATAGATGTTATTAATAATATTAATGTATGCATCTTCAATACCGCAGGATTTCAGAGCCGTGGTAACTGCTGATGGTTTCACCGAATCAAAGGCTTTTTCATAATCGATAAAAGCCATGCACAATGGAAGTTCATATTCCCTCGCTCTTTCAATTAGTTCTCTCAGTACGTGGATATGATCTATTGTGCTGCAGCCACCCTGAATCCAGCTTGTTCTCTCGGTTGAGCCATGTCCAGTGTTACCTTCAAGCGGTGTGAAAGAACTTTAGTGAAGATTTTATAAACCACTGATAGGAGGCTGATAGGTCTGTAGTTCCTGAGATCCTCAATGTCACCTTTTTTATGTAGCAGGATCATTGTAGCATTGTTCCAATCCTCAGGAATCTTCCCTTCATTAAGGCATCGAGTGAAAATTTGGGCGAGTACTGTTTCAATTTCTCCACTTGCTTCTTGTATGATGTCTATAGTAATTCCATCTTCTCCTGGAGCTTTCCCCCGCTTCATGTTCTTGATTGCATGAGCAACTTCTACTGGGAGGACTGGAAGAACTCTGGTACCTTTCATGATGTCTGGAGTACATGTATCATCCCTTTCATATAATTTGGAGTAGAAATCTTTTACTCTTGTCAAAATTTCGCCTCTATTTCTTGTTATAGAACCATCTTCTTTTCTCAGAGCCATAATCTGTTTTCTTCCCTTACTGAGATGTCCCTTTGCTATCTTTAGGCTTTGGTTGTTTTCAATTGCTTTCCTCACTAGCTCACAGTTGAATTTCCTTACGTCTTCAGTGATACTTTTTCGTGCTGTCTTGCACAGCTCTATATATTCCACTTTGGAAGTCACATCTTCTTTAGTTGTCCTCATCTCTCTTCTTTTTTGCATCAACATTTTGGTTTTTCCTGATAATTTGTTTACATGCAACTTGTTCTTAGACCCAGCTAATTTTGTTGCTGTTTCCATAAGAGCTTTGGTTACTTTTCTGTTAACTTCCGAAATATCCACTTCTTCAGATGTTAGGCCTTCTAAAGCAGAGAATCTGTTCTTCAGTTCCAACTTGAAAGTATTATGGTGTTTTTTAAGGTTGGTTATGTCAATACATTCTGTTTGTCTTATGAGCTTGCCACGTTCCAGTTTAGTGTTGAGGTGCATCTTACATCTCACCAATCTATGGTCACTACCTGTGTTGAAGTTGTTCAGCACACTGCAGTCTTCGATGACGAATTTTTTTGTTACACATAATAAAATCAATTTCACTTGTCGTCCCAATTGGATGTCTCCATGTCCATTTCCTGTGTGGCTTTTTCTTGAAAAAGGAATTCAAGATGAAAATCCTTCTGCCTCTGCAAACTCAACGAGAGTATTTCCACGCTGGTTTCTGTTGCCGTGACCGAATTTACCTACTGAAGTTTCATTCTGTTGCCGGTGCCCTATTTTTGCATTGAAATCTCCCATAATTATCTTCAAGTGCTGCTTACCTTTATTATTTAGATGACGAATTTCCTCATAAAATTCTTCAATTTCTTCTTCAGGATGACTTGTGGTGGGTGCATAAGTTTGAATAATCTGAGCCTGGTATCTTCTCGATAGTTGGATAACGAGTCGTGCAGCTCTGTCAGAGGAACTTTCAACTTCTACCACTTTATCCTTCAGTTTCTTGTTTATTATAAATCCAACACCACTAGTTCTGCCAGTATCTGTCCCACGATAGTAGAAGAGATGTCCACTTTTCAGTTCAATGAGATCTTCTCCTTTTCTCCTTACCTCACTTAGCCCGACGATGTCCCACTTGATCCTTTGTAGTTCCTCTTCCAATTCAAGAAGCCTTGAATCAGAAGATAGGGAGCGTCCGTTGTAGGTAGCCAAGGTCAGCATCAAATGGCAGCCTAGTCCGGTCCTCCGGGGATTCTTAACACCCTCTGCCTTCATGTCGCACTGGCCGCTGCCTTGGCCAGGTACATTCCAGCTGCCGGAGACTGAGGGCCAAGATTTAAGTTGTAGAGTCATTTTGGAGGTGTTTGGCCATAACTCACCACGCTGGCCAAGCGGGTTGGTGAGTGTGGGATAGCATTTCCTCTGATCCCGATGGTATAGTTATACCGCTATTTGCGGTCGTCAGAGCCCCTTTAGTGGGAACAGGATGCACCACGAGAAGGCGGGGTTGACATTTGTCAAGGAGAGGCTGTGATGTTACGCATCACCTGACCTTACATCCCATGGTATCAGTACAGGTATGTAAGTTGCTTTTCTGAACACAGAGTATTCAAAGCTATTTTTGTTTTTCTTTAGTTGAATGTCCAGGAAGGATAGGCGATTATCCTCTTCAAACTCAATAGTTAGCTCTATGGTGTTACAGATTTTGCTAAACTGCTGTGCTAGATCTTGTAGCCCGGCTTTGTTAAGTTTAGACATTATAATAATGTCGTCTACATATCGAGCATAAAGTATTGGTTTTTCAGGTAAATTTTGAATAATTTCTTTTTCGAGGTATGCCATAATCACTTCTGCGTATAATGCCGATAATGGGGATCCCATAAGGCCACCTTGCGTTTGTTTAAATATATTTCCTTCAAAATGGAAGATGTTGTTTTCCTTGATGAAATATAAGGTATCGAACAAATCTCGTTCTTACATATGCAAGTCTCCTGTTGACAAGAAGAAAGTTTATCACTCAACAGTATGCAAAATCCAAATTAAAGAAAGTGAAAACAAGCCTCGAGACAAAATTGATTCCTGCATGGAAACCAGAAGAATGAGTTCAGGAGTCAGATGACGGAAAGGAAATGTTAGAGCAGCTGAAGGAAAAGTTTGCTGGAACAATTTCTCGAACTGAAAAGTACTGTCCTCTCAGTTTTACGTAAAAGCTGGTCTAGGGCTAGGATAATGATTGAGTTCAAAGGTGTTACTGATTACATCTCACATCAAGTAAAAAAAAAAAAAAATCTTTAAAAGGTGTACTCTCCTCACCTGGCCCAAAACCTGGCAGGACCCTTGATTAGAGAGACAGTATTGTTGGTTAAATTATTCTACAATGACAAAGTAAGTAGAATCATGATAAGAAAGACAGGCATAATTTCAGTGCATGAAGGGCCTTCAAAAATCCTAGTTTAGAAAAGGCTCATTCTATCTAATTTAAATGAAATTTATCAACACTTCAAAACCAAATATACCCAGGCAAAAAAATAGGGTTTCCAAAATTCTGTGAACTGATGCCAAAAAATTGCATTGTAGCTGGTAAAAGTGGGACACACACAGTGTGTGTATGTCTTAGCCATCAAAATGTGAAGCTCATGATGAATGAAGCTCATTTTCAAAAAAAAAAAAAAAAAAAAAAACTGAATTTAAATACTAGTTTGTTTAATAGTATGTTATGATTTAGTGTATCAAAATCTTTCGTTAGATCTAAAAAGAGGGCAAGAGTTGTTTTTTTGTCTTCAAGTTCAAAATTTTTGTGGATAATATCCTAAATATGGAAAACTGCAAGCTCTGTTGATTTGTTTGATTGAAATCCAAATTGATTTTCATTTACAATATATTTCTGTAGGTAGGATAATAATTTATTGTACATTAATTTTTCAAGTGATTTTGCTAAAATTGATATTTTAGATATTTGACGATAGTTATTTTCATTATTATGTGATCCTGATTTATACTTTAAGGTAATTTTTAATTCATCCAGAAAAATTCCCGTATGAAAGACAGAGTTGTATGTTAAAGAGTAAAGGTTCACAAATCACATCTGCTACATATTTAATTGTTAGTGGATTAATATCATTGTAACCTGTACCTGATGCCAATTTTATATTTTTAATTCCACCAGTAATTCATCTTCTGTAGCAGATAAATTACTGGTGGAATTTAAAAAAAAAAAAAAACACCTTAAAATTTGAAAGAAAGTAGTAAATCTAAATGAGGTAAAATTACATTGGAGCAAATGAACAAACCTGTGCTTACATGATCTCGTGAGTGTCAAGTTACGGGCTTTGAAAATGGAGAGGATGTTTGTTTCCTAGCTTGAAAATTGAAAGAATACAGTAAATCCAACTGGGAGCAAATATAATAATCAACAGATCTTTCCTTACATGATCTCCTGAGTGTCACATTACAGGCTCTGAAAGTGGGGAAGTTAAGATGTATGAAACTTTCATTTACTGACTTTAAATTTGAAAGTAAACAGTAAGTCAAACTGAGGTGAAACTATCTGGGTCAAATATAATGATAAAATGTCTATTTACAGGAGCTGAGTATAGCATTCAGTCCCTAAAAACAAGGAAGAGGTAATTAACATGCAGGAAATGTTCATTTCCTAGCTTAAAATTTGAAAGAAAGTTTCAAAGTAGTGAATCTTACTGAGATTAAGCTATCTGGGAGCAAATGTAATACAGCAAGATCTTCGAATAATGGTCAGTTTTTGGACCGGGGAAAAGTGACCGTTGTTGGGAGGTTCCGTTGTTCAGAGGTTAGGCCTAAATTAACATTGCTAGTCCATTGCGTTGGCCCAAAAGGAGAATAATTGCACAAAGCTTATGCACAGGGAAAACTGTTTCATAGCTTTCTCTAAATGCTGAATAAAACTCAAAATAACAATTTTAAAAAATAATAATGTAGAGGATTTTAGGAAAGAGGTGACTGACCCCATTATCTTAAACTTCCCCTTAGGAATAGCATGCTAAGAGGTTAAGTTTAGGGTAGCTAAGGTAAAGAAAAAACAGAGAAAAATGGTAGACAGTGAAGTCGAACTGCATAGTTAGATGGCTGCGCGCCAAAAAATAGGAGCAGGAACCAAACAAAGATATACTGCCACCAACAGAAAATATTTCGGGCACCAGCAACCCCCTCTCCCTCCCAGGTAGCAACTGAAACATTCATAGGAACTAGAGCTCACCTCATGTAGAACTAAACTTTAACTCCTTTCTTTTCATTTAAACACATCATTGTATCTACCTGCTGTAATCCAACCCATCCTTCTTAAGACATACTTCCTTTATCAATAATATTAATTGCCCCTATATTATGCTCTCAAAATACTGAAAAAACAGTAAAATCCTCAAGGATAAGGTGTCTGTTAAATGTCTTTCGGGACTAACTAGGGTGTTTGTTAGCTACTGTTAAAGAGTTTCACTGTTTGGAGGTTATTGTTAATGTTAATCCTACGACAGCTGTTCTGTACCAATCAGAACTTGTCGCTGTTCAGAGGTTGCTGTTGTTTGGAGGTGTCCGTTAATGGAGGTTTCACCAATAATAAACAAACCTGTGTTTACATGTTCTCTTAAGGGTCACATTACTGGCTCGTAAAATGGAGATACGAGGACATACACAGAACTTTCATTTCGTACCTTGAAAATTGAAAAAAAATAGTAAATCTGAGAACAAATTAATAACAAGAAACAGTGCACCAATTATGTAGGAAATAGTAAAACTGTACTAGTGATCCAATTTATTGGCATTGGAATATATAAACAAGCGTTTCAAAGCTTTCACACATCAACCAGATGGCTTTTTTCAAGGAAGTTAGGCATAATCTGCAATCTGAATAATAGAAAGCTTTAACAATTTGAATGTGGTGACTTGACAATAAATAAATACCACGTTGTATTCATTTAAGGATACAAGGTATCATGTTGGTTGTGCACGCGGTATCTTGGTAGGAAGAAGGCGTGAAGAAGATATCCTGGTAGTAAATCTGAGATGAGACTATCTGGGATCAAATATTATAATAATGGACAAACCTTTGTTTACATGATCTCCCGAGTGTTGCATTAGAGGTTCTGAAAGTGGAAGGGGTAAAACGTATGTATGCAACTTTCATATTTCCTAAAGTTAAATTTGAAAGAAATCAGTAAATCTGAGATTAAACTTTCTGGGTTCAAATACATATAGTAATAAAATTTTTCCACCATGAGCTCCATTGTGGCCCCTGAAAACCGTAGGGAAAATCAACATGCAAAAAGTTTCATTTCCTATCTTTAAATTTGAAAGAAAGTAGTAAATAAATATAATGGAGATGAAGCTATCAGTAAGCCAATTTATAATTATAAAAAACAAAGATTCACTTATATGGTATGAGTGTCATGTTACAGACCCTGAAAGCCGCCCCGGTGGTGCAGTGGTCTAAGCGATGGCCTCTGATCATTCGTCCGTAAGGGGTCCGGGTTCGAATCCCGATGAGGCATGGATGTTGTGTTTGTCTTACAGCACTGGCTCTCTCCCTTCCCTGGAGTCAGTGGCCCTAAATTAGAGACGGGCAACTGCTTATAGCCCATTGAGTTGCTCACGGTGGTCGTTAAACCTCCAATCAAAAAAAAAAAAAAAAAAAAAAAAAAGACCCTGAATATGGCTGGGGTAAGATGTATGAAACCATTTCCTAGCTTTAAATTTGAAAGAAAAACAGTAAATTTAATTGAGATGAAATTATCTGTCGGCAAATGTAATAATAAACCGATCATCTGTGCTTACATGATCCTGAGTTTTCCCTGAATGTCACATTGCAGGCACTGAAAATGGAGAGTGGGGGAGAGGCATACACACAGAAATATGAAAGTGATAATCAAATGTTTGCTTACATGATCTCTTAACTGTTGTGTTACAGGCCCTGAAATATAACTTAAAGATCACTGAGCTGTGCCTGTTCTACTGTTAATGCTTGTCTATGATATTTGCCAGGCCAGTGCATCTTTTTATACCTTTATGAGCCATGGCTGTGACACATGTGGGATAATCATTACTCAGAAGGGGTGTCCAGATCCTTTGGATCATTTGGTGTATGTACAATTGTAGATGTATATTGATATTTATGATAGCTACATATACAATATTGATAGCTAAAAAATGATAGTTACATATATATATATATATACATCGTTCGAATTACCCAGTGGTCCGCTGGCCATTGGCCAGTAAAACTTCTGTCGGACCACTGAATTATTGATTTTACTGGCCCAGATGGCTAGTAAGTTTTTTATCTAAGTTGTCACAAGTTGAAAAAAATTCTATTTCTTTTACCTCGCTGTACGATTTTCTTTTCAGGCTGCAAACTAGTGATAGTTTCGTGAAATGCTATTGGACAACAGCTTTTTTTTTTTTTTTTTTTTTTTTTATCATCCCCTCATGATTTGTAAAGAGTGGAAGAAGCAGCTAATACAGAAAGGCAGTTTCCCAGTCTTTGCCTTGTAATGGCCACAGCCATTTTGTATTACTTTCACCTACCCTAGTGAAGGTAGCAGATACTGACACCAAAACCCTAGTGAAGGTAGCAGATACTGACACCAAACACAAGCCAGCTTTTGTTACTGGCCCAAGAAAACACACTAGCACAGAAGGTCAATTGGATGTGTGAAGGTAATTTTTGTAAAAGAGCAATTCACATGAAACAGTGTTTTAAATGAAGGACTAAAACTAACTTCATGGGAAAGTAGCAGGAATGAGCAATAAGACTAAAAATAAGGAAAGGAAGCTAATCCTAAACAATAAAACATATAAAAAAGGCTACTAACATATAAGAATTTTTTTGTACCCTTGGAGTCTCCTTGTTCCTTCTTACTTAAAAACAGATCAAGAATACACTCTTACTCTGTTATATCACCAATCCATCGGGGCCTTATCCTGGAAAATTCTTTGTCCTGTCAGTTGCACTTTCAAATTAGATGTTTTAAAAACAAATATTGGAGATAATTCCATTAAAATGACACATTGTTTTCTACATATATATTGTAAATGTATTTTTTTTTTTTTTTTTTTACGGCCAGTGGGCATTTTGGTGTACCAGTTGTTTGCAAATTCTAGTGGTTCGCTGGGCCTTTAGAAGATTTATTTGTAATTCTAACACTCTATATATATATATAGTGACACCTCCATTGATAGCTATATATACTGGCGGAAAGTGAAAAAAGAACACCAAGAAGGAGACGTCTGATACCAACGAAATTTTATAAAAATAATAACGAAATACAGAGGATAACGTGATCAAAACATTATGGCAAAATACAGCTGTATTTGCTGGTAAACTGAAAAATAACATTTCCATGTAACATGGTTAGTACGAGGTTGAACCGCCATGAACTGCGTCACACTGTACAATTCTGGCATGGAGTCTGTTGTACAGATGTTGGATGTAAGTTTAGAGCATTGAGTTCCAAGCATCCTCAACCTGGACGTGTAAATCAGGGATGGTCGTGGCTGGCCGTGGAGACCGGATAAGTCGTTGTCCCATAAAACTCCACACGTGCTCAATGGGGGACAAATCCGGTGAACAAGCAGGCCATGGAAGTTGTCTCACACCCTGAAGTGCATGTTGCGTTGCACGTGCCGTGTGTGGGCATGCGTTATCTTGCTGGAAAACACCACGATGGACCGACCTTACAAATGGCACAACAATGGGCTGAAGGATGTTCTTGATGTAAGAGGTGCTGTATGTAAGAGGTGCTAGTTGTGTACGGGAGTGATAGCTGATCGCTCCCCACACCAGGAGACCAGGTGTAGGCCCTGTGTGTCACTGGCGGATGCAAGAAGGGTGGAAACGCTTTCCTGTGCATCTGTGAACACGCATACAGCCGTCGGAGGCTCCCAAGCAGAATCTGCTTTCATCGCTAAACACGACAGATCACCATTGCGTTCTCCAGTGCAGACTTTGGCGACACCACTGCAGCCGTTCCTGATGGTGGGCTGGAGTCAGAGGTACACATGCCAGAGGCACACGTGCACGTAGTCCTGCATCCAGTAGATGGTTGTGGATTGTTCGCACAGTCACCTCAGGTGCAACGGCAGCTCGGATTTGCGTCGCAGTGGATGTTCTGCTTGACAACGCCGCTCTTCTTATGCGTCGATCAGTCCGCTCATCAGTCCGTCTGTTACTCCTGGTTCCATGTCTTCTCGTGTGGGAATGTTCCTCGGACCATCTATGCCATTATCGTACCACCACCAATACTTCCCGTCCAATTTGCTCCGCAATACGGCGATACGACAACCCGGCCTCGCGGAGTCCGACTAGACGACCTCGCTCAAAGTCCGATAACTGCTGAAATCGTACACGTCTTCCATGTCCAGGCATTGCAGCTTCTTCAGGGTCTTCGCACGTGTCCGTACGCCGACGACTGATTACATTCACTTCACCGTACTCCTTAAATACCACCGACAATAATTTGCATATTATGCCTTGCTGCGGCGTAAGCGCTCACCGGTTGGTCCCGAAATTATCATCACACCTACGCGAACTCGACCCCATTAACATATGTAAATTTCATGATCGTACGCCAATTCCTTCTTGGTGTTCTTTTTTCACTTTCCGCCAGTGTATATATTGATATCTGTTATTATTTCTACATACAGACTAACCCACTACTCAAAAGGGTTGTCTAGATACTTTTGATCATTTAGTGTATTTACATATACTGTATATTGATATTTGTAGTTTGGAAATTCAGTGGTCAGGGCAGGATGTAAAATGTTTGGCCACAAACCATTTCATTTCTGTTTAAGGTGGGCCTTATGCATACCTGTCAACCTGTTATGGTTTACTCGTACTTAGTACATTTTTTTAAATATTTTCGCTCATGTATGGCTGTTCAAACGTTATGTAAATTTTTTTGTATCCCTGAATTTTTTTGTTAATTATTTACGTTAACTGGCCCTATTTTAAAACTGTTTTATGGAATCAAACATTTTATGTTTATTCCATGGCTCATGCCAAAGTAGCAGAATCGCGGTGACCTACACTGCATATTTTATTTTGGTTTTGTAGACAAAAATGATATCTCCAGAACCTAATTAAAGAACTCCCAATCTTGGACGCAAATTTTTTGTCTTCAGACGAAATTCAGTCTTCAAAAACTTTTCGGAAACGGAAGTGAGACGGAGTGAAGATTTATCCCGTAATATTATTTTTCTCATGTGATATTTCCTTTTCCGATATTGTTAAATATTTTATTCCACTGTGTTTCATTCTGAAAATGGAGTTAACAACTTCTGAAAACGTGAGTTTGACGCAGCCTCATAACCTTAAACTTTTTTCTCGCAATATTCCCTCTGCCCCGTATGGTTTTTAAGTATAATTTTGTTACATAAATGTTTGTATTTAAAACTGAAAACAGAGGAAAATTTTTTGAAAATGAAAGTTTGACAGAACAGAAATTTATCCCATAATCGTAAATTGGAAGAAAAAAATTTTCTACAAAGGGAGAACTCTTTGCTGCTAAAAAAGCAGCAAAGAGTTCTCCCAGATTCGTCGGGTTTTTTTTCGGGGTGTTTTCCCTGCACTGTATTATTGTTTTAAACATCAATAAATATTTAAGATTGGAAATGAAGAAAAATTTCCTGAAAATGGAAGAGGACGGAGTGAAATTTTCCCCCCTTAATCGTAATTTTTTTCTAGAAATTTGTTCTTTTTGTCCTGTATTTTTAAAAATAATTTTATTCCATGAATCTTTTCATATATTTTTATTCCATAATCAAACAAGTGACTGATTTGAGGCAAATCAAATTTAATAATCACGAGGTGCAGCATGATGACATCACACTAGCAGTAGCCCAGTAGGCCTCTCCAACAGAACATTAATGGAAGAAATGAAACTTCATAGTGCAGACAAAAAAAATATTTTTTGCAGATGTGAGAAACTTTTATGTAGCAGTAGTGAGAAAGATAGGGGACAAATTTCCATTTGAAAATCAGGTGCTGAAAGACGCGAAGTACTTGACGCAACCCTCAAAGACAGCCTGAAGTATGCACATATTTGTGGATTGGCAGATACCTTTGCTACACACCTTGATTAGGAAGCTCTTTAAAGGATGAGTTTGGCAATTACTGTATGATCTCTGATGACTGTGTGCCTGTACTGATAGACAGTGGCCAGAAAAAAGCTTTTGTAGCTACTGGCTGGATATTATAAGCCTGAGAACAAGTACTGGTGCCATCCTCTTCCCAAATCATAAAGTAATTGTTCAGCGACTACTTACTTTACTTCACAGTAATGCTGACTTATGAAAGATCTTTCTCCATGATGAAGAACATCCATACAGACTATAGGAAGTCCCTGAATGCAGACACACTAACCTCTTTTTTTACATTGTAAAATAAACACTGACACTTGTTTCATAGACTTTAAACCCACTGCTTACATTTTGCAAAAAAGCAGAATATGCATGTGTTGAATATAATACAACACAGTCTAAGATTAAATTGCTTAAATACGCAAAAATAAATAAAAAATAATACACCTACCTGAGTTGCTGTTATAAAACTATTGAGCTTGTAAAATGTATGTAATAATTTTTTTGTAAGGGTTATTTAGTCTTTGTAAGGTTTTTATTGGCCCAGTGTACAGGTTATCGTCTCAAGAGGTTGATAGGTATGCTTATGACAAATTTGCTGAAAGACTCAAAAACAATGCCCAGGAATGATCTGGTGGTGAATTTATGTTTAGTGGGGATGAGAGGACCATGTGTGAGAGAGAAAGATGACCATGCGAATAACCCCTATTTACATGTCATGCCACCTGCCTGTTTCCTTCCAACCATGCAGTCTGGTAGCAGCTGTTCACCCACGTGGTATTGAATATGGACCTGACCATTAGCATGTTGGAGCTGGAACTTGACTCATTGGACAAAGCAATTGTTTTTGCCATCATGTGTATCAGTGATAAGAATTTTTTAACCAAAATTTTAATAGGGTGATCAGTTTTAGTATGAAGTTGAGCAGAATGGGAATTTTCAAACATGAGAAATGTCATTCTGTGCCATTGTACAAAAATCACCTAGAATTAACCTTGATATGTTTGTGCATGTGATTAATTTATGCAGTTTTGTGTTCTGTTAGTTATATAATGTTTAACTTGTCATCAAAAATTTTATGGCTTGTTTTTTTCTGTAGCTCGTTACATGAATTGTGAAGTTGACTTTTACCTTATATTTTTATTTCTGTATTATAGGTAGTTAAAAAGAAAACATGTTTGTATGAATGCCACCTGGAAAATAAAGCTAAGATGGTGGAATTTGCTGGGTTTCAGATGCCTGTGCAATATGCTGATCAGAGTTTATCAGCATCACACATACATACAAGAAATCATGTCAGTATATTTGATGTCTCTCATATGCTGCAGATGGTCGTTCATGGTAAAGACAGATTGCAGTTTATGGAAAGTTTAACTGTTGCAGATTTACAAGGTATATAATCTGTCTAACATCTTTACAGTTTATACAGAAATCATTTTGAAAAAATTAAAAACAGTCCTTTTAGCCCATAACTGTTTAGAATTATATAAATGCCACATGTGCAGCTTATTGCATTTGATGTCATTATTTAATGATTTAACCGTATGATTTTATTATTATTTTGGCAGTTGACTTTGTGGAGTGTGTAGCATCATTGAATTTTTGTTTCAAAGTAATAGTCTGTTGAAAGAGAGACCACAATTTATTGAAGGCTACTTGTTATTGTACAAAGGCCTGACGATGATGGGCAAAACACGTAACAATAATAACAAATAAAGGTAACTTGATCATACTAGTTACATTACATGAAAAAGACTTTTGCAAGAAAGTTCATAAGTTGGGAGCTTTTCAACCTTAGCTTAGGTATTTATCATGCCAATGGAGGACTAATATTGTTGTCAGATTCTACATTTGAATTTTTTCTATTTTTGTTGCCAAAACTTAGAATTGATCTCCAGATCATTGGGATGTAGAGAGGAGATTCGGAATTGCAAGTCATTGAGTTAAAAATAATTTCCAGGCTTTCACGGTAATGGAGGGCAAAACGATTGTCAAAAGAAGCAATTTTATTTGCTTCGTTCCAGCGGGGAACTGCAGATGTGTCTTCCATTGTCAAAATAGACAAGGCTGTATTAGGATTGACTTTCAAAACATCTTTTTTATGTTCTAAAATTTTGTGGTTAATGTTCCTGTATGTGCTTCCAATGTATAAGTTATCCCCAGTAGAAGAAGAGATGGGAATGCAGTACACTCCTGGGAGGTCCAGATTTTTAACTTTGTCCCTATCCCTTTGTAGAAGTTTCAAGATGTTTGGGGTGGATTTAATGGCAAGATTGTAACCAAAACTTCTAAAAAGAATCTGTAACTTATAAGCATAGGAAGGATAGTAAGGAACATAACCAGAGAATTTCAAGTTTTCTTTTCTTTTGAGGAAGGAGGCATTCAATTTTCAAATTGTTTTCATATTTCTTTAAGAGGATGTTGACTGTAAGAGCAGGGAAACCATGAGAGAGGGCTATTGTAGAAATTTTGGAGAATTCTTCTTGAAGAGAAAGTTGGTTGTTGCAAATGATATGAGCCCTGTGGATGTAAGACTTCAATGCTGCAAGCTTGTAGAGATGCAGAGTGAAAGATTTGTAGGGAATGATGTTAGTGGCCGCAGAAGGTTTACGATAGACGGAATGAGTGATGGAGAGATCAGAGTTTCTGCAGATGGAGACATCCAGGAAATCAATTTTGTTGTTTACTTCCTTAGATATAGTGAGATTAATGGAAGGAAATTTTTCCGTAATGGAGTTGGTCGGTGTCTGTAATTCAGACTCGGTATGTGGCCAGCTAATGAAAATGTCATCTACATATCTTAACCACAGGGAAGGTTGAAAAGGGTGGTGAGGAATGATGGAAACTTCAATATGTTGCATGTAGATTTCTGCTTTGTGTTCTTCAATTCTGGTGGTTCCAGAATTAAAGAACACAAAGCAGCAATAAGGAACATCTCAAATAAAACAGGATTAGACAGGCATATACAACAAACTGGCCACAAAATGGACTGGGACTCCTTAAAAGTGATCAAACATCAATCCCACACAATTATCCGGAAATCAGAAGAATCCCTGGAAATTTATAAGACATGGCAACATCAATGACCATGCTGGATGGAAAATCCATCAGGCTTGGTCGCCAGACCTGTGGAAGTAGTAAGACGCAAGAACTCCTCACGAAGATCTAGTGTATAGATCGAAAATTTGAGAGGTAATGTACCTTAATAAATTTATCCTCGATAATTCCCGTTAAATATTTATAATACTGAAAGTAATAAGAGGAAGCCATGAAGTCATTAATTATTGGAATTTTTTTCTATGTCTGTATAGCCTAACGATAAAGTACTAATGAGTCGTTAATTTAGGGCTACTGGCTACAGTGCCATAAGACTGACACAAAATCCATGCATGTTTTAAAGGTCTTCTAATGTGCTGGCTCAGAAATTTAAGGTCAGTTAAGTAAAAGGTTATGCAATTATACCGCAATAACTTTGTGGTTGTAAATGGCATTTTGTTCTATGTCTGTATAGCCTAACGATAAAGTACTAATGAGATGATTATGTATTGATTGCAGTTTATTTGCTGTAAAGCATGAAGTAATGTGAAAAAACAAAGTTAAGAAAATCTAAAGGGTGTGAACCTTACGATTTTTTAAATCTAATTTTTTTTTTTTAAGCTAAAGCATGGGTCATGAAGTACTATAATTATAGCATACAAAAGTGATTAAAATTGATGACAGATGATATACACAATAAGTCTGCTTTTAATTGATATGTTTGAAATGTTTAATCAATATGTTCGATACATCAGTCAATCGAATATATATCAATTAAATATTCACTGAATTTTTTTACGGATTTCAGTATTTAAAAATTAGCTGGTCTGCAAGTTCTTTGACCATATTATTTTAAGTTCTTTGACCATATTGTTTTAAGTTCTTTGACCATATTATTGCAGAAGTTTTTTACACATAATTACTATGAAAAATGGTTCCAAGAGGCATGTTTTTTTTTCTTTTTATTTAAATAATTAATAAAACTATTTTTTTTTATTTGGTAACCACAGAAAACACTTCTTTTGATTCCAGCACATAGGTAGCTCAATCCACAAAAATAAATAAATAAATAAATATGATTCATGTTTTAGTTGTAGTTTGTGAGCTATGGGTAGTCAAACTTACGAAAGTGCAAAATTTCTAAAATTCACTTTGAATGCTTAGCAATTCTTTTCTGTGACACTTAGTGGTACTTTTATACCTCATTTTAATTTAAAAATTAATTTGACACCAAAATAAGCCAAATTAGTTGAGAAATGAATGAAATAGGTGAATTTTTGTAAACTGATGCAGGAAAATGCAAAGAGCCTAAACCACACAAAAATCAAAATTTTCAAAAATTTCTCCTGAGCCCAATTTTGGACAGAAAAATTTGAAAAATATAATTTGATGTTATCTTGTATCTACACATAAGAAAAAATTAAACAATATGTAAGAGTAAGTACATAGCACCTTGGAAGTGATTTGGCATGGAATAAGCCTGAAGCTATGTAGGGAATGGCAGTAAATGGACTGTGGTGTGCACTTGCAGATCAAGTTTCCACAAACATCAAAATTCATCTATTTTTGGCCATATTGGAAAAATAGATGTACCAGAAAAACAAGTTAGGTGATTTTTTTTTTTTTTTTATATTGCTGGAATATGAAGGAACGTGTGCAAAAAAATAAGAAATTTCAACATTGGCCATGCAATCATATATATATATATATATATATATATATTTTTTTTTTATTCTTGGTGATTTCCTATGGAATGACCCCAAACTAACTGGCTCACTAAGAAGGTGTTTCCTCAATCTGTAAAAATGAATTTTAAAAATTCAGGTAAAAACTATTTTGAAGGTCAAAAAAACTAGTATTGCCAAAATAGACAATACTGGTTTATATATGTCTTGGTGATATCTGTGTGTGCAAATTGCTGTATGCTAATGACACAGTCCTGTTGGCAGGAAGCAAAAGTGAGTTGCTGAGTATCTTGTCCTGGATAAATGAAGTTTGTATAAAATCAAAACTGAGTATGAATAAGGGGCAGTCCAAGTGTAGGAAGTATGTTTGACAGAGAAAATAAATTAGATGGTAAAATTTGTAGGCGAGTGAATTCAGTTTTGAAAGTCGTTGCTACTTTAGGAAGATTTCATAGGATCAATTCCAATTAGTAGTTCTAATTCTGACTATTACATAGCTCTAATCATCCTACTATTCTCTTTTACGTGCGATATTTCAAAGTAACTTGTAAAAAATTCTAGCGGATAATGCTTACCTTGGCATTCCTTTCTAGCGATGGGAACATTTCACACACATGTTTTCCGGTCTTTGTTGATGTTATTGTCCTAAAGTCCGTTGTATGCGATGACTGGCTTTACTTCTCACACTTTTCGCTGGGTATACTCATTGGATCTTTGCCTTAGGATTCAAACACATCAATTTTTACCGTTCTTTATACTCAAAATTTTCACCCATACTCTTGGCATCCTCAGGAGCGTGGCAACTTTACCACCGATGTTCGTGGTTAACTTCGCGCTAATGGAGTCCGATACTCCATGTTGCCATTCGTTGGATATACTTTCCTGGATATATTTCGTTATCAAGCCCGGCTGGCGCCATCTATGTTTCATTAAAACAACTTTTTTTTTATTATTTTCTTCTCCTATCTTGGTTTTCTTGGTTTTTTTGCCGGTTTTTCTTTTGTTGTTGTTTTTCTTGTCTTATTAGTTCTTTCCACAGGCCCGATAATGTGCTAGGGTCGTTCTGGTTACATACCTTTGCTTTATTTTTATAGATTAATATTGCTTCTTCCCTCCTCATTTGCCTTTCTGATTTTTTATTTTTTAACATTTTAATTTCATTGAATTTTGGGAATGTCCGGTTTTCCATGCAGAATTGCACTAAAGCAGTTTTGGCTTCTTTTTTTGCCAGTTAGAAATGTGTTGTTTAAGTCTTTTTTTTTTTAAATCTGTTTTTTGTACTTCCAATGTACGATATTGGGGGTATGTGTGCAATTGGAATTTCGTAGGTTCCTGATTCTTCTAGCATTTTTTCCTCTGTTTTTTTGTTGACAGTCATACTTTTCACGGTGTGCACTGAGCTTCCTAGTTGTAAGTCATATTTAGCACAGTGCCTATTGATTTTCTTTACTCACTCCTCCCAAGTATGGGTAAGCTCCAATGTATTTCAATTTTTTATTCCTCATCTTCCTTTGGTTGTGCACTTCTTGGCCTTCTTTACTCTGAGTCATATGCTTTTTACTCTCATGTATCCATTTATTAATTAGCTTGCTTGGGTACCCATACTCTTGTGATATTTTCGAAATAAACTCTAGCTCTTGATTTTTTAGCCTGTTGTTAGATGTGTGTGTGTACGCTCGCCGTATCAAGTTTACTATGCTGTTTTTTTTATGTATCACTGGATGGTGCAACGAGTATGGTATCAGTACAGGTATGTAAGTTGCTTTTCTGAACACAGAGTATTCAAAGCTATTTTTGTTTTTCTTTAGTTGAATGTCCAGGAAGGATAGGCGATTATCCTCTTCAAACTCAATAGTTAGCTCTATGGTGTTACAGAGTTTGCTAAACTGTAACACCATAGAGCTAACTGATTTTAACAAAGCCGAGCTACAAGATCTAGCACAGCAGTTTAGCAAAATATGTAACACCATAGAGCTAACTATTGAGTTTGAAGAGGATAATCGCCTATCCTTCCTGGACATTCAACTGAAGAAAAACAAAAATAGCTTTGAATACTCTGTGTTCAGAAAAGCAACTTACATACCTGTACTGATACCATACTCGTCGCACCATCCAGTGATACATAAAAAAACCAGCATAGTAAACTTGATACGGCTAGCGTACACACACACATCTAACAGGTTAAAAAATCAAGAGCTAGAGTTTATTTCGAAAATATCACAAGGGTATGGGTACCCGAGCAAGCTAATTAATAAATGGATACATGAGAGTAAAAAGCATATGACTCAGAGTAAAGAAGGCCAAGAAAAGTGCACAACCAAAGGAAGATGAGGAATAAAAAATTGAAATACTTTGGAGCTTTCCCATACTTGGAAGGAGTGAGTAAAGAAATCAATAGGCACTGTGCTAAATATGACTTACAACTAGGAAGCTCAGTGCACACCGTGAAAAGTATGACTGTCAACAAAAAAACAGAGGGAAAAATGCTAGAAGAATCAGGAACCTACGAAATTCCAATTGCACACATACCTCCAATATCGTACATTGGAAGTACGAAAAACAGATTAAAAAAAAAAAGACTTAAACAACACATATCTAACTGGTAAAAAAAGAAGCCGAAACTGCTTTAGTGCAATTCTGCATGGAAAACCGGACATTCCCAAAATTCGATGAAATTAAAATGCTAAAAAAGAATAAAAAATCAGAAAGGCAAATGAGGAGGGAAGAAGCAATATTAATCTATAAAAATAAAGCAAGGGTATGTAACCAGAACGACCCTAGCACATTATCGGGCCTGTGGAAAGAACTAATAAGACAAGAAAAACAACAACAAAAGAAAATTAAAAAAAAAAAAAAAGTTTGTTTTAATGAAACATAGATGGCGCCAGCCGGGCTTGATAACGAAATATATCCAGGAAAGTATATCCGACGAATGGCAACATGGTGTATCGGACTCCATTAGTGCGAAGTTAACCACGAACATCGGTGGTAAAGTCGCCATGCTCCTGAGGATGCCAGAGTATGGGCGAAAATTTCAAGCAAATTGATGTGTTTGAATCCTAAGGGAAAGATCCAATGAGTATACCCAGTGAAAAGTGTGAGAAGTAAAGCCACACATCGCATACAACGGACTTTAGGACAATAACATCAACAAAGACCGGAAAACACGTGCGTGAAATGTTCCCATCGCTAGAAAGGAATGCCAAGGTAAGCATTATCAGCTAGAATTTTGTACAAGTTGATTTCATAGGAGTGATGGATTTGCAAAAAAGTCTCTAATGACTATGTACAAAAGTGTAAAATTTCCTACTCTGATACATGGTGTTAAAACCTGGTTACTGCAGAGTCATAGTGTGCTGGAAGATTCATTACTTATGGGGGGTTGTGAAAAAAAACAAAAAAACCTGGTCATGTGAGGAACAAAGATGCGTTATAAATGCGTAATGTGAAGCAAAATGTTAGTAAGGTGAAGAGACATATTCTTAGGTGGCTTGGTCGTGTTGAAAGAATGAGTGATGAGATACTAAGAGAATTTATTCAGTTCAAATGGCAGGAAAGAAAAGTAGAGGAAGGCTAGGAAATAATGGAAGGATCAAATTCAGCAATGTCTGCATTAGAAAATGATTATAAGTATGAAGTACAAAAGGTCTTGTGTGAAATGTGCGATGGATGTCAGTGAAGCTCGAGTTGTATGCTGAGATCACTGTAAATGGAGATGTTTGATACAACAATAGTAAAAAATCTTGATTCATCAGTTTTGGACTTCAATCTAGCAGATAAGCTTTCTTTGAGGAGATAACTTCTGAATCTTGCAGAACATTTTGGTGATATGTATGTATTAGATCAGGATGGCCAAATGGTCGATCATTTGTTTTGTTTTATTGTGCTAGCGTATGTTGTTCCGTACAAACTGCCTGAGACCAGATGATAGAATGAATCAGTCAAGACTCCCCTCCCCAACCCTAACCTCTGTGCATGATCATTGCACATCTGCAGTCTGTCGCATGAGGCATGTTGTTATCTCCTGCTCTGCTAGTCGTCAGTCGCAATGCCTACAAAATACAGGAGCTGCCTGAATAATGCTCATTTACAAGCATGTCTCAGACGGTGCCTCACTGAATATGTGCCTGATTATTCTAAATTTTGTCAGGACATGCAGTGTTATGCACCAACATCTAAGAATTAAATAATGTAAATAAAGAATCTACAAGTAAAATTATATAATTTGCTTGAAAAATAGTGTTTCAGAAATAAATAATTTAAATAATATTTTTCTGTATTTGTTTCCAAACTTACAAAACCACGAACACTAACAGAACTCTCATAATACATGGTAGATCACAGTAGGGAATGATAGCTTAAGGTAGATCGTAGATCTTGGTTCCTCAAAGTTTGGCCACCTCTGTATTAGATAATCTCAAAAATATGTTATATTTCTGCATTGCTAAACATTTTATAAAGGTTTATTGCAAAGTCCAAAAAGCTACATTCGCTATTGGACGAAAAATATATGTGGTACGTTACTTATTGTATTTACTACATTCAATGTGTAGCAGGAAATTACTGTTACACATGTTTTTATTATAAATAAAAACGTGTGTAACAGTAATTTCCTGCTACACATTGAATGTAGTAAATACAATAAATTTTATAAAGGCGTTCCACATGATTTAGTGTACTTCTTTTAATATGTTACTGGCATAACATTTTCCATATTTAACTTTATACATCTTAAAATTATGGATTTTTACTAAGAAATAAAAGGATATTTATAAGTCACTTTTTTTTTAGGTAGTACTTCTACCCTTCTTCATGGCTACAGTATGTGTTGTCATTCTTGAGGTAAATTCCAACTTTTCAAATTATTTAATGTTGTGCCTCTTCTCTCTATTTCTAGTCCTTGTGCCAGTTTTCTTTTGAAAAAGTGCTGTTGATGTGTCAGAATAACTACAGAATCCCAAAGCGCACACTTTGTCCTGTAGAAATTGATGGTCGCTCTGGTGGCACAGTGATCTAAGTGGCCATTCGTCCAAGATGGGTCCTTGTTGGAATCGGGGGGGGGGGGGGGTGATGATGTTGTGTTTGTCTTGGAGCACTGGCTCTCCCTTCCCTGGAACCAGTTGCCCTAAATTAGGGATGGGCGACTGCTTATAACCCACTAAGTTGCTCACTGTGGTCGTTAAACCCCCAACTAAGGGGGGAAAAACAAAAAAAAACTGGCAGAAGTTCTGGAAATAGAGAGAAGAGCTGCAACATTAAATGATGTGAAAGGTTGGAATTTACCACATAAATGGCAACACCTACTGTAGCTGTAGTCCTGAGGAAGGGTAGGGGTACCACGCAAAAAGTTGACTGGTAATTATCCTTTTATTCTTTAATAAAACTCCATAATTTAAAGATATATGTAGTTTATTAAGTCTAGGAATAGCCATGTCATCTATTATTACCATATTTAAATTGTTTGAAAACTTTTTTCATAACAAATATTTTTGTACTGAAAAAATATCTTTCTTTATACAGAGTTGGAAGATAACCAGGGAACTTTGACCTTATATACTAATGAAGAAGGTGGAATAATTGATGATCTCATTGTGACAAAAACAGACAGTGGTTATCTCTATGTTGTGTCAAATGCAGGCTGCATAGAAAAAGACTTACTGCATGTAAAAGTATGTGGTATCTTTGATTTAGCACATAAATATTTTTTTAAATAATTGTGATTTATTGTAGTATTAATGCTCTATTTCAAATGTAGTATTAATGTTCTGTTTCAAATGATGCAGTTTGTTTGATTAATAAGATAACTGTTGTGTCTTACAGGCAAAACTTGAAGATTTTAAAAGAAATGGAAGAGATGTATCTTTGGAAGTTTTGGATGATAAAGCTTTGCTAGCTGTTCAAGGTTAGTGTGAAGGCTAAAATATAAACCTCTGTTGCATACATTAAATTATTAACTTTAATATATTAATAGGTTATTGACTGTAGAGGTTTATTATTAGTACAGCCATATGAATATTTCAACATGTAACATCTCATCACATCAGAAAACTTGAAAATTGCATCACCCTGAAGTGGGAATCATTGTTGTTCCATGTATTTGTGAAGAATATTTCTTCTATAATTCCCATACCTGAGATACTGGTGATTTAATTGCATTACACTAGGAGAAAGCACTAGATTTCTCCAACTGGTGCAAATCTGAAGTTGTTCAGATTCTGCATTCTCAGGTACTTGGGACTTTGTTGTAATGGGTGGTGTAATGGATAGTATGCTCGAATGGAAATTGGGAGGTGTAGGTTCAATACCCCTCCATGTCAGTTTATTTTTCAAGTTTTCTGGTATGTTGTTACATGATCAACAGTAAAAGGCAATTCATCATATTCAGATTGTTGTACTAATAATCTTGCAGTTGTTCCATGTACTTGTGAAGAATATTTCTCCCATGATTTCCATATTGATTGAAGTTTTGTATAATGTGTGCAAATATATATATATATCCACATGGGAGATGGGTGGATGAAATTCGAAAGTATGCGGGAGTGACATGGTGGAGACTGGCACAAGACAGGCCGTTGTGGAGGAAACTTAGGGAGACGTTCGTCCAGCAGTGGATTGATAATGGTTGATGATGATGATATATATATATATACGGGGTGTCCGAGAATTATTGGACACATTACAAAATTATATAAAACAAAACATTAGACAGATAGAAAGAAACTGACTGTACTAACTTACAATGTAACTACACAAATTTCATTGTGAGATCCCTTGGTTGCTCGTAGTACGTCCAAGCGATACTTGATTTCATGCCTTGTATTGGCAAGCATCTGAGGATTTATGGAATTAATAGCAGCTATGATACGCTGCTTCAGTTCCTGCAAATCAGTACAAGGCATCTGATAGACACGATCCTTCACATAACCCCACATGAAATAATCCAATGGAGTTAGATCTGGAGAGCGAGAAGGCCACGGAATGGGACCACCACGCCCAATCCATCTGTTGGGGAAATGCTCATTTAGGCACTTACGTACACATGTTGACCAATGCGGAGGTGCGCCGTCTTGTTGGAAAACGACGTCATATCTTTTGATCTGGGGTATAGCGAAATTTTCTAGCATATCCAAGTAAATGTCGCCATTTATGGTTTTTTCGCAGAACAAAGGGCCAATCACTTCTCTTTTTGATAGGGCGCACCACACATTAACTTTTGGAGAATCACGTTCCAGTTCAATAGCAGCATGAGGCGGTTCACTGCCCCATATCCTACAGTTGTGACGATTCACAATACCTGATACATGAAATGTGGATTCATCACTAAAAATTACAGTACTGAGAAAGTTTTCGTCGTTTTCCACTTGATTCACATATCCACAGCGAAATCGTATCGCAGAGTGTGTTCATTTACATGTATCTTTTGCACTATTTGAATTTTATAAGCATGAAACTTTAATTTCTTGTGCAAGATATCGTGAACTGTTGATTTCGGAATGCACAGTTCTCTGCTTGCTTTACGAACAGATTTCCTGGGGCTTCGTCGGAAACTTTCATTAACTTGGTCAACCGTCTCAACGCTGACGCTAGGCCTACCGGCTCCTCCACGATGTTCCACATTGCCAGTTTCTTTAAACTGTTTCATCCAATCGCTTAATTGAATTCGTTGACGGAGGATTACAACCATATTCTAAACGGTACCGTCTTTTAACTTTAATGACAGACTTTAATTCTGCAAGCCATAACACACACATCGCCTTCTGCTGTACGGATGACATGACTAATGATTGCACATTTCTCATAAATTCCTCATCAGGCCACACCTAGCGCCATCTATCGGATTCTGGGAATAACAATTCTGCAAAATAAAAATATGGAAACTGTGTTAATAATATGTGACAAAAAAACAGACAATGCTCATAGTTTTTTTTGTACATAATTTTGTAATGTGTCCAATAATTCTTGGACACCCTGTATATATTTACTGATTGGGGGAATAACATATTTCATGTCAGGTGGTTAAATACTTCTTTTACCTATCAATATGCTATGTATATTGTGCTCTATCTTATTTCTGAATATCAGAATTATAGTTGGTTTTTCTTTGTATCTGATGAACAACCTGTAATGCATTTATAGAGATTTATATTTGAGTAGTAGTATTTATTTATGTATAGTAACACAAAACAAAAATAATACATTCATTTATTTTTTTGCTTTCTAAAAAAAACTCAGTCAAAAAATATTAAAATTGTGCAGTCTTGCCATTTCTTTAGGTTTTGTGTTTAGTTTTTAAGGTTATGTACAAAATATATTCTTTTGATTCCTTTAGGGGATTCATTTACTTCTCAGTTCCCATAACAACTGTGCTTTCCAAAGTGTTATAGTTAGGTGCCAGTATTCTACTGAATTCAACAAACCTTGGGTTGTGCAAATCATCATGTAGCATCATAATTTCCAAATAGCACTTATCGTCCAAAAAACATTTTTTTCTCCTATAGCAATGATGATGTCAGCTGAGCTAGTGCACTGTTCGCTCTTAATGTCCACATTACGCGAACAGTGCACCTAGCTCAGCTGAAGTTGTGGTACAGTAAAAGTGTAACTTTATTACAGTATACAGTGAACTTATCTAGCAAGGTCATCCACAGCTCAAAGAAAAGAAAAAATGATCGTTTGCCTAAGAGGAAAAGAAAAGTAAGAAGATTCTGAATGAAACAGCAACACTACTGCAGTTGAGCTTTGAAGCCACACCCACACTCCACCTCCTTTTCTTTTCCTTAAAATCAGCAATATCTTCTGTTGCCATCTGGAGTGGACCATCAATCCCTGCTCAAACAATACAGCCACTATGTGAGAAGACTGGGTTCGGTAGGATGAGTGGGATGAACTTACTACCCTGTAGGCTTAATGATCCCATTTAAGAAAATTGAACGTGTGTATTCTTGTTAGCAGATAACCATACCATCTGCAAATAAAATTCTAAAAACTTGACTGACCCCAAGGTCCACCCACAATTTATAATATCATAAATGATAGTGACACAGAGAGAGAGAGAGAGAGAGAGAAACTGAGTGTTTAATATGTTTAAACTCGCAGGCTTTTTGTTATCTTTATAGAACATCCAAAACAAGATTTTTCTATAAGCTCCGCATGTTGGTGACCACGAAATGCTGGTATATTATTTTACACATTTCAAAAATGGCTGTCCTTGACGACATTCCGCAGTTGTCTGCCAAATATAGGTCCCCTATGCATTTTTTTCTATTGGTGATAACATCCTTGCCAGAAAAAACTGCCTGCAAGTGACTGCCAATACAGGTTTCACTGTATATAAAGAAATTTTCATTTAAAAAATTTCTTTCCCATAATGCAGTATTCATTTTGATGCTCTTGAAGAAAATGTCTTAATTTATGCTGCAACTATTTTGAAAAATTAACATATATATATTTTTTTATTTGCTACAGCTTTTGTGGCATTTAAATATCTAAGTTACAGATACTGAAGACAAAACACAGCACTTATGTAGATTATACCAAGGCTTTTGATTCCATATATCAAAAGGAAATGAGTTCTTCAATAAAAATACAAACATTGGAAGGAAAATATGTCAATTTAATAAATAAAATACTCATCGTCAAAAAAATAGTTGCACCTAGAAGGATTTCTCGAATTGCAATGCTATTTGGGAAGAAAGTAAAGGTTACCGTGAACAATAAATGATTAAACATTGAGACTGATATGGACAATATTTATTGAGCTGCACAACAATAATTAGTGTCTCTCAGCTGCCATGTTTGCTCACACAGCATGCCAGACATCTCGGCATGGAGTTGTACAGGCCTCTAATGGTGTCCTGCGATAAACCATCCCATGCAGTTTGAATCTTCTCACGCAGTTCCTGCAGATTGTGTGGTAGGGGTGGAGTGTGGATAGCGCGTCCAATAGCATCCCACACATTTTCAGTCGCTGATGTGGCTGGCCATTGCAAGGTGTCTGTGCCTTTAAAGCAAGCTCTCGAGACAGCAGCAGTATGTGGACGAGCGTTGTCTTGTTGGAAATTGCATCGGAGTGAACGTTCAGAAAAGGTAGGGCCACTGGTTGCAGGACCTCATTGAGGTAACGTTGGGCTGTCAAAGTGCCTGTAATGAACACCAAAGGTGATCTGGCATCATAGGCAATTGCACCCCACATGACACCAGGCCTTCTGGATATGTGACGCTCACCAACAAACCATTTATCTTGGTGCTAACCATGGTGTCACCACACATGGATTCGTTGGTCGTCTCCTCCAAGACAAAAGTGGGACTTGTCACTAAAGATCTCCCGCTGCCATTCTGAGTGGCTTATGACAGTCTGGCATGACACCATTGCAGTCTTTGGTGACGATGCAATGGTGTTAAGGGCAGTCGTCATAACTGTCTGTGTGTGTGTGTAGTCCTACGTCGTGCAGCCATCTGCCAATGGTACTGGCACTAATCGGATGATGCATGGAGTTGCACCACTGCTCACTGAATATCCGCAATCATGGCTGTTGGGTCACTCTGTGCATGTCGGACAACCCGCCGATCTTCTCTCTCCGTGGTTTGTCTAGGTCTCTCAGACCCTTCCTGTTGCTGCTGCGTGCCTTGTTCTATCCACTGCCGCCAACAGCATGCCATGGTGATATCCACACAACCGGTATGGCACGCAATACCGCGATGAGACCATCCCGCTTCTCGGCGGCCCCTCTCAAACTCCTCCAACTGCTTGAATTGCTTCCAAACTTTTCTCCGAGGCATAGTTCACTTGCAAAGGATGCAACCAACACAACAGCACGAGTCATAATGGGAAGCATGCTCAATGGGACAACTTTATGTAGCGGGTCAGGCACAACGCTATGACCCATCCTTGCTGGCATCACATGTGCTGCCGAGCGTGATACTTGTATTATTTGCATATCTCACGATGTCAAACCTACCCACCAAGTTTTATTCCTGTCGGTTGTTTCTTTCTGGGTGCAATTTGTTTTTTGACAATGAGTGTATGTAGCAAGGCTACACAACAATAAAGTTGGAGAGCATGGGCTCGGTTTTTGAGGAGGGTAGAGGGGTTAGACAAGGAGACCCACTATCTCCAAAATTATTTAACTCTGTATTGGAAGATATTTTTAGAAATTTAAACTGGGATGAAAAAGGATTAAACATAAATGGAAGGTAATTAAATCATTTAAGATTTGCTGATGATATAGTCATCATTACAACTAGACTAGCAATAGGGAAATGCAAAATATGATAGAGGATTTATAGGATGGAAAGCCTTAAAAAAGGTCTGACAATAAACACGGCAAAAACTAAATATATCAACAATACAGAAAAGGACACCGAAAAGATTTTGATAGAAGGAAAAGAAATCGAAAAAGTACATGAATACATTTATTTAGGTCAAGAAATCAGTTTTAAAGAAAGAGAAATCAATAGAAGAATTATCCAAGGTAATAAAGCCTTTTGGAGACTTAATACTATTTAACCAGCGATCTTTCATTGTGTTTAAAAAGAAAAATCTTCAATGCATGTATTAACCCCTTATTTACTTATGGAAGTGAAACATGGAGTATCACAGAATGCCAATGTGAAAAAATAAGAGTATCAGTAAGAAAGTTAGAGAAGAATGTGGGGTATAACAAGAAGTGACAGAGTTAGAAATGTACTTATAAGAGAAAGAACAGGAATAATAGGTATTATAAAAATAATAAAAGAATCAAAGTTGAGATGGACTGGACATGTTGGAAGACTGAAAGATGGACACGATTAATAACAGAATGGCAACCAAGAGATTAAGGGGTGCCAGAGAACAAGATGGAAAGATGACCTTCAGAAATTTAAAGGTGCTAAATGGTGGACTGAGGCTAAGAATCGAGGAAGTCGGAAAAGTCTGGGGGTGGAGGCCTATACCCTGCAGTGGGTGCCAACAGGCTGAGAAGAAGAATTTAAGTTACAGATATTGAAGACAAAACACAGCACTTATGCATCATAAAACCCAGGCTCAACTTGGATGAATGGTCTGAAGCCAATGCTTTAGACACTTAACCACCGGGGCGGCTTATCTCACTCGATAGGAAAAATATTTCGTACCCTTGACTTCATACCAAAAATTTTAATCCATTTCTAATGCATGAATGAACAGTACAATACTGCAATTCCTCTATTTTTAAAAATTTTGGCCCATTACCTGAGGTTTTAAAATTTATGTACTTGTTCACACTCAAGTCAGAACTTGGTGGAGGAATAGCAATGATTTTTCTTTTTCAAAGTACTTTTGTTGGCAAGTGATGCACTTTTTACAGTACTTTACCCATTTTATTTTGCCCTGGAGAACTTAGTGCTGAAGAATTACCGCTGTGGCATCCAAGAATAATGCAGCTATTGCTTTGTCATTGTTTTTTACCAGTGTTGTGATTGCACATCTAAGATGGAAATCATTTACAAGTGTTATTGAATTTAAAAACTGCATATTAGCCTGTGCTTTTGTTTCATGACAACAGCAGTTTTTTCTCTTGTGCTCATACCTCACAACCACAAGTCATTTTGAGTCAGCTTACAATGTGATGAGTGCTGTCTGTTGATATATCTGAGGAAGCAATTCTTATAGCAAGTCTTCTGCCCTCTTTCTGTAACTTTGTTGCTTTCTCTGCATTAGCACTTGTAACCATTGTGTTATGCCTGCAACAATTCGGTTCCTTTCTCATTTTAATTTCTTCACCTTTAAAGTGTTTCTACCCATCAAAAATTGCAGTTTATATTAAAACTTTATTTTCATAGGCTGTCTGGATAAGCTGCAAGGTTTCTGAATCAGTTTTTCCAATATAAATGCAAAATTTAATCACAAAGCAGTGTTGTTTTAATGGGAAAATGACTTTGGAAGTTTTGGGTGATAAGACTGCTCATAATAATTTTTATGCCAGCCAAGTTGTTCCACCATTGCAAAAGAAGTTTATTTAAAATGCCTGTAACTTGGATAGTGGCAACACTAGAGAGATAGTCATGCCACAACAACATTATTCTTACCACTGCAATTTGGTATATCATTCAGTGCTTTTCTCCTGCATAACAGCGACAAGTGTGCTTAGCCCACAAACTTTTTGTACATTCCTGGAACATCGCCATCAATCATATTTAGAAAAATATGGTTGGCATCCATTCAAAACAGCAGTCCAACCTATACGGCTGTTAGTGAGGTTGTGATTTTAGTTACAGCACAGTTATATGTGTGTTTTTCTGGTAAAGTAAAAATAATTTTAAAATGAGAATTTTAGAAGCAAGATATTTTGCAGAAAGTAAATAAATATACTGTTACACTCCATATTGAGGAAATGCTGCATCTGGAAAATCATAGATAGTAATGCCTGGTTAGATGTATATGATGTTAAAAGAAATTTTGCCTGTCCGGTCTGTAGGAGCTGTGATATTGTCTGAAAATTAAAAATTGGAATTTATACCATAGTAAGAAAATTTAGTGTCAAAAAATCTGGAATTGTATTTGATCTCTTGACTGTAATTACACCTGTGTGATTTAAAAATAATTTTTGAAATTTGGAGGTGTGATGCATAATGTTAATATGTATTTTACACCAAGGCTGAACAAAATTCCATTGGTTGCCCTGGCACCCAATTGTTTTTTGTTTCAAATTTTGTAATCTGCAGTAAATATTGTAATTTTTGTTGTATAATCCACAGATTATATGTTAATTGGTGAAGTACTGAAAGTATGTTAGAAAAATGTAATATAATACAAAGATAGAGGTTTGCAAAGAGATGGAAAGATATTATTATTATTATTTTCTTATGAGCAATTTTGCCAAAAAGTATGGTGCAGTGAAGGTGCGCTGTTAGCACTCGTGGAAGACTACACGCTACGGGAAGATAAATGTTCATGGGGTGCTGTTCAGCTGTTCCCACAGCATGTAATTGTTGCTGCCTATAATCACATCCCAAATATCATGTGTTAGTTTTGCTGCCTAATCATACTAAAGGAAAGTAAGGTTTTTTTCTTTTTTCAATCGGAACATTTTAAAATCTATTAATGAACTATGGAAAGCTGAAAAAACACGGGATTTTTGCTGTTTATTTACTTGAAAGTATTGAAAGTAACACAAAAGTACTTAAAATGACAGTTACTTTTTTTAATAAAAATATAATTTCTTCATTACTTCTTTGGACTTCTGGCTCATCCTGTGAATTGCAACTTTTACGTCAGAAATTATTGTTCAGGATCAACACAACAGGTGAAAACATTTTTTTTTATGAATTTCATGGTCTGTGGATACATACATTGCCATAGATCATACAAAGGAAAGCAGTTTATCCCAAATTTCACAATCTGTGGATTCTGTGTAGATTTTTTTTTTTTTTCTGAAATTTATGGTCTGCAGATTACGTGGAAAAAAAAAATACTACATTGAGTTTATATGTGCAAAATTTGACTTCAGCAAATTGCATTTTAATAAGTCAAAATCTGAAACTTTATTTTTTTTTTTTTTTTAAAGTAATGACAGGAAAAGCCCTATAGCAGAAAGTTCCTGGTCAGTCTGCGACAGATATCATTGTGCCACAAAATAATCTGCGGGTGGTCACTGTGCAAGATAACTACTAAATGCGAAAAACAATAAAAATTGAACAGACATATTTTTCTATTTAAAAAATGTCTAACCGAGGTACTACAGCAATTGCAATGTTAATTAGGATCAAGAACATTCTGGTCCTCTGTATCTAAAATTTGGCCAATATTTTCAAGCTCAAACACAAAGATTTATAAAATAAAATGGTATTTAACAACAATGAAGCGCTTAGGCATCACTAGAAAAAGAATTGTCTTCAGAGGAGAAATCTTCTCTCTGTTCTACTTCTGTTTTTGGAACATTTTTCTCCATTTCCCATCTCAAGTGCAAACATTTATGTAATTAAATTATGATGAAACAATAATACAGAAGTACAGCAGGCAGAAGGTTATTAGAGGGAGAAATTTTTGCTCCGTACTACTTCGGTTTTCAGAAAATTTTCCTCCATTTTCAATCTTAAATACCATTATTTTTCTAATAAAATGATATTTAATGACTATATAGGGCTGAGGGAATATCACAAGAAAAAGAATTCAAGATTTCATTACTGGGTTCCGTCAAACTTTCGTTTTCGGAAATTGTTGCCTCCATTTTCAAGCCAAAGCACAAATATTTATGCAAAAAAAATTATATTTGACAACAATATTGGATAATTCTCTCTTCAAGCATCGAAGGAATGTTGAGAGAAAAAAATTACGATTACTCGAGAAATCCTCACTCCGCCTGACTTCCGTTTTCGGAAATTTTGAAAGGCGGAAAACTTGCATCTATGATAGGGAGTCATGGTTTAATAGGGTTCTGGGGATATCGTTTCTGTCTGCTGGACCAAAATAAATCTGCTATATGCATCGGCTGTCACCGCGATTCTGCTACAAGGATGAGTAGAAAATGAATCTGTGGTGTACATCGGGTGTCACTGGGATTCTGCTACGGGAATGAGTACAAAATAAACCTGCGGTGTACGTCGCCAATCGCTGCGATTCTTTTACGGGGATGAGTACAAAATAAATCTGTGATGTACGTCGGCCATCGCCGCGGTTCTACTACGGGAATGAGTACAAAATAAGTCTACGAAGTACGTCGTCCTTCGTGAGAAAAAAACAACAAAACATTATGACTACAGGAGAAATTCTCACTACGCCTAACTTTCGTTTTCAGAAATTTTGAAAGGCGGAAAACTTGCATTTATGATTGGGAGTCTGCAAGATGGTTTTAATAGGGTTCTGGGGATATCGTTTTTTTTTTTTTTTTTTTTATATCGTTTTTGTCTGCAGGACCAAAATAAATCTGCGACGTACGTCGCCAGTCGCCGCGATTCTGCTATGGGGAGGAAATGAAAATTAAGGACCAAATCCAAAAAAATTTCGGCAATAAGTGGGAGGGGGAGGATACACTATATTAATTAATTAATATAGTGTATTATTGCAGCAAATACACTATATTATTTTTTATCCGAGCATCGCCATCACCTGCTATGTTTACGCATTATTCTTTGAAATTTGAATTTGGTTCAAATAGCTCCTAGATCTGGAATATATTTGTCTACCCCTGTTTTACACTATCTTGCAGAAATGTACACTGTGCCTAACAAAAGTGTGTAGAAAGTTATCCAATGCAAAAAGATTTTCCAATCACACTAGTAGAAGAGAAACTGCCAAAAAAAAAAAAAAAAAATGTTTATGCTAACCAATGGGGAAAATTTGTGCATTACCCGTAATATTGAAAAATGTATGAAATATTATTGTTCACATAGATAACATTACCAATGTGAGAATTTTTAAAATCTAATATCAGATGGACAAAGTGATTATTAAGCACACTTGTTTATAGACTATCTAAGATGCAGGGGTGCAGAATATGTCCGAACGTGCAAACAAGGTTCGGGGGAAATTAAAACAGTTCTAGGGAAATTTTTGCCCGGTAGTAAAATTGTAATAATATTAATAATAGCAATAATAAAATGAAAATGTGACTTATTAACAACAAATATAATGTTAAATATGAGAGTAATTTACTGCACAGTAATCAGGTAGTCATTTTGTAAAATGTCGTTTCGTTATGAATACAAGAGTTTATGAGCACAGTGATGTTTTGCGGACTGCCGCTGGCAGACGATTCACCGAACCCTTATGACTTTGCTAATGCCAAGGCAGAGTAACAAGTACTACGCAACCACTAGTCATGCTAATAAACAATTCCAAAACTAATGGCGCTGATTAAAAAAATTACTGGGGTTTCGGGACATTTAAAAGCGAATGACCGATTCATTTTTCAAAGGATTTAGTCTAATTTAAATTTCATTCAGCAAAATTATCTGGCACAATTAGATGCCTGAAATGCTAGAAGGAAATAAAATTATAGTTAATTATAGAATTTTTTTAGCTGTTTATTTCCCAGAATTTCTGCCCCGTCACTGTTTTTCCCAAGAACCCCAAAATGTTTTAGACATTATGAATTTAAGTTTCATGTTTCTATTCCCAGGACTGATTCACTTTTTTTCGGAATGACTGGGGTGGGGAACCACCCAGCCTTCTTTGCCTGCATTGTCCGAGAGGAAGGAAAAGAATGCGAAAGAACAGATTAAAATCCTGAACAGGCTGTTTGGAACAGTGTCACCATTTGTTGAATGAGAGGATGGGAAGAAGCGAAAAATCTCTGAGCCAAGTCTGTTGAAAGGGCAGAAATGCGGTGCCACACTGCGTCGTTAAAAGGTTGACCCAGAGACCTTTCTAGTAAACATAGGAGGAAACTCTGTCTTTTGATCTAAATGCCAGAAGTATGGAATGAGGAAACGGAAAGTAAAAGCAAATTGTCCTCCAATCCAAACTACCAGTGGTCTCAATTAGTTGGGATTTTGGACGTTCTACTGTATTCATTTTTATAAGCTTAGACGCGCAACACCAAGCTTCAACTTCAAGCGCATCTGCAGTGAGCTCTATTGGCAGCCATTACACCAGGGACACACATGGTTTTTCAGTTGCTGTTTGCATGCTACAGGTGTTATTCGTACCATTGTTTGTGTGCAGTTTATTATAAAGTGTGGCACTCTGTACTCTGTGGTGTGTCATGTAACTATTTTTAAATTTATTACTGGTGATTATACAACAACTGTGATTTTGTTTTTTATTATTAATTGTGTGCTCAAAAATACCGGGGTAACTGGTAAGACGTCAAAGGTGATTGAAAACCTTCACAAAGAGACGGGAAAGCTGCCATTTCTTGGTGACAACTGACGTCACCCATCAATGTAAGATTGTTTTTATTTATTCATTGGAATAAATATTAGTGTGTTTTTTTTTTTTCAAATTTTTAAGTAATAGGCTTTAATTATAGTTCTTAATCATCAACATATACTTTGATAATCGCTTAAACTTGTATGGAAATCCGCTACAGTTTTGGGAAAATTTCAGTCAAAAAATTTGTGTTCTGGGGAAATATTGGGCCCTGAAAATTTTCTGCACCCCTGCTAAGATGTAAGTTTTATGAGCTTCTGTAGATGTTTGTAGAACTTATATCAAATTGCAGAAATAAAGTGCCAAAATAGGATTACATTGTCCTAAAGTGGGAACCAAACCCGTTTCTCCTGATTTCCGTTTGAGCATGCTATTTGTTACACCACCCAGAACAACCAAGTACCGTATATACTCGCGTATAAGTCGAGAAATTTGGGACAAAATGAGAGCTTCAAAGTAATGGGGTCGACTTATACGCGGGGTCTAAAAAAATCGTAAGTCCAAAAGTTGCACACCCCCCCCCCCCAAATGCCGATGCGGTATTAATTACGAAATCGCAACCCTCCAAAAGAAAAAAAAAACACGCCGGTGTGGTAGAATTACGAAATCGCAAACCTAAGAATTTCTCCGCGCTTTGAGAAGTCTCCTCTCTCCTGGCTTTGCGTATCCACAGCGCAGTCACAGCCACGCATAGAAAGCTCCGCCCTTCCGACTACCAGTTGATTGCACTGATCTTCGACGTAACGGCAAAGAATATCACGCGGCGTTTTTCTTTGGTAACGGAGCCATGTGACAGCCAGTGTTAGGTGTTGCTTGTTCTTAATCGCACGTGTCTCGCTTCTCCTATTATGGGTGACACGGATTGTGTAAAGAAACAGATGTCCTATAACGCAGGATTCAAGTTGAAAGTGGTTTCTTTTGCAGAAAATACTAACAACTGTGCTGCTTCACGTCAATTTGGCATTAACGAAAAACTGATTCGAGATTGGCGTAAAAAAAAAAACGGACTTGGTGAAAATCCCAAAATCGCAAAAGGCGCTGCGCCGTGGAACGACATCTTTCCCAGAGCTGGGAAGTGTCTTGAATGATTGGATTGTGGGCTGCAGACAAAATGGTTACATTGTAACGCGAACTGGTATACGTTTGTGAGCAATGAAGCTCGCAAAAGATGAAAAGTTTGCAGCCGCAAATAACACTTTTCGTGCCTCACCAGGTTGGTGCACAAGGTTCATGAACCGCTATGGGTTGTGTCTATGCCAGCGCACCAAAATTGCACAAAAGTTACCTCGTGACCTCGAAGCAAAGATAATGGAATTTCAAAAGTATGTACCGTAATTTTTGGGCTAAGAGCCGCGGCTCTTACGTTACTAAAAGTGAAATTTTTCGGGTGAACTGCCCTTATGCCGAATTTGTTTTCGATAAGACTTTCTTCCCTCCCCCTTTTTTTTTCATGCAGATGCTTAGTAAAGTTTTTCAAACCACGTCTTTTTTTGTTCATGAACTCGACTGTGATCATGCCCCCCCCTTTCTACTCATACGTTAGACAATAACTCCGCTGTCCTGATGTTGGTTTAGGAGGGAAAGTGGGGGAGAACAGGAATGCCTGACTCAAACGCCCTTTGCATGGGGGACGGAATGGGGACATAAGCACACAGACGAGTAGCGTAACGTCCGAGGCTTCTGTGGATAGCGCACCCAGCGGTAACAGGTCAGTGCGCAGTAAATAAAAGTAGGTCAAACCACTTGAAAGAGAGAAAGCGCACCGCCGTTTCGAAGTGTTAACGGCAGATCAGCGAACACGTGCGAAGCAGCTGGTAAAAGGAAACGTCTCTACATAAGAAAAAAAAGCATAACATAGAAGGAACATATTATTAAAGAAAACATTAATCGAAAGCATAACAAGCGATACTTTATAAGTTAATTACTTCTATGACGGATTCTATCGCGGTGAACAGAGAACCATCCTGTAGCAGACATCCACATTGAATGGAATTTAGACAATTGTGCAATTTTACGAGCAATGCGATATTCTAACGGGAGTCTTAAGATTAACTGTGATTTATATTGATTATATAAATGGTTCTGAGCATTTAATAAAGGCAAACAAATAACATCATTAGCATGATTAATAAAAAATGTATAAATAAAAATGTTTGCCAGTATGAAAAAATAAGTGTGTAAAGCAGATCGACCCTGAGTTGCAGAATTAGCCTTTGAAGTATACATATAATCACGTTGGGCGTGAGTTAATTCATGAAAATAAGGAAGATAATTTAGCTTTCTGAGCAGCACCACGACTTCACAGGTGCGGCCCTTATGCCAGTGCGGCCCTTACGGCAACTTTTGCTTCCAAGATTGCAAAAATTCTCACCTGCGGCTCTTAGTCCGAAAATTACGGTAATTCAAAAGAGAAAAGAGACTGCTTTTGAACTTTCCCAAATAGGGAACATGGATGAAACCGCTATGTGTTTCGACCTTCCTGGAAATAAGACGGTGAACCAAAAAGGCGAAAAAATATCTTGATCAAAACGACTGGCCACGAAAAATCCAGTTTCACGGTTGTTCTTTCCTGTTTGGCCGACGGCAGTAAGCTACCTCCGGTAATTATTTTCAAACGCAAAACTCTGCCGAAAAGAGTTGTCTTTCCGTCTGGTGTGCTCGTTCGTGCCCATGAAAAAGGATGGATGAACGAATCCGGAACAATTGACTGGTTAAAGAATGTGTGGAACAAAAGGCCAGGTGCACTTTTGAGGAAACCTCTTTTGGTGTGGGATATGTTTGTTGCACACCGTTGTGCACAAGTGAAAAAAACTGCAGAAAATTCAAAAACAACTCTTGCTGTCATCCCAGGTGGGTTGACATCTGTTCTTCAACCACTAGATGTCTGCCTTAATAAGCGCTTCAAGGACAATGTGCGGAGGTATTGGGCAGATTGGATAAGTTTCGATTTGCCGACCGAAACCAAGGGCGGAAATCTAAAGAAGCCGGATATCGTTTTGATTGCGCGATGGGTCAAGGATGCTTGGGATGCGATACCTGCGGAAATGGTCGTGAAATCATTCAAGAAATGTTGCATTAGTAACAAACTTGATGGCACAGAGGATGATGAGATTTTTATGAGTGATGATGACAGTGATTCTGATGACACAGGCATAGATGGGAATACTGATGTTTATGATGACGCGCCGATGACGGAGAAAGACTTTTTTGAACTGTTTGGCGAGTCTGACTCGGAATCGGATTTTGAAGGGTTCTGATGAAGTTTTTGGGTATGCAAATTAAATTTAGTATTATATATATAATTTTTTTCGTTTTCAAATGTTTTTGAATAAATTCATTGAAATTTTTTTTTCTCATTCCGGGATCGACTTATACGCGAGTTTCCGATTTCTTACGATTTTTTCCTCTGAAAGTGGGGGGTCGACTTATACGCGAAGTCGACTTATACGCAAGTATATACGGTATCTAAATCCCAGCAAATACCGCTTAGGGTTCTGATCAACTTCAGATTTTTGCTAGTCGAAGCAAATTCTGCGTCATCATCACATATGAAATCACCAGTACCTCAGATAGGGAAATCAAGGAAGAAATATTCCTCATAAATACATGGGATAATCACATAATTATTAACTCAGCAGTCAAAATATGAGTCTTAAATGCTCTAGTTGACTGTTTACCATGTAACATTGCATCAGAAAACTCTAAAATTACGTTATCGTAAAGCTGGAATCAAAGCCACGTATCCCGATTTCCATTCAAGTATGCAGATTCCTAAGCAGTAATTGTTTAGACTCAAATACTTGGAACTTCGTTGTCGTGGGTGGTGTAATGGATAGCGTGCTCGAATGGAAATCGGGAGATGGAGACTCGGTTCCCTTTCCAGGGTGATATAATTTCCAAGTTTTCTGATATGATATTACATGGTAAAGTAGAGCAATTGAGTGTCATTATCTGGTTGCAGTGTGAATAATTATGAGATGTTAGTCTACTGAAGATCTTGTATGATGCTGTAATTCGGTAGTAAAAAAAATACAATGTTGCTGCTGTTTTTAAAGATATGTAGGTATGTGGCTTTTTTTTTTTTCTTAACTTTTGCTGCAGATGCATAGCTATAAGTAAGCATAACTTTATGTTTTAAACATTTTGCATTAATTCCAGTCAAATTTGCTTATTATGCATACACTCATTTATAGTGACAAATTTTGCTGTCACTTTTAGATCTCTTATTAACCAAGTGTGACTGTATATAAAAGTTACATGTTTACATATCATATTTCTAAATATATATATAAACACATGTATTTTTTTTTTTTTCTAGGGCCAGGAATAGCCAAAGTTCTGCAGCCTCATGTGTCATTTGATTTAAAATCTTTGAAGTTTATGCAATCAACTACTGCATCATTGTATGGCATTCCTTCATGTCGCATTACTAGGTGTGGTTACACTGGGGAGGATGGAGTTGAGGTTAGTTTGGGAATTTTATCAGAGTATAATTTACAATGTAATGTGCCTTCAGCAACATTCTTATCTCATTCACATATAATTCTTTTCAGCTTATTGTAGCAAGTTAAGTTGCTTTTTTGTATTGTAACATGAAATCAGTAATACACCCATATAACTGTTCATGAAGCAAACTTCTACTACAATGATCTATAGTAATTAGTGTAAGTACCATGATTATGTTATTTGATTTTCATGGTAAATATTTTGATTAAAGGGAATGCTGTAATAATGAAGACAAATCACACTGGCGATGCTTAGTTGATATGAGTAGTTTCAGTGAATGGACAAGTTAGATGCCCCCTCCCCAATGCTTCAGTAATTTAGAATATCACACACACACATAATAGTCAAAATTTATTCTAGGAATGCTGGTAATCTTGGCCATACTCATGGGTATGTGATAAAAAAATAAATAAATTCCAGTCCACCTACAGATTTTTATTTCAAGGTCAAAAAAATTACGCACCAGAAAGGATTGTTAAATTGTGGTCATGTTTTCTTTTTATCACACAAAACAAATGTTTCCAATTTGAATTCTAGAAGGTGGATGTATTCATAAACAATCAAATGCTTGATATGACAAAATAAGCTAAGAAATGTTGGTCTGGTGGTGCTCTGTATGATCTTAAAACAGTGTTTCCTGTCTGTTGTATAGAATAAAGACAACAAGACAAACACAAATGTGCATTAATGCTTTCCAGCAGGAAAATCTTTAGGGTAAACTGGAAAACACATGAAAAAATGTCAGATATGAGCTCTTTTGTCTGGTACACACACAAAGAATTTTCCCAGTCAGACTTCTTAAAGCAGATATATTATGTAACAATATGATGTCATAAATATTTTTCTAAATGCACATTTTAAGATGTGTTAATATGTAGTATACCATTCCAGTTTCACTTTTATGCTGTTGTATTTGAATATATTATTTAGATTTGAGGATTGGATATTCTCAACTGTCTACTTTTCTTGTAATGCACCATGCATAATTTTTTTATTGTAATATTTTTTTAGAGAGAAAGAAGAAAAAACAAGAAAGGCTAGTTCTCCTACACTTGTGTAGTGGTGTTTGTGTGTTACTGGAAATAATGTAACTTATATTGATAGAAGTAGTTATCATTTTTAGTTGTATATCTGCTCTTAAAGTCCATGTCAAGCAGTTAAGATACCAGCAGATATCAAGCTGCAACTATTTCCACCCATCCTTGTATTGGAATGACAGGTGGCAATTGCTTTACTCAAAACCAGTTTATTTTGCTTCAGTCTGGCTGAAAAAGCTAGAGAAGAAGTTGGTCACAGGGTGTCTTCTGGTCATGAAAAAGTAATGAAATTGAGCAGGTGGTCATGAAATTGTCTTTTTTTGTATCGGCACCTGAATGAAGACAAGTTTGCACACCTAGAAGAAAATAGGAACCGGCACCCTTATAAACCGGCGTGTAGTTGATGCCCCATGAAAGCGAAAAGCACCGGCTGACACAAGCAAAAGTACAGAGTGACAAGAATGCCTGGTAGGTAGAAGCCAGCGACGTCAATTTACGCAACTTGTGGACTTTGAGAGAGACCTGATCATCGGGCTGAAAACCGCAGTGTGGTCAGCGCGGTATAGCCCGCCACGTGGGTCGTTCTGACCATACCATCCGACTGTGTTGGGAGCAGTGGACACGTGACTGCACTGCCACACGATGGAGTGGCTCTGGACAGACAAGAACTAAAAGAACTCAAAGATAAAAAAGAGAAAGCTTATAGAAAAGGCAAAAGAAGCTGAAGTTCTAGATTCTGAGATAACAAGTTTAGCTAAGATACTTAAACACCGAGTCTTTCACTGTGAAATTTCAGTCTCCATAGATTTTGTACATTCATAGTTTTTATATTACCTTAATAAAAACTTATAAGATTTTACAGCATTACGATGTTAAATGAATTTGTGTATTAATAGTAGATGTAATGATAATATTTCTGAAAATTGCCATACCCCATCCTAGATCAGAGTTGAATGTTTTTATTTCTTTAAACACATAGAATTTTGTGAATGGCATAGTGTAAGTCATACATAATTACATTATTCATGTTAACAAGCAATTTTAGTGACATAAGAATTACATTCAGCTTTCATTTCAACTGGCTTTCAGGTAGGGATTCATTAAACCCCCCACCGTATAGCCATTTTAGCAGCAATGATATTATAAACACATCAGTTTTGCTTAAACTATTGTTGCATGGCATTAATTTCAGTGTTTGTAAAAATAAAAAATAATCTGGGATCTCAAGCCAAGGGTACTAGATTATGAGTCTAGAATGGTTGTCATTGTGCCACGCATTGTCGAAAAGTCATGAATTTAACTGAAGGTGAAAAAGTAATGAATTTGGTTTCATTGGAAATCAGTAGACACTCTGTTGGAGTGAAATTCTCCATGTAGTGTGTGCATTTTTTGCACACACTTGGACATTCAATGTTGCTGTATCCTTGGTAGCACTGTTGTGTTAGTGGCATGACATTTTTAATGCATTTTATTGGTTGAGTTCAAAAACCATATACCAAGTGTTTTTTAACTTGAGTGATTTGACAATTTGATTTTTAACATTATTTCATAGTTACTTGGGATTTTGGTGCAATGGCTTCACATGAAAGTGGTGAGAAAATGAATTGCACTACACTCACGATTAGTGATAAATTAAAGGTGATTGGGCAGTTGGAAACAGGTGTAACAGTTAATAAAAAAATTGTATATGACATTAAAAAAATTAAAGGTAAGGTGAAACAGAGTTCACTCATAAATTTGTTGTGGGGCCATATCTACAAGACAGTGGTTGTGTGAGGTACAGGAAAATGAAGTTTCCTGAAATGAAAATTTAGAAGCAACGTATGGGTGGTATGTTGAACAAAGAACTAGTAGAGGTCTTGCGCTTGGGGTTTAAGTACAGTTCACCACTGAAAAGGCTTGCTAAGTGTATGAATATCACCAATTTTGTAGTCCGTATTGGTTTGTCATGGCTCTTCCATGCGAATCATACATTGGCAATCAGAAAACCTACAGTAAAGTTTTGATTGTTAGTGTAGGCAGCTTTGTTCACCTTTTAGAAGAAATGTAATGAAACTATCCACGAGTTAGGGCTCCCCAGCTCATGTATACAATGCAGACGAGACGTTTTTCTTTTCCATTTTTTTCTTTTTGTTTTTATCTTTGCCTGAAAATACTCAGGCATACAAACATGAAGATGCAATGCTTGGTAGGAAACTTAGCAAAGAGAGATTTTCAGCACTTGTGTGCTAACAGAGATGGCTCTCATGCGGTGGCATAATTACTATCAAGCACAGTTAAGTGATGCTTATGGGCCCACAATGTTGAGGGGCCCAAAGAGAATTACAAAATTTTTTTAACTGACAAACAAACAAAAAGATGGAGGGGGGGGGGCTGAAAGAAAACAGCAAGCTAGAGGGAGAAGATATCTTTACATTTCACTCATCTGCCATGGCATCAGCACTATGGCGACGTCGCTGGCATGGTGCCACCCATTAGATTACAGATTTAATAGAGCTGAAGACACATTCAGCTCTATGAAATCTTCCCCCATACCTCCATCATCACTGATTCAGCCCATGAATCAAGATATCATTACAGCATGCAAGTGGCTGTACAAAAAGGACATTTTTAATTAAGTTTTGGGCCGCCCCGGTGGCGCAGTGGTCTAAGGCGTTGGCCTCTGATCATTCGTCTGTAAAGGGTCCGGGTTCGAATCCCGGTCAGGCATGGATGTTGTGTTTGTCTTACGGCACTGGCTCTCTCCCTTCCCTGGAGCCAGTGACCCTAAATTAGGGACGGGCGACTGCTTATAGCCCATTGAGTTGCTCACGGTGGTCGTTAAACCTCCAATCAAAAAAAAAAAAAAAAAAAAATTAAGTTTTGGTAGTTATTGAGAAGCCTTCGGATGCACTACAAGATACAAGGGAGAAAGAGAGCACCAGAAACATCAAGAACTTCTCAATTAGGTCAGCCATTTTTAACTGAGCAGGGACTTGAGAAGGAGCAAAGAAATCTAATCTATTGAATGCCTGGAAGGAGCTCCTTTTTGATAGTAATGCAGAGATTGATTTTGAAGAACTAGAAACATCAGATTTTCAAGCGACACTTAAGATAGGAGGAGAAACAGAAGTTATACAGAAAATGATTATGTTGCAGAATGGTTGGGAGCAAAAGATGAGGGGTGTTCTGATAACCAAATTCTCATGTAAGAAGAAATTGCCAGGATGTTTCTATTGCTGCTTGTAAAGAAGATGACATTGATGACAAGGAAGAAGTGGTCCAAAAGTTGCACGTAAACTTTCTGAAGTTAGAGACCCTCTAGACACTGTTATGAGCTTTATCTGTGATTTATCAGGTAAAGAAATGCAGCCTTATTACCATCATTTCAGGGCTCGTAGAGAAGTTTTTATCCCAAAACATCAGAAATTTCCCTAGCTGGAAATGAATATCAGGGTGCGCACGCGTGCTTGAAAACCTGGAAGTTCCTGGAAAATCATGATTATGTTTTCAAGGCCTGGAATATCCTGGAAAAATGGTGTTTTTATACTGCTGTCTTGAAAAGCCTTGAAATTTGAAAATAGTGCTTAAAAAAATGCCCTTTTAGGAAATCGTGTACTGTTACCCCTTCATTTTTTAAAGTTTATTTCCTCTGTTCTCAAAAAAATGTTTCAGACGTGCACCAAATCCTAATTTGGCTGGGGGGGAAAGCACTACTTCCAGTGCAATAAAATTTAGATGATTACTAGTAGGTCGGTTAGGAAGGGGAGCTTGATGTCCGTCGTCGGACAACGGAAGGGGTAAGAAGAAACATTTAGCATTTGCAGGGGGTCGCGTATGTACCAAGTGAGCTGGCATCCACCAGTGAGGAGTATGCCTGAACAACACATTCATCTGCTCGTTTGTTTATGTGCATTCCAACCCTCCCCTCAAGAGACATCCGCTACTAATGATAAAAAATAAGAAAACTATCTTTGCAAATTTTTCAGGAAAGTGGCTGAAATTTTTACATTCAATATATTTAGATTACAGAAGCTTACTCCCAAAATTCCAATTGAATCGGTTTAAAACTTAAAAAGTTAGCATTGGAAATTTTTATTATTGGCAAGTATGTGTGCCTCTTTGGACAGAGTAAGCCTGGAGCAGAAAGGGTGTTACCATAGCAACGGTTGATTGACAGCTGGGAGCGCTGATCCAAAGCCCTTGGTTGGGAAGAAAGCAAACACCTGTGCATCACTTCCACTGCTCAAAGGGACTAGGAGAAAATTTTCAGAAATCCATTTTCCCGAATTTTGAAAATAACACAGTAAATTTTTTACAGTGGTTAAGATACATCACAATAAAGTTCTAGTGCAAATTTCGCCAAATTCCGTTAGAAACTTTAGCAGATGCAAAAAAAAATCTTCCTTGCATTGTCGGATTGAAAAAAGAAACAGTAATTCTAAATTACGGGAAAAGCAAGTGAATTATATTTTTTAGATGCCATGGTTTATTTAAACAGAGTGATCCTTAATTTTTTTTTTTTTTTTTTCTGTGATGATATGGACTCTTATTTGAATTACAAACATACATTTTTATTCGGATGTCTGAGTTACTGTTTTAATAAAAAAAAACCCATCTATAATTAAAAAGATTAATGGATTTAGGCGAAATTCAGCAGATAAACGTATTTTAGTAAAGTGCAACATCATGACGTAAATTTGGTCATTTTGGCAAAAATTGGGGAGCTTTTTCTTCTTACATGTTCTCCTATAGTTAGGGTGAAGGAGGAAGGATGCAACTTCACAGTTCAATGAGCTGCAGGTGGTGATTTATGGCGATGTGCCAAATGAAAAGAAGACGTTCCATTAGGACATTCCAAAGGTTGTGCGTGGACGCGTGCTCCTGCTGTTTGACCTTAATCGGAATGTTTTTGTGCGGGGGGGGGGGGTATCCGTTACAGCTTTCACTGCTTTTTTTTTTTTATTCTTGGTAATAAATAAAAATCATAGTTGCTGCATTCACCATTGATCCATATTTGCATTTCTTGAATATAAACAACAGACAATCAGAAACATGGTGTTAGGTGGGTCTTGATGTTCTTCTTCATTTTGCATCTGCTGAATTCAGTTCTGTGGGAATAAGGAATGGCTTATACTGTGAATATATACAAAACTACATATTTTTGATCTGAAAAAATAGGTCTACTTTACACAGCAGCTAACGTGTGAACTCAGACAAGACAATCAGACATACGGACATCTGATTCCATAAAAAAAAATAAAAAAAAATCAACAGTTTTTTTATTATACACTTCAGGTAAAAAAGCAAAAACATGTTTTTAAACATTATAAAGGAAAACAGAGTTTTGAAACGCCATGGCTTGACGATGATCTTAATTTCTGAAAGTTTCTTTTTTCCACATCTTTTTTTTTTTTTCAATTACAATACATTGTAACAGGATACCTATATGACAGATTTTCGGTTGCCGATATCCGCGATCGTAAGTGTAAATACTAGAGTGATGTAAAATGTTGCATAGACTTTAAAAAAAAAAAAAAAAAAATCATCCCCCCCCTTCTTCCGAACTTTTATGCGGTCATCATAGCTGATCAACCATTTCATTCCATGAACATCAGCACACTTCAATCATTTGACCATTAGGGGTAGGTGGAGTCTGACGGAATTCAGCAGTACTTAAGCGCTTAGCGCAACGAAAACATGCTGATTTTGGACAGTTCCTTTCCCTTCCCCTCTAATCCCTAATAATTAAGAGTGCATACTGTAGTTTAAAATATTCTATTTATGAGCTAGTTTTCGCGCTGTTTGTTATGTTTTTATTTTCGAAATTACTAACCCTTCTGAGCTATAGGTTGCAGAAACGTTTATGCTTTGGGTTTGTCCGTACGATAATTCGCATGAAAGCGGTTGAATTTCGGCGAAATTTTAGTATGCCGTTGGGTACAACCTGGGAACCAACCCTATTGAAAATGTTCGAAATTAAATTCAAAGGCCAAGACATAAGAGCAGTATTCGTTCTCCAAGCTTAGGAATGTTAACTCACATAAAATCTGTTTGATTGCAACGAAGTTTTGGTATGTTATCAGGGAGGAGAAACCTACCCTTGTAGAAAATGGTCCAAATTGAATTCAAAGGTCAGGGCATAAGAACAGAATCCGTTCTTTATGATCTTGTGCTTGATAAACTTGATCCATTTGCATAAAGCACACTCATCCATTTGCATCTTTCATCATTTTTATTACTTAAAACTGAAATTATTTTTAAAAAGTAATTTGAACATGATACTGTAAAGCGTAATAATCATCCTGGAATTTTTTTATATGTCCTGGAAAAAGCCTGGATAGTCCTTGAATTTTTCCCCCCAAAAGTGTACGAACCCTGGAATATGCTCTTGCAACCAGCACATAAAGCTTCTCCTACTAATTCACGGAATGTTGCAGATTACCACTTCATGTGATTCAAAATTACTATTAACAATTACTATTAATACTAAAATGTTTTCAAAATTTCATTATTTTTAAGGTTTCATTATGTGATATACTGCACTTGTGTAAATATTGTTTTCCAGTGCTTTTTAATACATATTTATAAATTATTATTTATAAAAAATCATATGTATATACTATATATTTGCACTTTTTATAGTTCACCTCAATTTTACAGACTCCCTCATGTAGTCCATAATATTAGTTTTACTGCATTTAGTATTTACTAATTGATTTCTATAACTTATCCAGGGTTTCCTTGCAACATGAAAAACCTGGAATCCTTAGGGAATTCAAAATTGATTTCAAAAAACAGGGAAAACTCAGAGAAATTTGTATTTTTTCATACGATTCAGGAAGCTATAAAAAATGTGAGGATTCTTACCCCCACCCAAGTTTCTTTTTTTCATATTTCTGACTTTTGTTTGCAATTTACTGCCTGCCCAGAATTTGATAGATTTCACTTTCAATATATGACATTAAAAAAATTAGCAAAACTGATTTTAAAAATTGTCTGTTAAGTTTTTATTTGGTTTCTGCAGGCAGATTGCTTCATGTCTTTTGACATCGAACAATTAGGCATGCTGATACACTCTTGCTTAGAGAAACACATTATAAGATAAAACCCTGTTTGTTAGCTGGTTCTCTTGCAACATGTTTCTTTGAGCACATATTTCCCCATTAAGCTTAGTTGCACTGTGTTTCAAAAAAACTGAAACTGATCAACAGAAAATTTTTATATTTTTTATTTCACTCATTCATAGTATATCATGCTGAGCTTATTAATTTATGTGTTTTTATTTCTTGTTCAGTAGTAAATATTTCTTATTACTATATTTTCTGTTATACACATTCTTTTTTGTATCTTTGGGTGCAAATTCAAACACTACGAGAGGAAGAATCTTTCGTTTTTGAGTTTTTAATCCCTGTAGGGATTAAAGTTTTTAGTTTAATGGCGTTAAAATATGATGTAAAATTAACGGCCTATTGAAATCTTTCTCATTATACTTAAAAACGCAAATGAAATTACTCACAGTCAAAAGATAATCCCATTCTTTCCAGTCAAATGTTCATAAATTTTATCCTCTCGTGGTTCACGAAGTAGTTTTATTTTTTTATAACTATCATAAGTTTTATCCTCTCGTGGTCTACTTCATGAACCACGAGAGGATAAAACTTATGAGCGTATGACTGGAAAGGAGGGGATTATCTTTTGACTGTGAGCAATTTAATTTGTGTTTTTAAGTATAATGAGAAAGATTTTAATAGGCAGTTAATTTTATATCGTATTTTAATCTCAAAAACGAAAGATTCTTCCTCTCGGAGTGTTTGAATTTGCACCCGAAGATACAAAAAAGAATGTGTATAACAGAAAATATAGTAATAAGAAATCTTTACTGTTGAACAACAACAGAGAAATGTTTTTCTTTCACATTAATCGAAGTTTCGATGGGAATGTATTAGCAAATTCTCCGTTTTTTTTTGGCAGTATTTTTTTTTTTTTTTTTTGATTGAAGATTTAACGACCACATGAGCTACTCAATGGGCTATAAGCAGTCGCCCGTCCCTAATTTAGAGTCACTGGTTCCAGGGAAGGGAGAGAACCAGTGCCGTAAGACAAACACAACATCCATGCCTCACCGGGATTTGAACCCGGACCCCTTACGGACGAATGATCAGAGGCCATCGCTTAGACCACTGTGCCACCGGGGCAGCCCGTTGGCAGTATACTTTTCAGGTTAACAAAAGTCATCGAATTATGGTACCAAAAATTAAGTGCCTTGTGCATTTGCTTGTTATTAATAAAAAAACAGGTAGGAAATTGTATAAAAATCAGTTATTTAAAGAATTTACAAATGTGTGCTTTGGTGAAAAAAATGGAAGGAAATGTAACAATTCATCACAACATGATTTGGGTTGCCACTGTAGAAAAAATTTCAAAACCACCTGGAAAAGTAAGGGATTTTTTTTTTCTTATTTTAATGGAATCCTGTTATTGTCTTAAATCTAGTAAGTGGGGATATTTTGTATGTAAAACATTTGTCTTGCCTTTTCAGCTTTAAGATTCTTGTTAGCAGCTAATTTTTATCAACACTGAATGCTGTGACAGTCATCACTTTATACATCATTAATTATATACCAAACCATTAAGTCTAATGTGTGAAATAAGAATATCTCTTTTAGCATCAGATCTTATTTTGAGAATTTTTTTTTAAATATTAGTACTTTTATGCAAAAAATATTTGGTTTACTGTAATTGAATCGGTACAGTTATTTGCTTTCAATTATATACTAGTTTTTCTTCTTAGCTATCTCTACCATCTCTTAAAGCCAGGTACATCGCAGAGTGCTTGCTGTCGTCAACAGAAGATTCAGTAAGACTAGCTGGTTTGGGTGCTAGAGACTCACTCCGCTTGGAAGCTGGGCTATGTCTATATGGAAATGACATCACTGATCACACAACTCCAGTTGAGGCTGCATTATCTTGGACAATAGGTATTGTTATAATCATTATACACTTGAATGTTTCACCACTGTATATAGATTCTGAAGTATACTATAGCAAAGGTTTTGTGTATTTGTAGATTGAGCATCCCTTGTCTCAAAATCTTAAAACAGAAAATCTCTGAAATACATAACTATTTTTGAGCTCTGGCATGACATCACAAATGTCAAATTCCAGAAGGCTCTGGTAAGGTTCCCAGGTGTTGCACAGGTCTCGGCACCCAGGTGGTTATGACACATGACTGCAGATAACCTGTGTTGGGCGCTGATACTCTGTTCTGTTGTAGTGACTGACAGAACTTATTCTTTCAATTTGACTCGCTGTAACAATTCGTTCACACTGATTCATTTGTTGACCTTTCCAGTGAGTGAATTCCACAGGGAATGACTCTTAAATTATGTCTGAGTCAGATGGATCAGTTTGTGTCATTCATTGACTCTTCTGATGAGCAATTTCTGCTGGGAGTGACTTTCAATTCTGAGTCGAATCTGTTTCTGTTGTTCGTTAACTCCAGTGAACAATTTCTGCTGGGAATGACTGTTGCAAATTTATTTTTAATTGAATCTGCTTGTGTCATTAATTCTTCCAGTTCAATGAACAGTTTGAATTTATTTTTAAATCTTAAGGGAAAATTTTTTTCATAAGTTTTAGATACGTTAATTTCAAAACATTCAAGAAATGTATTGCATTTCTTATGTTTTTGTATAAGGTTATGTTTTCTGACTGGAACATGGGCACCTCACTGAGACACCCAAGGGAACATTTGGTGCCTAGTGAAAAGTAATTCTCACATTTGAAAGTATCGGCTCTTTTGCAAAATTGATTCTTTTCATAAAGAATCATTCAGAAACTCAATTTGCTGTTTCATTCTTCTCAAAAGAATCATTCATGAATGACTTTAATATCTTGAAATATAAATGGATTTAGTGTTTATACTTGGTCCCATCTCCAAGCTTGTCTCATTTTATAGGTACACCATATACAAGCTTATCTCATTTGTGTATACAAGCTTACCTCATTTGTGTATACAAGCTTATCTCATTTGTGTATACAAGCTTATCTCATTTGTAGGTACACAGTGTGCATACAAGCTTATCTCATTTATAGGTACACCGCACACATACCTGCCAAGTTCTACAATTTACAGTAGAACCTTCATAGTCCGAACCCCCATAACCTAAGCGTCCAATAATCCAAATGTGCCAAATGTTTTTTACATTGACATATGTACATACTTACAACATACAGAGACAGACGTTACATTGCAGCAAGTAAGAAGAATCACCACTGCCAGGCTATGCATTACAGAGCGGGAACAAGTGGAATAACCTGTTATGCAGCTACTTTTACAAAGAGAGGGGAGGGAAGCTAGCAGTCTGACTCACAAGCCCCACCTTATGGTATTTCTCTCTTTCTCGCTCAGTCGGGCTCTGTCTGCCATGGTGAACGTTGTTCCATCGCCTGTTCTAAGTGTGTGTCTGTACAACATTCTGCTTCTGTGTGGGTTTTTGGTGTTTTTATGCTGTACTTTAATAGTTGTATGTAAGTAAACTATGGTGGCATCAACATCTCTTAAAAGGAAACACACAACTTTAAATATACAGACTAAAATAGAGGTTTTAAATCAACTTGAAAAGGGAGAAAGTGGAGCTTCTTTAGCCAGAATATATGGCATAGGAAAAGCCACAATAAGTGACTTGAAAAACAAAAAGGAAATAGTATGCTTCTAAACTGGGTTCTGATGAAGGGCCAAAAAGGAGGAAAACTTTAAAAACAGCTAAAAATACAGCCCATGAAGATGCTGTATATTTATGGTTCACACAAAGACGAAGCTTGGGAGAACCAATTTCGGACCCATTGATTTGTGAAAAAGCTGTAGACTTAAACAAAAATTAAATTGACCCCGAACTTCAAAGTTAGCAGTGGTTGGCTGGAAAAGTTCAAAATGTGTCATGGCATCAGAGAACTTCAAATTGAAGGTGAGAGTTTATCAGGCAATGTTATTGCATCAGAGGAATTCAAAGTAAAGTTTTCTGAATATGTTAATATTCAGGGTATTCTAGAGACAATGTGTACAATGCTGATAAAACTGCTGTAAACTGGCATTTGCTCCCCAGAAAGTCTCTTGCATCTCACCGCAAAAAGAAAGCCCCTGGCAGCAAAGTCAGCAGAGACGGTTACAGCTATGGTTTGTTGCAATGCAAGTGGTAAACACCATCTTTCAGTATTGGTGATTGGTAAAAGAAAGAAACCCCAGGTGTTTCAAAAATGTGAATTGCCTTTCCGTCACCTACAAAGGGCAGAAGGATGCGTGGATGACATCGGATATTTTTTTTGACTGGTACTCAAACGTTTTTATTCCGGATGTAAAAGAATACCAGAAAAAAGAGGGAAATGTTGGTAAAGTCTTACTGATTATTGATAATGCCACCTACACATCCTGCAGTTGACCAGTTAAATAAGGTTCATAACAACTTCACGGTTATGTTTCTGCCCCCAAACGTAACGGCACTTTTTCAGCCAATGGATCAGGGCATTATCGGAAAATGTAAACAAGTGTACAGAAAGTAGGTGCTTCGACGTTTACTTCTGGCTGAACAGAACGAGGATAGTGTCATGGCATTTTCAAAAAAATTAAATGTGAGATTGTTGCTACATGCTAGTAAATGCATGGGAAAACCTTACCGAAAACAATTTAAAAAAGGATGGAACAAGCTGTGGCCTGAGGAAGTTATTGAAGATGACAATAAAAACAGTGCCAACACTAGAGAAATTGAGAACGTGGCTGAAGAAGTTGCAGGTCTGTGTCAATCTATCTCTGTCTTTGAGGACTGTAATGTAGAGGATGCTAATTAATGGCTAGACAGCAATGTTAATGAATGTGAATACCAAATTTATAATGGCGACGAAATCATACACAACGTTATCGAGGCCGATGACAGCGAAAACAGTAGTGACGACGACAACAACAACAATGAAGACCCTGGACCATCCCATACAGATGCTTTTCATGCTTTTGATACTGCAGTGTTATGGTATGAAAAACAACCTGAGTGCTGTGCATCTCAACTTTTATTGTTGAAAAGCAAAAAAGCATTATTCAACAATGGTGCAAAAGAAGATTGTTGACTTTTTTCGTTAAACTTTCTTATATGATATAGTACATACTGTGTAAGTATAGAGTTTTGGGCGCTATTTGTACTTTTTTACTTAAATAGTACTGTGTAGTTATTGTAAATAGCATTTTGAATTTAACATAGGGTATGCATCTTATCTAACCCACCTTCGTTTTGCTGATGACGTAGTCATTTTTGCAACTACCCCATCAGAGCTGCAGAGTATGATCCAGGGACTTGCTGACAAGAGTAAAGAAGTGGGATTAAAAATGAACTTTCAGAAGACAAAAGTGATGTTCAATGCTTTTACAAGAAATGAAGATTTATCGATTGATGGAGAAAAGCTGGAGATAACAGACACGTACATTTATCTTGGACAGCAGATATCAAGTGAGGGTCACATTGATGAAGAAATTAATCGGCGTACAAAACTTGCCTGGAGAGCTTTTGGAAGAAACAGCATAATTTTCAAGAGCAATATGCCATTATGTCTTAAAAGAAAAGTGTTTGATCAATGCATCCTTCCAGTGCTTGCGTATGGTGCAGAGACATGGACCTTAACTAAAAGAGACATACAAAGGCTGCAGACAACTCAAAGAAGCATGGAGAGGTGCATGCTTGGTGTAACCAGGAGAGATAAGAAGAGGAACTCGTGGATCCGAAAAATGACAAGAGTGGAAGACATCATGATCAGAGTTAAATCCCTGAAATGGCAATGGGCTGGACATACTGCCAGAAGGACAGACCATCGATGGACAGCCAAAATTTTAGATTGGATTCCAAGGGACCGGAAAAGACCCAGAAGAAGACCACATAGGAGATGGGTGGATGAAATTCGAAAATATGCGGGAGTGACATGGAGGAGACTGGCACAAGACAGACCGTTGTGGAGGAAACTTGGGGAGACCTTCGTCCAGCAGTGGATTGATAATGGTTGACAATGATGATGATGATGTATCTTTATTATAACTTGAGTCTATGTCTGAAATGGGTTTTAAACTGTTCGTTTTATTGTTATGTACTTTGTAGTTTTATTTCTTAAACCCTTAAAGTACTGTTATTAACGTTTTTATAATTTTTGACACTATAGAAATAGATGTTCGATAATCTGAACAAATCGGTACTCTGACCCACCCACTCCCCGGTCCCAATTAGTTCGGATTATGGAGATTCTACTGTACCCCATGAAATTTATGTAAGTTCTACTCGTTTTATGGTTATTTTACAGATGACAAATTACCATTTCTTTTAGTATATTTGTCTTTTGTTTTTCTCAGATTAGTCCAATTTCGAGGGGAGAATAAGTACCATGAAAGATTATAATGCCTGTATATTCTGATATACCTGATCACATTTACTCCATTCCACTTCTGCATCCCTAACCCTTTCTGCCTGCAGCCTAGAAGGAAAGACTAGGTAAAAACACTGTAGGATTATAATTGACAATTGACGATAACTTCTAAAAAAAGAGACAGCGAGAAATGAAAAGTATCAGCCTCATATATAGAACTTAAAATTTCATTTTAAAGGTGTGGTAACATGCTAGCATGGAAGGTCAAGGACCTCAGTTAAAATAAAAATGTAACTGCAATATCCCAATAATTTTAGTTACTAATGATATTTTTATCTGTGTTTTTAACCCAATAATATATTAATGAGATATGTGTCAATTGCATTTTAATTGCTGTAAGCATTAAATAATTGTGGCATATGAAATACATGAAAATTGACAAATCGTTTGCATAATAAATTGAGAGTTGACATGTTCAATTCATTTAACCAGTACATTTGATGCATCAATCACTTGAACAGATTGATTAAACATTCATGGACATTTTTTTACAGATTTCAATTCTTGAAAGTTAGCAGATCTGCATATGCAAATACTCCAAAACCTGAAATCTGAGACACTTCTAGCCCCCAAGCATTTTAGATAATGGATGCTCAACCTGTATATACTCATTGATGCAATAAATGTGCTAACAACCCTGTTTTGCATGTAGATGTAATTGTAAAATGTATGCATATATGTAGCTGTAAAAGGTATGTATCTATGTAATTGTAAAATGGTATTTCATTTGAAGGAAAACGGAGACGAAAAGAAGGAGGTTTTCCTGGTGATAGTATTATTCTGCAACAACTTAAAAATAAAGCAGCAGTTAAAAGGGTTGGCTTCATCTCAGTGGGGCTTTCAGCAAGAGGTAAATATTATATTCTTTTCTTACTGAAATTCTAAAGTCCATACTTCAAACCATTATTTAAATTCAGGTCTCTGTCTTATCTCTACATAGCAGATTTAAAAAATAGTGAAAAATTAAGCTGAACTGGTTGTAGGCAGCAGTAAAACATTTGTCTTATATATGGCATATTAACTAGAGATTCTGTCAATGATGTGGTAAATTCTGCATGGTTCAGTCATAGGAAGGTTATTCTTTGGCATGGAGATGCTATCAACGAATGTCATCTATTTGTGGAATTCCTTGAAAACCTTGAAATTTTTAATAAAAGTGATCATATAACTTGTCGGATATAATATACCAAAATTTGGTTGGGTATTTTTATGGAATTTGCTGGGAATAAAGTCAAATGCTTCCCAGTAAATACTGAAAAACAGCAACTAAGTTTTAGTATTGAAATTGGTTTTGTGATGAAACAGAAGTTAAACTTTCATGTCAATTTCTGTTCTAAAGTGTTAATTTTTTATTCCACCAAGCATAGTGAGGTTTCTAGCAGCTGAAAGTTTGAAGTATTGGATTGAAAAGAAAGTAATGTCTGCAAATGCAAGGCAATAGAAAAGTGCTAATTACCATACACTGAAGAGCAATTGAATTAGAGATACCTGTCTAGTAACGTGTAGCACCACCTTTCGCCCTGATGACGGCGGCGATTCGTCTCGGCATGGACTAGACAAGACACCGGAAGCGTTGGGAAGCCATACGGATCCACAACCCCTGAACAAGCTCCCACAGTTCACGAAGATTTGATGGAGGAGGTCAGAGCCTCGAACATCTCTCTCGATGGCATCCCAGATGTGCTCGATGGCATCCCAGATGTGCTCGATGGGATTGAGGTCAGGTGACCTAGCTGGCCAAGGAAGCGAGGTCGCGTCGGTGGAGTGTTCATCTAACCATTCGAATACAATTCGGGAGCTGCATTGTCTTGTTGCAGGATGAGGTCCCCAGTGGGATGTTGAAGACGCACAAACGGGAGCAAATGGGCGTCCAGGATATCCTGGTAACGTTGACCTGTGAGGGACAATGTCACACGTACCAGGGGTCCTATTTCAGTCCACGTAAACAGTCCCCAGACGAGAATGCCACCCCCACCAGCTTGAAGAGTACCCTGCTGGCAAGAAGGATCCATCGCTTCATGTGGTTTGCGCCATACTCGTATCCTGCCATCCGCATGTACCAACATGAATCTCGACACATCATTCCAGGCAACATTTTTCCACATGTCTAGGGCCCAGTGGCGACATTCCCGCACCCATGCTAATCTTTGCACCCTGTGATGTATGGTCAGCAGCGATACCCTCGTAGGACAACAGCTTCTGTACCCCATAATAAGGAGATGATTCTGGATGGTGTGGCTGCTTACACGTTTTTGTGCACCAGCGTTAAATTTCCGAGTGATTTTTTGCACTGTGGGCCGTCTATCCGCTGTTACAATGCGAGCTAGCCGCCGATGACCCCGCTCATCCACACGCAGTTGTCTACAGCAGTTGGCACTTGCAGGGATGGTTTTACCGGATTCGATGTACTCACGATGCACCCGTGACACAGTGGCTCATGAAAATCCCATTGCCTGCACGACTTCCGAGATGGAGTGACCCATTAGTCGGACCCTGACAATTTGCCCACGATCAAATGCACTTAGATTCTTCGTCTTACTCATACTGCGTCCGACTCTTACTGATTCCTGTCGCATCACTCTTTATATTGTCGGTTCGTTGCATACGTCATGTCGTTTCCGTTTACAGGGCCACCCACAGCGCCACATTTGCATAACGCCAGCTGTCTCTAATTCAATTGCTCTTCAGTGTATATACAAATCAGTCCAAATGTAGTTTCCATCGTATTACAACCTGCTCCCATCGTCTGTCAGCTGTTGGATACCATCCCTGTAGAATTGTTGCAGCTTAGATGCCAAGAAGTGAATAAGTGCGCGTTTGATGTTGTTCCAGTTGGTGAACTGCTGTCCGTTCAGGAAATGCTGCAGTGACCGGAAAAGGTGGCAGTCACTTGGGGCAATGTCCAGGAAATAGGCTGGGAGCTGCTGCTGTATCCAGCCTATTCCTTGATTTTGTGACAGTTCACCTGTGCTGTGTGAAGTCTCTCTCCATCGTGCTGTAAGAGGACGCCCTTGCGATTCAGCAGTTCTGGTCATTTCAACGTGAGCGGTGCATGCAGATCGTCAAGCTGACGGCAGTACACATTGTGGTGTTGCCCGGTAGCAAACACGACAGCCCACAAATCCCACCAAACAGACAGCAAGACCTTACGTGGGTGTAAGCCGGCTTTGGGAGTCAGCATGGGCTTCTGTTTTGAGTCCAACCACTGTTTCCTGGAGCTGACATTGTCATGCAGGACTCATTTCTCATCACCAATCACAATGCAGTCCAAGAATGGTTCATCTTTGTCACATGCAAGCAGGGAAACGCATGCACTTGTGCAATTTGCTTCCTGTTCATCTGTGAGTTGATGGGGTGCTCAAACTTCCCTCTTGTGCACCTTTGCAAGTTGACACAGGTGTGTGATAATAACTCTAGCAAGGTCGCACGTGGTTCAGTCTCCATTAAGGTCTTCAGCACGTCCATATCTACTGTTGCGAGTCTTCCGGCTTTGGGACAGTCTGACAGGTCGAAATTTCCCTCTTGAAAACGTTTGAACTAACGACAGCACTGACGATGTGATATGGTATTGAGGTACACACTGGTAATGTTCCTTACAGCACTTTTGGGGTTGCTGCTGCTACGAAACTCATACAGTATGCAATAGCGGATGTGCTCTTTGTCCACTTCCATGCTGGCTGGCACTTACCTCTTTACCTTCTGACAACCAATGCCAATGACTTAAGCCATCTACCTGCTGATGTTATACTGGTGTGCTGCACAATCTCAGACCAATGCGCGCTGTGGTCGGGGCCTCGACTTTGGCTACCTCGCCATCGGACATTGCTTTCTTTCCAACCCAATAGAATCACTAGCCGAAATAGCATTAAGGGCTTGTACCTCTCCACAGCACACATATGCGTTCCAGTACCATCAGTTTAGTCGGGTATGTACATCTTGAAAACTAATCCCTGTTTTTGCTTGTAGGTAGCAAACAGACTGTCAATGTGAATTAAGTAAATAAATCAGTAATAAAAGAAGTAAAAAATGTTAAAGTGAAGACAAATATTAATGTTTTTCATGTATAACATAGAAATGAAATATTAACCGCTTCCCATACCCCCCCCCTCCAAATGTGACAAATTTTGTACAGAGTTGGTATCTAAAAAGTTTATTTGAATTTTTACGAAAAGTCGCTTGTTATTCAAAAACTCTTGTGACTTTCAAATAAATAACCAAAGATATTATGGTAATAAAAGTAGCATTCCATGGATGCAAAAATTGATTTAGAATTCATGCATTTGAATTGCATGCTCAAATGAAGGCAGAAGTTTTGTTTTAAAGATTTTTGTGTATAACATCACAAGATCAAAATCAAGAAATATTTTTGGACTCAATGTTGAAAATAATAATTCAGGCCATTGTTTGATACGTATTCCTATAACTTGAACGTAATCTCCATTTTGTTTGGATTCTCAATCCTATTGATTGCTATGCCGTGACTCCCACACCTCCTTCTGAATGTTATTAAATTCACTTTTTCCACAGTGCATTACAAATTTGTGTTTCATGAAGTTCTTTATAGGACAGCTTTTTTACCATTCCTGCACGTGCAGTTTTTCGAATACTAAATATTAAGCCTTTTTTTTTTTTTTAAATTTATGTTTACTGCATGCCTTGTGCAATTGCTGATGCATCTTGTTGTACAAGGCATGTATTTCGATGCATTTTTATTGTGAAAGGATCTGAAAAATACCACAAGTGTAAAAAGATGTACATTTTAATAGTGGCAAGTAAGGCAGAAAAATAAAAATGAAATAAAAAAAAAGAAAACCATGAATACTGGAAAATAATGCTACGTGATTTATCTGTGTGTAATTAACTAATACTGCATTTATCTGCAGGTCTGCAAGCAATAGCATATTTTAAAGAGTAGCAGAATTTTTGGCATTGTGCAATTTTATCATTGAAATGTAAAATTAAATTTTTCCTCACTGTGATAAAAGTTATGTGTTGTTGTCAAATGATAGCATTTGTCTATTTGCATTGATTAAGGAGACTGAAACTGAACTTTACATTATTTCCTATTGCTTGTCATTACATGTCTTGAAAACTGTAGCCTGTGCACATGGAGTGGCTTCAGAGAAAACTGAAGTATTATTAGTGTGCAACTTTGTGCACTGGAATGTAAGGCTTGACACTTGACAGACCATGGCTCGTTGTCTTGACCTAACTGAGAGATTTTTCTCCTTTCCCAAAATCAATTGTTCAGACATCTGAATGGTATTGCTGTGTTTGCAGTGATGGAAAGTTTGCGCCGAACCGCACCAATTTCATTATCTTGTGCCGTCAAACTGCTACAAGTTACAAAAAAAATTTATATTTGCACCCAACTGCACCGAAACGGTAATCCACAGCAAAAACTGCCAAGCGAAAAAAAATGTTTTCACGGCAAAAACTGCTGTTTTAAACGGTGAATCAAATGATGCTTTTTTAAGGTCTTTGCGTAATTTGGTTAAACTCATAACGATGCTTAATCAACACATACCACCATTCTTAATTCGTTGTTTTTTTTGGCATAAATGACGAATAGGTTTTTCAATGTAGGTGGAGCTTATGGAGGAGGAGTTTTGTTGTTATCACGTGGTATGTAGGAGAAGCGATGCTGTATGTTATGAAACCCTGATGAAGGTTGTTTAGAGATGGTTTGGTGTTCTTTCGGAGTGTTGTGCAATTGAGATAGTTTATATGTCGTTCCCTGCTCTTTGGGATGGTGCAGTTATTTTGTTCCGGGCTAGGTGCGCGATTAAGTAATACAGCATAAGATCATTCGTTAGCTATTTTGTTGGCGTGCAGGACGACTGAAAATGGCTCTCCCATGGCAGGATACGATAGTTCTGTTTCTAAAGGATTCATAGGTATTCAGAGATGCCAACTTTTACAGATTTTCCGTAGGTTGTACGGATTTTCACTCCATCTTACGGTTTTACGGAAATCACTCAAAAAAACTTCAGAAAAGCCCATGCAAGATCCCTGCACGCAATTTTCTGTTTTTTACCATCTTTTGGTCGAAAAAATGCTCTTTACAGATAGTCCCCCTACGCCTTCGATGTTCTAGCTTCCCCGCCAACGGAGGCAGAGTTTTGTCACGTGATTCCCCGTACAGCCATGCGCAAAAGCAGAGAGGGAGCTCAGCTCAACGCCTTTTGCGAACTCTTTACATTGATAACATGAGGCTTTTTGCTTGTGAAAATTTTGGTGTAAACATTTTAACCCTTTTTACTAGACTGTTGGGTGGCACCCAACATTACGAAATTGCCGAATACCTCGCGTGCCACGCCGATGATGCCTCTATAAGCTTGCATGCTGATGCTCGCGAGACATTTCTTTTTCATCGAATAGGTCGGGTGTCACTCGGCACGCCCCTATTTTGCTCGCATGTCGTGGCTCTAGAGACATTTCGTTTTCACCAAATAAAGAAAAAGAAATATCTTCGGTGTGTCGGGTTTCACCCGCCATGCCGATGACGCCTCCATATCTTGCATCTCGGCGCTCGCGAGAAATTTCGTTTTTGCCGAATAGCTGGCATGTCGCGTGTTATCTGCCACACCTATGACGCCTCTATAGCTCACATGTCAACGCTCGCGAGGAATTTTTTTGCAGAATAGGTCGGGTGTCATCCGCCATGCCTATGACACCTCAATAGCTCGTATGTTGGGCTTGCGGGACTTATCTTTTTCGCCGAATATCTCGCATGTCGGATTTCACTCTCCATGCCAATGGCGTCTCTATAGCTCGCATGTCGGCACTCGCGAGACATTTCTTTTTTGCCGAATAGCTTGCGTATTGGGTGTCATCCGCCACATCCGTGATACCTCTATAGCTCGTGTGTTGGGGCTTGCGAGACATTTCTTTTTCGCGGAATATCGCGAGTGTCTGGTGTCACCCTCCACGCCGATGACGCCTTATAGTTCGCATGTCGACGCTCGCGAGACATTTATTTTTTGCCGAATAGGTTGGGTGTTACCCGCCACGCCGATGATGCCTCTATACCTCGTATATTGGGATTGGCGAGCCAAAGCTGATCGAGTTGTGGCCTCTACTGCAGAAAAAAAAAAAAAAAACCTCGAGTGCTGGGTGAGTATGGGTGAAAAGTTATTCGAGTGGGAAGGGTTAATTTAGATTAAAACGAATTGAAACATAGCAGTGAAACAGTTACGACAACAAAAAGAACGAAGTCAAATAAAACTTATCATCAAGTGAATCGCGATATATAGTAAAGAATGGCCTTTTTATGAAGCATCTAAAGCTTTGCCAAATCACATTTTGTAAGCCATGTGGCTGCGACTTTAGCCTAGCACTTGGCGACCGCGATGATTGTAGGCATCATGCAGAGAGCAAGAAGCACGAAGATCATGTTAAGAGACTAAATGGAGATATGAGTAAAATTAATGTAACCAAAAAACTGACAGCTTATAAAGAATCCTGGAAAAAATATCAAGAGCGGATTAGTTCTGGAAAAATGCAACACAATAAGCAGAAAAGAGAAGAAGAAATTGAATTTTCACAAGGTGATTTGAAACGGGAAGAAGCTGAACTTTTGCAGAAGTTGGATTCCTCTCATAAAGTGTTAAACAATGCTGAGATGAACATTGAATGTGGCATTAAAAAAAAGAGACATGAGTGCAATGGAAAGTGGACAGGTACTATTAAAAGAAGCAAAGCAAAAACGTTGCAAACTATCTTAAAAAAATAAAGTGAGCAATTAAATATTGAGAAAAGCAGCAAAAAGTTAAAAAAATAAACATTTTTTGTAAAGTAAATGATTAATAATAGAATCCTGCTATGGTTACAAATTTTTTGATCTATTTGGAAACTAAAGTCTTTGCATATGTGTATCTCTATGCAAGATGTTTTAAATTTGAGAAGGGTGCATCTAGTTCCAAAAAAAAATTTTTGCTTAAGAGTTTCTTCTATCCTATTTACTATTATTTTACCTGCTCCAAAAATGTATTTCACCTGCTCCAAAAATGATTTTGCAACTATCCATACTGTGTTTGTCAACTGTTATACATAGGTTGTGTTGACACACTTACCATTAAGTACATGTTTCCCAGATATTTTTTATAATGCTTTAAAATGTAATTAGGATTGTAGTCAGTTGTGCCATTCATATTATCTATGTGCATTAATTGTGTCTGTGGTTATATCTGTCCATTGTTATGTACACATTATACACCAAAGAGCAAAAACATTATGACTAGCGCATCTTTATGCAAATCAAATTAACTGCCGGTAATAATTAGTCATAATGTTTTGGCTCTTCAGTAAATGACGGCATGTGTGAAGGTTATGAAATAGTACAAATAGCACCTCATACTGAGCTCTGTTTATCAGTGATATTTTTGTTGTTCAGGTGGGAAAGGCAGCGGACTTCAGCAAATTTGGCAACCGCCACATTGTGATGGCCGGATGACTGGGTCAGAGCATTTTCCAAGATGGCAAGGCTTCTGGGGTGCTCACAGTCAGCCATGGTTAATACCTTCAAGAAAAGTGGTCCAAGAAGGGAAAACCCATGAACTGCCTGCAAGGGGTGGGCCGATCATGACTGATCGATGCTAGAGGCAAGCAGAGGCTATCCTGTATGGTACGAGCCAATACAAGGGATACCATGGCACAACTCGCCAATAATTTGAATCTGGTGACCAGATTAATGTGTCACAACACACAGTACATCGGATTCTTTTGAAAATGGGGCTGTCTAGCCGCAGGCTACTCCCCTAACTTCGATTCATCGCCGAAAGTGCTTACAATGGGCACAGTAGCATCAAAACTGGACCTTGAATGATTGGAAGGTCATTTGGTCTGATGAATCTCATTTCCTCTTGCACCCTATGGACAGGCAGAAACATGCATTGTTTACCTGGGGGAGGTGTTTGCACTAGGATGCACCATGGGGTGGAAACAAACCAGTGGAGGAAATGTAATATTTTGGTCAATGTTCTTCTGGGAAACCTTTGATCCAGTCAGCCATGTAAGATGGCATCTACCACCTATCTAAACATCATTGCATACCAGGTACATCTTTTCATGGCAACAGTATTCTCCTCTAGTAGTGCGTTCTCCCACCAGAATAATGGATTGTTGGAGAATGGTTTGTGGAACATGAAGAAGGCTTCCAGGTTATTGCCATGGCCTCCAAATTCCACAGACATCAATCCAGTCAAGCATTTGTGGCTTGTGTTGGAAAAACAAATCTAATCTGCAGTGTCTCAGGCGTGTAACTTACAAGAGTTAAAGGATCTGTTGGTAGCATTTTGGTACCAGATACCACAGGGCAACTTTAGAAATCTTGTTCAACTTACAAGAGTTAAAGGATCTGCTGGTAGCATGTTGGTACCAGATACCATAAGACAACTTTAGAAATCTTGTTCAACTTACAAGAGTTAAATGATCTGCTGGTAGCATGTTGGTACCAGATACCACAAGACAACTTTAGAAATCTTGTTCAACGTACAAGAGTTAAAGGATCTGCTGGTAGCATGTTGGTACCAGAAACTACAGAACACCTTTAGAAATGTTGTAGTGTCTATACCTCACCAGTTAAAAGTTGTTTTGGCAGCTCATGGAGGACCAATAAAATTTATTAAGCAGGTGGTCATAATGTTTTGGCTCTTCGCTGTACATATGTACATTCTTCAGACTCACGTTATCTGTAAGGAGCATGTTATTAGCCATAATGTATAGTAATATATTCTGAGATACCAGTTTATTAGGTATACTTACCTGATAATGTGTTGTACCACCCTTGTCCTGCAGAATAGCCCAAATTCATAAAGGTATGGAACATATCAGATGCTAAAAGTGTTGTACAAAAATGTTGTGCCATGCAGAAATGACAGGGTTGCACATTGGTGCAAATTGGATGGTGACACAAGTCTGTCAGTGAACAGCCTGTCCCACTTCATTCCAGAGATGCTTTATGGGGTTTAAGTGTGAGGACTGTTCAGGCTAGGGAAGCAATGCAAACTCATAGGCATGTTCCTGGAGCCATTTCGTGACGACACAGGTTTCATGAGTGGGGGCATTATTTTGCTTGAGGATAAACTGTAGCCACAAAGGGATGAATTTGGTCAGCAACAATGTTCAAAAACACCACCATGGCATTTGGATATCCTTTGATGGGTATCAGGGAGATGAATGCCTGCCAGGAAAATATCCCCCACACCAGCACATTGTCACCGCTAGCCTGTACTCTTGACACTTGATGAGATGGTTCAATGGCCTTATGTTGCTTACACCAAATTTTGATCCTGCCGTTCACTTGATGAAGAAGGAACTTAGATTTGTCTGTCCAGGTGATCTTTTTTCCAGTCCTCAACTGTTCATTGTCAATGCTCCCATGCCCATTAGAGACATGCGTTTATGATCTACACTGACAACATTGGCACTTGACATGGGCATTGCCTGTTGTAGCCAATTCACGATGTGGTCCGATATGTGGTGTATTTGGAAATGATCCTCAGCATACCAAAGTTAAATTCTGCAGTGATTTGCCAGTTTGTGCCTGCCTATTTGCTTGAACAATTCTGGCCAGTCTCCTTGATCCCTCTGACCCACCAGCTGTTTTCGTCCTCAGCATCAGTGATTCAATGATCGCTGGATTTTTTTTTTTTTGCTTGTCGTATTACTTACAGTAGTAATTAATAAACCTTTGTTATGGCTAAGCATGAGAAGCTCAGAAAGATGACCATTTGGAAGATGCTCTTACCACCACACCTGGCACCAACTATCATGCTATATTCAAAGGTGCTCAGATCACTCATTTTTCCCATTCCAACCCTCAGTCAAACAATACTTGACAAAGTGGTCTCCCTGATTTATACCACACACTGCAGTCATATGACATTTCACTTATTGAAGTGACTCATCTATGCGATGGGGGCAAACGTACTTAATCAACTACCATCTCAGTATACGTAATACAGAAAGTACATAGTATATTGTCCCAGAAATGCCATCAGTAACTATGCCCCACGTAGAATTTTTCAGAAAGCTTCATGTAAAAATTTATTGAGGAAACATAATATAAAGCAACTTTGAAACACATTATATAACTTGGAACCACATTGAAAAACTTTGAAACACATTGTAATGACATAGATAAGCAGAATAAAAGAATTGTTTTGTGTATAAAGTGAAAATTTTTGCATTTGTTAGGGAATGTATAGATGTGTCAGACACACACACACACATTTCCAGGTGGTAGTGAATTACAAATATATTGTATGTGATGAGCTTTGACTTTCATGTCTGCACCATACTTGTAAAATTTACTTAAATGCATCATGCTTTATTGTGTGTGTGTACACACACAAGATTTATGCTCATAAATTTTATTGTAATTTAGCAGTTTCATTTCTGATGGATTTTTTTTTAAATTATGTTTGCAAATTTATTTTTATGAGAAAAATGTGCCGTTTGAAAATAGCAGGTTCTGTCACAAAAAAAAGTAGGATTGCTTTTTATCCAAAGGTTACATTGCTTTTCTTTACAACACTAGCCTTTCAAATGCTTATGCAAAACATTATTCATCTTGCACTTGTCTTTCTCAGTAAATGAAAACCTGGATAAATGATTTATTCTCCATGACTGCACAAATTAGAGGAATCCTGAAGCAGTTCTTGACGCTTTCTTCTGGGAAAGGTTTTCCTCAAAATAACAAGTCATTAAACAAGAGCAGAAAATTTTGTTGCAAATCAGAGGAATTCTGTATTAGAAATTAATACTCATTTGTCAAAGATAACAAGTAAAATAATAAGCAAGGAAATTGAGTTTAAAGCTTTGTAATAGTGCACCAGTGATAGAGACATATGATCTATCTTTGCTTGAAGTGGACAAAGCAGAGGCTGCAGTAACTAAACTGCTGTAATCTAAAATTTTATTACCATTTAAAGATATTTAGTGATAGTCACATAACAGGGCATCCCTAACTTAAAGCTAGGGTACACAACTTCAGGTAGTAAGATGGGAACCACAACTTCAGGTAGTATAGTAAAAACAATGGTCATAAATGCTTAAAATTTTTTGAAAACTTAGTGATTTAATGCTTGTATCTTATGATAAAACAAAAGTGCATTAATGTGTTTTTTGGTCAAGAAGAGATTTTTTTTCTTAAGCTCTTATAGTTTTTGTACATGAATACTTTAATGAACTTACCAGAATTACTTTTTCTAGCACATACACAGATTTTGGATCAGAATGGAAATAATATAGGAGAAGTAACAAGTGGCTGCCCATCACCTTGCCTTGGGAAAAACATTTCCATGGGTTATGTGCCTTCACATATTGCCAAATCTGGTAACAGAGTAATATTTGAAGTTCGAAAGAAACACACAGAAGCAGAAATTGTAAAAATGCCGTTTGTTCCTACCAAGTATTATTTTGGGTAAAACCTTAATCTAAAGAACACATATTTTTTCATATGTTCTACCAGGCATTTATATATTAGACTTTTATCTTTTAATTTTATTGTTATCTTGGAATTATTATGCAGAGCATCTATTTGGAGGTATATGTATGTGAATATACATAGTGTAGTTAGGGTGTTTTTTTCTCTCTTTTTCTTTCCTTGTGTTTACAGTAAAACTAACCATCCCCCTTCCCCTTATGATAATGTTATAATCTGTGTTCTGCATTAATTCATGCATATCAGAATTATTTTTAATGTGCATTTTTAAACGTTAATTAGTGAGCTATGGTCTAGTCATGGTTATAGAAATAGATATACCGTATATACTTACATATAACTGATCCCCCTGGTTCAACAGCTAAAAATTTGTTAAAAAAGGCTGGGACATGCGTATAGCTGACCTTAAATTTCCAGAAGTTTGTAAAACATATCAAAATAAAATTTTGCAAACTTCTAAAATTATCTTCTTTAAGAACCTTACAGAAACTGTTTGAATCACTATCAGAGTTTCCAAGTTAATTCCTGTAAGTTCATTTGATTAAAGTTGTATCAACAATATAAACATAGTCGTCAGTCAATTGTGGCTGTTTTCTTTTTATCTCCAAAAATTAAATCGTGTTCTGTGTTATGGTATTACTTAAGCTGCGTTGTTTGAAACGATCACTACTTTGCACTATCGTTCAGGGTTACATTTAGATTATATTCAGCTTTCGTGTTGCCACCTATTGGCATTAGCTGTTCTGGCCTGTGAGCTGCCCCCCCCCTTGTTAGGGTGGGCACAGGATGATAACCAGAATCTATGGTTATTAACGTGATAAATTTTGTTGTGGGAGAAGTTATTCTGCACTTTGCAAAGCCAAAGAATAATACCTCTGGGAGAAGTACTTCGGTGATGCCGCTGTTCTCTCCCTAAGACATTGTACAGAAACACCACTCCTTCCATCGGTCAATGATGTCAGCGGTCCGCTGTTCTCTCCCTAAGACATTGTACAGAAACACCACTCCTTCCATCGGTCAATGATGTCAGCGGTCTTTGTCATTGGTCAGGATGGCATTTTCAGTGTGTGTTGCCATCTATTGATATTCTGTGTCATACAAACAATTCAAGTGACCAGGGTGTAATATAAAGCGTACCTCTTTTGAGGGCAATAAATTCCATGTTGAAACAGGATTAGGTTTTGCATGTGTCATATATTGACAACTAATATTGTGCTGGGTGCAAAAATGTTTCATTTAGTAATATTTTTAACTGACTCGCACATAAGCTAGCTCCTTCACTTTGAAAAAAGAATTTTTTCCAAAAACGTTTGGCTTATATGGGAGTATATACAGTGAATTTTTAGCGCCACAAATTTTATTACATAAAAAATATTTTTGACTTTTATATGTTTTTTTATTACTAAGTTATATGGTCCATAATATAAAAACTTCACTCATCAAGTTCATTAAAACACAGAAATAATACAATTTTCAAATGAGCCTTTTGGTGCTGTTCATTGCTTAGAACAAAATAAGTTGCATAAGGTGATGAATAATATAATGCTAGTAGTTAGGGAACTACTACACATCATGTTTTTTTCATGCAGTGGCATGGTGTACCTCATTATAACGAGCCTTGAAGGAAATGCAAAAATGGTCATTGTATTAAAGGGCAACATTAGCAACCAAATGTTAAAAAAAAGAAAAGAAAAAGTCAGTTGAAATGATAATAGCAGTTGCCCTGGCTTTTTTAAAGTTTTCACCAAAACTTTTTATCCATCGCCAAAGCGATTTCACCCCCCCCCAAATTGTGATGAGTGTGATCAGTAGCATAACCCCTGGTGACAGATATAAGTTACATCAGATTCATTAAAAGGTTGGGACAAAAGGAATATATAATCGGTGAGATTTTATTTAAAGCATTTTGTATATAAAAGAGTAAAAACAAAATACTAAAATTCCTGTTTTGGGCAGTAAGCAGTTAAGGAATTCGTCAAAAGTTTTTAAGCTGGATATTTTAAGCTTTCTTTGTAATTAGGTTTCATTAAAAAAAAAACTAAGTGTAGGCCTTTGTGGGCATCTTAAACATAACTTCTGCTTTCGTCATTTTTTTTTTTATTCACTAGACTGTATGCTTTAAAGCTCTTCTTACTCTTGTCCACTTTTGACCTGATCTCTGAAGCTTCACATGAGAAAGCAAGTCTGAAAAAAAAAAAGTCACCATTGTCAAAAGGTTCTTTACCCCTATGAGAAATTATATGTACAGGTTAGGTCCTCAAAGCCAAAGTAAATCAAGCAGTTATGCTATGAAGTAGTTAGAAATGATATTTAAGTCTTCTGGTTCTGTGAAGGAACTATTAATTTCTTATTGGATGTCAGTGTTTTTTTTTGTTTTTGTTTTGTCATTTGTGAAGGAAAGTGCAATTCCATGTAATAGCATTCCTGTTATACAGTATTAGTGTGAAACACTGAGCCATGCTGTGTGATCCCATAGAACTGATGTCATATATTTGGTGGTAAAAATTCTGGTCAAATTATTGGTAAATCACCGGAAGTCATTGACTTGGCAGCGAGTTGTTTCACAGTAAGCAGGAATTATGTCTTGCAGTCATCTAAACTTTTGGTTTGAAGTAATATGTCATGTGCATCATCTTTTGTTTTTTTTAAAGCAATGGGATTTCTGATATTTCCTGATTATATTGAGAGTTATAATTTTTATTCATCATTCACAGCAGAAACAGTAATTCACAATTTTTTAACATTGAACATCTGATCTTGAATCACTAGTATCCTGTCAGGCAATAATCTTAAAAAAGTTTTGAATATACGAACAGTAAGGTACAAGGTATGTGTATGTAATTCTCCATAAGGTAATGTATATACATGCCCGAGATATGTGTTGCCCCCTATCTTCATTCAGTATTCTGAAACTGCCTTCATTCAATATAGTGTGTTGCCACCTATCTTCATTCAGTATTCTGAAACCTGCCTTCATTCAGTATTCTGAAACTTAACTGATGTACTTATTTGATATATGGTTTGTGTCATGTCATAGTTTTAGGTTTTCAAGATTCCCCATCTGTTACATTTTTTAAAGGTGTCAGGTGCATGCATTCTAGGAGCCTCTTTTTTTTTTTTTTTTCAAAGCATGGAAAAGTCATGTTTTCAAAGCTTATTAGCCAGCCAACTTTTTTTTTTTCCAGTGCCTAATTATGCCCTACTTTTTAGGATAGTAAAAAAAGCGTAATCTTTGTAAAATTCTCTGAAATATCAGTCTTTGAATGCAGACTTCCAAAACTTTTATACTTTTATCAATTAATAAAGCCTGTTTTGTGGGTGCCATTGCTATTTACAAGCCCCCAAAGTCAGTGCATCTTTAAGTTGTTGCCCAAGGTTATGATAAAATGATGATGATTTTTACTGATCAGGGTCATAAGAACCTCCTGTTCACAAATTAGCAGCATCTTCAGAGTCAAAGTGGAAAAGAGAAATGGGGCTCTCCATCCCCATCAGGAGCAGATTGGAAGTTTAATATCGTATTTTTCAGCATATAAGACAAGACTTGTTCTTCAGAAGTGTAGGCCTCCACTTATCTATTAATTTTTCAATGAAAAATATATATATTGTGCCTTAAATTTGGTCATGATTCCACCCAAAACACAATTTATATTCATAAGAAACCATTTCAAATGCAATATTCTGTTCTCCAAAAGCTGATAAAATGGATATTTTCATTTGACAGGAACATCACTGAAAATTCTATGACCAATTTGGAGTGGCACTTTCATTTATTAGTTTCATCTCCCTTGCAATCCCTCCAAGATCCTGTAGGTGGCATTGACCCTTGGTTTTGTAAAGCCACCAGAACTCCAATGAGTGCACCTCATTTATTTTGCAAAGATACCTCTGAAATACATCGCTGCCATGCAATTAATTGGCTGATGACAATTGTGTTGACAGCCGGGAGTGGGGGTTACATTCGCTTTAAGAACAGCGTGACAGCAAAAGCAGTCTTGTTTCTTTTCTTTTTTACCTGTCAATCGCTTATCTGAATTAAAATCAACTATTGCTTTAATGTATTATGTTCATTTTATTTCATGTTTTTAAAAAATTGAAATCAAAAGCTCTTTTGGTTTCTAATTTCGGTTAGACTATGAAGGAAAGCAGCAAACAGTAACTCATGCTGTAAACATCACTCTGGTTTAGCACACTGTGTGACATTGCACACACACATTTTGGTGGCATCTTCACTCACTGGTCGGAGGGAAGGGATCAAGGTTAGCGACACGTTCCTAAAGGGGGGGAGAAAACTCGTTCAAGTTAAATTTTTTGCTAAAAAGAAAAATGTGGGAGTTACCTTACTTTCATTTTCTTTTAAAACAGGGTTATTCAAAATGATTGTCAGGGTGTCAGTACTTGTTTGTCGGTAGTGCACAACAATTATAGTCGTATTGGTGGATAGCGAAACTCCTTAGTTTTTTTCTGAACCTCCCGCCATTGGGTAGGTTATAGGTCTATCCTCCAGATGTCATCTGACAGGTGTAATTTATCTGCATATGCTTAGTTTATGGCCACTATCCCAGCTGCAGGAGCAATACTTACTTCATGCTGCAACAAAATGGAGTCCCACCTCATTTCAAACAGGAAGTCAGGGCATTTTTAAACCAGCACTTACTGCAGTGATGGATTGAACGTAGGACCGACGTTGAACGAGACTTAATCCGTAGGTGTTCAATTGGGTTAAGATCTGGGGACCGTGGGAGGCACTTAACATTTTGAAGTCACTGACGTGCTCCTTCAGTTCTTTGTCCTTAGGGAGTTAATTATCTTTTATATATTCTGCAAAGATGTAAAATGTCTGCAAATGTTTATTTTGGCCCACTTTCTTTCTTTGTTCTTAGAACGTACATTATTTTTTCTCATGATGAAAGGTTCATTGAGATGATCATTCACAGCCTTTGCTTGTTGCAAAGGATTGCAACATCAATGCTGGATTATTTAAAAAAATATAAGTTTGATTTTTAGTCTATTAAACACCATGTGATTTTTTTCTGTGGAGGTGAAGGGTCAAGTTTTTGTCCTTCCTCTACCTACAACTATCATAGAACTCAAGACGAGTATCACCAACACCATTCAAACTAACGCTGAGAGGGTAGCTATGCTGTGTATGTGTATGGAAAGAAATGGACTCCCATGTAGATGTACGCAGAGAGTGACAAAAGGCCCTCGTATTGAGCATTTGTAAGGTACAGAATAAAACTTGGTGAGTGTACTTGCACAATTTACAAAAATTTACTTTCTTATCTGAAGTGTAGTATGTGCGCGTGCGGATATTTCTTAAAACCCTGACAATCATTTTGAATAATTCTGTATTTCTTGAAATATTAAAAATATGGTTACATAATTTCGTTTTTGACACTTGTATGGTGTCTTCAACTGGTTGGTTAGGGGGAAGGAACAGTTTGTAAAAAGAAAAAAAAAACTTATGAAATTCCAACTTTTTACTGAAAAGAAAAATGTTGAAATTACCTCATTTTCTCTTTTAATATTTACAGAAATATTAAAAATACAGTTACAGAATTCCAGGATACTAACTCTGTTTGTTCTGGGCTCGACTTATCAATGAATGAAGATAAGAAATTTAACCCATTCAACTTATAAGTCAAAAAATACAGTATATCAAGGAATGCCATCCTTCATACATTTAGTCCTATCTTAAAAAGAAAATTACAGAGTGCAAGATAATCATCTTCGAGGAGTTTCATTAGCATGATCTGGAAAGAAATATAGTTCAGTTGTCTTAGCTTTAAATTCATGCTGCATATATGAGTGAAGTGCTTTTTTGCATCAGCTATTACAGCATGTTCACTCAATATGAAGTTGGGAGCATTGTAGAGAGGTTTAACTGTATGCTGTCATTTTTTTTTTTTCTCCTTTTACAAACATTTTCAGTTCTGAAATGCATTTCTTTTGATATATAATTAAAATTTAACGGTTGTGATTTGTTACGGTGCTAGATAATTGTGTAGAGACTCCTACTAGAGGAGTTTAGGGATAGAAATTGTAGCATTTTATGTGCGATAGCTTTCATAGTTTTTAAAACTTTATATGTAAGATCACTTGATTTGTGAAATATTTTGTTTTCAAATTTGATCAAGGAGCATTAATTAGTTTTACTTTGATGAGTATTTTAATCATCTATTCCATTTATGTGATATCAGTTGACTTGCAAGATTTGAAAGAGCCTTGCAGTGAACTGAAAAGTGATTTCTAAGGCTTTAAGGTATTATAAAAATAATTAAGAATGTAGTTAAATATAAGATATATTTTATGAGACATAATACTCTACTTACCTTTGACTATTTTTAGAGCATTTTATATAATCATTGTGACTTTTATATCCTTTGATACATTCCAAATCTATTATTGTTATACAAAACACTCTGTGCCAAAGATTTTTGATTTGTTTTATTTGAATAAAATATCTTTATGAACATTATTTTTGTTCCTGCTGTTGTACTATTCATTTAACACCATACAGTTTTCATTTTATTTTTTTTCCCTGCTTGATATACCTCTTGTAAACATGATATGACTAACAGTCACGGTCATTATAATTATAAATGAAGTTTTTCTCTTTTTATGTACTTAGAAGGTGGGCTACGAGAGCTGAATTTTGAACAAAAGGCATTTTTCACATTCTTTAAAAGTCAGTGGTCCTGAAGCACAGCACTTAAGAAATTGATAATTTAGCATTCCTTTTTTTCCTTGTCTGAATCAACAAAACTTGGTTTCAACACAATGGCAATCCAACAGAAAATAAGTGAAACTACTGCATTGCCAGAACTAAATCATAAGTATCATCACCTGGTTTCTGTAAATTCATTAAGTAACAATTAAAATAGTACTAGTAATACGAATTTCTTGGCGTAGAATATAAATCGTTTTCCAAGCTTTTGTACATCAACCAGATGGCTTTTTCAAAAAAAGCAGACAGCTAACTGCGTAATAGAACACTGCTTTATATATATATATACACTGAGTGGCCACTTTATTATGACCACCCCCTCAGTACTTCGTTGGGCCACCTTTTGCCTTTAATACTGCGTCGACTCTTCGTGGCATGGACTGCACGAGATGTTGATAGGTGGTTTGTGGAATCAGACCATGCTTGATGAATAGCACATTGCAGGGTTGTGGATCCAGCTGTCTGATGGCTCGTTTAACTTCATCCCACAAATTCTCAATGGAGTTGAGATCTGGAGATTGTGAGGGCCACCTAAGCAAAGTAAACTCACCGGCATGTTCCTGAAACCAATCCTGTACAATACAAGCACTATGGCAGGACGCATTATCTTGTTGAAAGTAGTCATTGGGATAAACCATCCATATGACAGGATGCACTTGGTCTGCAATGATGTGCCAGTCAGACGTTGATCAACACGAATTAAAGGGCCTAAACCATAACGTTGCCTCCACCAGCTTGAAGGGTTGGGGCCCATGCTTTCGTGCCGTTTCTGCCAAATTCTCACTCAGCCATTGGCATGGTGCAACTGAAAACTTGATTCATCGGACCACATAATTTGTTTCCAATTATCAACTGTCCAATCCTTGTGCGAACTGGAGACGTTTTCTCTTGTTGACAGCAAAGGTGTTCGAACAGGTCTTCGGCTGCCATATCCCATCCGATGCAGTGTACAGTGCGTGCACAGATCATTTGAGAGGATCCTTAATTAAGATGGTCTGTAATTTGCTGCACTGTTGCCCTTCTGTTGTCTGTTACCCCGAGCAGTCACTAATCGATGACGACCGCACGTTGCGACCCAGTTTTTTGGCTGACAATCCAGTCTTCAAACACTTTAACAACAGCTTCTCTGGAACATTTCACGAATGTGGCGGTTTCAGTGATACTCGCTCCAATATGCCGAAGCAAGTCCTTGAGAGGCACATCATCCTCTTCGAATGCCACACATCCAGTAGCCAAACCAGCCCACCAGAAACAGTTCTGTATAGTGACTGTTAACACACTCTTCAGCATTCAGAACATTTATATATAACGTACAGCATTCAGAACATTTATTGATGTGTTCTGCTTTGATTCCAAGGCTTGGATTAAATGAAGCGTTACTTCCCTTCTGTAATAGGTTTTAAAGTAGCAAATCACACCTTGATCCATGGGTTAGAGGACTGGCATGGTGTTGGCAGGCAGGAACACCAGCTTGATGTTAAGGTTTTCAACATGGGGATGTGCTGGGCAGTTGTCTACCAGAAGCAGAATGTTTCTTCCTTTCACTCTCGGATCTCGGTCCCACCATCAAAGTTCTTCTTGAAAAAGGGATAATGTCATCCAGGCTTTATTATTGAACTGATAATTAACCGGGAGTCCCTTGACATTTTTAAAATACCTTGGGTTCTTAAATTTCCCAAATAGCAGCAGTTCTCTCTTGTCTGACCCTGACATGTTAGCACATATCCACAGCGTTACTTGGGTTTTCGACATTTTACCACCAACACATTTTCTTCCTTAAACTTCAATGTTTTGTCCGGCATTAATTGATAGAATAGTCCAGTCTCGTCACCATTAAAAATATCGTCAGGCGAATAGCCGGTACAAATTCTTTGCCACTCTGACATCATTTTTCGATCCACAGACTTTGCTTCCCCACTAATCTTCCCAACTGTAATATGCCTTTTCTTCCACCTGTCCAGCCACCCCTCTGAACGCACAAACTCTTGATTCTTGTCCAGTAACTTAGCTGCTCAGCTTTGGCCTTCAGCACAGGCCCATTGAGAGTGCCTCCTAAAGACCTCTTAAGTAATGCTTGGTCGATGTTGTCTCGGTCAGACAACCGAAGTTTTTTTATATCAGGCTTGTTTGTATTCAAAGCACTCAGAATTTTTTCCTTGTTTTTCAAGACGTCACTCACGGTTGATTTACTTGAACTGTACTTCCAACCGACATCTGCTTGCAAAAGACCACGATCAGTGTCATCGATAATGTTTGCCTTATCTTCCAAAGAAATCACGTTTCTACATCCTGTACGTATTCACTGTGCAAAACTGATGAGTGTCCACTTGCAGAGTAATTAGGAAGTTGTGACTCCACCGTGTAATTTTCCTGGGTTCACTTTTACAAAGTGGGGGAGGGGTTGAAAGCTGTTTAAATTTTGCCAGCATTTACCCTCTGGGCATCATCCTTATTCCCTTTCTATGCTTAAATGGACAAGACTGAACGACCTCAGTTCCAGGAAATGACACCCTGCTTCGTCCATACTGAACACTATAACCTCTTAAAAGAATCTGAACTAATCCTACCTTTGTCCTTCAATGCACTTAAGGAGTAGTAGGTACAATATTGTTCTCAACACATTCTTTCAAGTTTTTACAAGAAGATTTGTTTTGAAATAAGTTACAATTACATTCTTTTTCTTTGAAGTTTTATTTTTTAGGTTCACTATAGCCGAAGTTGAGGGTTCACTATAAACAAAAACTTTAATGTACATTTCTGATGTTGAGGGGAGAGACCAATGATTTAGGTTCACTATATCCAGAGTTGACTGTATTTTGTGTGCACAGGAGAGGGCAGCAACTGCATGAAGCGATGAACATGGCATGTATCAACAAGGATGAGAACTGTGGTGGCTCATTTATGATCTGAGAAATGTTCAACTGGCACACATTTGGACCTATGGTATGTCCAGATGAACCTCTGAACAGTCCACTCTACATGTCCATCCTTGCACTCCCCAGATCATTTATTCATGCAGTCTTGCACCCACTGGGCAATGGACTCTTGCAGCAGAACAAAGCACCTCTCCACAGAGTTGTGGTGACCAGAACATGGTTAGAAAAGCACTCTGTAGAAGTTCCTACTCTGGAATGGCCTCTCTATTCACTGGACTCAGATCTTCCAACCAGGAATGCAACAGAATTGCTGACAGCACAGCAATAAGCATGGGCGGAGATATCTGGGGAATGATTTCGTGATCTAGTGGACTCAATGTGTCGCTGTGTGACTACCCTGTTTTCGAGTGAAAGGTGGGCCTACCCGATAGGTGTCCCATGATTTCTGTACGCTTGGTGTGTATATAATAGATATTGGTTAGGAAAAATTTTGTGTATTTTGGGCAGAATTAAAAACTGGGTATGTTTAGCATACAGTATCATCATTTGTATCACCAACAGAAACAGGGAAGGAAAGTAGAACTGTCCATGGGAGTCACTGGTGCATGTGTCAACATAAAGTAGTAAATGAATTTATGGCACCTCTATTCATATTGTACTGCAGAAATTAACTTTTTTACGGGTCTTATAGAGGTTATTATTCAAAAAAGTTGGTGGTCAAATTTTTGAACTAAAGCCTAGTTCGTCATCAGGACTACGTCACTGGAGTAGTTGCTGCCACTCCACGAACTAGGCTTTAGTTCAATTTGACCACCAACTTTTTTGAATAATAACCTCTATAAGATCCGTAAAAAGTTAATTTTAAAGTAGTTGTTTTATTAGAGTAAAAAAATTAGGGACAGTGCCATAGTACATAGTTTAAGACTACCAATTGTGGTGAATGGAATTACTAGTGTGTTTTATTAGAGGTGGCTTTCAGTACATAATATAGCAATCCCAATGTCCCAGTGTGTATGTCTTCTGTGTGATCCAACATTATTAACACCAGCACAAAACTAGCTAGCTGGAATGGCAAAGAACCACAAATGGAGCTCCATTATGTTTATATAGTGGTTCAGTCTCGGATAGGGTGATGATGCCGAGCACCAGTTCCACTGCTCTGATGTTCACAGATGGCTTAAAGTTGAGTGGTGTCGTGGGATACTGTTACCTTCATTTTGCTTAATCTGTCTTATTACAGGCATGTACTGGCCTCTGAACTTCACATCTAACGTTTTAAGATAATTTAAATTGAATTTTAATCAATGAAGGAAGAAATATTCCTCATAATACATGGGAAATCGATAGAGTATTCACAGCAAACAATATAAATTCTTAATTTATTTGTACCACTTACTGGTCATCCATGTAATATCTCTCCAAAAACTTAAAAATTTAATCTCCCTGAAGCAGGAATCAAACCCACATCTCCCGATTTGAAGCATACTTGAATGGAAATCAGGAGATGCAGGTTCGACTCCTGCTCCAGGGCAATGAAATTTTCAAGTTTTCTGAGAGGTGTTACATGGATGACCAGTAAGTGGTACAAGCAAATTCAGAATTTATATTGTTTGTTTTGAATATTCTATTGAATTTGTTTGTTTTGCTGTGAATTGTACTAATTTAATCTCAATAATATCAATTTGTTAAAATCCTGCATTGGTGCAATTGTAAGAAATCTATTGCAACATTCAACCTATGACCACATGGTTGCCAGTTTCAATTCACATGATTATAAATACATTAAGCTATCTTTAAAACAGTTATTGTAATTTAGAAACATATACAATGGAACCTCAGTTATGTTTTTTTCTTTTATATGGAATTATTTTCTAGTCCTTATTTCACTGTAGTTTCTATTGCTCTTTCAGTTCAATTGTACATAATTCATTTATATAATTTTTGCAGTTATATGTTAAATTTTGAATTTCAAATTATCAAAAATGCACGGTTCTTGGATTCTTATACCTAACACGGTGTGTACAACTTTGAGGGAATCGAGAAAGCACCCTTTTTTTTTTTTCAGCCATGAAATAGATGATATGCAATTAAAATTTACTAAATAAAGTACACTTCTCTTTTTTTGTCTGAATTCAAGAACTTTGAGACAAGCAAAGATTAGTGGATATTTTGATTTACTCAGCAATAAATGCTGAATCAATTAGTGGACAAACTGCTTTGAAAAGAGCAATGCTTATACATAAAGGATGTGCAATAGGGGTGTTGAATATATTATAAAACAAAATTGTATTTGGATTAACTACCTGTATTACAAAGGTAAGGTTTTTTTTCTTGATACATTGAAAATATGAAATCATACATAATTTTTTAACCTAGATTTTATATTGAAATTAGAAAAAAATAATACTTTTCAAAACGGACATAAGCTTAAGGTAACAAACAAAGTATTCACGCATGTATGTCATACATTCTAAATTAACCTAAGCTAATTTTTTGGGGGGCGTTGAAAATTTTACAATAGTATTTAACATTTTGAAATATGTTTTATGCGTTTTTTATATTGATATATTTTTAAGGCCATCCTTTACAGTGGAACCTTGGTTATTCCTTTTTTCTATTCGCTCATCTTAACATAACACAAGGCTAAACTATATTAATTCAACATTTGTCGAAATCATTACGTGGTTTAAGAAATTATTAACTATATGTCAACAAAATAGTTTCCATATCATTTATTGTTTCGCACGTTACTAGAAATTTGAGCACGGGAAAACGTCAATATAATAAAAAAAAAAAATTTGTTTCAACTTGCTACTCATATTCCTTTTTGATGTCCCTTATGATAGTTTGTAATCTCATTATATGAAGATTACAAATTTATATGAAAAAATGTTTTTATATGTACAGCCACATGCATCATAAGTTGTCAAAGTCCTCCAATATGTAGAGATAATAGGTTTTAAATGATTAACATTATTCCACTTTTTTAACTCATGATTTAAGAAATTTATACATTAGAAAAAACTTTCGAATCTCTTGACCATGATGCGCTGAATCAGCAATAAGTCATATTGTTATCAAAGATGGCACAATTTTGTTTCTTGTGGTATCAGCTTCCAAGTTGAAATTCGATATTATAATTTCTTATTACAGATGATGGTTGCATGTTCCGTTTCCCGTGGCCCAATATCCCAAACGAGTTTCAATTCCATCTTTTTGGAATCATCTTCAGTGGGTTTTATGAGCTACTTCTCATACACGTTGTATCTCGGCCACTTACGTTGATTTTACTGGCGGCGTCCGACATTCCACGGCAGTTGTACTCTTGCACATGCTATTTTTTGTCGTGTTTTAATATAATTGGATGATATGAATTTCTGATTCTAAATTATTTGGTGTTGCCATTCGTTTGTTGAAAACAATTAATAAGGTCTCTTAATATATTTTTTTAGTGTTATTTTCTTTTTTGATAAAATATTTCCAAGCGTACGGTAGACTCATTGGATCATTATTATTACAATTTATTTCTTTAGTTTTTTCAATCATTACTGCTTCTGAGGTTAATATTTGATTTTTTGTTCTATGTGATGTTATTAATTTTGCTTCATACCAATCTGGATAAGCTTCATTTTCAATACAATGATTTATTAATGATGTTTTGTTTTCTTTTTTATTCCAATTGGATATATGTTCATTTAATCTGGTCTTAAATTTTCTTTTTGTACTTCCTATGTATACTTTATTTATTTCTATTTCTGTATAATATTTTGTTGGTATAGAATATACTCCGGCTTTGTCAAGCATTGATCTTCTTTCATTTCCTGTAGTTAATATAGTTTCGTTATCTATAACGGTTTCTGCTAATATCATTTTTTTCTTTAACGCATTCCTTCTTTAGGATATTTGTTATTGGAGGAATGTAGGGAATTTTACCCGCAAAATTTATTTCATTTTTTTGTTTATTTTCATTTAAAGATTTCTTTGTATTTTCAAGCATATCATCTATGATCTTTTTCTTGTATCCAAATTTCATAGCAGTTCTTTTTATCCAGTTAATATCTATCATTTCTTTGTTTTTATTACAGGAATGGGTTAATGCTCTTCTTATGTAGAATTGAAGTGCTGCTCTTTTATATTTCCATGGATGATTTGAATCAATCGGAATTATCGTTTGAGTAAAAGTTGGTTTTCAATATACTTCGTATTCAATCATATTATTTTTCCTGAATAAAGAAATGTCTAAATAATGTAGTTGTCTGTTAACTTCTTTTTCCATAGTAACTTGTATTGTTGGATAAAACAATATGATATAAAAATTTGACATCGAAGAAACTACACTTAACCCAACAGATACAATTCTAAGAAAAATGGCTTATATAAAAAACCATGGACATTTGCCTGATAATATTAAAAACAAAGCCATTCCGCCCGTTGGAGCATCTATTCCAAGCATATTCAGCAAAATCAAAACGCATAAAAAAGAAGAACCATTAAGACCAATAGTAAATAAAAAACGGCTCCAACTATTCTCCTTGAAAAAGAACTATTTAAACATTTAAAACAGTATTACTTTCAACATATTTATACAATTAACAACTCCATTGAAGTGATTAAAAAAGTTAAAGAACTAAAAACAACCGATTTCCTTATGATCAGTCTAGATATTGTTTCCGTATATCCAAATACTTCTGTTTATGAAGCAATTCAATTATTAGATCAGAAATTAAAAGATAAAAAAATACCTGAAGCACAAAGAATTAGTATTATCCAGGCATTGAAACTAGTAGCTGATAATAACTACTTCACATATAATAAAAAAATATACCGACAAAAACAAGGTGCACCAATGGGATCGCCAATTTCGGGACTTCTTGCTGAAATAATATTACAAGACATAGAAAATAAACTCTTTGAATCATTCAATCAAAAACAACTAATACTATACGTAAGATACGTTGACGATATCTTTATCTTCTGGAAACAATCTGAAAAAGAACTTGAAACATTTGTAAAAAAATACAATAGTTTTTATCCAACAATACAAGTTACTATGGAAAAAGAAGTTAACAGACTACACTATTTAGACATTTCTTTATTCAGGAAAAATAATATGATTGAATACAAAGTATATCGAAAACCAACTTTTACTCCAACAATAATTCCGATTGATTCAAATCATCCATGGACATTTTTTTTTTTTGATTGGAGGTTTAACGACCACCGTGAGCAACTCAATGGGCTATAAGCAGTCGCCCGTCCCTAATTTAGGGTCACTGGTTCCAGGGAAGGGAGAGAGCCAGTGCCGTAAGACAAACACAACATCCATGCCTCACCGGGATTCGAACCCGGACCCCTTTCGGACGAATGATCAGAGGCCAATGCCTTAGACCACTGCGCCACCGGGGCGGCATCCATGGCAATATAAAAGAGCAGCACTTCAATTCTACATAAGAAGAGCATTAACCCATTCCTGTAATAAAAACAAAGAAATGATAGAGATTAACTGGATAAAAAGAACTGCTATGAAATTTGGATACAAGAAAAAGATCATAGATGATATGCTTGAAAATACAAAGAAATCTTTAAATGAAAATAAACAAAAAAATGAAATAAAATTTGCGGATAAAATTCCCTACATTCCTCCAATAACAAATATCCTAAAGAAGGAATGCATTAAAGAAAAAATGATATTAGCAGAAACCGTTATAGATAACGAAACTATATTAACTACAGGAAATGAAAGAAGATCAATGCTTGACAAAGCCGGAGTATATTCTATACCAACAAAATATTATACAGAAATAGAAATAAATAAAGAATACATAGGAAGTACAAAAAGAAAATTTAAGACCAGATTAAATGAACATATATCCAATTGGAATAAAAAAGAAAACAAAACATCATTAATAAATCATTGTATTGAAAATGAAGCTTATCCAGATTGGTATGAAGCAAAATTAATAACATCACATAGAACAAAAAATCAAATATTAACCTCAGAAGCAGTAATGATTGAAAAAACTAAAGAAATAAATTGTAATAATAATGATCCAATAAGTCTACCGTACGCTTGGAAATATTTTATCAAAAAAGAAAATAACACTAAAAAAATATATTAAGAGACCTTATTAATTGTTTTCAACAAACGAATGGCAACACCAAATAATTTAGAATCAGAAATTCATATCATCCAATTATATTAAAACACGACAAAAAATAGCATGTGCAAGAGTACAACTGCCGTGGAATGTCGGACGCCGCCAGTAAAATCAACGTAAGTGGCCGAGATACAACGTGTATGAGAAGTAGCTCATAAAACCCACTGAAGATGATTCCAAAAAGATGGAATTGAAACTCGTTTGGGATATTGAGCCACGGGAAACGGAACATGCAACCATCATCTGTAATAAGAAATTATAATATCGAATTTCAACTTGGAAGCTGATACCACAAGAAACAAAATTGTGCCATCTTTGATAACGATATGACTTATTGCTGATTCAGCGCATCATGGTCAAGAGATTCGAAAGTTTTTCTAATGTATAAATTTCTTAAATCATGAGTTAAAAAAGTGGAATAATGTTAATCATTTAAAACCTATTATCTCTACATATTAGAGGACTTTGACAACTTATGATGCATATGGCTGTACATATAAAAACATTTTTTCATATAAATTTGTAATCTTCATATAATGAAATTATAAACTATCATAAGGAACATCAAAAAGGAATATGAGTAGCAAGTTGAAATAATTTTTTTTATTAGATTGACGTTTTCCTGTGCTCAAATTTCTAGTAACGTGCGAAACAGTAAATGGTATGGAAACTATTTTGTTGACATATAGTTAATAACAAGGCTAAACATTTTTTCAGACAAGCACGATTTTGTGAGCCATTATTTCACATCTTGGTCTTGGTTGTAAACACAGTGCCGACTGAAAATAAAGTTTGAGGTGCCAATGTCCTCCAACCTGGTCACCACAAAAGAACAAATTGAAAAATAGACCACTCCCTTCAAGCCAGACTATGTATCTTCATATTTCATTTCTGACTATGTATATTAATGAAATAATATATATACACTGCCGGACAATTGCTAAGGACGGATGACAATAGCAACGATAGCAACCATAAAATGGAAGGCAGGAAAATGTGGAAATTAGCATAAGTGCGGGATACAGTAAGACGTGTTGTGCGTATGCAAATTTTGGATTGCCGAACTTGTTCGTGACGTCGTAGCGCTGATAAGAGATATAAAGGATTTGACGCGTATTGACCGTTGTTGTTCAAACGCAAAGTTGAAAGGGAAAGAATCAATTGACGAACTTGCAATTTTCAGTATGTCTTCCCGACATCACCTAGATGATTTTACGCGTGGCCGTATTATTGGCAAGATTGAAGAAGGGCGAAAAATAACAGATGTTGCCAGGGAGTTCGACGTCAGCCACAGTGTTGTTTCAAGGCTTTGGAAATCATTTCAAACAAATGGAGAGTGTAGCAAACGTCACGGGGGAGGTCGTGTTCGCAGTACGACAATTGCAGAAGATCGGTACATATTGCTATCAACAAAAAGACACCGGCGCAGCACAGCAAGTGAGGTAGCAAATCAGTTTATGGCTGCTACTGACAAGCGGATCTCCCGAAAAACTATCGCCAGACGTTTGCATGAAGGAGGACTATACGCCCGCCGTCCTGTTGTGTGCATCCCATTGGCCAGACGTCACCGTACCGCCCGTTTGCAATGGTGCCATCAACATCGCAATTGGACTGATAACGACTGGTCTGGTGTCCTCTTCTCAGATGAGAGTAGATACAGTCTATCGTCTGATTGTCGACGATAACTGATCTGGCGTGATAGTGGTACTGCATATTCTCCAGCAAACATACAGGAAAGGGACCGATATCCGACATGTAATGTCATGGTATGGGCTGGCATCATGATCAATGGCCGTACGTCCCTCTATGTGCTTCCAACTGGGACTATGACTGGCCAACGATACATTAATGATGTTCTGCTACCTCATGTTCGCATGTTCCGTGGTGCTGTCGGTGATAGATTCATTTTCATGGACGACAACACAACATGTCATCGAACAGTCGCTGTCCAGGAGTGTCTTGAGAGCGAGGATATTCAACGCCTCGTATGGCCAGCACGTTCTCCAGATCTGAATTCCATTGAAAATGTGTGGGATGCTTTGGGGAGGAGTCTTGCTGGTCGCCAATGCCCTCCAATAAACAAGGACACCCTCATCCGTGCACTGACAGAGGAATGGGATAAATTACCCCAACAGCTGCTTGATAATGTTGTGCAAAGTATGACACGACGTGTGGAATCTTGCATCGCCCTCCATTGTGGCCATATCCCGTATTGACATCTTACGCCGGAACGCCTGCGGACGGTAATTGCATTTTTTTCACGTTTACGTATTCTGCTCAAAATGGCCTGTTTGTCCCTTGAACACGTTCCAAAGCCTTCTGGATTTCAGAGCACAATAAATTGTCTTTCTTGTAATGTCCTGGCATTCTGACATTATTTTATTTCACTTGGCATCCAACCACACTTACTTTTTTATGCGCTATATAGCCGTTTATGATCCGTCCTTAGCAATTGTCCAGCAGTGTATTATAAAGTTTGCTCTTTTATATTTGAAGTGTGAATGATGTTTGTATCTGGCAGATTCCACTACACGCCACAGTTTTTTTCAGCAGAGCTGCATGCTATGGTATATCTAGATACTTAACTTTGAGCATTTTGCACGCTTCATATCCGTGATGGAGATCGTTCTCCCATTGTGTAAGAAGCTTACATCACTCTTTATCAGAGGCTGGTTTTCAAGTCTATTTCTGCTGACTCACAGCTTTGTTGGGATCTGGGACAGTGAGTCAGCTGCTGCCAGGTCTGTTTCCTCACCAGTGATCACTGCCTTGCCACCAAACTATCAAGTTTATGCTCTGTTGTATGTTTTATAGACATAGCAGACTGTGGGACTAATAATTTGAAAATGCACTGCATTATATTAAACCAGTTCTTGGACTGTGGTTTTAAAGCACTCACCAGAACTATAGAGATAAAGTTGTACTTGCACATCTCTACTCTGCACATTGTTGTTGCAAATACCACTACCTGTTGTGTAGTGACACCGCCCCTTGTAGTTCTTCTCTACCATTCATATTTTGTGCATGTCATTGTTTTCATAACAAATGTGCTTGTTTTATACCTTAACTGACTATAGAAAGCAACTTCGAAACCTTGGGTCACGTAAATGAACAGTGTGACATGTCTTTTGTTATCTTTTTTTTTTTTTTTTTTTTAATGTCATATTGTCTTTCAGTTTGTGTAGTCCATTTTCTGTCAGCATGGTTCATACGAACAAGAACATGACAATACTTTGGCATTTTTGGATGTTTTGATTGTTAAAACAAAGGAGAATATGCAATTCAGAGTACATAGAAAATCTTCATATATCCCAGTACTTATACCATTTCAGTCATCGCATCCATTAACACATAAAAGAAATAGTGTTAAAACACTAATTAAAAGAAGTTTAACACACTCATCAATTGAACAGTATAGAAAAGAAGAAATTGAATATATTGAAAAAATTGCATATGATTTTGGATACCCTAAACAGGTATTAAAAAAATGGATTTATGAAGTAACTCAAGATTACAATAAGGTCAAGACAGATAAAAAACTTGTAAAATATGTAGGAGCAATACCATATATAGAAAATGTTTCAGCAGAAATTAATAAAGTTTGTGGCAAGTATGACATACAGGTAGGAAATCAGGTACTTACTGTAAAAAATTTAGTGATTAAAAATGAAAAAATTAGCCAATTAGATAGAGCAGGAATTTATGAAATCCCAATAAACCAGCAACCACCTGTGTCATATATAGGCAGCACCAAGAATAAATTAAAGTATAGATTGAACCAGCATATTAATAATTGGAATAAAAAAGAAGCTAAGACAGCATTGACCCAATACTGTATGGAAAATCAACAATGTCCAAGGTTTGAAGATATTAAAATTATTAAGAGCTGTAAAAACGAAAGGCAGTTAAGAATTGCAGAATCAGTGTTAATTGAAAAAAACAGATCAAGATTATGCAACATTAATGAGCCAAGTAACTTAAACGAACAATGGAAAGCCCTAATAAAAATTGAACAGCAGCATAGAAAGAAAGAGGGGAAAAAGAGCAGCAGGGACAATAGATGGCGCCAGAGACAATGATTCAGAGATAGCGACTGGGGCCCGTGCCTCGATGGCTCTGCTCACTTGAGCTGTGGTGGGCGGGTTAGACACACCTGCCTCCTGAAGACGACAGAGGCCTGTTGAAAGTACTAGAGGATTGGATGTGAGGGGCTGAATGAGTGTGACACTTGCAGTGGGAGTGGCAGGGGTTGTGAAACAGAAGGAGCAGTTTGATAATTACAGTTGACTAAGGTTTAACCACCTATGAATGTAAGGTTATGTACATAGTTTTTACTTGAATTGTATGAATGAGTAGTATGTGTGATTTTTTATGGAATTGACAAGCTTGATAGTAACATCTCATAAGGCTAAGGAAAAAAAATGCGATGTTTCACACCCGGAAGTAAGAAGCGTAAGCAAGATGTCTGTAAACCTTGGAAGCCCAGTTACATCACGATGATTGACGTGTTGGAAGTGTGTTGACATTGGAGGTTACCATGATCTTTAGGGTGAGTGATTGGTACTTTCTAATGGTTTTTTCATTTATTTCAAACAAGTTTGTAAAATCATGCAATGCATTGATTATGATACGCTTTTCTACATACCAGAAATCATAACTCAAGTTATGAGGCTGTGGAATAAATCTCGCTCCTGTGCCCTGACCCCATTTCGATGATATTAAACAGAACAGGTTCAGTATACCTCCGGAACAACATGATAAAGTTATGTCGCAATCGAAGCATTTTTACGTAAGTTGTGACGCATAAGGGTGATAGAATGGACCCCATTTCGCCCATTTTCAATAGGGTTCGTCCTCAGGTTGTCCCCTACCACATACTAAAATTTCATTGAAATCGAACCATTTTTACACAAGTTATTGTGTGAACAGACAGACAGACAGACGGACAAAACTGGAACATGTACGCTTCTTCAACCTATGGTTGGAAAGCATAAAAAACAGTAAAACAGAAGGGCAATTCAAAGTTAATAAGATTAACCAATGGGGGGAGGGCAGAGATAACAGGTAGGTCACTGAAGGTGTGCTCATCCTAGCTAAGTTTAATGGTTTTAACTTGCTAAATACCAGCCTACTGACCGAACACGCACACACATATGCTAATTTGGTTTTAAATAGTCCTTGAATTTATTTTGCTTGGAAGAGTGCGAACCTTGGTCAGCCTTTTATGCAGTTTCACTGTTTCTGTAACATGTTGCACATTTTTATTTATTTTTCCATTATCGTTCTCCTTTCCTTTCCACGAATAACTATGGTGCTTGGCACTCTATGGCCACCTAAGGCATTTGCACCACTAAACTCAACCAGTCAACTAGATGGGATGATAGTTGGGCATATATCTAAAATCGTGCACGTAAGATGCATATATAAGGATAAGCTTTGGAATGTGTGTGAAAACTAGTCATGGTATTTGAGCAAAGAATTGTTAATACTGAATTAGACCAAGTGAAAGAGTTCTTGCACTTGGAAAGCATGTTTGACAGAAGACAGATTAGGTGGTGAAATTTAATAAGGCTGCCCTGGTGAGCGAGTGGTCAGGGGCAAAGGTTTCTGGCTAGTTGGGTTTGAGTCCTAGATGAGGCATTTATCCTATGGTGGTGTTTTTCTCCCTTTCCTGGACCAGTAGCCCCAAATTAGAGACTGCTTACAGCCCTTTGAGTTGCTTATGGTGGCATTAAACTCTGATACAAAAATCATAATAACAGGCAAGTGAATTCAGATCTGAAAGGAGTAATAATAAGCTGTATAATGTTTCTACTTAGCCATGGATTCTTGAAAGTCCTTAAAAGAAAAAAACAGATTTTAAAGGTCCTAAAATTTTGTACAACTGAATTGTGTGGTCATTTTTGTTTATCAGGAATATTTTAGAAATAGTATCAGACCAATTGTGCACTTTCTCAATTTTATCCCAAAAATCAGCTAGTGGTGAAAACACTACAGCTTCTCCCGGCTTTGAAATTTTGGGATTGGAATATCAAATTAATGCTTGCGATGGTAACAACTTAGCACTCATCAATACAGGAAATGCTATTTTTAGTATCAACAGTAGAGTCTTCCACCTTGAAGGACAAGAACTGGTACCACCGCAGAATCTAAGAACTGGCAGACAGATGGCTAAAGATGGTGCAACACGATGGCCTATACTTTGAATGCTAATCAGCTTTCGTTGTAAAGGTATGTATGGACTATGGAGACAGGGTGATCCAAATATTGCAAAATTTTCGACTCATCCTTAGGATCAGTCAAATTCTTAGAATTTTGTTTGCAAATTGTATGTGTTTTGTTAACTAGGATATGCCTGTTTGATCTTTAATTGCCCAAACTAGAGCATGAAGTTCAAGGTGAAGTTCATCCCCACACCTAGCCTTCTCACATAGCGACCATATTGTTTGAGCAGGATTGAAGATCTACTCCAGATAGCAGAGAACACATCACTGGCTTGAAGAAAGAGGAGGATGGGCTTCACAGCTCAGCTGTTTCTCAAAACCAACCAACATTTCAAATGCACATTCAACCTGAATGTGTAGCTGGCTTAGGTGACCATCACTTAAACGTTCACTAATTCTTTAAAAACACTATCTTATTTTTTTAAAGAATTAGTATTTTTAGTCAACGTGATTAGGGTTACCCCCGAGTTGGCTGGGCATTAGGTTGAATGTTCATTTGTTTTGAGACATAGCAAAGGAGTATTACACATTTGGTTAAATAATTAAAGAGTACTATTTTCTCCAAGTGATGTGAAATTTTAACTCATAAATACAAATTTGAAATGTTTATTTTTTGGACAGAAAACTAGTCTTTTACATACACTTACTACTGTGACATACTGTGGTAGTAAATTTTATTTAAATACAAATGTCAATGATTTTTATATACAGTGTCTTCACTTTCATTAAATACTTATTTTGGCTCCAATAATAAGTTCATCATATGTTTTTCCACGACTGCTTGAACTGAAAAAAAAAAAAAGTAACTGCAGTGAATATGTAGTTTTTCTACATTAAAACAAATGGAATTCAGTTTTGGTAACACCACTGCAAATGTGTTTCCAATGTTAATAATCTTCCAGACACTGAAGTGCCAAAAAACTATGATACCTCTCTAATACCGCAATTGGATAACAGGAGCAATGCGATGGGCCATGGACTCCACAAGCTCTCGGTAGTACTGTGGAGACAGTACACACCCATGCTTCCTAAAGAGCGTCTCGCAATTCCGTAATATTCGCCGGTGGAGGATTGAACAGCATCCCAAATGTGTTTAATAAAACCAGTGAACAAGGGGCCAACTCCAGATGCCAAATTCTGTGGAATACGACCGTGGACATGTGTGATGGCACATTATTATATTGAAAGAGGTTGAATGACATGAACGGGCGCAAATGATCCCCAAGGATGGTTATGTAGCCTCCACTGGTTAGAGTAGTCTGCAGACGTACGAGGGGTCCTAATGCGTGCCTCCTGAAAACACCCCATGCCATAACAGGGCCACTGCGCTGTCCCTTGTAGGTATGCTGTCACACCTGGAGTCTGCCATCTAGCTGAAACAGTTGGTGCCATAATTGGTCTGACCAGGTTACACGTTCTCAGTCATCTTGTGTCCAATGGCGATGTTCCTGAACCCAGGCAAAGTGCGGTCTCGCGTCGTCGGGTCAGCAATGGCATCCGGGTGGGCTGTCGGCTTCGGAACCCCATAAAACACAGAGAATGTTGCACTGTCGGAATGCATTGCTGCAAATCTGGCATTATGATTTGCAGCAATGCGTGTCAGACGCCGCTGTCCACGGCTTTTCTAAGGCTACACTGGTCTCGCACTGTGGATGTTTGCCCCGAGTTTGTGTAGTACAGGTACACCTTTGAAATTATTGACCATGTAAATTAAAATTTTGTGGTAATTTCCGAGGTGGAGTGACCAATCTCAGGAGTGCCAACTATCATATCACATTTGAAATTGCTTAAATCCTGATAAGCTGCCATCTGAACTGTGAATGCTACTACTCGAGCTTGCGGAGATATCTGCTTCTATATATATGTTATTTGCAGACGATACCTTTTCTGCATGGGTGTGGTGGCATGTAATGGAAATGGTAGCACCCTTCTCAGTTTTTTTGGCACCTCAGTGTAAAAGCTACATAAGTCTAACCACTTATATAATTAGAAGTACATAATTTTATCAATCAATGTGAACACCCGCCACTTTGAGACCAAAAGAAAATTGCCAATATATGCATCAACAGAACTGATACATTCTGTCTTTGTATAAATAAAAAAAAAAGTCCCCTTAATGGCCTGAAGATCAAGCCTTCTTAGAGGTCTTAACCAATTAGAAGTTCCTGCAACTCCATTAATAAGTGAAAGTCTGATTCTTATGGTGGTAGATACATCATAAGCTCCAAAAAATGAAATAGTCCTGGATTATTTATTTATTTTTTGTAGTTATTACCCTTATTGCATGGGGGTGAGTATCAGAATGGATACAGGCCCAGAAATTTTGAGCCTAGGTCTGTTAGAACACTGTTCCCAGCCTGGGTTCAACATTTTTGCACACTTCTGTCATGTGAAAAGAAAATGCATATTGTTTTATTCCCATTTATGTTTTCATTATCAGTGCTTCCCAGATGTGACGCAAAGAAAACAAAATATGACCCCATTTAAATTCAGTAACGTGAAATAATTGACATTTATATTATGTCCTGGCACCTGTAAAACATCAGTTTGATTGCAGAAAAACTGGGAAGAATATACATACATTGCTAGACAAAATGTACAAATGTTGCTAATGAACAAAAATTTCTTATACTGTTCAATGAAATAATTATTTAAAACACTCCCATCCTTGAGTCAGTTCCAGGGTAAAAACATCATGGAGAGAAAATCTTACCTCGTAGTCTCTGAGGCTTTAATAACCTTGATCTTTCTCCTAACTTCCTGCTGAACTAAAAAAAAATCTGTTCATTTGCAGCACTGCTAACTGTTAAATTAATATGGTTTCATTCCACCAAGATAATAAATCTTGACGTCCACAGCATCATCTACCAATTCTTTAAACTTACTTGATGGTGTATTGTACATCTGCAGTGAATAGTTTAGTTATCATGGGCACCAATACAGATACTTCATAGAGCATATTTGTGAATGCACATTTTTCTTTCATTTTCCAATAAAATCTGTAGCAATTTGAAATCAGAAAAGGATACAATTTTATATAAATTACTAACTACTCCCTTAGGGTTCAACCATTTCTCACCACCACTACATTTTCTGAATCAAGTAACACCAGAGGAGTGTCATATATAAAGTGGGCTGCAAATCTCCCTCAAGGCAGTTAGTGACTTTTTTAAATAACAAAACATCACTGAACTGGTTGTTTGCAGATTCTAACAAGTTTTTGATAAACAGAAACAAAGTTCCTAATTTTTTTAGGTATACACAATTGATTTCAACTCTGGTAATGCTTCAGTTGCTTCGATGAAACTGTCACTGTACCCTGGTGAAAGTATCTTAATGCTGATATTACCTTGGCACTTTCACCACTAGTACAGAGCAATCAGTTCTCACATTTTAAAGGGATTTCAAAAGTTATGAATTTATGCATTCCTGTCTTTAATGTGCAAAAATGCCAAACAACAGCCATTTCTTAAGGTCCACATATTTTTGTTATTGTGCCATAAGCTTATACTATACATCACTTCATTCTGATCTTATAGGTTTCAGTTGAACTTGCGCTGTCTTTCAAAGCACATCATATCATCCCAAGAACATATTTTTAGTGCAGAGTTTTGCACAAGCTTTTTAAGCATCTTTTCTTTAAGCTTTTGTATGTCAGGTCTACTAGATCCAGTAAAGTACTTATACTTCATAAAATTTTCTTCACAATTACACAATTAATGCATTCCAAAGGATTAAAATTTGCACATGGATAAAAATAAAAAACTTTACAGCATGGCTTATTTAATATTTGCTAAAAAATTAACTATAAGTATATTAAAAATCAATCATTTCTTCTTTGTAATGTTAGCACCTGCTAATAGATGGTGCAACCTGTACACTGATGACATAAGTGGATAAACAAATACTTGATGCCTTATTACGGAATTAGAAATCAGCAGTACGTACAGTACTGCTGAACTCTTTTCAGTAAATTTATTTGAATCTATCCATACGATAGTGAAAATCCTTCAAATACGTGGCATCAGTAAATAAATAAATACATCGCTCTTTCCACATTCCAGAAACACATAGCAACCAAAAAATTGTTTTTCAGCCACCGCCGTGGAAATGAACCATGGGACTCTTGATATCTAGCCGAGCGCATTAACTTTGCACGGCGGCGGCTGTAAAACAATTTTTCAGTTGCTATGTGTTTCTGGAACGTGGAAAGAGCAATGTATTTATTCATACAATAGTCTTAAATGTTTACAATGATTTGAGCCAGGTAGATTAAATGTTCTAACAATAATTTAGCTAAAAATGTCAACAGAACTGTAGGTATGGCAGGTTTCTAATTCCAAAGTAAGCCATCAAACATTTGTTTGTCCACTGATGTCATCAATGTATAGGTTGCAACATTGTTGATATAATTATTTTTAAGTTTTAGCAAATATTAAGTATGCCATGCTATTATTTTTATTGATGTGCTAATTTTCATCCTTGAGAATACATTGTGAAGAAAATGTCTACAGAAGTTTTTAGGTGAGCCACCTTGAACATCACTCACTCCCACCATATTTATTTTTCTTTGTTGAAGTTCGTTTTTAGAAATAAGTCTCAAAGCCTGGTGTTGATCACTGTCTCCAATATTTGTTAAGGACTATTATGAGAAAAATTAACTTTCTGACAGCTGATAATATTATCCCCTGAAGGGAAGTCCTTTGGAAAGACACAGGCTTTTTGTAAAACAAGTGAACCAATCAGTCATAATTTCAGTAACTGAGGATGCCACTATGAAAGAAGAAAGACTGTTTGAATTGGCTCATTACATGATTTTACCTTATGACGAGAGTCACACTAAATTATTATCATGGTGCAAGTTAAATTCAAGCCAATGTGCAGAGCAGTGAACAAAATTTTCTGCTGGGAGATGTTTAATGAAAGAACTAATTTGAAGCCCGAGACTGTAGGCAGCATTTTGTTCCTTATAATTTACCAAGATTACTTTTGTGCTCATATTAATTTAGATATTTCTACATCATAATTCCCAAATCCATTTTCTATAAACTTGCAGAATTTACATTATGAAGAAAGTTATGTTAACTATATATTTTCTGTTGTGCACAGGTTTGTCAGTATACATGAAATGGGACCCTATAAAATGACTGCTGATACTGAATCCATTCATAGCGAAGACCAAATTTCCATGACAGTTAATGGACCTAAGGTTTAAGTTGGGCCGTAACAGAGAAAATGGCACCCTTAGCAATGGATTTAATTAGATTTTGAAATGAGCAACTTTTAGTCTAACCCCTATTCCTTTAGGATCACCTTAATAATGCTAATTTTAACATCTAAATCCTAGCTATAGCATTCTTCCTTTTAAGCACAGGAGCTGCTCTACCAATTCTGTTAAGATATGTGACATGGGTGCAATAATAAAACATATGTACATACATATCATTAACACTTTCACTGCTGTGCGATGCCGAATGGCGTCATACAATACTTAGCCCAGGTGCAGACGCCGCCATACGGTGTCGTAATTGTGGCTTCATATCATCATCATCATCATTGTCAACCATTATCAATCCACTGCTGGACGAAGGTCTCCCCAAGTTTCCTCCACAACGGTCTGTCTTGTGCCAGTCTCCTCCATGTCACCCCTGCATACTTTTGAATTTCATCCACCCATCTCCCATGTGGTCTTCTTCTGGGTCTTTTCCTGTCCCTTGGAATCCAATCTAAAATTTCGGCTGTCCATCGATGATCTGTCCTTCTGGCAGTATGTCCAGCCCATTGCCATTTCAGGGATTTAACTCTGATCACGATGTCTTCCACTCTTGTCATTTTTCGGATCCACGAGTTCATCTTCTTATCTCTCCTGGTTACACCAAGTATGCACCTCTCCATGCTGTTTTGAGTTGTCTGCAGCCTTTGTATGTCTCTTTTAGTTAAGGTCCACGTCTCTGCACCATACGTAAGCACTGGAAGGATGCATTGATCAAACACTTTTCTTTTAAGACATAATGGCATATTGCTCTTGAAAATTATGCTGTTTCTTCCAAAAGCTCTCCAGGCAAGTTTTGTACGCCGATTAATTTCTTCATCAATGTGACCCTCACTTGATATCTGCTGTCCAAGATAAACGTACGTGTCTGTTATCTCCAGCTTTTCTCCATCAATCGATAAATCTTCATTTCTTGTAAAAGCATTGAACATCACTTTTGTCTTCTGAAAGTTCATTTTTAATCCCACTTCTTTACTCTTGTCAGCAAGTTCCTGGATCATACTCTGCAGCTCTGATGGGGTAGTTGCAAAAATGACTACGTCATCAGCAAAACGAAGGTGGGTTAGATAATCTCCATTAATCTTTATCCCCTTGTTTTCCCAGCTCAGCGACTGAAAAACACCCTCCAATGTGGCATTAAAGAGCTTCGGAGATATGGTGTCACCTTGTCTCACTCCCTTTCCAATTTTTACGTGTGTTGTATTTTCAAACAGCCGAATCTTTGCACTTGCATTTTCATAGATGTTATTAATAATATTAATGTATGCATCTTCAATACCGCAGGTTTTCAGAGCCATTGTAACTGCTCATGGTTTCACCGAATCAAAGGCTTTTTCATAATCGATAAAAGCCATGCACAATGGAAGTTCATATTCTCTCGCTCTTTCAATTAGTTCTCTCAGTACGTGGATATGATCTATTGTGCTGTAGCCACTCCTGAATCCAGCTTGTTCTCTTGGTTGAGCCATGTCCAGTGTTACCTTCAAGCGGTGTGAAAGAACTTTAGTGAAGATTTTATAAACTACTGATAGGAGGCTGATAGGTCTGTAGTTTCCGAGATCCTCAATGTCACCTTTCTTATGTAGCAGGATCATTGTAGCGCTGTTCCAATCCTCAGGAATCTTTCCTTCATTAAGGCATCGAGTGAAAATTTGGGCGAGTACTGTTTCGATTTCTCCACTTGCTTCTTGTATGATGTCCACAGTAATTCCATCTTCTCCTGGAGCTTTTCCTCGCTTCATGTTCTTGATTGCATGTGCAACTTCTGCTGGAAGGACTGGAGGAACTCTGGTACTGGTATCTTTCATGATGTCTGGAGTGCATGTATCATCCCTTTCATAAAATTTGGAGTAGAAATCTTTCACTCTTGTCAAAATTTCAACTCTATTTCTTGTTACAGAACCATCTTCTTTTCTCAGTGCCATATAATCTGTTTTCTGCCCTTACTGAGATGTCCCTTTGCTATCTTTAGGCTTTGGTTGTTTTCAATTGCTTTCCTCACTAGTTCACAGTTGAATTTTCTTACGTCTTCAGTGATACTTTTTCTTACTGTCTTGCATAGCTCTATATATTCCACTTTGGAAGTCACATCTTCTTTAGTTGTCCTCATCTCTCTTCTTTTTTGCATCAACATTTTCGTTTTTCCTGATAATTTGTTTACATGCAACTTGTTCTTAGACCCAGCTAATTTTGTTGCTGTTTCCATAAGAGCTTTGGTTACTTTTCTGTTAACTTCAGAGATGTCCACTTCTTTCGATGTTAGGCCTTCTAAAGCAGAGAACCTGTTCTTCAGTTCCAACTTGAAGGTATTATGGTGTTTTTTAAGGTTGGTTATGTCAGTAGATTTTGTTTGTCTTATGAGCTTGCCACGTTCAAGTTTAGTGTTGAGGTGCATCTTACATCTCACCAATCTATGGTCACTACCTGTGTTGAACTTGTTTAGCACACTGCAGTCTTCTATGACGAATTTTTTGTTACACATAATAAAATCAATTTCACTTGTCGTCCCATTTGGATGTCTCCATGTCCATTTCCTGTGTGGCTTTTTCTTGAAGAAGGAGTTCAAGATGAAAAACCCTTCTGCCTCTGCAAACTCAACGAGAGTATTTCCACGCTGGTTTCTGTTGCCGTGACCGAATTTACCTACTGAAGTTTCATTCTGTTGCCGTTGCCCTATTTTTGCATTGAAATCTCCCATAATTATTTTCAAGTGCTGCTTACCTTTATTATTTAGATGACAAATTTCCTCATAAAATTCTTCAATTTCTTCTTCAGGATGACTTGTGGTGGGTGCATAAGTTTGAATAATCTGAGCCTGGTATCTTTTCGAGAGTTGGATAACAAGTCGTGCAGCTCTGTCAGAGGAACTTTCAACTTCTACAACTTTATCCTTCAGTTTCTTGTTTATTATAAATCCAACACCACTAGTTCTGCCAGTATCTGTCCCACGATAGTAGAAGAGATGTCCACTTTTCAGTTCGATGAGATCTTCTCCTTTTCTCCTTACCTCACTTAGCCCCACGATGTCCCACTTGATCCTTTGTAGTTCCTCTTCCAATTCAAGAAGCCTTGAATCAGAAGATAGGGAGCGTCCATTATACATAGCCAAGGTCAGCATCAGATGGCAGCCTAGTCCGGTCCTCCGGGGATTCTTAGCACCCTCTGCCTTCATGTCACACTGGCCGCTGCCTTGGCCAGGTACATTCCAGCTGCCGGAGACTGAGGGCCAAGATTTAAGTTGTGGAATCATTTTGGAGGGGTTTGGCCATAACTCACCACGCTGGCCAAGCGGGTTGGTGAGTGTGGGATAGAATTTCCTCTAATCCCGATGGTATAGTTATACCGCTATTGGCGGTCGTCAGAGCCCCTTTAGTGGGAACAGGATGCACCACGAGAAGGCGGGGTTGACATTTGTCAAGGAGAGGCTGTGATGTTACGCATCACCTGACCTTACATCCCTTATATATGGGATATATGGCTTCATATATCCCTTCCTAAATCCTTCAGCACTTGAAGAGAGGTATCTGTTTTATTACTGGCACTGAGAATGAGTATCTAACTGTTTAAAAATGACCGCAGTTTGGGGATAGCGGATTTTTTTCCACATGGTTTAGAGGGAAGAGAAAGAAAGTGGACTCCCCATTGACTTACACAGCGTGCGCTTTTCACTGCAATGTTTATTTTCCTTTGAACATCACTGGTTTTGCAGTGAAGTGAACTATCAATAAATAAATGCTTGAGTGGCAATAAAAAGCATTTGCTGCTTACAGTTCATACGTAAGAGGGTGGCCTACTGAGGGCGCTAAAGGAATTTCAAGGAAACCCACATTGACTTCAGTGCTTAGTTTTGTGGAAACAATGGATATATTTAGACAGGCTATCGCCAGTCCCTCTCAACCAAAAGTTCATCAGCGGGCACGTCCTGCTGTGGAAATAGCTGATCCCGATAATTTGTCATCATATGCAGAAATGTATTCTTCTAGAAGCTGTAGTATGAATAGTAGTAAAAGTGAAAATGAGGAATGCAACATTCTCTCTCATACTCCACCTTGATTTCAGCTACTCGTCAATGTGATGTTCCTGACGTCATGAAAATGTTCACTAGTGTACTAGGACTGAAAATTAATGACAGGTATTGAACCAATTGAATTTTTCAATCTTTTTGCGACTGAAGAATTTTACAATTTATTGGTTACCGTCTACAGGATATGCACGTCTATATCATATTCATATTCCCACACTCACCATTGTCTATATCTATATCATATTCCCACACTCACCATTGTCTATATCTATATCATATTCCCACACTCACCATAGTCTATAACTATATCATATTCCCACACTCACCATTGTCTATATCTATATCATATTCCCACACTCGCCATTGTCTATATCTATATCATATTCCCACACTCACCAACCCGCTTGGCCAGCGTGGTGAGTTATGGCCAAACCCTCTCCAAAATGACTCCACACCTTAAATCTTGGTCCTCAGTCTCCGGCACCTGGAATGCACCTGGCCAAGGCAGCGGCCAGTGCGACATGAAGGCAGAGGGTGCTAAGAATCCCCGGAAGACCAGACTAGGCTGCCATCTGATGCTGGCCTTGGCTACATATAATGGACGCTCCCTATCTTCTGATTCAAGGCTTCTTGAATTGGAAGAGGAACTACAAAGGATCAAGTGGGACATCGTCGGGCTAAGTGAGGTAAGGAGAAAAGGAGAAGATCTCATTGAACTGAAAAGTGGACATCTCTTCTACTATCAAGGGACAGATACTGGCAGAACTAGTGGTGTTGGATTTACAATAAACAAGAAACTGAAGGATAACGTTGTAGAAGTTGAAAGTTCCTCTGACAGAGCTGCACGACTCGTTATCCAACTCTCGAGAAGATACCAGGCTCAGATTATTCCAGCTTATGCACCCACCACAAGTCATCCTGAAGAAAAAATTGAAGAATTTTATGAGGAAATTGATGAAGAAATTAATCGGCGTACAAAACTTGCCTGGAGAGCTTTTGGAAGAAACAGCATAATTTTCAAGAGCAATATGCCATTATGTCTTAAAAGAAAAGTGTTTGATCAATGCATCCTTCCAGTGCTTACGTATGGAGCAGAGACGTGGACCTTAACTAAAAGAGACATACAAAGGCTGCAGACAACTCAAAAAAGTATGGAGAGGTGCATGCTTGGTGTAACCAGGAGAGATAAGAAGAGGAACTCGTGGGTCCGAAAAATGACAAGAGTGGAAGACATTATGATCAGAGTTAAATCCCTGAAATGGCAATGGGCTGGACATACTGCCAGAAGGACAGACCATCGATGGACAGCCGAAATTTTAGATTGGATTCCAAGGAACAGGAAAAGACCCAGAAGAAGACCACATGGGAGATGGGTAGATGAAATTCGAAAGTATGCGGGAGTGACATGGAGGAGACTGGCACAAGACAGACCGTTGTGGAGGAAACTTGGGGAGACCTTCGTCCAGCAGTGGATTGATAATGGTTGACGATGATGATGATGATGATATCATATTCATTACATAGCAATGAATATGCTGTAGACCTGTTTATATCCTTGAAGTTACCGAAGGTTATATTACAAATATCAGTTATGAATAAATGTTCTCGTATTTCAGAATAGCAGAGTCGTGCAAAGGGGTCTGGTTCATTTGCCTGACGTTTACTTCACTGAAGGGTCACTTGACCGAAAATCTTTTCACCGAAAAGATTGGTTCACCAAAAGATCACTTGATCGAAACGTTCATTTCACCGAAGGGTCACTTGATCGAAAGGTACATTTCACCGAAGGGTCACTTGATCGAAAAGTTCATTTCACCGAAAGATCTCTTTACCTAAAAGTTCATTTCACCGTAAAGTCATTTTATCGAAAACTTTGGATTTCATTACAGGATCTGTTGAAGCATGGTGCCAGTTTGGAAGACAGACCACACCGAAATGTTAGGGGATCATACTCAAATTGCACTTTTGATTTCTCCGCGTCACATAGAACACAAAGATTTAGTTTTAAAACAAAAATAATAAATTTTAAGTCTCTATGCCTTGGCTTAGGCCTTTTTAGAAAATTTTAAACGTGCGTGCTCATGTTCATATAGGGTTTACATAAAAAGTCAAGTTAATGATGTTGCACATTTATTCAGACAAAAATAATTAATTTTAGGGACCTAGGCCTCGGCTTAGGCCTTTTTAGAAAATTTCAATTGTGCGTGCTCATGTTCATAAGGTTTACATAAAAACTCAAGTTAGTAATGTTGCAAATTTATTCAGGCACAAAGAATCAACTTTAGGGACCTAGGCCTCCGCTTAGGCCTTTTCAGCGAATTTTAATTTCTTATATTCATAAGCTTTACGTAACAAGCCATGTTAATAGTGTTGCGCTTTTGCTCGAACACAATTTGATAAAAAGGCCCAGATCTAGGCCTTATAAATAATGTTATATTTCAAAAAACCTACTCATGGAGAGGTGTTTCATAGAAATTAAAAGTGCATTTTTTATACAATCCCATAATGTTTAGGTGGCCAGTTTTTCAAAAACCCGCACCACTTTCCAAGAGATCTCCAACAACAAAATTCTAAGTTTTCGATAAACTGACCGTTCGGTGAAATGATCTTTCCATATAATGAATTTTTAGGTAAAGTAATCTTTCGGTGAAATGAACTTTTTGATCAAATGTCCTTTCGATGAAATGAACTTTTAAGGTGAAGTGACCTTTTCGGTCAAGTGATTTTCGCCAAAGTGATTTTCGGTCAAGTGATTTTTCGATCAAGTGAATGATACCCCGTGCAAAACTATGAGATCCGAACACGTCTAGGTTGATCCAAATGCATAGAAGCTCATCCTTGGTGTCATGTGACGCCTTGCACCGTCTCGGCAGATTTACCCGGATTTCTTACCGGCACTGTGTGCTTGCCGCTAAAATAGCATAGTGGCAACGAACGTGTTAAGCTGTTCTTCAAGATTCAGAGGTTAGCTCCTCAAAGAAAGTCCATCTGCCAGAGTAACATTTAACTGACGGAAATAGATTTTACTTACTGCTGATGTATCAAATGTCTCCATACAGCTAGAGCTTCACCAATATATCCATCGCGTGTATCACACAAGAACTTTAGTACTTCCTCCTGGCATTCCTGAATCTGATCCTCCCATGATTTCCTTAGCCTTCCTCCACCTTTCTTTCCTGCCACTTGGGCTGAAGAAGTTCTATTAGTAAGCATCCATCCACTTATTCTTTCAACATGGCCGAACCCCCTTAAAATATTGGTTTGCACCTCACATTACACATCTTCATTCCTTACGTGATCAGAGTGTGTCTTGCCACAAACCCCTGTTAAGTAATGCATCTCCTCCGCACACAGACTGCTCCCTATGCTTCTTCTGCAGTACCCAGGTTTCTCTGCCGCACATCAGAGTAGGAACAATTACAATTTCATATACAGCCATTTGAAAGTATAATTGCCCCTACTCTGATGTATGGCAGTGAAACTTTGGTACTGCAAAACAGGCACAGAGATGTCTGTGTGCTGGAGAGTAAAATATCAAATAAAGCACTGTACATGAAATGAACTGATAAACAACATCAACGTGTTTATCAATTCACAGCAGAAAAACAAGCACTCAGTCACTCGAGTGAACAGTATCCTGCATTCTTTTCTCACGTAGTACTCAGGGAGTCATACCAGGAAAAAAAGATTAAAAACTATTGCTGCATTAAGTAAAATTAATAATAATTTTGTTAAAATAAAGATTATTTACCCTGGGAATGCTTCTGTGGCAATATAAGCACATTCTTTGTAACATTCTTACACATTAAGAAACAAGTACAACAAAAAAGTAAAAAAAATCTGTCAATTTCTTCAGGTTTCAGTTGGGCCAGGTTGAGTTTAAGTGATTTCGGGTCAAAATTTTCAGGGCTGTGTAGGCCTCTAACCCACAATATCATCTTTCAAGTAATGAGATTAGATCTTGGGGTATCAACTGGCAGTGTGAGGAACAATTATTCACAACATTTAAAGCTCTCCAAGATCTGTATCAGATGGGTACCCCCACAAACACAAAACAGCAAAAAAAAAAAAAATTATGCAAGGAGATGCAGACTATGTATTTCTACCCAATAGCACCAAATGGTTAGCAAAATGTGTCACAGGTGATGAGATGTGTTTTATTTTATTATAGAAAGAGTGACAACTATGTATAAGTTATAGAAGGTGGACTGCTTCTCCAGATCCTCTGATGACAAACTCACTCAAGAGAAAGAGGTTCACAATTTATTCTCAAGGAGTGGCATCTGTTGACACTTATGATAAAAAGTAGCTAACACCACACCAATACTATTTTGCCCAAAATGATTAAGGAGATGAAGAAGCAGCATCCAACAACAGGTGTGTCAAGATCTCTATTTCATGACAATGCAAGTCCTCATGAAATCCTAGTTACAGCCTAACTGGAGCAGGACAAAATCAAACAGGAACTTGCTTAGCAGCCTTTCTTAAGGTGTAAGAAAGGCTGCATTCACTTACAGTTGCAGAGTATTCCCCAACAGGAGTACTACCAAGTGCTTCAAAATTGGGGTAGGTATCTGCAACTTTGTATAGATGCTGGAGGGGAGTACTTTGAAGGACAGTAAAAGTTTTATTGAGGTTAGTGCAATGGTTTTCATTCAAGAACTTTCTGAACACCCTACATACCAGCAGTCACTGTGTCACACCCTGATAGAGGCATAACTTTGAAGAAACTGTAATGGTAATTCTTTCAGCACTTTCCACACGAGCAAAGGTAATAAGTAGGGCATGGATTTTTATGACCTAAAAATGTCAAAAATATGGAAGTATGTATGACCTTAAAGTCGTTTAAATATAACCAATTAAACCGAAAATATGACTTCATAAATTTTATGAAATTATCACCCAATTTTTAAAACTCAGTGCTTATACACATATAGATTGTATTTTTTAACTGAAATATTTATTCTTCATTACTTCTACATACTTAGAACTTCATCACTTCTATTTAATTAAACAATTAGTACATATCAGTGCAAGACTGTTAGAGTTGAAGGAATCAAATGAACATTTTGAGAGTAAAATAATGGCCATACCTGGATTAGTTTTCGTCGATAATAGAATTGCGCTGGATGATTACGTGCATCTTCAGGTTATCAAACTCTAAACTCCTTCTGTTGCTTGTTAGTATGTTCTTGTACCTAGAGAAATTCTGTTCGACATCACAAGAGGTTACAGGGGCACATTTGAATAACACCAACTCATCTGGAGAAAATTCTGGCTTGAAGTTATCAAATTTTGCTTCACTTCCACAAAGAATGTCACTTATTTTGCAGTGTTGAATAACCCAGATTAGATTGCAGCACTCTTTGCAGTTTGTCACTAACTTTTTCAGCTACTTTCCCCTTTGCTTGTTTTAAATCACCCACAGTTTCTTTCACAATTTTTAGCTCATCGCTAAGTTTCATTCCTACAGTTTCAAGGCGAGTGATTGCACTAGATATTCCACTGAAGTTACATTTTATATATGCCAAGTTTCCAGCCAAGGTATCACAAAAGGAATTTTGCACAATTTTGATGGAAGAAGAATCACAACAGTCAAATTCTTTAACTGTCCTGTCTAAGGACTACGCAATTTGTGCAATAATACAAAGCCTCATCCAGCCAGGTCCCCCACCACATTAGGACAGCTTGGGGAGGAAATGAAAAGTAAGAGCAATTTCTTTTAACTTCTGCACGTAAAGCGGAGATTTTATAAAAAAAATTTCCCCATTTGAAATTAGCTTATCTACATCAGGATAGTTGCTTCGAATCTCTTCGGCCACTGTGTAAACAATGTGCAAGGCATGTGATATGGACCATTTTTGGATAAAGTAGTTCCAGTCCCTTTGCTGCCTTTAGTCATGTATGGAGCTGCATATGTTACAAACAAGAGGATGTTTTCTCTTTGTATACCATCTGGCCAGAGTAATTCCATTGAATCGTCGAAGAGCATAGCAATAGTGGAATTGTTTACTTTTTGCAGACTTTCGCAAGTTAGAAAAAATATTTCACCAGGCTTGTCACATTTCAGAGTGCCAATAATAACATTAGCTATGTATCTTCCGTCTGCAACACTTGTTTCGTCTATTGAAACCCATATCTTATTGTTGGCAACAGCAGATCTTCTCTCACCTAAATCATCTTCATAGCAGGCAAGGATATAGTTTTTCCTAAGAGTTGATTCATTTGGAATTGGATGACTGGTTTACATCTCCAAAAATCTCTGAGGCTACCACTACTTAATTTCCTTAAGGAAATATTAGAAGTAATCATCATTTTACAGAGGTCCTTACAATAATCTGACCGTGTATTTGACGAACCTGCAGTTGATGTCTCAAAAAGGAGACGCTGCCTGTTCTCAGCAGAGGGAAATCTTGCTAAACACCTCTGATGTTTCGTGGTAGCACAGTGGTGTTGGACATTAAAACGCTTTTGGGCTGATACCTTGACTTCACACAATTTACAAAAGAAAATATCACCATCGCTACTGAAAATCCGCTCCCCAAACTCTTGAACAAAACGCTGTAATTTCACACTCATCGAACACCCGCTTTTGGACATGTTGAGATCAAACTGAAGTTGAGATCAGAGTTTTACTTTTAGCTTGGATATAGTAAACAAAAATAAAAGAGAATTAAGCTCCGATTTAAAAGTATTTGTGAAGACACCACCGCTCTAGGCATGTTTCGGTGGTTGGCAAGATGCCAATAAAATAATCCAAACAAGACACTTTGTTTCATGACAACTTCCCAACAGGGAAGTCCGGCCATTCAAAATGCTTCAGTTACGAGTCACGGAGTCCTTATGACGTCATTTTGCATTTGCGTAGCCAATGATTGGCTAAAATATGACAAAATATACCGTTTATTACGAAATTAGTCAAAAATATGACCTAACATTTTCAAAAGATCAAAATATGATGTCATAGAAATCTGTACCCTAGTAATATGATTTTAACATGCTATAATTAAATAAAGAGATTAGAAACTCAGAAGTACTTTCAACCTGACTGAGGTTTTGATCACCTGTAAACAAATGGAGCAAGATGGCAAGATTTTCATTTTGGTTGTTGCCAAACAATAGGAGAGACTTCAAATAATGAGGATAAAATACAGACAGTCTTGTATTGTTCTCAGTATTTGTCCAGCAGTGCCCCTTTGGACAAATACTGAGAAAATCACTCCTTTCATTAACAAAAGGGCTTTACATTTTCGTGACAGCATTGAAATTCACTCACGAATGATGAAATTTGCGCACCAAGAAGGAAGCATCGGATTAAACTGAAATTTTATGGACGTAATGAAACAGATAAATGATACACACGATGGCAAAAACAGAGCTACAGGACAATTACAGAGAGATCTGTGGCACGCAATCTAGTCATTTTCAATAGCGCATCGCACCGCCTCGTGCGGCAATACATGCTGCAATACAGTCCGGCATAGAGGCAAACAGATGCCTGATGTTGTCTTGCGGTAGACTGGCCTACACGTGTTGGACGGTGTGCTCCAAATCCCGGATAGTGCGGCATGGTGGCAGCCAACGTTTCAACTGATCCCACACATGCTCAATAGGGGACATGTCCGAGGAGCGGGCAGGCTATGGAAGTGTCTGGGCATGACACAGCCAGTCCTGGGAAACCTGGCCGTGCGTGGGCAGGCGTTATCCTGCTGGTATAGCGCACCTGGAATCCCGGCCAGGAATGGGAGCACGTGGGGCCGTAGGATTTTCATCCATATACCGCTGGCCCATCAATGATCCACGTACCACTACTAGAGCTGTTCGACTATCATAGGCAATGGCTCCCCAGACCATAATGCCTGCAGTGGGGGAAGTATGGCGCTCGATAGTGAGGTTGGGGTTGTGCCGTTGGCCCGGGGACCTCCACACCCGGACGCAATGATCATCTGTCCCCAAAACGAAGCGGCACTTATCGCTAAACACATGTTGCCAGTCTGTGGTGTTCCACATCGCTGTAGCCTGGCACCACTCCACACAGAGCCAGCAATGTTCCGGTGTTAATGGCAGCAGATATAAGGGGCGCTAGGATCACAGACTGATTCACTTCCATTAGGCATCAGGAAATGCTTTGTGGGCACACAGAGCCAGCAATGTTCCGGTGCTAATAGCAGCAGACATAAGGGGCGCTAGGATCACAGCCTGATTCACTTCCATTAGGCATCAGGAAATGCTTTGTGGGCACACAGAGCCAGCAATGTTCCGGTGTTAATGGCAGCAGACATAAGGAGCGCTAGGATCACAGCCTGATTCACTTCCATGAGGCATCAGGAAATGCTTTGTGGGCACACAGAGCCAGCAATGTTCCGGTGTTAATGGCAGCAGACATAAGGAGCGCTAGGATCACAGCCTGATTCACTTCCATGAGGCATCAGGAAATGCTTTGTGGGCACACAGAGCCAGCAATGTTCCGGTGTTAATGGCAGCAGACATAAGGAGCGCTAGGATCACAGCCTGATTCACTTCCATTAGGCATCAGGAAATGCTTTGTGGGCACACAGAGCCAGCAATGTTCCGGTGTTAATGGCAGCAGACATAAGGAGCGCTAGGATCACAGCCTGATTCACTTCCATGAGGCATCAGGAAATGCTTTGTGGGCACACAGAGCCAGCAATGTTCCGGTGTTAATGGCAGCAGACATAAGGAGCGCTAGGATCACAGCCTGATTCACTTCCATGAGGCATCAGGAAATGCTTTGTGGGCACACAGAGCCAGCAATGTTCCGGTGTTAATGGCAGCAGACATAAGGAGCGCTAGGATCACAGCCTGATTCACTTCCATGAGGCATCAGGAAATGCTTTGTGGGCACACAGAGCCAGCAATGTTCCGGTGTTAATGGCAGCAGACATAAGGAGCGCTAGGATCACAGCCTGATTCACTTCCATGAGGCATCAGGAAATGCTTTGTGGGCACACAGAGCCAGCAATGTTCCGGTGTTAATGGCAGCAGACATAAGGAGCGCTAGGATCACAGCCTGATTCACTTCCATTAGGCATCAGGAAATGCTTTGTGGGCACACAGGAGCCGCTACATCTGCCTGTATAGTGGAATGGGTCCCTGTGGGATCCATTTGTGCCTCGCGCATGATCCTCTCAACAGGTGGTCCTCTTGGTCCATCCGGAGCCACTCCATGTGGCAGTGCCATCACATGTCCACTGCTCCCAACATAGTTGGACGGTATGGTCAGAATTATCCACAAGGCAGGTTATACGGCGCGGCGACCACCCTGCGGTTTTCAGCCCACCTATCTCAAAGTCCGTAAGTTGTGTAAATCTATGTCTCTGGCATCTACCCAGCATTCTTGTCACTCTACTCTTGCTTGCACCAGCCGGTGGTTTTTGCTTTCATGTGGCATCAACTATACATCGGTTTATAAGGCTGCCAGTTCGTGCTTGCCACGCCACCACAGGGTGTGCGGTCATGCGCACTCTCCCCAAACGTGAATCATTTGCATACCAGCACACACTCTAGCTATTTGCAAAGTTTTGCGGTTGTAGCATGCTTTCTTCTTGGTGCACAAATTTCATTGTCCATGAGTATACTTCAACAAATTGCAGTACTGACAATCCACATTTTATCCCCATCATTTGGAAGTCTCTCTTATCATTTGGCAACAACCAAAATGAAGAACTTGGAAATGAAACTCTGGCAACCGGTCTCACTTCGTTTGTTTACACGTAATCAAGACCTCAAGGAGGTTGAAAGTACTTCTGAGTTTCTAATTTCTTTACGTAACTATAGTGTGTTAAAATCTTATTAACTACATTTATTTGTTACATAAGAATTAAATTCCTCGTATCCTTCATGAGAATTAGAGCTTTGGAGAGACAGTTCATTCTTAATGCTGAATTAACAGCTACAAGGCTAAAAAATCTAGAACCAAAGGAAAACACACTCAAGTAGCAGAAAACTGATTAGAATAAAGGCAATTGTACTAATTGGAGCTACATAAATACAGTATCGAACTGATTATCCAGATTCCTAAAAACTGGACCTTTTTGTATAATTTAAACTTTTGCGATATTTTTTGACCTTGAGGTCCAGGTGTTCCATGCCGAAACTCAGCCTTGTGTTTCAGTCATCACCAGCTGACCTTTTTTCGTATGTACAAAAACAACATTCTAGAACAATTCAAGATACATTTTCCTTTCCCACCGTTTGAGGCAGACATCCAACTTTACCCTCCACCCTCCCTCCCTCCCTATTTTCCCCCCAAAGAAACAGTCAGCAGAAACCCAAAGCCTTTTCCCAGAATAACGGAGGCATTATTGTCAGTCAGAGCGTGCGCCAAAGTCCAGTTTCTTCAAGAGAAAAGAGAAGCGTTTCCCTTTTCAGCTAATGACATCGCTATTCTTCCTTGCGCTAGTGATTGCTTTTGGAAGAAAGCCAAAAAAATCTTCACCACACTATTCGTTGATCATTGGTGTGACATCATAGGCTGGTCCAGAATATTCGCGACTTGCCTGTGAAGAGAAGAAGAAAGAGTACGGAGACCCACTTCATTTTGGAAAATTAGGCCAATCACTTTGTTTCATTGGTCGGTGCTCTGTGGTTTATGTTTATTCCGCGATGCTGCAAAAATCTTGCATGTAATGTCAAAAAGGCCAGGAGATCAGGATGCATGAGTTCATCCTTGTTGTACAATGCGCGATCGGAAGCGGGGCAGAGTCTACCTCATATTTACGTGAACGATACAGCTTTTTATCGGAGAAATAGTGGCAGCGACTTGGGGGGGGGGTTAAATGGTTCTGAAAACCGGAAAAATCCGGAAACTGGACTGCTGCTGGCCTAGATCTGTCCAGATAATCGGTTTGATACTGTATCTAACATTTGCAAATACATAATATGGCATAAATTAATTGAAAAGAAGTTTTCATGGTAACTGAATTGCATTAAAATTTTCAACACTTGTGTTCAGAACAGTAACACAAGAAAAAAAAAGTTTACCTTGTTTACATCGCTTGCTGATAGCAATATCATACACAGTCTCAAATGTGTCATTTTCTAGAGTCATATCAGCTCCAGATGTCAACAGTTCATGGACACAAACAGCATGGTTGTTATATGCTGCATACATAAGGGCTGTGTTACCATCCTAACAAAAAAGAAAACAAGATTTCAGTGGCAAAATATAGATGTCATTTTTAACAGGATGTAAGATTAGAACATGAAATTACCATTCTCTTGTGGTTATAAGAGGGAAAAACCTCTTCACAGTGCAGTTTTACCGACACATTCTTTCTCAATTTGGTAGCATTTTAAAACCCTCATGAAGTAAGAAAGATGACACCGAATTTTAAGTTGCAAGTCTTTTGAATCTTTTCCGACATGAATAAGATTTATCAAAATTATTCAAAGTCAATAGAACTGGTTAGAATTTAAAAAAAAAAAAAAGACAAAAAAAAACAAAAAAAAACGGATTTCTGCAATCGATAAAACATCCAGAAATAGAAACAGCTACTTACTTCCACCAGTGGCTAAAAAGTACGTTATGAAAATTAACAAATGGCACACAAAAAGTTTCTCATGCAGAAGGAAGGTATCGGAGAAAAACAGATTTTCAAATTGAACAGTTACAAGAAGAAATATAGGATACATGATATACTTCCTAGCAGAAGAGCTTTGCATAATGAAAAAGTTAAAAGTATGCAAAAAGTATTCTTCATAGCAAGAACTATGCCAAGAAAAAAGAACTTTTCAAATACACTGGCGGAAAGAGAAAAAAGAACACCAAGAAGGAGACGTCTGATACCAATGAAATTTATACAGCATAATAACAGAATACAGAGGATAACGTGATCAAAACATTATGGCAAAATACAGCTGTATTTGCTGGTAAACTGAAAAATAACATTTTCATGTAACATGGTTAGTACGAGGTTGAACCGCCATGAACTGCGTCACATTGTGCAATTCTGGCATGGAGTCTGTTGTACAGATGCTGGATTAAATTTGGGGTATTGAGTTCCAAGCATCCTCCACCAGGACGCGTAAATCGATGATGGTCGTGGCTGGCCGTGGAGACCGGATAAGTCGTTGTCCCATAAAATCCCACACGTGCTCAATGGGGGACAAATCCGGTGAACGTGCAAGCCATGGAAGTTGTCTCACACCCTGAAGTGCATGTTGTGTTGCACGTGCAGTGTGTGGGCATGCGTTATCTTCCTGGAAAACACCACGATGGACCGACCTTACAAATAGCACAACAACGGGCTGAATGATGTAGGAGGTGCTGTTTAACGTACCCGGTACAAACACTAGTTGTGTACGGGAGTGATAGCTGATCGCTCCCCACATCAGGAGACCAGGTGTAGGCCCTGTGTGTCACTGGCGGATGCAAGAAGGGTGGAGACGCTTCCCTGTGCGTCTGTGAACACGCATACGGCCATCGGAGGCTCCCAAGCAGAATCTGCTTTCATCGCTGAACACGACAGATCGCCATTGCGTTCTCCAGTGCAGACGTTGGCGACACCACTGCAGCCGTTCCTAACGGTGGGCTGGAGACAGAGGTACACATGCCAGAGGCACACGTGCACATAGTCCTGCATCCAGTAGACGGTTGCGGATTGTTCTCACAGTCACCTCAGGTGCAACGGCAGCTCGGATTTGCGTCGCAGTGGATGTTCTGCTTGACAACACCGCTCATCAGTCCGTCTGTGACTCCCGGTTCCACGTCTTCTCGTGTGGGAATGTTCCTTGGACCATCTACACCACCATCGTACCACCACCAATACTTCCCGTCCAATTCGCTCAGCAATACGACGATACGACAACCCGGCCTCACGGAGTCCGATTAGACGACCTTGCTCAAAGTCCGATAACTGCTGAAATCATACACGTCTTCCATGTTCATGCATTGCAGCTTCTTCAGGGTCTTTGCATGTGTCCGTACGCCGACAACTGATTACATTCACTTCACCGTACTCCTTAAATACCACCAACGATAATTTGCATATTATGCCGTGCTGTGGCGTAAGCGCTCACCGGTTGGTCCCGAAATTAACATCACACCTACGTAAACTCGACCCCATTAACATATGTAAATTTCATGATCGTCCGCCAATTCCTTCTTGGTGTTCTTTTTTCACTTTCTGCCAGTGTATGTCTCCCAGAAGCAGAGGTAGTGAGAAAAAGACTGACCTTCATGCCCCCTGGCAGAAAAGCTGCACATTATTTAAAAAGGATAATGCTCCCCATCTTTATTGTAGCAAATGACATACATAAAAAAAAAAAAATCTTAATAGAATTTTTAGAAATGGAGATACAGCAGCAAACAGAAGTACACAAACACCATTGTGAACTAACTATAAGAAACTCATATATACACACCTAAAGTGTTTCACAAGGTAAATTGTATCCAGTGTTAAAAGAATTTTTCAAATTGCACATTTAAAAGCAGAGATATTGAGAAAAAAGATTAAACATTTGTGCCCCTAGCGGCGAAATTTTGCATTACTTTGGGAAGAAAATAAACAGAGTTTTCTGAACAGAGTTTTTGTAGTTAGTAACATCTGACCAAAAATGAATTTTTTAATAGGATTTTTAGTCCCGCATATATTGATGCGAACGAAAATGTGAACTGACATCCTCTAATGGCACACTTGTGCGTTAAGAAAATTTTGAAATTCTATGAGAAACATTTTACACAGGAAATGCTATTCAAGAAAAAGAATTTTTTTTTAAGTTGGACTCTTAAAATGACGGCAAAAATGAGATATACATCTACACCCCTGGCAGAAAAATTATGCACCATTTTAAACAGGAGGTATCCTCAAAAGGTTTTCCGATGTGAGTGGTAATCGGTCCACAAAATAATTTTTTCAATCGAGTTTTCAGCAGCTCAGATTTTGCTGCAAATATGTCAGAAGCAGAAATAAACACTTACACCCGCCTCGTTGCTAAACCGTTCTTTACCAAAAATTTGAAATTATATAAAAAACATTTCCAATCAGCTGCCGTATCCGATGCAGGAGGAATTTTTCAAACCAGACTTTTAGAAGCAGAGCTATCAGGGAAATGCAATTTAACTTTGCACCCCTGTGCAGAAAATCTATGCATTACTTGAAAAAGATACAGTAACTAAAATAGTCTTCATTATAAACGGCATTGAAAAGAAAAAGAAATTTTTCAATCAGATATTTAAAAGCAAATATATGGAATACAATGTGTTTTGAATTCGATACCATCTGCATTTACGTCCTCTAGTGTCGAAGCATTGGGAAAAAAACAAAAACAGAATGCAAGGATCATCATTCTCACATTTCAAGCCTCTCAATGCAAACAGAATTTTTCAAATCTGAGTAATAGTTGCAGAGATATAGTGCCCACAGATGGAGGGATGGGCGGACAAAGTGATAACACACGCACCATCTTTTTTTTTTACAAAAGACGGGCAAGATTCTCCACATGAATTCTTGAAGTGTACATAAATGATGACAAGAAGAAAAAATACTCAGGTAAGAGGTCTGCAAGGGCCGGGCCTTCAATATTTAATGTAAACCAGACACGGGCTGAGCAGGTTTTTTTTTTACGAGCAAAACAATCGCTGTACGGTGTCTTTCTCATTTGAAAAACTCGCAACATACAGCAGCAGGATAAGATTGAATAATTTCCACTGTTGGAAAAAATAGAAGTTTTACGATATCTTCCCCTCTTACAAAACAATTGTAGTGGGTCAGCTCCCTTAGTTTTTCAATGTGGATGTGATCCTCACATGCTTCAGGGCAGGCTATTAATTGCGGCATTTCTAAACCGAGCCACCCGCTCGCAGACTATGTTTTTTATTGTTCTGGTCTGCGGCATTTTGTTCTCTAGATGTGTAAAAAGCTTTTCAGTTGTCTTAGATGGGCTGGGAGAAACTTACTTCTGTGCATAAATCTGTGCCATATTTTCCCCATTTGTACTCTCGGCAGCCGTTTTCAAAACTTCTGTGACACTGGTTAGCTGGGCAGTCTGCCGTTGTTTTCCCTTAGCATATGCTCAGTTCAGTGTTGCTGATAAATACTCTTCCATACTTATTATGGAGTTAAAGGAAGCTAAAGATTTTCGTGAAAAAATCTCTTCCGGAGAATATGTGCTTGTAGGCAATGTAAAGGGGAAGAGTGATACTTAGAAATATTGTAAATTACTCTCCCGTTCTGAAACTAGTCTGCTGGAAAACGTTGTGCACTGCACTAAATGCAAAAACTTTTTGAGTTACGATAGCACAAAATCTGGAACATCGCACCTTAAGCGGCACAAATGTGTTCCTCCCACACACACTAGAGACATATTGGGTTCCAGCGATATGATACGCCAGTAAAGATTGGTGCAGTTTATAAAGCCATAAAATCTTCTCTCAGTAGAACGATCGGACTCATAATTCTGGATATTTCATACTTATTGAAATCCCCCTCCCCCTCCTTATCCCCAAGGATATTTCCGGATCTGGTGGTAGGGAATGATAATTTGAAAACCCAGTAAAATTTGAAAGGCATGGAAATTGTCCTTTTCATGCAATATTTTTTAGTATACAAGCCCTCCTCCTCGTAAGTCATGTGACTTATACAGAGTCTCAGAAATATTCTGAATTAACGTTTATTGTAATAGATTATGTGTAGCAATTAAGAAAACGAAAACTCTTCAGGAGTCGAATGACCAAGTGCACCAGGTGGCAAATTCGTGTTTTGGTAATTGTTTAAATTTTACGGGCCGGGCCTCGGACGTGCGGGCTTGGGCCAGGCCGGGCTTTCCAAATTAAGGCCTGTGCAGACCTCTAACTCAGGTTAACAATTATATGTGTTGCGTGCCATTCCAAGTTGAACAGTGCTTTGGTGTGAAAGCACATATAGTACGGTAGTGTAAAAAATTTTTTAGCCTTGTCCTATTTGTCCTAGCTTGACTTCTAACTCACATAATGTATAACAAAATACTCTTCACAGGGTTCATACTCATTGGGGGTGGATCCATAACTCCATAAAAAAATCCTATGATCTACCACATATGAATGTAAAATGTAATTTTACCTATGAGGTAGTACATCAAAGTAACGGGTAGTAAGAACAAATCTCCAAATTAAACAAGAGGTCGAACAGAAACTGCTACAACTATAATTTATAAGGGTAAAATTTATATATTTGTATTGGAACCTATTTGTAATTCAACCTATATCAATATATCTACTATGCCTATTTCTTTGAACACTTTGGCTTTGTATGGCAAGGCAAAAAAAGATAAAAAAGGGGTGCCTTTATTTGAAACGAATATGGGTTTACTGCCACAGAAGTGGTGCCACAGAAGTGGTGCCACACAATGACTTTCTATGCCAATTGATTTTGCATTTTGTTTGCACATGCAAGAACAGCTTGTAAAACCTTTTTAGCTAGGAACTTTGTTTGAGTGGTACCTCTAAGATCTTTTTTTTTTTTCCCCTCTTTTTGAAGGTTGTTTAGTCTTTTCCTTCCAATATGCATTTAAATATTGTTCAGACTTTTTTTTCAAAGACTAATTCAATTGCATAATATTCTAAAATAAAAATTTTGTTTTATGAATAATGTTATAACTAGACCCAGCTCATGGTTTTCCCCATGAAACTCAGAAGTCTAAGACACAAATGCATGAGTCAGCTTGGAAGTTTGCCCTGGCCACATAGAGTTCTCTTAAACATAAATGGATTCCTGGTTTACGTTAAAATTGGTGTACTTGCACTGTGATGTACAATGAGAATTCATGAGTTTACTCCAAATAATATTTGTTTGAAAAAATGGGTACAGAAATACAAAAATGTCCATGAAAGAACTGTTTGAAAAATTACAGAATATGAATATTTATGAATAATTGTTAAAGAATATACCCATGTTACATAGATGAAGTAACACAGAATGAAGAAATGTAAGTCTCACTGTCAGTTTCAAAATCAGATAAATTTTTGGCAACAAAAAAAAAAAAGGGGGGGGGAGGCATGACATGACGTATGTCTCTAATTTAATCTCCTTTTCGAGTTTCTGTTACATTAATTATTGTACTTCTCTGTTAGATTTTCTTTTTGAAATGTGCATCACTTCCCTGAATTCTCTTATATCTTTTGGCAACAACAGACAGTGAATCAAAAGGTAAGTACCAGCCACACTGAGGATAAGGAGTGAGTGTGGTGATGGTATGACAAAATATGCTTTATTGAGTGTATATTTTGATCCTCTATACATTGAATAATCTTATCTACAAATATGATAACAATGAATCTCTATGAAATGGTCAAACATACAAAAATAGTGATTACAAGTATAGTTTGACAACCAGGAAGCAAATAAATCACACTTATTTACACACTTATTTTTTACTTATTGATCCCTGAAACCATTAGTGATAAAGCGTTTTAAATATAAGTATTTCTCGATATATCGAGATGGGGGGGGGAAACCATGTTGAAAAACGTATTCGTCTTTAATTAATATCCATTTAATGATAATGGTTTAACTGTTGTAACTTTTTACGTGTTGTTTTTCTTTTGCATCAAATGCATTTCTCAAGTGGAAAATACTGGAATTAAGTGCAAGAAATTAGATAGACAAAATTCATAGCATACCTTTTGGTTGTGACAGTTGTTGGCCTAGTCATCAATGCATTATCTTTCACTCGGTTCTTGAGTTTGAACACTCCAAAAAAACAGTAGGTATATTCTTCACAGAGGTGTGCATACTCATTGCTTACGAAATTTAAAAAAGAGGGTGGGGGTGGAGGAACTTTATTCAAGTCTATTTTGGACTAGAATGCCTTTAAGTCTGAAATTGCGAAGGCCAACAGAAATGAAGAGGCTCGGAAATTTGTTAGAACAAGTATAAAAATGTCTCTTTTAAAAAACAATTGCTCCAGAAAGGGTAGTCATGACAAAACAAAGGATTAAAATGAACTGTAAAACGTTAAAAATACCTTAGAACAGGATGTACAAGTACGAGTCATTTGAAAAATTTTCGCACGAGAAAACGCAAGTCACCAAAAATATCGCTGGACTTTCTGGCTGTATTCTCCGATGCATTTTGGAAAACTTGGTTGCCATCTTCTGAGTCCTTCGTTCCTTCCGCAGCCCATACTAACTATGCCACGTACTCAGATCACTAATCTCTGCCTTTACCTGTTATGACACCTTATCGATCTACTATGTTGCCATTCTCCGTTTTTGGGAACTCAATAGCCTTGTTTCCTGCAAGTCTAGGTCTGGTTGGGTTCGATGTTTTTGCGCTGTCTGCTTCCCTGCCTTTTGTTCTCGTCTCCTATCAGCATTTTCCAGGGAAGCGGTATATCCACTCCACTACTAATACACTGCCGGACAATTGCTAAGGACGGATGACAATAGCAACGATAGCAACCATAAAATGGAAGGCAGGAAAATGTGGAAATTAGCATAAGTGCGGGATACAGTAAGACGTGTTGTGCGTATGCAAATTTTGGATTGCCGAACTTGTTCGTGACGTCATAGCGCTGATAAGAGATATTAAGGATTTGACGCGTATTGACCGTTGTTGTTCAAACGCAAAGTTAAAAGGGAAAGAATTAATTGACGAACTTGCAATTTTCAGTATGTCTTCCCGACATCACCTAGATGATTTTACGCGTGGCAGTATTATTGGCAAGATTGAAGAAGGGCGAAAAATAACAGATGTTGCCAGGGAGTTCGACGTCAGCCACAGTGTTGTTTCAAGGCTTTGGAAATCATTTCAAACAAATGGAGAGTGTAGCAAACGTCACGGGGAGGTCGTGTTCGCAGTACGACACCTGCAGAAGATCGGTACATAGTGCTATCAACAAAAAGACACTGGCGCAGCACAGCTAGTGAGGTAGCAAATCAGTTTATGGCTGCTACTGGCAAGCAGATCTCCCGAAAAACTGTCGCCAGACGTTTGCATGAAGGAGGACTATACGCCCGCCGTCCTGTTGTGTGCATCCCATTGTCCAGACGTCACCGTACCGCCCGTTTGCAATGGTGCCATCAACATCGCAATTGGACTGATAACGACTGGTCTGCTGCCCTCTTCTCAGATGAGAGTAGATACAGTCAACCGTCTGATTGTCGACGACAACTGATCTGGCGTGATAGTGGTACTGCATATTGTCCAGCAAACATACAGGAAAGGGACCGATATCCGCCCTGTAGTGTCATGGTATGGGCTGGCATCATGGTCAATGGCCGTACGTCCCTCTATGTGCTTCCAACTGGGACTATGACTGGCCAACGATACATTAATGATGTTCTGCTACCTCATGTTCGCATGTTCCGTGGTGCTGTCGGTGATAGATTCATTTTCATGGACGACAACGCTACATGTCATCGAACAGTCGCTGTCCAGGAGTGTCTTGAGAGCGAGGATATTCCACGCCTCGTATGGCCAGCACGTTTTCCAGATCTGAATCCCATTGAAAATGTGTGGAATGCTTTGGGGAGGAATCTTGCTGGTCGCCAATGCCCTCCAATAAACAAGGACACCCTCATCCGTGCACTGACAGAGGATTGGGATAAATTACCCCAACAGCTGCTTGATAATGTTGTGCAAAGCATGACACGACGTGTGGAATCTTGCATCGCCCTCCATGGTGGCCATATCCCGTATTGACATCTTACGCCGGAACGCCTGCGGACGGTAATTGCATTTTTTTCACGTTTACGTATTCTGCACAAAATGGCCTGTTTGTCTCTTGAACACGTTCCAAAGCCTTCTGGATTTTAGAGCACAATAAATTGTCTTTCTTGTAATGTCCTGGCATTCTGACATAATTTTATTTCACTTGGCATCCAACCACACTTACTTTTTTATGCGCTATATAGCCGTTTATGATCCGTCCATAGCAATTGTCCAGCAGTGTATTACAGTTGGTGTTTTTAGTCTTTTCTATTATTATTGCTTCAGCATAACGAATGGTCTTTTTGGTTGGTTGGTTGGTTGGTTAGTAGATTTTAATGGCGCAAGGGCCATGGGTGGCCAAAGAGCGCCAAACAAAAGACATCAAAATAGAACAAAAACAGTAAAACACGTACACAAGGGTAAAAACAGGATGAAACGGTAAAAGTGAAAGATGGAAATGAAAGCGGTAAAACTAGATAAGATTAAAAAAGTCAATTACTGTAAAAAATGCGAACACTGCCGCCAGATCGCAGTTCTCACCAAGGAGAGTCTGCAGCGTGGCTGCTCCTTCGTCCAACAAATGGGAATGAAAATAACGAAAACGATGATCACAAAAACGAACACAATTACACAGAACATGAAGGACGGTGAGATGACATTGGCACGCCTCACACATCGGGGCACTGTCGCCACACAGCAAAAAGCGGTGAGTAAAACGACAGTGCCCAATGCGGAGACGCGCAAGAACAACCTCCTCACGACGGTTCTTCCGCAAACTAGACTTCCATAGTCCGATCTGTGGTTTAATAGAATACAGCTTATTGCTGCCCTGCTGAGACCGCAGGGACTGCCACTCGTCCAGGAGAAAGGTCCGGATCAAAGGTCGAAAATCACGGAAAGACAGTGGCAGCCGAGCTGGCGACATGGAGGAAACAGACCTGGCAGAGAGATCTGCCAGCTCATTACCCCGGATCCCAACATGGACAGGAACCCAACAGAATCGGACCAGGAAGCCATCACCCTCCAAAGTTCCAAGAAGACGACGGACATCACGGATGACAGGTGAGTCCGTGTCCTCTGGAGAAGATAAAACATGGATGACGGACTGGGAATCAGAGCAAACCATAGCGCGACGAAGTGATCGAGACTGTATGTGGCACAAAGCGAGGTGTACCGCACGCATTTCTGCCGAAAAGACGGTGGATTCAGGCGGAAGCCTCTCAGCATGTGAGGCTTCGCCACACACAAAAGCGGATCCAACGACATCCCCGGACTTCGAGCCATCGGTGAACACAGGCACAAAATCCGGGTAGACAGACTGTTTTTCAGCAAAGAGCTGCTGGTACACCAGAGCAGGAGTGGAAGACTTTGGCCACACACAAAGAGAAAGGTCAGCCGTTGCTAGAACGGACTGCCAAGGAGGACGGTTGAAAAAGGTGGTCAAACCAATCCTTGACAAGTTTAGACCAGCATCGCGCACTATGGCAGACATCCGAATCCCGAACGTCGGAACACAGGAGGGGCGGTTGGAAAACAAGCGGACACAGTCCGGTTGGAAGATGGAACCATGCAGGGGATGATCAGGAAGAGATTTCAGTTTTGTGTAAAACTGAAGAGACAGCTGCTTACGACGGATGCACAACGGCGGCTCATGAGCCTCCGCATACAGGCTATGCACGGGAGAGGTACGGAAAGCACCAGTACATAGCCGCAATGCCTGGTGATGGACGGGGTCCAAAGGCTTTAAAACCGATGGACGCGCTGAACCGTACGTAATGCATCCGAAGTCTAACTTTGACCGAATCAGAGAATGGTAAATGTGAAGCATTGAGCACCTGTCGGCCCCCCAAGATGTTCGGGAGAGGACCTTCAGGATACTCAATGACATCGTGCACTTCACCTTCAAAGACTGAATGTGAGGCCGGAAGGTGAGCGCTCGGTCAAAAGTTAGCCCAAGGAACCTGGCTGCTGACACCACAGGGATGGTAGAACACCCCAGACGGAGGCTGGGGTCTGGGTGAAGACCCCGTTTGCGGCAAAAATGCACGCAAACGGTCTTCTGCGTCGAGAAGCCAAATCCATTTTGGGAAGCCCAGTGAGAGATCTTGGAAATGGCAGACTGGAGCTGTCTCTCGATGGTGCGCATGTTAACTGACGCGCAAGAGATCTGCAGATCATCCACATACATGGTTCCACAAACCGTCGGAGGAAGCAGTTGGAAAATATGGTTGACACGAAGGATGAACAGAGTGACTGATAAAATGGAGCCTTGAGGTACACCCTGTTCTTGCGGGTACACCGCAGAGAGGGTCGACCCGACGCGCACACGGAAACTCCGGTCCTGGAGAAATCCGGCGATGAAAGATGGTAAGTTTCCCCGCAATCCGCACTCGTGCAGATCACGGAGAATGCCGTATCTCCAGGTACGGTCATAGGCTTTTTCCATGTCGAAGAATACGGAGACCATGTGCTGACGTCGGACAAACGCCTCCCTGACAGATGTCTCAAGGCGAAGATGATTATCGGTGGTGGATCGAGATTTGCGAAATCCACTCTGATGAGGTGAAAAAATGTGATGAAACTCCAGATAAAAAATGAGACGAAAATTAATGATACGCTCAAGTACTTTGCAAAGGCAGCTCGTCATAGCAATTGGCCGGTAGTTCAACGGGTTAGTGGGATCTTTACCAGGTTTGGGAACAGGAACGACAATGGCAGTGTGCCAAGATTCGGGAAAGACATGCTCTTGCCAAATCCTGTTAAACAGGATTAACAGACATTCAAGAGAGGACGGAGAAAGGTGCTTCAGCATTTCGTAATGGATGTTATCCGGTCCGACAGATGTCCGGCCGGACCGATTCAGAGCGGTCTTCAGCTCCACGGCAGTCAGCGGGCTGTTGTAATCTGTGGCAGAAAACGGTCCAAAAGAAATCTTGGACCGTTCAAGCCGCGGCTGTAACTGCCGGAACGAAGCAGGGTAATTGCTGCTGCTGGACACCGAAGAAAAAGCGGCGCCCAGACAGTCAGCAATACCCTGAGCGTCAGCAACCGTCCCTCCACCACTCTCAAGAATGGAGATTTCCCCAGATGGGTACTGTCCCCGAATCTTACGGATCCTGTCCCAAACGATCTTAGGGCTGGTATTGGTGTTAATCCCAGATACATATTGTATCCAGGACTCCCGTTGACTACGCCTACGAACCAATCGCGCGTAGGACTTGGCTTTCTTGAAAGCAAGTAGGTTCGCATCGGTGGGATACCGACGAAACCTACCCCAAGCCCGATGTTGGGCCCGACGAGCTGCCATACAAGTGGAATTCCACCAAGGTCTCGGGCAACGTGGAAGTTTAGTCGACGTCCTGGGGATGGTAAGTTCTGCCGCTTGCACAATACAATCCGTTACCGCCGCAACAGCGTCATCGACCGTTCCCGAGGTCACCACAGCTGGAGTAATAATCGCTGAAGCCGTGAATGTGTCCCACTTGGCACGATCAATACTCCATCTAGCAGGGCGAGTAGGGTAACGGTACCCGCCACCCGCGAGACGGAGAAAGATGGGAAAGTGATCGCTGCCAAGGGGATCACCAGACACGCTCCAGGACCAGTCAGGATATAAGGATGGTGAACTCAGAGACAGATCAATGGCTGAGTACGAGCGGGTGGGTTCATGAAAATAAGTGACTGCCCCTGTGTTATGGAGACAGAGGGACGTGTTGGAGAGAAGGGACTCAACAACACGGCCCCTACAGTCTCGAGTGGTAGAACCCCACAACGGATTGTGTGCATTAAAATCTCCTAAGATGAAGAAAGGAGGCGGCAGCTGGTCAACTAAATCTTCCAGATCCGAAAGGCGTACTGCTTCATCTGGTGGTAAGTAGAGGGAACACACCGTGAACAATGTGTACACAGATAGTCTCACTGCCACTGCCTGCAAAGTCGTCCGAAGGGCAACCGCAGTGACAGGAACACCATGAGGAACAACGACGGCCACTCCTCCTCAGGCAATAACGCCGTCCTGGCGATCTTTACGGTAAAGGGAATGTCTCCGCAGCGAAGGAGTGTCCATCGTGCGAAGCTTTGTCTCCTGGAGACACACGCACACAGGTGTGTGCGAAGACAGTAAACCTTTCAAATCATCAATGCGTGATCGCAGACCTCGGCAATTCCACTGAATGAGCGTGGCCATAAAGAAAAATGAAATGAAATGAGAGAATGAAGACAGACGACTAGAAGGTCTCAGTGTCGTCCATCACCTCCAAGCCATCCGCAGTGTCTGGAGGCAACACAGGGCTGTGTTTGCCCCCTGTGGTAGGAGGTGGTTTTTGCCTGCTCTGTTTCGGGGAGGAAGAACCTGGTTTCATCTTCTCCGGCTTCTTCTTAGCAGTGCCCTGGGTCCCAGTGCTGACAGATGTTTTCGGCATAGAGGAAGGTTTCGGCGACGATGTTGATGTCGCCTTGGAGGCAATGCGGCGAGACTGCAGTGCCTCCAATCCAGCAGCAACGATGTCCGCAAAAGCATAAGGACACCGCGCTGGGAAGGGCACCTCAGTCTGGACCGCCACAGAGGCCTTCTGCACCACAACTGAAGCATAGGACCGCCGGCCTGGTTGTAAAGGGGCGATCCGCCGTCTAGCTTCGGGATACGATAGATGCTCAGTTGTCTTCAGGCGTTGGATTGCCTGTTCCTCTATCCACTTTGGACACTGCTTAGAAGATGCAGGACGAGTCCCTTCGCAGTTGACACAATGATCTGACTCTGCTGAGCAATCTGCCAAAGAGTGTTCTGTGGAACCACAGCGACCACACTTAGCAACATTACGGCAAGACTGCTGGGAGTGACCGTAATGCTGGCACCTGAAACAACGCAAGGGGTTCGGGATATACGGCCGAACATCAAGCCGTAAATAACCTGCCTTGATGGTAGTAGGCAGAGTTGGGGAGTCAAAAGTCAGGATGATGTTACGGGAGGGAATAGATTTCCCATCCCGCCTGAAAAGAATCCGTCGAACCCCAATGACATGCTGTTCACCAAGTTCCTCCAGCAATTCCTCATCGCTGCACTCAAGCAGCTCGTGGGAGTTGACAACACCGCGAGAGGAATTGAGGTAACCATGTGGAGAAACCTGGACAGGAATGCCAAGCAAAACGGACGTCTCCAGCAAGGTGGCACTGTGGTGTGGATGAGATGTTTCCACAAGAAGATCCCCTGAAGGGAGCTTCTTCACACTCTTTGGAGAGCCAGCAACGGCTTGCAGAGCCTTGTTGATCCAGAAAGGACTCTTGGTACTGAGTGACTGAGATGAGTCACCAGATTTAATCAACAGAAACAGAGCATTGCAATTAGATGTGACAAGTTTCTTTGTTGAGGAAGGTGAACCTTCCTCCACAGGGCGCTTTAAATTTGTAGCATGGGAAACACTTTTGTGTTCCATGAAGAAGTGAAAAGATTCGTCCGCCAACCTCCCCACCCACTACCGAGCCCAACGAGGGAGAGCCGGAGGTCCGCAAGCCCAAGAGGACGCAGGACACGGCTCTAGGGATAGTCAGCGGATATAGCAAGTTGGTAGGGCAGACACACGCTCAGCGTGCACCCAGACTTTCCCGTGCCCGGAGAACACCCCTTTGGCATGCCCACCCTACCCCCAACTCACCCAGCCGAACAGAACGACAAGCCGCTAGAAGACCGGACGCAACTCGGCCACAGACTTCCTGACCAGGAGTGGGTTAGCTCCCAGCCTCCCGTTTAGGATGAAGCAGGGGGCAAAGAGGAGTGTTGGCATCTGGAGACACTACAACCCGGCCCCCAAATACCTCAGCCTCCAGCATCCTCATTTCCACCTGTACGGGTCACCGCACACGGCAAACATGCAGGTAGGTCTAAGCCAACCAGCTCCGGAAAAACAGAAAATGTAACATAAAAGAGAAAAGACAGGGAAGAGAGCGAGGAACAAAACCCGGAGCTGGTGCCTCATCACAACCTCAGCAGCCTACAACTGAGGCGGGTACATGTCAAGATATGAACGAAAGATGAAAAAAGCAAAACAATAAGAGAACAATCGGCTCGGGCCGTGGGGACGCCATCCCCCATCAGCTGGATGAACAGCTGTCCCTTCGGTGAGGTAAACGTCAAAGCCGCAGAGGCAATAGAAACCGTCACAAGGTTAGCTCGGGCCGTGGGGGCGCCGCTCCCCAAATAACTGGAAAACCAGTTATCCCCGTGCGGGGTGGTCTTTTTGGTAGGTTGCTTCCAAATAATTTCGATATCTTCAAATACTGGTACTGTGCTGTTTTTTCTTCTCTTTTTTCCCCAGTTTTTTATATGTTGTGTTAATATTTTTTGTAATTTGTTTTTTGTGCTTCCTATGTATTTAATTCTATTGTTATTATTAGTTGGTTTTAGGAATGCTGTATACTCCTGCACTGTCCAAAAGTTTTGTTTTTTCTCTGTTATTGACGATCATATTCTCGTAATCTTTTACTGCTATTCCCATATCCAGATGTTTTTTTACATTCCTTTTTAATTACATTTGTGATTTGTTTTATATATTGAAATTTACCATAATATTTTATATTTTGTTTGATTTTACTATTAGGATGTTTATACATGTAAATTACTTTCTTGATGTCTGAAGTGGTGTATCCAAACTGTCTGGCTGTTTTAATTATCCATTGTAGTTCTTTTTCTTTTAAAATGTTATTACTTGAATGGGTGAAAGCTCTATGTACTAAACTTCTGATTGCCGATATTTTGTATGTCCCGGGATGGTACGAATTTGCAGATATGAGTATTGGTACATAAGTTGGTTTTCTATATACATGGTGTTTGCAGGATGTTTGAGTTTTTATTATTGTGATACCTAAGAAATTAATTGTATTATCATTTTCTAATTCCATTGTAAACTTGATTCTTGGATATTTGTCACAGAAATCTTTTTTTTTTTAGAATGTCCAACTCCAAAACATTGGCATTCCAAAAGAGCAATGTGTCGTCGACATATCTTCCATAGAAGAGAACTTTGTCTTTATACTTGTTAAGAATATCTTCTTCCTTTTTCTGTAGTGCAACCTCTGCAAATAAAGATGATAGTAAGGAGCCCATTACAGGGTGCCCACTCTTTTTCAGGGAAAAATTCAAGGACATTCAGGAAAAAATTCAAGGATGAATTTTTCAATGTCCTAAACCGCAATGAATATATATATAAATACTAAAGAGCAAAGCTGAAATCATAAGAAAAACTTTACAATTTAAAACGAAAGTTGCAAAACAACCTGAAGATCAAAACGCGCAACGCAGCAGTTATGAAAATTCAGAATTCACACTCTAAAAAGAAGAGACTGAAGCTAAAATTTTATTTTTTTTTAAACTCACACCAAGTACAACATATAAAAGGTTATGTATTGACCAGTGTGAGTAGAAGGAGAAAAAAAAATAACCACTGAATGCAGAAAGTGTCGAGAATATCGAGAATACTGAGCCTTGGCTTTATCAAGGACCAGCAAAAACACTGCATTTTCTCACTTCCACAAAGACCTACTTGGAAATGGGTTTCTGCAAATTATCATAACAATAAAACACTTAATATCTATTTCAGAATTATGTACAGGTATGTATAACACATTAAGTCACTTTTGTATGATTTTTAGATTTATCCTAATACCAAATTTTCATCTAATTATTTATATCATACTTTATAACATTTACCTTTTTACCATTAATAAAAATATTTAAATTTAATGAATTGGAGAAAAATACAAAAGATTTTAATAACATATTAGCTCACTTATTATATTTGCACTTTTAAGGTATTAAACTCCTGCAAAGTGCTCATAGTTTACGTGCAATTCATAAATGAAAAACTATTAGAAAGTACCAATCACTCACCCTAAAGATCATGGTAATCTCCATCGACAACACACTTCCAACACGCCAATCATCGTAATGTTTCTGGGCTTCCAAGGTTTACATACATCTTGCTTACGATTCTTACTTCCGGGTGTGAAACATATTTTTTTTTTTTTTTAGCCTTATGAGATGTAACTATAAAGCTTGTCAATTCCATAAAAAACCACACATACTACTCATTCATACAATTCAATTAAAAACTACGTACATATTTACATAACCTTACATTCCTAGGTGGTTAAACCTTTGTCAACTGCAAGTACCAAACTGCTCCTTCTGTTTCAAACCCCCTGCCACTCCCACTGCAAGTGTCACACTCATTCAGCCCTTCACACACAATCCTCTAGTACTTTCAACAGACCACTGTCGTCATCAGGAGGCAGGTGTGTCTCACCCGCCCACCACAGCTCAAGTGAGCAGAGCCATCGAGGCACGGGCCCCAGTCGCTATCTCTGAATCATTGTGTCTCTGGCGCCATCTATTGTCCTTGCTGCTCTTTTTTTTTTTCCTTTTTCTTTCTAAGCTGCTGTTCTATTTTTATTAGGGCTTTCCATTGTTCGTTTAAGTTACTAGGCTCATTAATGTTGCATAATCTTGATCTGTTTTTTTAATTAACACTGATTCTGCAATTCTTAACTGCCTTTCGTTTTTACAGCTCTTAATAATTTTAATATCCTCAAACCTTGGACATTGTTGATTTTCCATACAGTATTGGGTTAATGCTGTCTTAGCTTCTTTTTTATTCCAATTATTTATATGCTGGTTCAATCTATACTTTAATTTATTGTTGGTGCTGCCTATATATGACACAGGTGGTTGCTGGTTTATAGGGATTTCATAAATTCCTGCTCTATCTAATTGGCTGATTTTTTCATTTTTAATCACTAAATTTTTTACAGTAAGTACCTGATTTCCTACCTGTATGTCACACTTGCAACTAACTTTATTAATTTCTACTGAAACATTTTCTACATATGGTATTGCTCCTACATATTTTACAAGTTTTTTATCAATCTTGACCTTATTGTAAGCTTGAGTTACTTCATAAATCTTCTTAATGTGAAAGTTTTTCATATTAGCTCACTTTCATATTGAAATTTCAACACAGCAAAATTAGAAAACTTACATGTTATTCAGAAATAAAATCCTTTCTTCACTTTCACATTAAGAAGCCTTCATATTCACAAGTCTCAACATAATTGATGGATTTTGGATGCATGCCATTTTTCAATTACTTCTGTGGGGTAACCAGTTTTGTACACATTGAATTAAATACCAAGAATCAAAACAGATACTTTAAACATTTTGGAAACACAGGCATGGGGTGAGGAGACTGAATGATCCTTTCTTTAGTGGGCATTATTTTTGAACAACATGAAGTAGTTGTATTTTATCACTAAATGTGAGAAACGACACCAGCATTTAAATTTTTCTGTTACTTTCGGTTTATCTTCAAGTTTTTACGATACACAGTTTCAGTTATTAGTAGTTAGGCACGCACTAGAAAGCAAATTATGGATTCTAAATCCATTGAATTAGGTTTCCACCACAAAGAAATTAAAAAGATCCTATGGGCTTATCATTAAAATGGTTTTAAACACCTTACATATGACACAGTACGAAAGCAAGACCATGGTGTATTTCTGTTATTATAAGAAAACTGAACCAAAGAAATTACCATCAGTATTTGTAATTGGTAGCCAATTATTTTATAGCAACAGTGCATCTCCAAATTTTGCAAAAAGTTCTTTACTGAATGACAAACTTTCTTCAAGTGAAAAAAAAATATTTAACAAATGAAAATACTGTAATAAATTTTTAAATAATTAGAATTTTTTCTACTCAAATGTCAGTACTTTTAACACATTAAATTTATCATTGTTAAAATATAATTAACAAGTATATTAAAAAAATATTAAGCAAATGGATGAATAATTTATTTACAATTATGATGCGTAACATCATAGCCTCTCCTTGACAAATGTCAACCCCGCCTTCTCGTGGTGCATCCTGTTCCCACTAAAGGGGCTCTGGCGACCGCCCATAGCGGTATAACTATACCATCGGGATCAGAGGAAATTCTATCCCACACTCACCAACCCGCTTGGCCAGCGTGGTGAGTTATGGCCAAACCCCTCCAAAATGATTCCACAACTTAAATCTTGGCCCTCAGTCTCCGGCAGCTGGAATGTACCTGGCCAAGGCAGCGGCCAGTGCGACATGAAGGCAGAGGGTGCTAAGAATCCCCGGAGGACCGGACTAGGCTGCCATCTGATGCTGACCTTGGCTACTTACAATGGACGCTCCCTATCTTCTGATTCAAGGCTTCTTGAATTGGAAGAGGAACTACAAAGGATCAAGTGGGACATCGTGGGGCTAAGTGAGGTAAGGAGAAAAGGAGAAGATCTCATCGAACTGAAAAGTGGACATCTCTTCTACTATCGTGGGACAGATACTGGCAGAACTAGTGGTGTTGGATTTATAATAAACAAGAAACTGAAGGATAAAGTTGTAGAAGTTGAAAGTTCCTCTGACAGAGCTGCACGACTTGTTATCCAACTCTCGAAAAGATACCAGGCTCAGATTATTCAAACTTATGCACCCACCACAAGTCATCCTGAAGAAGAAATTGAAGAATTTTATGAAGAAATTTGTCATCTAAATAATAAAGGTAAGCAGCACTTGAAAATAATTATGGGAGATTTCAATGCAAAAATAGGGCAACGGCAACAGAATGAAACTTCAGTAGGTAAATTCGGTCACGGCAACAGAAACCAGCGTGGAAATACTCTCGTAGAGTTTGCAGAGGCAGAAGGGTTTTTCATCTTGAACTCCTTCTTCAAGAAAAAGCCACACAGGAAATGGACATGGAGACATCCAAATGGGACGACAAGTGAAATTGATTTTATTATGTGTAACAAAAAATTCGTCATAGAAGACTGCAGTGTGCTAAACAAGTTCAACACAGGTAGTGACCATAGATTGGTGAGATGTAAGATGCACCTCAACACCAAACTTGAACGTGGCAAGCTCATAAGACAAACAAAATCTATTGACATAACCAACCTTAAAAAACACCATAATACCTTCAAGTTAGAACTGAAGAACAGGTTCTCTGCTTTAGAAGGCCTAACATCGGAAGAAGTGGACATCTCTGAAGTTAACAGAAAAATAACCAAAGCTCTTATGGAAACAGCAACAAAATTAGCTGGGTCTAAGAACAAGTTGCATGTGAACAAATTATCAGGAAAAACCAAAATGTTGATGCAAAAAAGAAGAGAGATGAGGACAAATAAAGAAGATGTGACTTCCAAAGTGGAATATATAGAGCTATGCAAGACAGTAAGAAAAAGTATCACTGAAGACGTAAGGAAATTCAACTGTGAACTAGTGAGGAAAGCAATTGAAAACAACCAAAGCCTAAAGATAGCAAAGGGACATCTCAGTAAGGGAAGAAAACAGATTATGGCACTGAGAAAAGAAGATGGTTCTGTAACAAGAAATAGAGGCGAAATCTTGACAAGAGTGAAAGATTTCTACTCCAAATTATATGAAAGGGATGATATATGCACTCCAGACATCATGAAAGATACCAGTACCAGAGTTCCTCCAGTCCTTCCAGCAGAAGTTGCACATGCAATCAAGAACATGAAGCGAGGAAAAGCTCCAGGAGAAGATGGAATTACTGTAGACATCATACAAGAAGCAAGTGGAGAAATCGAAACAGTACTCGCCCAAATTTTCACTCGATGCCTTAATGAAGGAAAGATTCCTGAGGATTGGAACACCGCTACAATGATCCTGCTACATAAGAAAGGTGACATTGAGGATCTCGGAAACTACAGACCTATCAGCCTCCTATCAGTAGTTTATAAAATCTTCACTAAAGTTCTTTCACACCGCTTGAAGGTAGCACTAGACATGGCTCAACCGAGAGAACAAGCTGGATTCAGGAGTGGCTACAGCACAATAGATCATATCCACGTGCTGAGAGAACTAATTGAAAGAGCGAGGGAATATGAACTTCCATTGTGCATGGCTTTTATCGATTATGAAAAAGCCTTTGATTCGGTGAAACCGTCAGCAGTTACAATGGCTCTGAAAACCTGCGGTATTGAAGATGCATACATTAATATTATTAATAACATCTATGAAAATGCAAGTGCAAAGATTAGGCTGTTTGAAAATACAACACACGTAAAAATTGGAAAGGGAGTGAGACAAGGTGACACCATATCTCCGAAGCTCTTTAATGCCACATTGGAGGGTGTTTTTCAGTCGCTGAGCTGGGAAAACAAGGGGATAAAGATTAATGGAGATTATCTAACCCACCTTCGTTTTGCTGATGACGTAGTCATTTTTGCAACTACCCCATCAGAGCTGCAGAGTATGATGCAGGAACTTGCTGACAAGAGTAAAGAAGTGGGATTAAAAATGAACTTTCAGAAGACAAAAGTGATGTTCAATGCTTTTACAAGAAATGAAGATTTATCGATTGATGGAGAAAAGCTGGAGATAACAGACACATACGTTTATCTTGGACAACAGATATCAAGTGAGGGTCACATTGATGAAGAAATTAATCGGCGTACAAAACTTGCCTGGAGAGCTTTTGGAAGAAACAGCATAATTTTCAAGAGCAATATGCCATTATGTCTTAAAAGAAAAGTGTTTGATCAATGCATCCTTCCAGTGCTTACGTATGGTGCAGAGACGTGGACCTTAACTAAAAGAGACATACAAAGGCTGCAGACAACTCAAAGAAGCATGGAGAGGTGCATGCTTGGTGTAACCAGGAGAGATAAGAAGAGGAACTCGTGGATCCGAAAAATGACAAGAGTGGAAGACATCATGATCAGAGTTAAATCCCTGAAATGGCAATGGGCTGGACATACTGCCAGAAGGACAGATCATCGATGGACAGCCGAAATTTTAGATTGGATTCCAAGGGACAGGAAAAGACCCAGAAGAAGACCACATGGGAGATGGGTGGATGAAATTCGAAAGTATGCAGGGGTGACATGGAGGAGACTGGCACAAGACAGACCGTTGTGGAGGAAACTTGGGGAGACCTTCGTCCAGCAGTGGATTGATAATGGTTGACAATGATGATGATGATGATTCACTAAATCCATTTTTTTCTTGAGTTCAAAATCTATTTCTTTTATCAATGATTGTTTGTCTTGAGCTGTCTTTCTAAAGCTATTTGATTTAACAATGCAGTTAAAATTATGAGTATCGTCTGCTTTTGTTACCAATTCATCAGCTAATTTTAATAAATCTAATACTTCCTTTTCTACACGTTTTTCTTTTTTTTTTTTTTCATACTTTCTGTTCCATCCAGTATTTGTTTTCTCTTTTGAGCTACAGCAGAATTAGCCTTGTCCCGAGCTTTTTCTTCTAAATGTATTACATATCTTTGCCTAGCACATCTGACATTACTCAGAAGCAATTTTGAAAACTCGACCTTTTCCATGCCACCAATGTTACTTAGATGGTCATATATTATTCTTTGTGAAACAATAGTTTTCTTTCATATTGTCAATTATTAGTTCCTTATTAATGGAGAATCCTCTCTCCACTGATGCCTATCCATGCGAGAGCAACAACAGCTTTTTAGTTACTTCCCACAACAGATCATAGTTTTTACTTGAGGATAAATGTTCATAAAATAGCACATCTACTCTCAATTCCTCATAATTGTTATCAAAAAGTTTAAAATCTGAAGTTACTGCTGCAACACTACTTATAAAATCCTTGAACTGCAGCATAATAGTGTCAACAACAACAGGTTTCAGATGATTTGTATCTACAAGAATTCCTAGAATAATCTTGAAACTTTTTAAGCAAGATTCCTTCTCAGCACTCATTAATTTAGGATCTAAACACTTCATGTGCCACACAAGAGCATACTGCAGTGGGCATTTAGTGAGCAATTTTTTGACAAGGTTTTGCAAAATTGATCTGCATTTCATACGAAATTCCATTATCTGTTTTTCACTTACATTTGATGGCAAAGTCTTCACCTCCTTTTCGACCTGGAATCCAATATCAACCATCCTATAAGTGGAACAATTTTTATTATCAGTTGAATCAATTTTTAGAAGTGCTGTAATGGTTTTTGTTTGTTCTAACACATCCATTTAACAAAGCGACTCATCAGATTCCTTAACATGTTCTCTAAGTCTTCAGCCATGAATGGCAGCATTGGCTTATCTGCCTGGTACTTTTTTAAAAAGGGACTCAGTTGCTTTGCAATAGAATTAAAAAAATATAATTTAGCAAGTGACAATGGATCCTTCACCCATTTTTGGACAATATTAAAGGAAACTGTGCAAGGATTATTTACAATTTTCTGGGCTACCAAAGTTTCATACTTCAAAATAAAGGGCCAAATTTCTATAGCATGTTCACACACAGGGGAATTTTCAACCCACCTGTGTGAACAGAACTTTAGTGGCATTTTTACAGCATTATCCACATTTAAATAATCCTCACACCGTGCCGGCGAATCTTTAAATAACCTGTATAGGCTTGAGATAAATTTTTGGATTTCCCAATCACTCACAGTAGTAGCATGTCTGAACGCATTATTCACTATGTGCAATCCACAGGTACTGGTGTTTAGGAGAGATGCATTTGAATTGGCCGATAAATCATCTTGAAAAAAAGAAAAAAGCTTTAAATTCACATTCAGTCCATCCATAGAAAACTGCACTGTATTTTTTAAAGGCAAATCCTTCAAAGATTGCTTAAGTTTGTCTAATAAAATGTCTGCACTTGCGTGGCCTAAAAACACAGAAGTCAGATATCGTGATGTTACTCTGTTCTTGTCCCAAAATCTTATATGGATGTCCATTTGTTTTTGTTGAGAGTATTTATTTAAACTCTCATCAAACAAAACAACAAAATATTTGCTTTCATTAATCTGTTGTGATTAAAATGGGGTGTCAAGCCAAAGCAGCAAAAAGAAAAGCTGAGAGCCGTTTCACTGTCTGGAAACATCAATCGAAACAACTTAACAATTCCAGCACATTTTTTTTTTTTTTTTTTTTTTGGTTAGAGGTTTAACGACCACCGTGAGCAACTCAATGGGCTATGAGCAGTCGCCCGTCCCTAATTTATGGTCACTGGTTCCAGGGAAGGGAGAGAGCCAGTGCCGTAAGACAAACACAACATCCATGCCTGACCGGGATTCGAACCCGGACCCCTTACGGACGAACGATCAGAGGCCAGTGCCTTAGACCACTGCGCCACCGGGGCGGCATTCCAGCACATGATCTGTACAAATAATGGCTTTCTACCCCTTTTAAAGCCCATAATATTTCGGCTTTTGTAGGATCTTTTCTGGGTAAACAACCTGCTGCTGATGATGAAGACGGCTCTGGTGATGATGGTGTTAGTGATGCTGGTGCTGGTACTTTTTCAAACAGTCCATCTAAGGTGGAATTCCAACTTTTGTTTTCAGAGCGGGTCACATGACGCGTTTTACTTTTCGTGTGGCTTCGCAATGTAGACTCTCCCATGGACGAAATATCAATGTTCTTTAAGCATAACAAACATCTCGCAACATGATTATTGCTGCAATCTTTACCAACTCACATGGAATACTTGGGATTGTGCTACCAAAGATCACTGAAATTGCATTTATGACTCATATTTATTAAACACCAGAACAAGAAAATTCCAATATCTAACAATTAGATGACAACTAGAGACATCTCAAAGCAAAACACTAAGCCAACAAAAATCTTTTTTTTTTATTTCTGTCGCTACACGCACATCGCAAAGAACTTTCCGGAAAAGCAATGTAACGAATTCCTACTCAGTAATGCCATGAGCATTGTGTGTAATCCTATGCTATTGCCAGATACATAAGAGTAATTATAATACTCTGTGGCCAGAAAAAAAGTGCAACCAAAATATGGAAAATGAACCAACACAAACAAATAACTTCAACTTTTTGTTCTCATGGAACAACAGCAGCAAGAAACAGGACCTGTCGGCATGCACAATTTGTCAATCACGTTTACCATTTCATTCACAGTCCCATGGGCCACCTGTTGAACTAACGATAAAAATGCAAAAATAATAATTTTCCGAATTTTCATTTAATAGAGCTGAATTTTTGACAGTTACCATAGCTTGGTCTTATAAGGTTACCCTGCAAATTTCGCTTGGATCCAATGAAAAGTTTTTAAATTACGCACTTTTTTTTTATTAACCCTTTGAGCAACGTGGGGGGGGGGGTGAAATGCACCTGTCAACATTCCAGGCCATGAATTTTTTTTTTTTGAAATTCAAAGACTTTCCCGGTTTTCAAGGACGCGTGGGCACCCTGCCATTAGTGCTCTCAACTTCTGTCTGTAGATTCTACCATTAAATTGAAAGAAATTATTGTGATATATGTATGTTAATAAATGTACTGTTTCTTGAATTTCTAATTTTTGGAGATTATTGTTGCTGTAAAGTCTTTCTGCTACGATATATATTGCTGTTAGAATGGGAAAACTCAGAAACATTGAAAAATGTCCAAGCTGGCCATGGTTCGAGAACAGGAGTCAAATTTTATTGTTTTTAATTTTGTTTATTAAATCAAATGAACTACGTACTGTAGTTATTTTTCATAAATATTGGTGCAAGCATTTTATATAAGTATTTTTCTAGATCAATCAGAGGAGCATTAGTCTTGGAAACTATGGCACATACTGGTTCTTCAGGTTTGTGAGTTTTCAACTTTCCAAAAATTTTACGGATACCTGGTTGAATTGGTGGATATACTGAGTTTAATCTTGTAGCCAGACAACTGTGATTTTTTAATTGTGAAAGTTATGTTAATAATTTATTCGTTGGGTCTTTTACAACTTCTGCATTTAGTTCTAGTATTGCTGTAATCATTTTTTCATTATAAACTGAATTATCCAGAATATGTACTTGTTCGGTCTTATCTGCTTCAACAATTTTTATTTTGGGGTTGTTTGTTAAAGCCAACAGTTCCTTTCTCTCATATTTAAATATATTAGCAACATAATCTTTAGAAGAGGACATACTTTTGAATCTTTTGATTTAATGCATTACTTTAAATCTGACAGAGTTTTGCTCCAAAATTTCAAAATTTGACACTATTTGTTCTAAGTGTGGGATGTATTTTTATGTAGTTTCTAATATTGCCTGAGGAGCAAACTTTTGATGCCTTTATTTAATGCCTTTTGTTGGAGTGGTGTCAATTCTTCAGAAGAGTTGTTTACATATTCTGGCTGGGACACTTGAACATTTCTTTGTTTACATTCTTTGTTGTTCTGTTCTTCCAATAATTTCTCTGGTTTAGAGTATAATCTTTGAGAATATCTCATTTTTTTCTTTTTCAAATCATTGGAAAAGATTGTCCAGAATGTTATTCTTTTTCTCTGTTTCTGTCGTATTTTTAGAATAACACTGGAATTTGAAATACCATGAATAGCATTTGGCATGCAGTCCATATATAAAACTTCTTTTATTTTTAATCTCTGCTCTTAATCTTTTTTAATTGCAGTTTGTTAGTATCTTTTGATCATGTTAGCTGGATGATTTATTTTGTTATTCTCAAATATTTTGGGATAACGTTCATATCTCTGCAATCGATTAAATATTCAAGTTGACTTTGTTCTCGTAATTTTGTTCTTAATGTACTGAAAAGGTTAAAATTCTGTTGATTATTCAATTTGGCATGAGATTTGCAACTCTAAGTTGTTCTAACTGGGCTGCAACAGATTTGTATCAGTTACATACTATAAATATAAGTATGTCTCGATATATCGAGATGGAAAAAAAAAAAAAAACACTTTGAAAAACGTATTCGTCTTTAGTTAGTATCCATTCAATGATAAGGGTTTAACCATTATGACTTTTTACATGTTATTTTTCTTTTGTGTCAAATGCATTTCTCGATTGGAAAACACTGGAATTAACTGCAAGAAATTAGATAGACAAAATTTGTAACGTACCTTTTGGTTGTAACAGTTGTTGGCCTAGTCGTCGTAGCGTTACCTTTCACTCGGTTCTTCAGTTTAAACACGCCAAAAAACAGTAGGTATATTCTTCCAAGTCCCAGAAGATGGCAACCAAGTTTGTCGAAATGCTTCGGACAAAACAGCCAAGAAGTCCAGTGATATTTTTGGCGACTTGCTTCTTCTCGTGCGAAAATTTTTCAAATCACTGATACTTGTACATCCTGTCCTAAAGTATTTTAACATTTCACAGTTCGTTTTAATTCTTTGTCATGGCTACCCTTCCTGGAGCAATTGTTTTTTAAGAGACATTTTTATACTGTTCTAATGGATTTTTGAGCCCCTGTTGGCCTTAGAAATTTCAGACTTAAAAGGTATTCTAGTCCAAAGTAGATTTGAAGAAAGCTCCTCCATCCCTCCTCTTTTTTTAATTTTTGTAATCAATGAGTACACACACCTCTGTGAAGAATATACCTACTGTTTTTTGGAGTGTTTAAACTCAAGAACAGAGTGAAAGATAACACACCAATGGCTAGGCCAACAACTGTTACAAACAAAAGGTACGTTACGAATTTTGTCTATCTAATTTTTTGCGGTTAATTCCAGTGTTTTCCAATCGAGAAATCCCTTTCACACAAAAGAAAAATAACATGTAAAAAGTTACAACAGTTAAACCCTTATCATCAAATGGATATTAACTAAAGACGAGAAACTGAAAATGGATATTAACTTTTCGAGAAACTGAAAAGGATCGGAACAAAATATAATATCAGGCCAGCTCCAGATCTTAATAACAAAATAAAGAAATTCCTGCTAGCTTTAAAGCAGAGAGAATTGGACATCCAATTGCAAGAAGGAGTAATTTATTGCATCGACTGTAACTGCGGACTCAGCTATATAGGAGAAACAGGGAGGAGTATTAAGGTCCGAATGAAAGAACACCAAGTAGCTATTAGGAACATTAGTAACAAAACAGGGCTAGACAGACATATACAAGCAAGTGGACACTCCATAAATTGGGACTCGGTAAAAATAATCGCCCACCAGTCAAACTTAGTAAAGAGGAAACTAGAAGGGATCGAAATAGCAAGAAGAAGAAGTACCACAATTAACGATAATTGCGGTTGGACTCTTCCAACTGAGTGGCAGCAACTACTCCAGTGACGTAGTCCTGATGACGAACTAGGCTTTAGTTTGAAAATCTGACAACCAACTTTCATGAAAAATAACCTCTATAAGACCCGTAAAAGTTATTCCACAATAAAGTGTTTTGTTTGACACATTTACTAGTATTTCAACATACAAAAACCTAAAATGTCATATAAACATCAACACATTATAATGTTCATTACTTTTTCATGCACTTCTATACTTCTTATTGTGGCATTTTCACATGCACATTATCTAAACATGCCTTTGTTACTTAATAAAATTTATTTGCCGTGTTACATGCAGTTAAGAACGTATACCAAAAAAAAAAAAAAACTTTAAAAACAACAACTTTTAGTTGTTTTTAAAGAAATGAACAATCCAAATGAAGATCACATTATATGCTATTAAGAAATGCAAATATGAATACCAATAGTGCAACATAGCAAGGAACCTGGGGAAAAGGCCAATGTTAGCCTGACTATCCCCAAAAACCTTTTATGTTGTGCATCATCAAGGAAGATAAATAAAATCCTTTTATATTGTGCATCATCAAGAAAGATAAATAAAACCCCTTTATGTTGCACATCATTAAGAAGATAAACAAAAACCTTTTATGTTGCACATCATCAACGAAGATAAATAAAATCCTATGTTGTGCATCACCAAGGAAGATAAATAAAAACCAATTAAATAACAAGGAACAATACACCAACTGTACTTAAATAGTATAGCTATGTATACTAGTGATCCGAAATTTCTTGGTGTAGAACAGAAATTAGTTTCCAAGCTTTCGCACATCAACCAGATAGCTTTTTCAAGGAAGGTAGACAGCAAACTAAATAATAGAATGCATCAACAATTTGAACACGGTGGCTTGACAATAATGAAGAGATGCAAACGTAATCAAGTATTCAAAGACACAAGGCGTTATGCCTGTTTAGCACGCGTAACAGTGGAAGGAAAGCCACGAAGCAATCACTATTTGAATAACTGGTTCCAAACTCATGGCAACTCCAGTGAGATGCTATCATTGCATGACTCGCCGTTGGTAATGATCTCCAAAGTTTCGCAAATGGCAGTAGATTTTGGGGTGGAGTAGGAAGCTAATTTCTTTACGTCATCTCACATAGGAGCAGCGGACTTGAACTTGACTTTTCTGGATAGGGCTGTTTGTTACTTTGCCGTTCTTTATGTCCCTTTTATGTTCATTGACTAATTCTAAATGAACGTTTAGTCATTCCAATATAGTATTGCTTGGAGCCATCCGGATATAGTAGAGGAATGGCACAAACACCTGCTTCATTGGACAGTGTTTCTTGTCAGTGTTTCCCTTAAGCATGGTATATAAAGATGTCAGAGACCTGATGCTAACACCGAGGTTCATCTTCTTGAGCGCATTCTTGAGCTGATAGGAAACATTTGGTATATAGAGATTGAGCCCAGGTAGTGTAGCTGCAGCATAGAAAGATTAATATGACTGGTTCTGGTTTTCTTGATGTAGCAGGTTTGAGAAGTATCCTACTTCATCTTCCTTGAAAAAGCCATCTGGTTGATGTGCAAAAGCTTCTTGGAAGCTTTGATTTCTATTCTACACCAAGAAATTTTGGATCACTAGTATAGTTACACTATTTAAGTAAATAAAATCCTTTTATGTTGCACATCGTCAAGGAAGAAATTCAGTATCATAGTTTATTTCTGTCTTGCTTTAAAAATACAACTTTAATAGAATATTAATTACCTCATCTTTCCCATCGATATCAACTTTGTGTTTTATGAGTTCCTTAACAATTGATGAATGGCCATTAGCACTGGCAAAGAGCAAAGCTGTTTCTTTATACTTCCCCACGATAAGAACAGAAGCACCCAGCTCTAACAGCAAGCGTACTGTTGCCAGCTGACCATAAGCACATGCCCACATCAATGGTGTGAAGCCATTTTCATCTTGCTCGTCTAAGCTGATGCCATCTTCTATACAATGCAAAATCACATCTTATTATGAAAGCATACAACTGCTGTAAATTGACATTTAAAATGAAAAAGTACAATAAAAATACAGTATCCCAAAAGAAATCAACTGACCTTAAAAATAACAGTGGTTTTAGAAATAAGTTTAAAGTCAGTTTTTTTTGTTGTTTTTTTCACGTAAGAAAAACTGCTTAGCCAAAAAACAAAACCTGATGCTAGTGAAATTTTCTTGAAGGTATTTTATGTTTATAAATTTCTGTAGTACATACAAACTAGTCTTTGTGTGGAATCACTATGTCTATGCCAGAATAACTCAAATTGTACTACATACATACATATAAGTGTAATAAAAATACTATCTCAACCCAACTGAACATTTGTGGGATGTTACCATCAGATGATGCAGTTGGTCACATCTTCCATACACACACACACTTCATACCAAAACTGTGGACTGCCATAAAAACAGCTTGGCTGCAGATCCTTATGCAACTGTACAAACACTTTGTGGTATTGATGCCACACCAGGTGGCAGCTGTTCTCCAGGTGAAAGGAGGGCCCGTGAAGCATTAGATAGGTGGTCATAATTCAGTGAGTACTCGGTGAAAAACCATGTAAGACAGTGGAGAAAAAGTAGCACTAACAATATAAGGAAATTAAGATGTGAATAGAAGAAAAAGCAATTGAGAACAACCACAGCTTGAATAAACCAAAAGGTTATCTCCATAATTGAAGAAAACAGATTATGGCATTTTTAAAAGAATGTTATAACAAGAAATAGTGGTAAAATTTTGAGGAGTTAAAGAGTTCTACACAAAACTGTATGAAAGGGGATGATATATTTGTTGAAGACACATTTCTATCTCTCTCTCTCTCTCTCTCTCTCTCTCTCTCTCTCTCTCTCTCTCTCTCTCTCTCTCACACACACACTGGGAAGACAAGAGGATAACAATTAATGGATATTGTTTAACCCACAATAATTTTGGTTACGATAGTAATTTTTGCAAGTGCCCCTCAGAGCTACGATGTAATTCAGGAACTTGCTGACAAGAGTAAAGGAGTGGGATTGAAGATGAACTTATAGAAAAGAAAATTGGTGTTCAGTGCTTTTACAAGAATTAAGGATCTAGAGGTTGATAGGGAAAATTTAGAAGTAACTAGAGTATACATCTACCTTGGACAACAGGTATCAAATGAGAGCCACATCAAAGCAGAAAGAATAGGCATACAACACTTGGATGGCATGCATTTGAAGAAACATTACACTTTTCAAGAGCAATTTACAATGTCTTACAAGAAAAGTGTTTACCCAATGTATGCTTCTAGTTTTTACTTATGGATCAGAAACATGGATCTTAACCAAAAAAAGACAGACAAAGGCTGTGGACAACTCAAAGAAGCATAGAGAGATGCGTGCTTGGTGTAATCAGGAAAGACAGGAATAGGCATTCATGGATCAGGAAAATGACAAGAGTTTGCACCATGATCAGAGTAGAGACCCTCAAACAGAAATGGACTGAACATATTGCCACAACTGACTACCAATGGACAGCTGAAATACTAGACTGGGCATCAAGGGACAAAAAAGACAGAAGAATCTCATGTGTGAGATGGGTGGATGGAATTTGAGAGCATGCCAGAGTGACACTGAAGAGAATTTCTGAAGACAGAGTTGTAGAAAAGACTTGGAAATACCTTCATCCAGCAGTGGATTGAAAATTGATGATGATGTGTGCGTGTGTGTATGTACGTGGATAAGTAGATCAGTTGACTGGTTTTGAAGACACAACTATGAACATTTCAATTGTAAAAACTAAAACATATTGAAAATGTTTTAATGAAATATGCTGGCAGAGTAAGTACATGTATCAGGGTAAATATTTAATCACATATTAAAATATCAATGGAAAATACTGCGCCTGTCTTAAAGTCCAGACCAAACTGTATGATTAGTGGCTTTCACCACGTCTTTTTCAAGTTCGGTTAATGTGTTCAAGTTTTTTTGTTTTTTTTTCTCTCTTTTCTTTTTAATCATGACTTGTTTCACTTCAAGAGAGAAAGTAGTTATCCATATATGCCTTAGTACTAGACAATGATCTTACATTTATTACATCATTTCTTAAGAATTTATAATTTGTGAGATGACAGTTTATAAAAATCAAGCAATGAAGAGTGATTATATCTTCTCTTCTACACTGCTAAACATTGCACATTAGTTTAGAATATTTTGTCTGGAGTTAATATACATGTATCTTTAATAAAAGTTAAAAAAAAAAAAACTTTTACAACACTCTCACTCTTTACATAATGTGTTAATGGCATAACTCTACGTGGTATGTAAGATCAGAGATGTAGCCAATGGAGAGAAGGGTCCTCAGGTCTGGATTCACTCATTGGGCAGGAGGATTAAGTATGAATTTAAAGTGATATCATCATCATCATCATTGTCAACCATTATCAATCCACTGCTGGACGAAGGTCTCCCCAAGTTTCCTCCACAACGGTCTGTCTTGTGCCAGTCTCCTCCATGTCGCCCCTGCATACTTTCGAATTTCATCCACCCATCTCCCATGTGGTCTTCTTCTGGGTCTTTTCCTGTCCCTTGGAATCCAATCTAAAATTTCGGCTGTCCATCGATGATCTGTCCTTCTGGCAGTATGTCCAGCCCATTGCCATTTCAGGGATTTAACTCTGATCATGATGTCTTCCACTCTTGTCATTTTTCGGATCCACGAGTTCCTCTTCTTATCTCTCCTGGTTACACCAAGCATGCACCTCTCCATGCTTCTTTGAGTTGTCTGCAGCCTTTGTATGTCTCTTTTAGTTAAGGTCCACGTCTCTGCACCATACGTAAGCACTGGAAGGATGCATTGATCAAACACTTTTCTTTTAAGACATAATGGCATATTGCTCTTGAAAATTATGCTGTTTCTTCCAAAAGCTCTCCAGGCAAGTTTTGTACGCCGATTAATTTCTTCATCAATGTGACCCTCACTTGATATCTGCTGTCCAAGATAAACGTACGTGTCTGTTATCTCCAGCTTTTCTCCATCAATCGATAAATCTTCATTTCTTGTAAAAGCATTGAACATCACTTTTGTCTTCTGAAAGTTCATTTTTAATCCCACTTCTTTACTCTTGTCAGCAAGTTCCTGGATCATACTCTGCAGCTCTGATGAGGTAGTTGCAAAAATGATTACGTCATCAGCAAAACGAAGGTGGGTTAGATAATCTCCATTAATCTTTATCCCCTTGTTTTCCCAGCTCAGCGACTGAAAAACACCCTCCAAAGTGGCATTAAAGAGCTTCGGAGATATGGTGTCACCTTGTCTCACTCCCTTTCCAATTTTTACGTGTGTTGTATTTTCAAACAGCCTAATCTTTGCACTTGCATTTTCATAGATGTTATTAATAATATTAATGTATGCATCTTCAATACCGCAGGATTTCAGAGCCATTGTAACTGCTGATGGTTTCACCGAATCAAAGGCTTTTTCATAATCGATAAAAGCCATGCACAATGGAAGTTCATATTCCCTCACTCTTTCAATTAGTTCTCTCAGCACGTGGATATGATCTATTGTGCTGTAGCCACTCCTGAATCCAGCTTGTTCTCTCGGTTGAGCCATGTCCAGTGTTACCTTCAAGCGGTGTGAAAGAACTTTAGTGAAGATTTTATAAACTACTGATAGGAGGCTGATAGGTCTGTAGTTTCCGAGATCCTCAATGTCACCTTTCTTATGTAGCAGGATCATTGTAGCGGTGTTCCAATCCTCAGGAATCTTTCCTTCATTAAGGCATCGAGTGAAAATTTGGGCGAGTACTGTTTCGATTTCTCCACTTGCTTCTTGTATGATGTCTACAGTAATTCCATCTTCTCCTGGAGCTTTTCCTCGCTTCATGTTCTTGATTGCATGTGCAACTTCTGCTGGAAGGACTGGAGGAACTCTGGTACTGGTATCTTTCATGATGTCTGGAGTGCATATATCATCCCTTTCATATAATTTGGAGTAGAAATCTTTCACTCTTGTCAAAATTTCGCCTCTATTTCTTGTTACAGAACCATCTTCTTTTCTCAGTGCCATAATCTGTTTTCTTCCCTTACTGAGATGTCCCTTTGCTATCTTTAGGCTTTGGTTGTTTTCAATTGCTTTCCTCACTAGTTCACAGTTAAATTTCCTTACATCTTCAGTGATACTTTTTCTTACTGTCTTGCATAGCTCTATATATTCCACTTTGGAAGTCACATCTTCTTTAGTTGTCCTCATCTCTCTTCTTTTTTGCATCAACATTTTGGTTTTTCCTGATAATTTGTTCACATGCAACTTGTTCTTAGACCCAGCTAATTTTGTTGCTGTTTCCATAAGAGCTTTGGTTACTTTTCTGTTAACTTCAGAGATGTCCACTTCTTCCGATGTTAGGCCTTCTAAAGCAGAGAACCTGTTCTTCAGTTCTAACTTGAAGGTATTATGGTGTTTTTTAAGGTTGGTTATGTCAACAGATTTTGTTTGTCTTATGAGCTTGCCACGTTCAAGTTTAGTGTTGAGGTGCATCTTACATCTCACCAATCTATGGTCACTACCTGTGTTGAACTTGTTTAGCACACTGCAGTCTTCTATGACGAATTTTTTGTTACACATAATAAAATCAATTTCACTTGTCGTCCCATTTGGATGTCTCCATGTCCATTTCCTGTGTGGCTTTTTCTTGAAGAAGGAGTTCAAGATGAAAAACCCTTCTGCCTCTGCAAACTCAACGAGAGTATTTCCACGCTGGTTTCTGTTGCCGTGACCGAATTTACCTACTGAAGTTTCATTCTGTTGCCGTTGCCCTATTTCTGCATTGAAATCTCCCATAATTATTTTCAAGTGCTGCTTACCTTTATTATTTAGATGAGAAATTTCCTCATAAAATTCTTCAATTTCTTCTTCAGGATGACTTGTGGTGGGTGCATAAGTTTGAATAATCTGAGCCTGGTATCTTTTCGAGAGTTGGATAACAAGTCGTGCAGCTCTGTCAGAGGAACTTTCAACTTCTACCACTTTATCCTTCAGTTTCTTGTTTATTATAAATCCAACACCACTAGTTCTGCCAGTATCTGTCCCACGATAGTAGAAGAGATGTCCACTTTTCAGTTCGATGAGATCTTCTCCTTTTCTCCTTACCTCACTTAGCCCCACGATGTCCCACTTGATCCTTTGTAGTTCCTCTTCCAATTCAAGAAGCCTTGAATCAGAAGATAGGGAGCGTCCATTGTAAGTAGCCAAGGTCAGCATCAGATGGCAGCCTAGTCCGGTCCTCCGGGGTTTCTTAGCACCCTCTGCCTTCATGTCGCACTGGCAGCTGCCTTGGCCAGGTACATTCCAGCTGCCGGAGACTGAGGGCCAAGATTTAAGTTGTGGAATCATTTTGGAGGGGTTTGGCCATAACTCACCACGCTGGCCAAGCGGGTTGGTGAGTGTGGGATAGAATTTCCTCTAATCCCGATGGTATAGTTATACCGCTATGGGCGGTCGTCAGAGCCCCTTTAGTGGGAACAGGATGCACCACGAGAAGGCGGGGTTGACATTTGTCAAGGAGAGGCTGTGATGTTACGCATCACCTGACCTTACATCATAAAGTGATATCATCATCATCATCATCATTGTCAACCATTATCAATCCACTGCTGGACGAAGGTCTCCCCAAGTTTCCTCCACAACGGTCTGTCTTGTGCCAGTCTCCTCCATGTCACCCCTGCATACTTTCGAATTTCATCCACCCATCTCCCATGTGGTCTTCTTCTGGGTCTTTTCCTGTCCCTTGGAATCCAATCTAAAATTTCGGCTGTCCATCGATGATCTGTCCTTCTGGCAGTATGTCCAGCCCATTGCCATTTCAGGGATTTAACTCTGATCATGACGTCTTCCACTCTTGTCATTTTTCGGATCCACGAGTTCCTCTTCTTATCTCTCCTGGTTACCCCAAGCATGCACCTCTCCATGCTTCTTTGAGTTGTCTGGAGCCTTTGTATGTCTCTTTTAGTTAAGGTCCACGTCTCTGCACCATACGTAAGCACTGGAAGGATGCATTGATCAAACACTTTTCTTTTAAGACATAATGGCATATTGCTCTTGAAAATTATGCTGTTTCTTCCAAAAGCTCTCCAGGCAAGTTTTGTACGCCGATTAATTTCTTCATCAATGTGACCCTCACTTGATATCTGCTGTCCAAGATAAACGAACGTGTCTGTTATCTCCAGCTTTTCTCCATCAATCGATAAATCTTCATTTCTTGTAAAAGCATTGAACATCACTTTTGTCTTCTGAAAGTTCATTTTTAATCCCACTTCTTTACTCTTGTCCGCAAGTTCCTGGATCATACTCTGCAGCTCTGATGGGGTAGTTGCAAAAATGACTACGTCATCAGCAAAACGAAGGTGGGTTAGATAATCTCCATTAATCTTTATCCCCTTGTTTTCCCAGCTCAGCGACTGAAAACACCCTCCAATGTGGCATTGAAGAGCTTCGGAGATATGGTGTCACCTTGTCTCACTCCCTTTCCAATTTTTACGTGTGTTGTATTTTCAAACAGCCTAATCTTTGCACTTGCATTTTCATAGATGTTATTAATAATATTAATGTATGCATCTTCAATACCGCAGGTTTTCAGAGCCATTGTAACTGCTGATGGTTTCACCGAATCAAAGGCTTTTTCATAATCGATAAAAGCCATGCACAATGGAAGTTCATATTCCCTCGCTCTTTCAATTAGTTCTCTCAGCACGTGGATATGATCTATTGTGCTGTAGCCACTCCTGAATCCAGCTTGTTCTCTCGGTTGAGCCATGTCCAGTGTTACCTTCAAGCGGTGTGAAAGAACTTTAGTGAAGATTTTATAAACTACTGATAGGAGGCTGATAGGTCTGTAGTTTCCGAGATCCTCAATGTCACCTTTCTTATGTAGCAGGATCATTGTAGCGGTGTTCCAATCCTCAGGAATCTTTCCTTCATTAAGGCATCGAGTGAAAATTTGGGCGAGTACTGTTTCGATTTCTCCACTTGCTTCTTGTATGATGTCTACAGTAATTCCATCTTCTCCTGGAGCTTTTCCTCTCTTCATGTTCTTGATTGCATGTGCAACTTCTGCTGGAAGGACTGGAGGAACTCTGGTACTGGTATCTTTCATGATGTCTGGAGTGCATATATCATCCCTTTCATATAATTTGGAGTAGAAATCTTTCACTCTTGTCAAAATTTCTCCTCTATTTCTTGTTACAGAACCATCTTCTTTTCTCAGTGCCATAATCTGTTTTCTTCCCTTACTGAGATGTCCCTTTGCTATCTTTAGGCTTTGGTTGTTTTCAATTGCTTTCCTCACTAGTTCACAGTTGAATTTCCTTACGTCTTCAGTGATACTTTTTCTTACTGTCTTGCATAGCTCTATATATTCCACTTTGGAAGTCACATCTTTAGTTGTCCTCATCTCTCTTCTTTTTTGCATCAACATTTTGGTTTTTCCTGATAATTTGTTCACATGCAACTTGTTCTTAGACCCAGCTAATTTTGTTGCTGTTTCCATAAGAGCTTTGGTTACTTTTCTGTTAACTTCAGAGATGTCCACTTCTTCCGATGTTAGGCCTTCTAAAGCAGAGAACCTGTTCTTCAGTTCTAACTTGAAGGTATTATGGTGTTTTTTAAGGTTGGTTATGTCAATAGATTTTGTTTGTCTTATGAGCTTGCTACGTTCAAGTTTAGTGTTGAGGTGCATCTTACATCTCACCAATCTATGGTCACTACCTGTGTTGAACTTGTTTAGCACACTGCAGTCTTCTATGACGAATTTTTTTGTTACACATAATAAAATCAATTTCACTTGTCGTCCCATTTGGATGTCTCCATGTCCATTTCCTGTGTGGCTTTTTCTTGAAGAAGGAGTTCAAGATGAAAAACCCTTCTGCCTCTGCAAACTCAACGAGAGTATTTCCACGCTGGTTTCTGTTGCCATGACCGAATTTACCTACTGAAGTTTCATTCTGTTGCTGTTGCCCTATTTTTGCATTGAAATCTCCCATAATTATTTTCAAGTGCTGCTTACCTTTATTATTTAGATGACAAATTTCCTCATAAAATTCTTCAATTTCTTCTTCAGGATGACTTGTGGTGGGTGCATAAGTTTGAATAATCTGAGCCTGGTATCTTTTCGAGAGTTGGATAACAAGTCGTGCAGCTCTGTCAGAGGAACTTTCAACTTCTACAACTTTATCCTTCAGTTTCTTGTTTATTATAAATCCAACACCACTAGTTCTGCCAGTATCTGTCCCACGATAGTAGAAGAGATGTCCACTTTTCAGTTCGATGAGATCTTCTCCTTTTCTCCTTACCTCACTTAGCCCCACGATGTCCCACTTGATCCTTTGTAGTTCCTCTTCCAATTCAAGAAGCCTTGAATCAGAAGATAGGGAGCGTCCATTGTAAGTAGCCAAGGTCAGCATCAGATGGCAGCCTAGTCCGGTTCTCCGGGGGATTCTTAGCACCCTCTGCCTTCATGTCGCACTGGCCGCTGCCTTGGCCAGGTACATTCCAGCTGCCGGAGACTGAGGGCCAAGATTTAAGTTGTGGAATCATTTTGGAGGGGTTTGGCCATAACTCACCACGCTGGCCAAGCGGGTTGGTGAGTGTGGGATAGAATTTCCTCTAATCCCGATGGTATAGTTATACCGCTATGGGCGGTCGTCAGAGCCCCTTTAGTGGGAACAGGATGCACCACGAGAAGGCGGGGTTGACATTTGTCAAGGAGAGGCTATGATGTTACGCATCACCTGACCTTACATTACTTGGTTATCCTATTTCTTCAGGGTGCCCAAGCTATCCACTGCATTAATGTCAAGGTAGCTTGTTTGCTGAATGTACCATCTGATATAGTTTATTTCCTATTTATTCATATTTCTATGGCAGTTTGATCCCTTGGCTGCACATCATGAGAATCAGTGAATAGTATAATCCAAACTTCTATTAGTAGAAGGTTAAACTTTTGATACATTTTTTTTTATTTGTCTTTAGTCAATATCCATTTAATGATAATGGTTTAACTGTTGTAATTTTTTACATGCTATTTTTCTTTTTGCGTCAAATGCATTTCTCGATTGGAAAATACTATTATTAACTGCAAGAAATTAGATAGACAAAATTCGTAACATACCTTTTGGTTGTAACAATTGTTGGCCCAACGTTTAGTGCGCTATCTTTCACTTGGTTCTCGAGTTTAAACACTTCAGAAACAGTAGGTACATTCTTCACGGAGGCGTACGCAGTCACTGATTACGAAGTTAAAAAAGGGGAGGAGGTCATGGAGGAGCTTTCTTTAAGTCTATTTTGGACTAGAATACTTTTAAGTCTGAAACTCCAAAAGTTGACAGGGTGAGAGGGCTCAGAAATCCATTAGACCAGTATAAAAAAAAAGTCTCCTTTAAAAAACACAATTGCTCGAAGAAGGGTAATCATGACAAAAAACAAAGGACTAAAATGAACTGTAAAACATTAAAATACCTTAGGACAGGATGTACCAGTTTGAGTCATTTGAAAAAAGTTTTCAGCACAAGAAAATGCTCCCCCCCCCTTTTAACTTCGTGATCAGTTAGTGCGTACACTTCTGTGAAGAATGTACATACTGTTTTTGAAGTGTTTAAACTCTAGAACCGAATGAAAGATAGTGCACTGATGACTGGACCAACAACTGTTGCAACCAAAAGGAACGTTACAAATTTTGTCTATCTAATTTCTTGCAGTTAATTATAGTATTTTCTGATTGAGAAATGCATTTGATGCAAAAGAAAAATAGCATGTTAAAAGTTACAACAGTTAACCCATTATCATTCAAATGGATATGAACTAAAAACAAATACGTTTTTCAACATTTTTTTCCATCTCGATATGTCGAGAAATACTTATACAATTTTTTTTTTTTTTTTTTTTTGCCACTGTGAGCAATGGAATATAAGTAGTAACCCATCCCTAATTTGGGGCCAATTTATTTTTAAGACATAAAGTGATATACATGTGTATATATTGCAATATTAAAAAAAAGTTCTTTCTCAATAATATCTTTTTTGTTTTTTGAATGGAACCCCCCCCCACCAAGAAATGTCTGGCTATGCCACTGTATAACATCACTGTATTCTAAGTGAATTTTCCTCAAATCATAAATATTTTTGAATACTTTCCCCCTAGAGGGCCATGATTAAGTTTCACCAAAATTATACAGTTATAATTCATTAGTTACATACAGATTCATGTATCAATGGGATATTGTTTAACAACATGGTGTTACCAGAAATTTCAATTAAGCAATGTTATGTCTTTTTCCCCACTATGCATTGTGTGGTATTGCTTAAGAAAAATAGATTTCTCAATCAAAATATCCAAAATTGCAATTTATTTTTAAGACATAGACTGACCATGCAGCAATAAAGAAGGTCTGAAATTAATTATTTCAAGCAGAGCACAGTGTCTTTATTACTGCAACTGTGCTGTAATGCAAAAGAATAATAATTTGGTACATTTCATTTTCAGAATATTCTAAGAACTCATTATTGACAGAAAATATCTTATCAAAATTGTTACAACACATTTTATAAAAATCTTGTAAAATGTGTTGTAACATTTAACAAGATTTTTACAGACAAAGGACTCTTGATATTGCGTTCAACATCTTCCAAAGTAGTCAACAACTTGCCACATAGAAAATGTTCAATCACCCAAAACAAGTAGCAATCCGAAGGGGGCAAGGCTGGGGCTGTAGTATGTTGGATGAGGCAGCAGCAGCTCAATTCTATCCTATATGCTACTTCAAAATGTATCTTAAAATTTACAGCAACATAACGCATTAAAATCAACTTATAAAAGACATGTTTTGTAATCTTTAACTAAAATTTTATTATATAAAAAGTATTTATTTCAAAGTTCACTTTTCTGAAAGTCTTTATGTATCCAGTATGTTAATTACCATTTCAAGCATTTGAAAATAACAATATACAGCTATGGGCAGAAAGGGGAAAGGTATTGTTATTTTCAAATTTCTGCAGTGTCGATTTAGCCAAGAACATATACCACCAGACACATGAATAATATTAGAAAATAAAACATATGAATAAATATCTTAACTTTTATATATAATAAATTTTTATTGAAAATAACAAAACTCATTTTATAAGTTATTTTTACAATTAGAGAAGTGCAGGAGTTATGAACATGTTAAAAATGATGCAAGTGTTGAGATATTCCAGTCAAACCGTTTTTGTGAAAGAAGATACTTCAGAGAAGAACCCACTTTTGTACATTTAATGAAAGATAAACACATGTACCTTTTACAGTATGCAAAACAGGTCATGATTAGTCCTGTCCAGTGAAACTGAAAAACATGCAGATAATTATTCTTTCCGTTTTTTCAGTGTTTGCTGGTTTGTAAATCACAGAAAAAGGACTGCCTGCATAACATAAAAATACGACTATCTGGAATCTTCATCATGAACACTGTTTTTTTGTGAAAGACTCTCAAAAGTCATGCACAAAATGGATTCATGCAGTGAACAATAACATCAGAAACAAAAATTAGAAACTGCTTGCAAAGTAAATAATGTTTCAGACAACAATCATTAAAGTGATATTTTTTCTTTTTACATTCTAAAAATACTGGGGATAAGAAAAATAATGGCATTTTCGATACAACTGTTTTGCTTACCCATAACCTTGAAAGAATCCAAGCTAAATTTAAGTACATGCCATCATTTTCAACAGTTTGAAGCCATCTGTTTGCCAGTTGTTCAATTCCTGCAAGGTAACAAGCTTTCGGTTCACAGGCAAAGGACTCTTGGTATTGCGTTCGACATCTTCCAAAGTAGTCAACAACTTGCCACATAGAAAATGTGCAATCGCCCAAAACAAGTAGCAATCCGAAGGGGACAAGGTTGGGGCTGTATGTTAGATGAGGCAGCAGCTCAATTCTATGCAGTTCTTGAAGTTTCAACTTGGGTCTGATTAGCAGTATGAGGTTTTGCATGGTCTTGTCGCTTCGGCTGACTAAAGCAGGGTACTTCTGCCAAAGTTTGTTACACATCCTGTCCAACTGCTGAGAATGCAGTTCGGCAATGATAGACTGACCATTCGGAATGAGCTCTACATGGATTACACCTTGATCATTCCACCAGATACACAGCATGAGCTTTTTTTCAAAACGTCCACGTCTGGGGGAAGGTACCGCTGGTTCACCTTCATTCAACCACTGTCATTATCTGGATTATGCAGATATATACATTTTTCATCTCCAGGAACTATTTGTTTCACAAATCGAGTATGATGTGGACTGGATATCTGAGCTGTTTCTTGCATTCCTCAATGTGTTGCTGAACTTGAGCTCATAAGGCACCTCACAGCATCATCTGTAAACCTTTCCAATTTTGTGCAGACACTCAGCAATGGTAGAATTAGAAACCCCCAGTTCTTCTGACAATTTGCGAGTGCCTGTTCACGGACTGTCTTCCACAGCATCTTGCAGAGCGTCCAAATCAACAGCAGAGGGCCTACCCAAACCTTCTTTTGTTTTCAACTCACCAGCCACAATTTTTTTTAACCATGTCTGCGCAGTCCAAGTAATAGCCAGGCCTTCACTTTCATTAATTATCTGGACTGCTTCAGCAGCTTTAAACCTGTTTTCAGTAATGTAATAAAACTGATATTTCAGACTTTGTAGCCATTGCAATTGAGCGCAGTACAAGTTCAATGTATGGGTCGCAACATGTGCTCCATGTTTCGTTTGATTCCCCACAGTATGTGCTTTCAGTTGTCTGCAGCACACAAAAGCTGCCCTACAGAAAATATGCATATTTACGTCGTGGAACTGTCCTATGGAAAAACAATGTTTTTTTCTGGACACCCCAGTAGTCTACTGGAGATTGATACAAACACAAAACGAGTACAACATGCATGAAGGTTATTTCATCTCTAGCCATAAAACATAATGAATTACTGTTAATATATCTTTATGATATGCCATTTTATGTGAGAAAGGTCAAATTAACATGGCTTACCTATATTTTGTAGGAATAATTCACCTTGTGCTGCTAGCTGGTGAACGCTTCTCTCTAGAATGGGAGAAAATAAAAGAAAACACTAAACCTAAACCAGTATTTTATATTTTCTTGATTTTTTTTCTTTCAAAATAGCAACCCAAAGTACATATGCGGACAAAAGTGATTGGACACCCCAGCACAGGTGCAATGGTTTGTTCCCGAAGCAGACATGTGGTTGATAAGGTATAAAAACAACAATGGGAGTACAATCAGATCAATCACAGATAAAATGGCTAGCAGGGAAGAGCTCTCAGAGTTTGAAAAGGGAATTATAATAGGCTGCTCAATTGGAGATATGAACACAAGAAGCATTGCCAATGTCAGACAGGTCGCTAAATCAACTGTGGCCTTTGTCATCAACAGGTGGAAGAAGATGGGACATTGCAGGAATTTACCTCGCCATGGAAGACCCATGAAACTGCAACCCAGGGACCGGAGGGTACTGCAGAGGAAGGCCCGGAAAACCAGGACCCGACCAATGCACACCATAGTACACGAGTTCCAGATGGCAACAGAGCTTACGGTCTCCACAAGATACTTCGAAGAGAGGCCCATGCATTTGGATATCATGGCTAAGCACAGAGTTTTATAAATATAAAATGTATCTGCGTACACAACCATTGAAACAGAACACGCTGAAAACCCGCGAATCATGATAACAATAGAATAAGATAATTTATAGAAAAGTTAATAAAACAATAAATAATTATGAAAACATTACAGATTCCAGAGAGGATAAAATAAGTATGTTACAACTGAATGTGCAGCAATGTGTGTGAAATGGACCTTTAGGGCAAAATATTGAAATATTGGACTATGAAACCTCATAGAAAAAGAGACTAATTAAAGAAAGTTTTTATATCTAGAAAACCAGTTCAGTTAACGGACCTGTAAAATTTATAAATATCATTTTCAACAACTTAATTTAAAAATAGTAGACTTACAAAGTGCAGAAGGAGATTACTTTAATTTAATAACTGGCAACTGCAAAAGGAACCTGGCAATAAAATTTAAATTCTTTCTGTGTAAACGAAACTTTTGATACAGTTCTTATACGTTGAGAACAGGGATTGATAAAATCTAGATGGCAGAAACGTCTGTGAAAACAAAAGAACTCAGAAGATGTGAAAAATAATTGAAAGTTCAAGTTAAAATGGAATTAAATATATTAATCTGAGCAAAGCCTTAAGTGCTTTAAATCCAGTAAATAACATTTTCTTTTTAATCTACAAGCAAAAAATACCTGCAAAATCTGCTAATAATTTAGAAATTATTCGCATATATCTACATTCTGCAACTCTGGCTAAGCATCCTCCCATAAAAGTCTCATCACAAAGACCAATAAAGCCATGTGGCTACAATGGTGTCAAGCGCACAAAAATTGCGCATTGAAGCAATGGCGGCAGGTGTTATGGAGCAACGAATCCCAGTTCACATTATTCTGATTGGATGGACATGTCTGGGTTTGGAGAATGTCTGATTCCAGAGTGTACAGTTCCGACTGTGAAGCACGGAGGCGGTGGAGTTATGATAAGGGGCTGTTTCAGCTAGTGCGATGTGGGTCCACTAATTGTTATTCATGGCAATATGAACTGTGTGCTGTATAGAGATATCCTGGATAACTCAATGCTCCCAATGTTGTGGCAGTTCTATAGACACGACAATTGTTTCTTCCAGAACGACAATGCAGTGATGGAAAGTTGCAAAACCATTTTTGGAGCAGCAAAATGCATTTTTTGAGCAGGTAAAAACATTTTTGGAGCAGGTAAAATACATTTTTGGAGCAACAAAATGCATTTTTGGAGCAGGTAAAATATATTTTTAGAGCAGGTAAAATACATTTTTGGAGCAGCAAAATGTGTTTTTGGAGCAAGTGAAACACATTTTTGGAGCAGATAAAATACATTTGTGGTGTAAGAAAACATTTTTTAAGAGCATGTAAAATATTAGTAGATAGAACAAACTCTTAAGCAACAACTGTTTTGGAAATAGATGCACCCTACTCAAATTTAAAACATCTTGCATTGAAATACACACACACACACATATGCAAACATTTTAGTTTTCAAATAGATAAAAAAATTTGTAACCATAGCAGGATTCTATTATTAATCATTTATTTTACAAAAAATGTTTAATTTTTTGCTGCTTTTCTCAATATTTAATTGCTCACTTCTATTCTTTTCTAATTTTTTAAGATAGTTAGCAATGTTTTGTTTTGCTTCTTTTAATAGTATCTGCCCACTTTCTATTGCACTCATGTCTTTTTTTTTTTTTATGACACATTCAATGTTCATCTCAGCATTGTTTAACATTTTATGAGGGAATCCAAGTGCTGCAAATGTTCAGCTTCTTCCCATTTCAAATCACCTTGTGAACATTCAATTTCTTCTCTTTTTTGCTTGATTTGCTGCATTTTTCCAGCACTAATCTGCTCTTGATATTTTTTCCAGGATTCTTTATAAGTCATCAGAAGTTTTTGGTTACATTAATTTTACCCACATCTCCATTTAATCTTTTGACATGATATTTGTGCTTCTTGCTCTCCGCACGACACCTAAAATCATCGCGGCCGCCTTGCGACAGGCTAAAATCACAGGCACATGACTTATAAAACGTGATTCAGCAAAACTTTAGATGCTTCACAAAAAAGGCCATTTTTGACTATACATACCGCGGTACACTTGACGATAAGTTTTACCTGGCTTCGTTCTTTTTGTTGTCATAGCTGTTTCACTGCTACGTTTTGTTTTGTTTTAATCTAAATTAACCCTTTCCACTCAAATAACTTTTCACCCATACTCGCACAGAACTCGCATTTTTTTTTTTTTTTGATTTCTGCAGTAGAGGCCACAACTTAGCAATGAAAGCTCAGCTTCAGCTCGCCAGCCCCGACATACGAGCTATAGAGGCATCATCAGCATTTCGGCTGACACCCGACCTATTCGGCAAAATAGAAATGTCTCGTGAGCGTCGACATGCGAGCTATAGAGGCGTCATTGGCATGGAGGGTGCCACCCAACACGCGCGACATTCGGCAAAAAAGAAATGTCTCGCAAGCCCAGACCCACAAGCTATAGAGGCGTAATGAGCACAGAGGATGACTCCCAACACACAAGTTATTCGGCGAAAAAGAAATGTCTCTGAGCTCCAACATGCGAGCTATAGAGGCATCATTGGCATGCAGGGTAAAACCCGACATATTCGGCGAAAAAGAAATTCCTCGCGAGCGCCGACATCCGAGCTATAGAGGCATCATAGGCGTGGCAGATAACACACGACACGCGAGCTATTCGGTGAAAACGAAATTCCTCGCGAGCACCGACATGCGAGCCATAGAAGCGTCATCAGCATGGCAGATAACACCGGAGCTATTCGGTGAAAACGAAATTTCTCGCGAGCGCCGACATGCGAGCTATAGGGGCGTCATCGACATGTCAAGTGACACCCAACCTATTCAATGAAAAAGAAATGTCTCTCAAGCACCGACATGCGAGCTATAAGGCGTCATCGGCATGGTGGTTGCCACCCGACACGTGCGATATTCGGCGAAAAAGGAATGTCTCGCGAGCCCTGACCCACGAGCTATAGAGGCGTAATGAGCACGACGAATGACACCCGACAAGCAAGCTATTCAGCGAAAAAGAAATGTCTCGCGAGCACCAACATGCGAGATATAGAGGCATCATTGGCATGGAGGGTGACACCCGGCACGCGAGATATTCGGCAAAAAGAAATGTTTTGCAAGCCCCGACATACGAGCTATAGAGGCGTCATAGACGTGGCGGATGACACCCGACCTATTTGGTGAAAAGGAAATTCCTCGCGAGCGCCGACATCCGAGCTATAGAGGCGTCAAAAGGCGTCGCGGATAACACCCGACACACGAGCTATTTGGTGAAAACGAAATTTCTTGCAAGCGCTGACATGCGAGCCATAAAGGCGTCATCGGCATGGCGGGTGATACCCGACACGCAGATGCCATTTCTTTTTCTTCATCCGGTGAAAAAGAAACGTCTCGCGAGCCCAGACGTGCGAGCTATTGGGGCATCATCGGTGTGGCAAGTGACACCCGACCTATTCGACGAAAAAGAAATGTCTTGCGACCACCGACATGCAAGCTATAGAGGCGTCATTAGAGTGGCGGGTGAGCTATTCGGCGATTTCGTAATGTCGGGTGTCAACCGACAGTCGAGTGGAAAGGGTTAAAACATTTGCACCGAAATTTTCCCAAGCACAAAGCCACATGCAATCAATGTAAAGAGTTGGCAAAAGGCGCTAAGCTGAGTTCCCTCTCTACTTTTGCGCACAGTACTCTCAAATGGCTGTATGGGGAATCACGTGACAAACTCCGCCTCCGTTGGCGGGAGAAGTCAGAACAACGAAGGCGCATAAGAGACTATCTGTAAAGTGCGTGTTTTCGACCAAAAGATGGTAAAAAAATAGAAATTGCGTGCAGGGATCTTGCGAGGGCTTTTCCGTAGTTTTTTCGGGTGACTTCCGTAAAACCATAAGATGGAGTTAAAATCCGTAAAAGTTGGCATCTCTGAATACCTATAAATCCTTTAGAAACAGAACCATTGTATCCTGCCACGGGAGAGCCATTTTCAGTCGTTCTCCGCGTCAACGAAATAGCTAATGACTGACCTTGCGCTGTATTTACATATTCACACACCTCGCCCGGAATGAAATAACTGCGCTTCCCAAAGAGCAGGGAACGACATATAAACATTCTCAATTGCACAGCACTCCAAAAGACCACCAAACTATCAGTAAATAATCTTCATCAGGATTCCATAGCGTACAGCATCGTTTCTCCTACATACCACGTGATTACAACAAAACTCCTCCTCCATAAGCAAAAACAATTTAATTTCCTACATCGCGAAAATCGTTGTTTTTTCGTCACTTTTGCCGAAAACACAACGAATTAAAATGTAATAAAAGGTAGGTGAAAAACATTCCGAAATTTTGGGATTGGCGGTATGGTGCGTGCGATTCAACGTTTAAAACGGCATTTTTTGCCGTGAAAATGTTTTTTTCGCTGGGCAATTTTTGCTGTGGATTGCCGTTTCGGCATAGTTGGGTGCAAATATTAAATTTTTTCGTAATTTGTAGCAGTTTGGCGCAAGATAATGAAATTGGCGCCAACTTTCCATCACTGACAATGCCACTTGACATGTTTCCAAGGCTACAACGGAGTATTATGAGGAAAATTGGGTCTCACAGATGGACTGGCCTGCTCAGAGCCCAGACCTCAATCCTACTGAATACCAATGGGATGAGCCTGAATGACAGGTGAGGTCTAAACCAACAAGACCTTTACTGACAGAGTTGGTCGATGTACTCAAGGTGGAGCATCCCGCTCTCCATACTCCATGGCCTTGTGGACAGTTTACATCGATGGGTGGCTACTGTAATCTCTGCAAATGGAGGACCTACCAGCTACTGATATAAATACAACACTGTCTTTCTATTTATTTATAGTGTCCAATTACTTTTGTCTACATAGTGTATATAAAAGTTTAGTTTCGTGGCAATCAGTATTTTCAAAAAATTCAACAGTATTCAATAACCAAAACTTTAAAACAGTCCTGTAACAAACCTGATTAATATATAAATTTTTGCAAAGTGAAGACTGCAATGTTATGCATCAGTTAGTGATTCCATGTTAATACATAATATTGCTGGAACTGACCTGGAAAGCTGAATTGTAGTTTAAAAGGAAGAGTAAAAAAAATCTCACACAACAAAACGAATTACATTTCTCAAACATAGAAGTATGTTCAGATATTTTTCAGAGGGTGGTGCGTGTTTACCACAATATCCTTGGTACAAATTGTGATGACTTTTTGCACCAGGGAACATGACTAAGTTTATTCACATGTTATCCACGTAATGTTCTCATTTCATATACCACTAAGCTGTTCTCTGAGAGTCATAGGTTAGCTCCACAAAGAAATACAAACTACTAGATAATTTTTACTTACTGTTGCTGAATCAAACTTCTCCATTTACAGCAATCTTGACGTACAACTCGGGCTTCACTGACATCCATCACACGCCGTACACAAGATCTTCTATACTACATACTCAATCTTTTTCTGATGCAGACACTCCTGAATCTGATCCTCTCATGACTCCCTTTCCCTGCCTCTGCCTTTCCTTCCTGCCACTTGGGCTAAAAAGATTTTCTTAGCAAGCACCTCATCACTCATTCTTTCAACATAGCCAAACCACTGAAGCATATCTCCACCTTGCTAACAACATTTTGCTTCACATTACACAACTGCAATTACACAATTTTAAGTGCAGTGCCTTGATGTACTAGGTTTGTCAAAAGATGTGCTCCTTGCACCCAAGAATTTATGTTCATGTCCTTTGCACATTTATAAAAACTCATGTGCTTCTTTGTATAAAACATATTCTATCTTTTCCATTGCCTGCAGGTACACTTATTGCATATACTCATGTGTCAAGCCATTTTGCATATAGGCTGATATAGTGTCCAAAATTAACGTGACAAACACAAAATCATGAATGCAAAATCCGCATGATAAAGTTTAGTGATAGTTGATACGGATGTACATGTATCAATAAAGCAGTAATACATAACACAAAAGGAATGCCATTACAGCATGAGGAGGATAAATAAGCATGACAGTCCAAAGTGATGCAGCAAGAGATGCAGATTTCGTGGGGCTAACAGGGAGTGTGATTACCCCAAACAGTGATACAGCTCACACAACGAGCCCTCGTGATGTTTACAAGGCTTTTAATGAGAGTTTGAGGCAATAAGGGCCACTCTTCCACTGAGGTGCCTCAGAGTCTAAGGAGGGGGCTGCTGGCTTGCAATTGCTCTTCGCTGGACATCCTAGAAATGCTCTTATCAGTTCAGGTCTGGTGATCTCGTGGGACACTCCATCTTGTGAATATCCTCACACTCCAGCTATTCATTAACTAGCTATGCCCAATGGGGATGGGTGTTATCATCCATAAAAAGGAACTTGGGGCCAAGAACTCCCTGAAAAGCTGTACATAGGGCTCCATGAAATAATCCCTGTAATGTGCAGCAGTCAGGGTGCCTCCTGGAAACATGTGCAGCAATGTGTGTCTATCCAACCTGATGCCAGCCCAAACCAGGAGTACACCACCACTGTAGTGGTCAATTTCCCTAATGTTGGAGGGACTTCATCTTCCCGAAATCTCTCCAACACTGCTTCCCAATCTACTAGCCTCATTAAATGCAAGCAACAACTTTTCCTCCAACTGAAAGACTAACATAGCTTCCCAGTCTACTAGCCTCATTTAATGCAAGAAACAACTTTTAAAAGACCAGAAAAACAATGAGAATAAGGTCATTTAATAGATATCTCACCCACTTAAGTTATAGGATAGGTCTTTTTTATATTCTGGGAGAGAACAGAATGGCATCAGACTGCAACTCTTCAAAATCCTTGCTACCACTCTTCATTTAGCATCAGAAGCACACCTGATTAGCATGTGAACTCATTCAGATTGTTTGGTACACTCTTTCCACACTGTGTCAACAACTCTCCTGAAACTTGTGTGCGTCATCTTTCTTGTACATGCAACCATATTCAGCTTTTGGCACCCATTTTTGACAAGTTTTTACATGTTAAATTCTTTTAAAATCAATTCAGTATCATCTCCAGCAGCCATTTCAATTTTGTTTTTGTACCAGAAACAGCACATACCTTTCACTGCATGATTATTTGTTTAGTGTTGAAATTGGAATTTATAAAAAAAATTATTCATAGAGTTGCTAACATATGCTATCATGAGCACTAACCTATAAGACTTAACTTGCATAACAGACATGCTCCACAAAAAGTTTAAACATGTTACTAATTTACAGAGCTGCCAACTTTTTGAGGTGTGCATCAGTAATCATCAGGAATGATGTCATGGAATTTTCCAAAGTTATAAACTAAAATTTGTACTCTTATTTTAAATTAGTATTGTAGGTAGGAAATGGCATTCTGTTGCAAAAAGCTGGTAAATAACATGCGTAAACAAATATAATTTTGCCTTATGTGTTGAAAGAAGTAATAAATAAAAGGTAAATGTCTGACTGTCACACAAAAGTAACTGCTCACTCAGCATTTTGCCTAGCATTCATCTATAACACATGCTGGATTGCTTATATAGCAGTTTTTTTTTTTTTTTTAAATTCCTTCTTTATGCACTGAATCGTGTATTTGTGATTTACTGCTCACTCTTATTTTTAAAAGAAAAACTATTTCAAAAGTGCTCAATGCTTATTCATTATGTCCTACTGGCACATTTTGGCAGTCATGTGAATCAAATGACAGGAACTTTAAGACACCCAGCTACACTTTTAAATTTTTACATCATGGGTTAGCATCACATGAAAAAGGAGGTTTTTGCTGGGAAATATTCCTTTTCTCAAATTCAGTACTTAAATTGGTTATACTTGTTACTCCCATAGTAAACTTTGATTTAGTACCATCAAAAGTCTTGCTTTTCAAAAATGACTAATTCACTTGGCTCATTGTAATATCATGAACAAATAAAAGAAGTATGAACTGCTAAATGTTCGATATCAAACAAAACTATACTGTAACTGCTTTTGTAGATCTGGTAGTCCAAAGAAGAAGTTCTTGTGTCTTTCAGAAGTTGAATGTGTCCAACATTGAGGAAATTTTTCAATGAATGTCACACTTTTTTTAGTGATTTTAAGCATTCATTTGATGATTTTGAGAAATTAATTCCTTAACCAGCAGAAATGGGTTTTATTTTGCATCAATGCCTTGTGGTATTATGACATTCCCACAACACCCCGCAATGCTTCCTGCCTTGGCTTCAATCAGCTGGTATGAGAGCAGTTAATGTCATGGCTGTTTCACTGTGGCACCAGTGGTGATTCTAAAAACTTATTTCGGGAAGCCATATACACCCAACATTTCTAGGTGTAGTGAAGCTTGTTCATGACAATAAGCAAGGTATCTAGTTTACGAATGAGCGTCAATACTAAAAAAAAAAAAAAAAATACTTTTCCAGAACCTACAAAATTAATTTCATAGTTATTAATACAAGAAATAAAGTCACCAAACAAAAGCCATGATGTTGCCATAGACTTCTTGCAGAACACTGAGTATCGAATGCAAAGTCCATGAAAAGAAGTGCACAAAAGATGGAACCCATTCAAAAATCATCAGTGCCACAGAATAATGTGCTTCACTTAAAATTTATTTGTCATTCCCTCATCACAACTTGCTAAATTGCTATCAGCAGTAGCTGAAGGTGGAACATCAACCTGTCCATCAAATGGTAAGCTGCTGGCCAAACATGGGGAGCACATGATAGATAAAACCCACAGATTATGGGATTTACTTAGGAATAAACGGATGTTATTTATTAACGTCAAATTTTCGGGTAGTAACCCTACCCTTCATCAAGACTACACTATAGTAAGTGTTGCCAACCTTGGGTAAAACTCCAACCTTTAAAATCATTCAATGTAGTTCCTCTTTTTCTCTCAATGTAAAGACCTTACAGCAGTTTTCTCTTGAAGAAATGTTGTTGGTGGGTCAGAATTTCTACTGAGTCCCACAGTATTTTATGTCCAGTAGATTGAACATGTCTATCTAGACCAATTTTGTTTGTCATGTTTTTAATAGCTGCTTTATGCTCTGTTAGCCTGGTCATAATCTGTCTGCCTGTCTCTCCTACATAACTTGAGACCATCTATCATGCGATTGTCTAGGAATGGCCATGACAATTATTACTAAGTTTAAGAATGGGGAGCACTATAAGTTGGTGAAGCACCAAAAAGAACAAAGGTCGAAGTTCCTGCACCTTTGATTATTCAGTGTGGAAAGTAGTCAGTCAGCTGTCACAGGTGACAAATTCACACGCTGCATGGCGGTCAGCAGGTGAATAATCTTCCGTAATTTTTCTGATACTATCTGTAATGCCGTAAAAGATGGTTGAAAATCCTAAATTATGAGAAGTCTGTAATACTTAGCAGTTTTTCAGTATTACAGAAGTTTATTATCACATCATCACAGCGATTCACCCCATTCTGTCCAGTTTACATAAATCTTCCTTGATGATGGGCCCAGATAATAAATCCAATCTTGGAGCAACTCTGGCAAAACCAGAGCACTTGGTAACTCTGTATTCATCTTGTATAACAAAAAACTTATAGGAATATCCCATGGAACAGTTAACTTATACACCCTTCTGTGCAGTGGGTTATGCAAGTGGGAATACTGATGCTTACCATTTTGTGGGCCTTAATGGGAATGACCACTGATGCACAGCATTGGAATTATATATGAATCAATGGATTAATATTGTGAACATAATCTTGTGAGCACACAATGTTAATCAGTGAATTGATTTGATATAAGACTTACTGCACACATTAATTGAAAAAAAAAGAGGCACAAAGTAATGATATAGAATGTTGAAACTGAAGTACAATAAACAGAACCAGGTGAATTCACATTAGCAGTTCATATTCCGACTTAGAAATAGATCGGAAAAGGCTACTATTCAATTTTATGTGCATTATCTCAAAAATACTTGGAAATATTCTAGTTGGATAATGCTTACCTAGGCATTTCGTTTCTAGCGATGATTCACATTTCTCGCACATTTTCTGGTCTTCGTTGAAGTTATTGTCCTATTGTCCGTTGTATGTGAAACAACCATTCACATCAAACACACTGTTTACTTTGGGTAGAGTCAGTAGGTCTTCACTTTAGGATTCAAAAACATCAACTCTTTACCGTTATTAATGCTCTAAAAATTTCGCCCAGTCATTGGGCATCCTCAGGAACGTGGCGACTTTTCCATGAACCGGTGGAAAAGTCGCCATGCTCGAGGATGCCCAATGACTGGGCGAAATTTTTAGAGCATTAATAACGGTAAAGAGTTGATGTTTTTGAATCCTAAAGTGAAGACCTACTGACTCTACCCAAAGTAAACAGTGTGTTTGATGTGAATGGTTGTTTCACATACAACGGACAATAGGACAATAACTTCAACGAAGACCAGAAAATGTGCGAGAAATGTGAATCATCACTAGAAACGGAATGCCTAGGTAAGCATTATCCAACTAGAATATTTCCCAGAACTAGGTGATTATTAAATTAATTCATCACACTCAATAATTGGTAATAATTTGTGCAAACATGTATACATGCAAGCATACAAACCAGGTAGGACAGAAGGAGTCTGTGTCTGTACATTCCCCCGCTGAAGGTTTGTCAGGACAGTGGTTGGCTATAAAGAACAGATAAAAGTAAGTAAGCATGCTTGTATGATATTAAATATCATTGAAAAAGCACATATCTTTACAATGAAAATGTAGTTTTGCAAAAGATTGAAACGCTCTAATTAATAGCAGAGCAAAAAACAAAATAAAAAAGGCATCTCAATTAATCACTGTTTATGCCATTATCAAATCAATCATAGTGCCGAAGAAAGGAGAAACATATGCACACACTTAAACTGTAAAACAAATAATTAGGCAACAACACTAATTTCTTTTACTAACAAAAAAGGAAAAGACTAAAATGAATTGCCATTGCACATGTGTATTTTTAAACTTTGCAATAGAACAGAATTATCTGAATGTTAAGAGGATCCATTCATGCCACACAATACGGCAAGGATAAGTAAGAGTATGAAACATTTTAAATAGTTTTCTAAAGACAAAATTGCAATTGCTCTACATGATATTTTGATGTTGTTCCTCAATTCTTGAAGGTGACCTAACCATATGTACAACCAATAGAGTTTTGTGTTATCTGTGGAGGCTAAAAAGGATGTTAAACAATGTTTGAAGGTTTTAAACAAGTCATTCAGGATAATCTTCAAGACAAAAAGCTAATTAACCAATCTGTCTGTCAGTCTATTTATTTATAATCAGATGGATATTAAGCATAATACAGATATTCAGCCCAAGGACAATACCTACCAGGCATTTATCATTGCAAGACTTGCTTAATATCAAATTAGTAAGTCTTCCCTTTTAATCTGATTTTGTGAAATTATGCATATAGTTTCAGAAAATAAAATAATTAAAAAAAATGTAAAAATCTATCTTGATTTTATGGATTAATTTTAGCAACTATTGAATTACTGCAGGAAAAAAATTAAACACCATGCAAGTTGTTGACAAGCTGTCTAGCCTTCAAATTTCATTTTGCAACATGCCATGAGTCAAACTTAAACATTTTGCCAGTAGATAGATGGGTGAATACATAGATAAAATGCCTTCTATTACTTATTTTTATACAAACAGTAGATTTCATATTTACATGCAATCAACTCACACATGTCTTGCATTTGTGAAAATTAATATTAACAAAACAAAATTGTAATTTGCATTAATATATAAAGTTTTAAGATATGCACCAGCTGTGTCACATCTGAATTTACAAGTAGCATTCTAAGAATGAACCCAGTTTCAGTATCACCTTTATGGCAGCAACATCCTCCAGCATACTGTCTAAAATTTGTGTAAGTTATCTCTATTCCTTATGCTTCAGTGAATGTTCAATATCTGTGCATGCAAGTCAGATGGTTATCCTACACTTGGTTTTCACCACCGCAAAGAAAAGAAAAGATGTAATATTAGAAGGAAAACTTGGTATAATGAAGAGATACAAGGCAGGTGAAAAGAAAAAGGAAATTAAGTAGGCTAGAACATGACTCACTTAAATTACACTACACCCTATCACTTTTTTCTTATTCCTGATCTAGAAGTACCAATTCTAGACCAAGGATAAGAAAAGTAATTTTAGTTTGTACTGTATTTGTTCAATTTCATAAGGTTTCTGTGTTTGTAACTACAAAGACCATTCCATAAAACTAAGAGTAATTTTTTTTTAGGTGGCATCGGTGTGAAGAGTGAAAATAACCACACAGATGACTAACTGAATTAAGGAAGTATCTGTGGCAACAGTTATTAGCTGTGGCAGACGATTCTGGTTTTGTTATTGCACAGTCGTTTAAGGTACATCTGCATTTCGTTATACAGATATGGAGGTGAGTGATTCAGAGTTAAGAAGTGGAATTGTTGCGCAATAGAATTTTGCTGTTGTTTGGGTAAAATGGCTCAAGAAACAGTTGATTTAATGAAAAAAAGCTTACAAAGATAAATGCTTGAGTGAGTCAATGGTTTTTAGATGGCATCATGATCTCAAAAAAGGGCGTTTGTTGGCAGAACTCGCTTCTAGGTCTGGTCAACCTGAAAGGGTTGTTACGGAGCATATTGTTAAAACTGTTTCGGCAATCCTGCAAGAAGATCGACGTCAGCTAATATTTCAAAAACGTCAGCATTCCACATTCTATGAAACAAATTACTGCTGCATCATGTGTGTTCCAGATCAATACCTCATCACCTGATGAGAGAACAATTATTAGCCAGAGCTCAGGTGTGTTATGAGTGGAAACAAATTATTGTAAATGATCCAAACTTTTTAATGACAGTAATAACTGCCGATGAAACACAGGTTGACTATTTCTACCTTTCACGAAGCGCGCAACGAGTGTCTGGAAACACACAGGCTCACCTCCTCCGAAAAAAGTCCAAAAACCAAATCAGCTGGGAAGGTGATGATGATAATTTTCTTTGATCATAAAGGTGTAGTCTTTCAACATGCCGTTCCTCCACAAATTACTGTCAATGCTGAGTATTACATTTCAGTCTTGAAGCATCTGGGACAAAACATATTGATTAAGCAACCGGAACTGGAGGGCAAGTGGACCCTACACCATGATAATGCCTGCCCAGATATGGCTGCTTGTGTTTAACAATTTCTTACGAAATGCAGTACGGAAATCATGCCACAGTCTGCCTACTTTCCTGACCTCGCCCCGTGCGATTACTGGTTGTTTACAACAGTGAAGGTTAAGTTCCTGAGGTGCAACATTCAACACAGATGCTGACATTATTCAAGCCGTACAGGGGTCACTAAAGCATCTTCCACAAAATGCCTTCGCCACATGCTTTGGAAAGTGGACTGGGTAATGGGACCATTGTATATTATCCAAGGGAAGATACTTCAAGAAAGAATAACATAGTTTGCTGTACCTATATTTCTTCATTTTGTGTGATTTTACTCTCAGCAGCCATTGTATATATACCAGAGCTTGAAAAAATAGCATGCCTTAGATGCTTGGGAATGGCTTAGGTAGGAACAGAGCATTTGCTCCATAAGAAAAAGACCACCATCCTGTGTCACTTCCCATTTTGCTCCAAATGTAGCTTACAATTAGTGACGAGAGTGCTGCCTTACAACTAGCCTCCAATTTTCAGCAACAAAAAGTGTTTGATTAAGTGAAGTAGGATGACACTGGCTGATAGTCAAAAAGAAACAGTGCTAGGTTGGGGGTGAGGGAATTGCATTCCTCTGGCATGTACAACTTGAGCAAGGAAGCTGTGAGCAAACAAACTGTGGTACTGAAACAAAGGCAAAGTTTTATTAGAAATGAGCCTGTTCAGTTAGTCAGGAGAGAAGTGAACAACCAACACAGGCACTTTGTTTATCTCAATGAAGTGCTGCTTGTGACTTCAGCTGTTGTTGATGGAGTAATGGATATCTGAAATTTTCTTTTCTTTTCTTGGAATAAACCCCCAGCAAAAACAGTTCAGCTCAGCTCCTATTCTGAAAATATGTAATATTGCTAACCTGTTCAAGAGGGTTAGAAATTCGACATTAGCCTTACTGAACAATGTAAGCACAGAATCTGAAACCACATCTTTAGCAACATGGAACCTTACACAGGTGGACTGCAACAAAGTGTACAAACTGTTGTCTATTTCATTAAGATTAATTTTTCCAGAAAAGCAACAGGATATAGTTTGAAAATTCATGAACATGGCAACATTAACACATTTCTCAAACATCATTTTCAGCATCATTGTCCTACTTCAAAATTGAAGTATAAGCTTTTGCGCATTGTACATTCTTAATACAGGTATTTGAAACAGCAGTGCAAAAGATGAAAAAAAAAACAACATTTTATTTTTATCTTAAAAAAGAATTGGACTTCTGATTTGTTGCCTCAAAACATAAAATTTCCAGGCATTTTGCTTTTACTACCGTGGCATGTAAATTCTTTTCTGCAAATGCCCAGCTGAGCATGCAGTTTTTCAGGTATTTTTCAAACTCAATAAATTGAATAAATCTGTTTATGATGTTTTCAAGATTGTGATACAGCATTGACTGAAAAGTAATTTCACTTGCAGTGTGCTAAACAAGTTCAACACAGGTAGTGACCATAGATTGGTGAGATGTAAGATGCACCTCAACACTAAACTTGAACGTGGCAAGCTCATAAGACAAACAAAATCTATTGACATAACCAACCTTAAAAAACACCATAATACCTTCAAGTTGGAACTGAAGAACAGGTTCTCTGCTTTAGAAGGCCTAACATCGGAAGAAGTGGACATCTCTGAAGTTAACAGAAAAGTAACCAAAGCTCTTATGGAAACAGCAACAAAATTAGCTGGGTCTAAGAACAAGTTGCATGTAAATAAATTATCAGGAAAAACGAAAATGTTGATGCAAAAAGGAAGAGAGATGAGGACAACTAAAGAAGATGTGACTTCCAAAGTGGAATATATAGAGCTATGCAAGACAGTACGAAAAAGTATCACTGAAGACGTAAGAAAATTCAACTGTGAACTAGTGAGGAAAGCAATTGAAAACAACCAAAGCCTAAAGATAGCAAAGGGACATCTCAGTAAGGGAAGAAAACAGATTATGGCACTGAGAAAAGAAGATGGTTCTGTAACAAGAAATAGAGGCGAAATTTGACAAGAGTGAAAGATTTCTACTATAAATTATATGAAAGGGATGATACATGCACTCCAGACATCATGAAAGATACCAGTACCAGAGTTCCTCCAGTCCTTCCAGCAGAAGTTGCACATGCAATCAAGAACATGAAGCGGGCAAAAGCTCCAGGAGAAGATGGAATTACTGTAGACATCATACAAGAAGCAAGTGGAGAAATCGAAACAGTACTCGCCCAAATTTTCACTCGATGCCTTAATGAAGGAAAGATTCCTGAGGATTGGAACACCGCTACAATGATCCTGCTACATAAGAAAGGTGACATTGAGGATCTCGGAAACTACAGACCTATCAGCCTCCTATCAGTAGTTTATAAAATCTTCACTAAAGTTCTTTCACACCGCTTGAAGGTAACACTGGACATGGCTCAACCGAGAGAACAAGCTGGATTCAGGAGTGGCTACAGCACAATAGATCATATCCACATGCTGAGAGAACTAATTGAAAGAGCGAGGGAATATGAACTTCCATTGTGCATGGCTTTTATCGATTATGAAAAAGCCTTTGATTCAGTGAAACCATCAGCAGTTACAATGGCTTTGAAAACCTGTGGTATTGAAGATGCATACATTAATATTATTAATAACATCTATGAAAATGCAAGTGCAAAGATTAGGCTGTTTGAAAATACAACACACATAAAATTGGAAAGGGAGTGAGACAAGGTGACACCATATCTCCGAAGCTTTTTAATGCCACATTGGAGGGTGTTTTTCAGTCACTGAGCTGGGAAAACAAGGGGATAAAGATCAATGGAGATTATCTAACCCACCTTTGTTTTGCTGATGACGTAGTCATTTTTGCAACTACCCCATCAGAGCTGCAGAGTATGATCCAGGAACTTGCTGACAAGAGTAAAGAAGTGGGATTAAAAATGAACTTTCAGAAAACAAAAGGGATGTTCAATGCTTTTACAAGAAATGAAGATTTATCGATTGATGGAGAAAAGCTGGAGATAACAGACACGTACGTTTATCTTGGACAGCAGATATCAAGTAAGGGTCACATTGATGAAGAAATTAATCGGCGTACAAAACTTGCCTGGAGAGCTTTTGGAAGAAACAGCATAATTTTCAAGAGCAATATGCCATTATGTCTTAAAAGAAAAGTGTTTGATCAATGCATCCTTCCAGTGCTTACGTATGGTGCAGAGACGTGGACCTTAACTAAAAGAGACATACAAAGGCTGCAGACAACTCAAAAAAGCATGGAGAGGTGCATACTTGGAGTAACCAGGAGAGATAAGAAGAGGAACTCGTGGATCCGAAAAATGACAAGAGTGGAAGACATCATGATCAGAGTTAAATCCCTGAAATGGCAATGGGCTGGACATACTGCCAGAAGGACAGATCATCGATGGACAGCCGAAATTTTAGATTGGATTCCAAGGGACAGGAAAAGACCCAGAGGAAGACCACATGGGAGATGGGTGGATGAAATTCGAAAGTATGCAGGGGTGACATGGAGGAGACTGGCACAAGACAGACCGTTGTGGAGGAAACTTGGGGAGACCTTCGTCCAGCAGTGGATTGATAATGGTTGACAATGATGATGATGATATATATACACTCACCAACCCGCTTGGCCAGCGTGGTGAGTTATGGCCAAACACCTCCAAAATGACTCTACAACTTAAATCTTGGCCCTCAGTCTCCGGCAGCTGGAATGTACCTGGCCAAGGCAGCGGCCAGTGCGACATGAAGGCAGGGGGTGCTAAGAATCCCCGGAGGACCAGACTAGGCTGCCATTTGATGCTGACCTTGGCTACCTATAACGGACGCTCCCTATCTTCTGATTCAAGGCTTCTTGAATTGGAAGAAGAACTACAAAGGATCAAGTGGGACATTGTCGGGCTAAGTGAGGTAAGGAGAAAAGGAGAAGATCTCATTGAACTGAAAAGTGGACATCTCTTCTATTATCGTGGGACAGATACTGGCAGAACTAGTGGTGTTGGATTTATAATAAACAAGAAACTGAAGAATAAAGTGGTAGAAGTTGAAAGTTCCTCTGACAGAGCTGCACGACTCGTTATCCAACTATCGAGAAGATACCAGGCTCAGATTATTCAAACTTATGCACCCACCACAAGTCATCCTGAAGAAGAAATTGAAGAATTTTATGAGGAAATTCGTCATCTAAATAATAAAGGTAAGCAGCACTTGAAGATAATTATGGGAGATTTCAATGCAAAAATAGGGCACCGGCAACAGAATGAAACTTCAGTAGGTAAATTCGGTCACAGCAACAGAAACCAGCGTGGAAATACTCTCGTTGAGTTTGCAGAGGCAGAAGGATTTTTCATCTTGAACTCCTTTCTCAAGAAAAAGCCACACAGGAAATGGACATGGAGACATCCAATTGGGACGACAAGTGAAATTGATTTTATTATGTGTAACAAAAAATTCGTCATCGAAGACTGCAGTGTGCTGAACAAGTTCAACACAGGTAGTGACCATAGATTGGTGAGATGTAAGATGCACCTCAACACTAAACTGGAACGTGGCAAGCTCATAAGACAAACAAAATGTATTGACATAACCAACCTTAAAAAACACCATAATACTTTCAAGTTGGAACTGAAGAACAGATTCTCTGCTTTAGAAGGCCTAACATCGGAAGAAATGGATATTTCGGAAGTTAACAGAAAAGTAACCAAAGCTCTTATGGAAACAGCAACAAAATTAGCTGGGTCTAAGAACAAGTTGCATGTGAACAAATTATCAGGAAAAACCAAAATGTTGATGCAAAAAGGAAGAGAGATGAGGACAACTAAAGAAGATGTGACTTCCAAAGTGGAATATATAGAGCTATGCAAGACAGCACGAAAAAGTATCACTGAAGACGTAAGGAAATTCAACTGTGAGCTAGTGAGGAAAGCAATTGAAAACAACCAAAGCCTTAAGATAGCAAAGGGACATCTCAGTAAGGGAAGAAAACAGATTATGGCTCTGAGAAAAGAAGATGGTTCTATAACAAGAAATAGAGGCGAAATTTTGACAAGAGTGAAAGATTTCTACTCCAAATTATATGAAAGGGATGATACATGTACTCCAGACATCATGAAAGGTACCAGAGTTCTTCCAGTCCTCCCAGCAGAAGTTGCTCATGTAATCAAGAACATGAAGCGGGGGAAAGCTCCAGGAGAAGATGGAATTACTACAGACATCATACAAGAAGCAAGTGGAGAAATAGAAACAGTACTCGCCCAAATTTTCACTCGATGCCTTAATGAAGGGAAGATTCCTGAGGATTGGAACAATGCTACAATGATCCTGCTACATAAAAAAGGTGACATTGAGGATCTCAGGAACTACAGACCTATCAGCCTCCTATCAGTGGTTTATAAAATTTTCACTAAAGTTCTTTCACACCGCTTGAAGGTAACACTGGACATGGCTCAACCGAGAGAACAAGCTGGATTCAGGAGTGGCTACAGCACAATAGATCATATCCACGTACTGAGAGAACTAATTGAAAGAGCGAGGGAATATGAACTTCCATTGTGCATGGCTTTTATCGATTATGAAAAAGGCCTTTGATTCGGTGAAACCATCAGCAGTTACCACGGCTCTGAAATCCTGCGGTATTGAAGATGCATACATTAATATTATTAATAACATCTATGAAAATGCAAGTGCAAAGATTCGGCTGTTTGAAAATACAACACACATAAAATTGGAAAGGGAGTGAGACAAGGTGACACCATATCTCCGAAGCTCTTTAATGCCACATTGGAAAATGCCTTTCAATCACTGAACTGGGAAAACAAAGGGATAAAGATTAATGGAGATTATCTAACCCACCTTCGTTTTGCTGATGACGTAGTCATTTTTGCAACTACCCCATCAGAGCTACAGAGTATGATCCAGGAACTTGCTGACAAGAGTAAAGAAGTGGGATTAAAAATGAACTTTCAGAAGACAAAAGTGACGTTCAATGCTTTTACAAGAAATGAAGATTTATCGATTGATGGAGAAAAACTGGAGATAACAGATACGTATGTTTATCTTGGACAGCAGATATCAAGTGAGGGTCACATTGATGAAGAAATTAATCGGCGTACAAAACTTGCCTGGAGAGCTTTTGGAAGAAACAGCATAATTTTCAAGAGCAATATGCCATTATGTCTTAAAAAAAGTGTTTGATCAATGCATCCTTCCAGTGCTTACGTATGGTGCAGAGACGTGGACCTTAACTAAAAGAGACATACAAAGGCTGCAGACAACTCAAAGCAGCATGGAGAGGTGCATGCTTGGTGTAACCAGGAGAGATAAGAAGAGAAACTCGTGGATCCGAAAAATGACAAGAGTGAAGGACATCATGATCAGAGTTAAATCCCTGAAATGGCAATGGGCTGGACATACTGCCAGAAGGACAGACCATAGATGGACAGCCGAAATTTTAGATTGGATTTCAAGGGACAGGAAAAGACCCAGAAAAAGACCACATGGGAGATGGGTGGATGAAATTCGAAAATATGCGGGAGTGACATGGAAGAGACTGGCACAAGACAGACCGTTGTGGAGGAAACTTGGGGAGACCTTCGTCCAGCAGTGGATTGATAATGGTTGACAATGATGATGATGATATATATATATATATATATATATATATATATTTGGTTTCATAAACATGAGATTTAAAAATTTTTAAAAAAGCATTTTTTTTTTCGTACATATGCTATGGAAAAATTCACCTCAGAATTGTATGAATTCAGCTTACAGGCTTCCCATTTCCTATGCACATTAAGATTACTGCATATATATTTTTTGGAGAGCATGATATTACAGAGAAATTGTTTTTTCTTAAGTAACTTCCAAGATCATCTCTCACTATTCAAACCAGAAGGAAAAGTTAGTTAGCGGTGTCACTTTTATAAACACATATGCACAAGTAAAACCTTTGTTATTCATCACTTAACTGTAAAACTTTATTAATAATAATACACTGCTGTTTGTTGAAAATACAGCACCAAGAAAGATCTGAAATATTAGTGAAATTTAAACTGTACATTAAAAAACCTATGATACAAGACATAAGTAATCAGAACTAAAGACCTGACACAATACTCAGTACCTTATATACGCACCACGAGCAGCAATAATGGCTCGTATACAGTGTGGCATTGACTGGAAGAGGTTCTGGATGTCACACAACAGAAGGTCATTCCATGTTGTCTCTATTTGTACCCAAAGTTCATCTTGGGTAAACTGGTGGCGGCAGAACCTGATGGGCCAGGCATTAAGCAATCATATCCCACACTTGTTCAAGGAGTGACAAATCAGGCAAATTGCTTGCCATGAAAGACATGGCACGTGTTGGGCATCCAAGAGCAGCAAGGCATTCAGGTATATTTAGACATTCATCCACATGGTCTGCATTTTTGGCTCCATTGCTGGTGCTGACATCTGTCGTTTAAAGTCAACGGAAGTTGTACCTAAAGTTCATCTTGGGTAAACTGGTGGCAGAACCTGATGGGCCAGGCATTAATCAATCATATCCCACTCTTGTTCGATGAGTAACAAATCAGGCAAATGTGCTTGCCACGAAAGACATGGCACGTGTTGGGCATCCAGGAGCAGTAAGACATTCAGGTATATTTAGACATTCATCCACATGGTCTGCACTTTTGGCTCCATTGCTGGTGCTGACATCTGTCGTTTATAGTCAACGGAAGTTGAAGCAACAGACAGCAGGTGACACTGCCTTTTTGAAGCAAATGTTGTCAGACAGGGCTTGCAGACAACCCTTGATGTGACACAGACCACTGTTGTGGTAATCTTCAGGATATGACTGTTCTGTCTGCAAATGTATGTCATATGGTGGTGATGCCGGTCTTCCCATGCGTACATCCGTCGCTGGGATCCAGACCACTCACGCTGGTGCATCAGACCTTCCTCTTCACACTGATGCCATATTTGTACCACTGTGCTCTTGTTTTGTCAGTCCAACACATCGGCGCTTACTATGTCTATCAGCTGTACATATTGATCTCTTCTGCTGAGATGGGCCATACACAGTTACTACCACCTTATTGCCACAATTCTCATGAACCGACTATGGTAACTTGCTCTGTGTGTCACCATTTTATACCCCCTGTTGGGACAGCTAGAAGGGCATGGCTGGCATAAATCATTTGCATGTGCACTAAAGTTGTAATCATTTGCACCTCATCATGTGACCTACTCATCCTATGAGTTGCAGTCTGATCGCACACATTTTTTGTTTGTTTTTCTGGAGTTGCATTATCAACAAACAGCAGTGTGTATACAAATTGAATTTTGTTACTTGAAATGCAAGCAGATAACTATTTCAGTGTTCTGTTTTTCAACTGGTCAAATTTCATTAGATACAGAAGTATGTAATGGAGTGAGCAGATTGTATCATATAAAGCAGAAGTAAAATTCTGAGAAACAGTGATGCAATATCTTGTGCTTGTTCCTTTATAAATACAACTTGTCTATGGACTTCTCAGGTTTAAATTGTGGTGCAGGGATCCATTGAAATTGGCTATCATAACACCGTCTAACTCTCACTTTCTAAAGCTGGCCGAAATTGAGTTTTGGTGAGGTTTATTTCCATTCCCAGCTAGCTGTGGACACTGGTAACACAGAGGAGGTAATTCTCGGGAATTTTGTGAAAACAAAAAAACTATCAGTAGTGACACTGCTTTTGCTAATAAATCTTTCAAAGACAAACTTTTGGATCACTCATACCACTTATCTAACACTTTCTCTGTTATGTCCATGTTTTTTTTTTTTTTTGCTGTTGACTTGCAGAAGGGCCTTACATACCAGCGGAGTTCATACCATTTTCAGCTAAAAAGTTTAACGATGCAAGAAAGGCATACATTCTCACCTCATTCTGGAACTCTCTGATGCCAGATTTCACATCCACCACTGAAGCAAAGTGCTGTCCTTATAGGAAATAGGTCATGAACTGAAACAGGTGGTAGTTGGATGGGGGCAAGGTCTGGACAATGTGGAGGATTTAATGGGATTCCAACCCTTTCTGATTTCTGTAGTTTTTGGAAGACCATTATGGAGGTGTGGTTTGGGGCATTATTCACTTGCGGCGATGCCCATTTCCTACTGATGAGCACTGGCACAGAGAACCATGGACCCTCTGCAGTTGTTTGCCATAGAGATTCCTGTCCTGATCATCTGGCATGAGTTTCCAGTACACAGAACCTTCACAATTCTACCAAATGCACAGCATTACTTTCCTCTCAAACAGCCCTCTTTGCACCACTGGTTGTGCTTCCTGGCATAGTTTCAGCTAGTGGTAGAATAACATAGCAATATCCATTTTTCATCACCTGTCATGATATGATGCCAAAACCTATTATTGTCTTGAGAATTTCACAGCAATCTGTGACAGATAGTAACATATTGTTCCACCGACTAGGGTGTCACTTCATGGGGAACCATTCAATGGTGCCTGGAAGAGAAACTAAGCTGGTGCAAGTGACGAATGATGGTGGATTGGAAAGACCCCACTTCAGATGACAATTATTGTGACATACTGATATCGAGGTTGGCTGTCGCAGCTTTGACCAGCGTGCCAGTCATTGGATGTCTTAACCTTAACTTGTCTTTGAAACTGGTGTACCCAACTTTGAAATGTTTGAACCATTTTTGTGCAGTGATACTGTCCACTATTTCCTTGCCTTCAACTGGGAAAATTCCCCTCACTGCTGCTGCTATGTTTAACCCTTTTTTCCAATAATGAAGTAGAAGCACCAGAACAGCATGTCTATCTGCCTTCATCCTCTGTTCCCCTGATAATGCAGTGTGGCTCTGTGCCAAATACACATCATCAGTCTTGTGGGTTCACATCATGGTACTCAATCAATGCTAGTACATATTTTGCACAGGAATGGGGGCCCAACATTCTGTGTAGCTCAAAACAGGAGGGACGAACTTTTGACTCACCCTGTTAGTGAGACACAAGAGACAAATGATTATCAAAACCTTTAAAGGAAGTTTTCTTTTTACCAAAGAAATGTATTAAATACTGATATAGCTGTCAATATATCATCTGTGACTGTACTTGAAAATTGTTCCTCTATGGCCTCTATCCTTCTCTCTATCATTTTATTTCTGTTTTAAATTCCTTATGCACTATTATAATTTCAGTCAGCTACACATCATTGTAAAATCCATTCACAGACATTAAATTCATAAATTGATCTATCTAGTGGTCTTGGACTGTTTTTGAGTTTCTGAAGATAGGTCAATGTCTTGTTTGACATGAATCTACACTTGGCTTACCTCAGGCTTCTGAAAAACCAAAGAAATATTTTTAATGGCAATAAAAAATCTTGCAAAAAGTGCATGGTTCTAAGGAATCTGTAATTTCTCCATATCTTCAGTATGCCTTTCACTTTGTTGCTGTCATTTTCTTTGTCATTAACTCAAGACGTGTCACTAGAAGTCTTCGATTTTTAATGGTAGTTTTGATGGTCCCCATTTTGCTGGCTGCTCAACGTACACTGTCGTAATGCCTGTAACTTAAGCAGTTCTGTTTATAGCACTCCTTCAGTCTTCGCTTTTCATTGGACCTATTGTATAATCTAAAAATTCTAATAAGGCAGTGATCAATTTCCTTAATGTATGGTAGTGATTTAAGAGCACTTAATTGCAACTTATGAACTACACAATGTATAGTAGTGACAGGTTCAACACAATGTAATTTTCTTTGCCAAACCACTAACATCAACAATCGTGGAAGGTGCTCCATTTGCTGCGAGTTCAACAAGGCATTTTTTATTTCTCTGATCCAGGAGTATCTTCTTCAGTTCTTTGTCAGTGCTGTCAATGTAGCACAAAGCAGTACTATTTTCCAAGGGAGCAGGAGTCAAGAATAATTGTTTGATACTGCTCTCCTTAATGTACCTCGCACAAATTATACATTCTTCTTTTTCTGACATATTAGTTGAATCATCTAACAAACAGAAAATGAATTCTGACAATCTGATATTGGCAACAGTACTTTCCTTTACATAATAGGTTACATAGTGGTTGAATTCTTTTACACTGATTGTTGCTTGTGTATTCATCCTAAATCTCAACACTGAGTTTGTTTTCATATTCAACATGACTTTTCATGTCAGTGAAAGGCTTGTTGTTTCAGGCAATGTAGTATGATCTGTTAAAATAACTTTCTAAATGAGCAAATATTTGCTGCCATCTTTTTAACAAACTTTACAATTGCACTATGTTCTCAATGTTCTTGAGCACTTAATTCCTTAGGTGGCCTATGTACCAGAACAAAAAGTTGCCCAAATTTTCCTGCACTCCTCAAACAGAATTGTTTCCATAGTGATCGGGTTATACCAAAAGTCCAAAATAATTCCTTTTCCTCTTTCATCGCAAAAGTGTTTACTTTTGCGATGTCGCTAAAACAAAAGTGTTAAACTTTTGTGGTCGCCTCAAAAAGTGTTGACTTTTGCGATGTCGCCAAAAATCTGTCACTGGTTGTGTTTCCTTACAGTCCTTAGTCTTACAGAATGTAGTCTAAATCCCTTATAGTCCTTTGTTCTCTGTTCTCTTACCAAGGAATTATTCAGAAGCAGTTGTTCCCCGAACACGGACATCATGCCACTGGGTAGAAACAAGGGACTCAAACATCTTTTTCTTAGGTTCATCGCCCTTTTCTTAGCATTCTTAATGGAAAACGTAATTGGACAGCAAGGATGAATGCCAATTATACCCCCCCCCAAATGATCATTTAGAAAATTACAAATGTAAGGTAAAAGCAACACTTTCTGATGCACGGGTTCACTTGTTCCTGTCGCATTCGGCCCACTTCACAGACAGCGAAAATATTAGTTCGAGCTGATTTCAGCCTATTTTTTTAACCCCGAGTTGATTCATTCCAGCCAGTTAAAGGGTTAATGCTTACATGCATTTAATATCTGGGTCTGAAAAATTATAGAACTTGAAAATTTCATATCTTATAAAGGTTCCATAAAGCCGACAACTAGATGGAATAAATTGTCATACAAAGCTTTGAATTGTGAACAAATGCAACACCTTGCCACACCACTTCCATTTCCACTTTATAAGTAATTTCCTTTTTTACCCTCATCAGCACATTGGTCTTAACCATCTTTAGATGTGTGGAATCATTAGATGAACATGACACAGATCTACAGCTACCTTGCATTACATCATCATTTACACACACATCTTCAGTTCTATGACTTGTAGTATGCTTTGAAAACAATTTCTCCTGTGCCATTATATTTTTTCCTTGGCAGATTGATGAAGCGACAGGCATTAGCTCCCATGCACAAGTATCAATTATAGTTCGATTCGTGAAAGATGGAGTACCAGTAGAAAGATTTTTGGGATTTTTTGACGTAAGTTCTGATCGGTGTGCTACTTCGCTTAAAGAATTACTGGATCGTGAGCTGGAAAGATTTAGCTACAAAGAAAAACTAGTTGCACAGACATATGATGGTGCAGCAGTGATGGCATCAGAGCTGAATGGATTGCAAGCAAAAGTGAAGTGTGATGCCCCTCAGGCATTATTTGTTCACTGCTATGCACACAGGCTGAACTTAGTTTTGAGCAGAGCAGTGTCAGTGTTGAAAGAATCACGCATTTTTTTTTTGCAAATTTAAATGCAATTTGTGCATTCTTTTCCAAATCGACAAAACGTGTTCATTTACTATAATCTGTTGGTGGACTCAGACCACCTCGTGTATCTCAGACCAGGTGGAACTTCAAATCTCATTCAGTGTATACCATAGTTGACCACAGGTGCCTGCTAATTGAAGTATTTGAAAAAATTGAGGATGATTCCAACTATGATGATGAGACAATTCACGAAGCAGCAGGACTAAAATGTTGGCTCCAAGATTTTAATTTCGTTTTTCTTCTCTTCTCACATAAAAAAATATTTGATTTAACTGAGGTTACTTTCTCTGTACTGCAATCAAATACTTCCGAAGTAAATTTTGTAACAAACGAATTACTGGCTTATGTGAAAAATTGTTGTACTTTCGAGATCAGGGACAGTTTGATGATCTCTATCATAACGCGTGCAGTGAGGTTGGTTCTCCAAATAAAAGATTTAAAGGAAGCAATGATATTCCAGCCACCGTGCAATACAGAAGACTGTATTATGAGGTAATAGACAATGTTGCAATTCAGTTAAAATGCCGGTTTTCTGACATTGAGAAATTAAAATTTCTTCAGCTGGTCGAAGTACACTGCTTTGAAGCTCGTTCTAGAATTTTTCCTGAACACTGTTTTAAAGCTCTGCTTCAAACTTATGAAAAATGCTTTGACAGCACCAAGCTGCATAGTGAGCTGCAGGTTCTGTATTCAGACAGAGATCTGTGGAACAATGCCAAAAGTACAACATAACTTCTATCTGCCATATACAATAATAATCTAGCACAGGCACTGCCAGAGCTATTTAGACTTCTTTCCCTCGTAGTAACAATTCCTGCAACATCAGCCTCTGTGGAACGCAGTTTCTCGTGCCTGAAGAGGATAAAAACTACAAGAGAAACTCCATTGGGCAAGAGAGGTTGTCAAGTTTATCAGTTCTGTCCATCGAGAAGGTGCTTGTGAAGAGGAAGGAAGCAGAACAGACATGATATGACCATATAATAAATATCACTTCGCCAAACAGAAAGAAAGAAAGATAGATCTCGTATACAAGACAATATAAGCATAAGGTAAGCTTTCTCTCTTGCTGTATAGGTAAACGCTGTGTTCAGAAGTCTTCAAGACTTTTTTCTTTTGGCGTCAGTGAAGGCAGAGGCGTACATACAATATAATTTCATTTGAGATGAAAAAGATGTATAGTTCAGTCTTGCTTTTTATCTTATGTTGATCTCTTTAATAAAAATCTATTTTGGTGCAATATATTTCATATTCAAACTGGCTTAACAGTTCCCAAATAGTCCAAGAGGGCAATTCAGACTGAAAAAAATATATTTAGGCGAAGGGCCGGAGTCTTACATAAACAGGTTTTGTGTTGGTAAGTCATGTAAAACGTGTGTTTCCGGTAAAATTTTATAAATCTTTTCACGGGTTACGTTCTTATTTCATACTTCGCACATGAGAAAGTAAATAAAAAAAATTATATTGTAAAAAAATGGCATAAATTGAATAAATTTAGCATGAAAGAAAAACGGAATTACACCATATAATACAAATGTTGAAGATGACAATCCGATTTTTGGTGTAAATGTGATAAGGATGGTAAGTCAGATAATATCCGAAAACTTTAAAATTTCATCGTCCTGGATCAGGACTCGAACCCGCGTCTCTCAGATAGCGCCCGGGTATGCTAACCACTACACCACCCAGAACGACCAAGTTTCAAGTTTCCGATTAATTTGAATATAACCATCACAGGATTCACTAGTCAAAGCAACCGGCATTCATGTTTAGCGAATCTGGAGGTTAAGAATCCTATTCCGTGATTGCCCGGAATAGCAGATAAATCAAGAAAGAAATACGGGATTACACCATATAATACAAATTTTGAAGATGACAATCCGATTTTTGGCATAAATGTGACAAGGATGGTAAGTAAGTCAGATAATATCCGAAAACTTGAAAATTTTCATCGTCCTGGAGTGGGACATCCGCGTCTCCCAGATAGTGCCCGGGTATGCTAACCACTACACCACCCAGGACGATGAAAGTTTTCAAATATTATCTGACTTACCATCCTTGTCACATTTACACCAAAAATCGGATTGTCATCTTCAAAATTTGAATAAATTTATTTGAATCCAGGCTGAAAAGTAGTTTGCCTCCCCAGCAATTTTGGTCACGGGCCGCCACTGACTCAGGCTGATATACCACATGCGCGGACGGGCTCGGGCTCCAAAAATTGAGCCCGAACTCAACTCTAGTGGGCACACCTTCAATGACCTGCCTGTTACCCCAGTTGGTTTATTTTATTAACTTTGAATTGCCCCTCTGTTTTGGTGTTTTTCGAAATCACTTTATTTTGTGGAATATTTTGAATGGGTGCATTATTTTCATATTCATCTGTTGGTATGACACTTATTGTTTGCTTTAACTTTGTATTTTTAACGCATGACTTTGGTGCATTTTTTGATGCAGCTAGGAGATGAAGGGTCCACACGTGAAGCACAAGCAATTCCTGGAAGTTCCACCCTGTGGCAAAAGAAAGCGTCCCTAACCCAGGTAAACAGAAGCGCATCACAATCTGCAAATACATCATTTCACTTATTTTACTCACATGGCCGACACTTTACTCTGTAGTGATATCATAGCCAAGGCAACAGCTGTCCACACAGTTCCCTGGATTGAATGCAAGTTCTGCACTGTTTGATCAGCTTGGTGTTTTATCAGAACTACACAGAAATCTCCTATACATCTTTTTAGCATACAATATCATTACTTAAAAAATAAATTTTCAAGTACTTGAAAATGAACTTTTTATTCAAGGACTTTTCAAGGTTTTCAAGGAGCGTATGAACCATGTATATGATTGGAAGACACACAGTTGTAGTTATGTAGGGGGCATATCAATAAGTTGCAGTCACCTGAGTGCTTTTTCTTTTTTCTGCATTTTAGGTTTTGGTATAGGCATGTCTAATTTTAACCTCAATGTCACAAAAATAATACATTTCATCTTGAAATATTGCTTTTAACAATTTTTAAGGGAATCTTCAAAGAATTACTTGGCTATGAAAACATAAAAATACACATACTTTATATGGAGTAAATGCACTTCTAGCTCCATCTCGGCTTAAGCTTGATAACCTGACACATGGAGTGGGTGAAAGAGATTCTTGTTTTGGAGTACAGCTTTCACCACTTTCCTTCATGTAGTTGCTAGACGGCATACTAAAAAAGAGAGACATGACTGAATTTCAAACAAAAAGGAAGTATGATCAACTTGATAAACACAACCTGGTACATGATCTATACACAGAACAGAGTTAGAATAAGAAGTAAATCTTCCACAGGCCCAGTGAACCACTCAAATTTCCAAATAACTGGTCCGTGATAATTTAAAAAAAAGAAATCCTGACTAGTGTATACCAAAACTTGGAAGTTCACTCATTTTTACTGGTCCAGAAATGGTACAAATACAGTTTTGTATGCATATGGTGCTAGTATCCAGGATGGTACCTTGATTATAAGAGCATTAATATGAAGCACTCTGCATAATCAGTGCACTGATTATAATGAAGCACTTTGCAACATACCAAGAACCACCCTTCATGAATACCTTACTTCAGTGTGAAAAGCACAAGGTACTCCCATGTACAAGTACAATTTAGTAAAGTCAGAGCATAAATGGTTCTTCAACCTCCAGTTGGGAAACAATATAAAAGACCCATACATAATCTATGGTCACCACTTGGAGAAAAAATAGCCTGTCTTAATCCAAATATTTTGAGTCGGACCTCCATTTCCTACACTCCAAAATTTTCAGAAAACTGAAGAATGGTTTGCAATTCTGATATTCAGTTTTTGAGTAGAATATCTGAATTTCAAATATTTGAAAACTGCCACAATGAAACCTGGATTTTTTTTAATCTGTGGTTCACACAATTCTTTATAAATTCCCAAACAAACTGAAAAAAAAAAAAAAATGCTTACTGGCCACCCAGGCCAGCAACATAAAATTTTCAGTGGTCCGATGGAATTTTTACTAGCCAATGCCCAGCGAACCACTGGGTAATTCGAACGCTGTATACATGTCATGAAAGTCATCCAAATGAAGAATTTTATGATTTAAATGTGCATTTAAGACAATAATAAGTAATAAAGGTGTCAACTTACCCTCAATTGAAACATATATAGCATGTTATGAGCTTGGCAGACATGTGTTTCCACTTCAAGAGAGGCCTAACATACGTAGCTATTTGTTAGTTGAAATGAAATATTTAAGAGCTAAAACACAATTAATAGTATTAATTTACAACACTTAATTAAATTATCTGTACATACCTTAAACATTTAAATTTCTAAAATATCCCAAAGTTAAAACATACAAAGAAACGAACCTAGGTAGTTATCTCAATGGGCTGGGAGCCCCGCCGCCTACACAAACATTCTGTCATCGATTTGTGAGCGAGCAATTATGTCAATATAATACTGACATCCTCAGGCTTATAAATATTTCATTTTAACTAACAAATAGCTATCTATTTTAGCTTGTAAATATTTCAGTTTAACTAACAAATAGCTACATATCTTAGGCCTCTCTCGGAGTGGGAGCATGTGTCTGCCGAGCTCATAATGTGCTAAATATTTTTCAATTGAGGATAAGTTGATACCTCTATTACTTATTATTAGTACATGATCATTATAAAGATGCTAATGATCACAGATATTCAGCACGTATGAATAATGCAACACTAATTCTTGTGTAAGGATGGTGATCCCCTTTAATAGGATGCGGTGTAGTTATCATAAAGTTTACTTCATAAAACAAGCTCAATATGGTTGTCTACCACAGGACTGTTTGTTATTTTTTAGTTGGCACATCTTTAAGTTTACGAAACTTTACATATCATATGCATTCTTACCTCCATTCTTCTGTGGTACTGCTCAATAAGTCATTAATATTTTAGCTACTGTTTTAAGCATTGCATTTGTCATAAACCTGAAGTAGCAAATAATTAGGGAAATTCAGCATTATGCCAAATACAAAACTACTTTATCTCTATACTGATGTGCACTTGTTTTTAATGACAGCGTTAAATTGATGAGCACATGCATTATCCTCCATAGTCCATTTAAGAGAAGCCAATGTGTGTGCCTCTGAGATACGTCGAGACAAAACATTATGACCACCTGCCTCATATATATATATGATGTTGAACCTAGAGGTCTGCATGGGCCTACCTTGTTCCTCAGTCAGGGCACAGGCACTCAGTTTTGCACTGCCATGACATCACACAAAGCGATGGACATTACTCTGGGAGGACACTGCAGTAACATTGCTTTCCCCTTAGTTGTGCCACTTACCAAATATAATTTTTAGATGAATGGTTGATCTAATATTGCCTGTGATATACTAGAGTTAAATTGAACCTTTCCTCACAGAGGTAAAATATAGGAAAGTACAGTAGTAGCCAAAAGTCTTGCACCAGTAGACCGAAAGTCAATTTTTGATGTTTGAAGTCAACTTATACAGCGTAATGGTAAAGTCAGGAATACATATTATATATCATTTTAAAGGAAATTTTATGCTAAATTCAAATATTTTAACAGAATGTTATTACCAGTAATAGAAGTGAAGTTACAAGCAAACGTACAGCATCTAATCATAAAAAGCAAAAAAAATACTGGAATTTGTGAAATTAGTGTATATTTTAAAACGTAAAATTACAGTACAGTACATTATTGGAACTTGCAGGACACTTGAAATAATGTACCAACAAGCAAAATATGCTTTAATGTTTAATTGGATAACCACGGTTTCTTGGTAACAAAGTGCACCTTCTTGGCATGGAACTAATGAGCTTCTCTAGTTGTCCATTGGTGATAACACGGTGCCATATGGCCCTTACAGACTCAATGTTGTTTTAGATGTTGACTGATCTTTTGCTTCAATCTCACCCACAGATTCTCTATGGGATTAAGATCCGGTGTTTGTGCTGGCCACTAAAGTTTTCTTATAACTTTTCAGTTAAACCACTCGTCAACCAACTTTGACAGATGACAAGGCGCGTTATCGTCCTGAAAGATAAAATTCCACAAACCCATGTCTTGTGCAGATGGTAGCAGTTTTAACTCCAAAATATCCACATATTCCAATCCATTCAGTGTGCCATCAACAATGTGCAGATGACCAAAACCACTGGCTGAAATACAGGACCATAACGTCACAGAATGTGGGTGCTTGATTATTGGTTGGGTACAGCATGCCTTATATCTTTCACCAGCCTAACGACGTACATAATTATTTCCATTATTAGCAGAAATAGTAACAGTTGTTTCATCACTGAAAATAACATTTTTCCATTCATCAACAGTCCAATTCTTGTGTGCCTTGGCCCAAGCAATTCTTTTGAGCAAATGTTGGTCAGCGAGGAAAGGTTTTCGTGCAGTCAGTCCATTTTCTTGTAGCCTACGATGAACTGTACGCACAGATGCAATAATGCCTACTTCATTCTCCCATTCATTTTTTAAATCAATGGCTGTTTTAAACCTTGATTTTAAGAAATGACAAATCAACATAAGATCATCATGTTCAGTACACAGCCATGGTTGACCTGTTCTTTTTCTGTTTCCCACACAAAGTTTCTGCAACCCTTTCAATGTTGCGTAAGACAGTGGAATGATCACAGCCACATTTAACAGCAATTTTATGACTACTGAATCCCAGTTCATGCAAAGTAATAATTTTTCCCCTGGTTGGAAGAGGCAGGACCAATTTTTGGGGTTTTGACATTCCAAAATTCAAATATCACCAGGAATTCAGCATAAACTTCCATCAACTGACTACAAGCAGCTGTGTTCTAAGTCGGCAGATGATTCTACATCTTTTTATATCTCCAGCCGATGTCGGAGAAAGCTATAGTAGATTAGAGGGGCGCAAACACTTTTTCAGAACTGGATTTGTTTCCTCACTTGCACATTTTTGCTTGTAACTTCACTTTTATTACTGGTAATAACATTCTGTAAAAATATTTGAATTCAGCATAAAATTTCCTTTAAAATGATGTAAAATATGAGCATTCCTGACTTTACCATTAACATGTATAAGTTGACTTCAAACATCAAAAATTGACTTGCGGTCTACTGGTGCAGGACTTTTGACCACGATTGTACATATTGCAGTTGCAGAGAAAAACTGTAAATGAGGATATTGACAGAGATATAACTGTGAGGGTTTGGCTCTTGGGATTTCGTATCACTCTGCTAGGAAATTAAGATTGCACAATTTCCACTAACCACATACAAGAATAAATCAATGAAGGAAGAAATATTCCTCATAATACATGGGAAATCAATAGAGTATTCAGAGCAAACAGAATATAAATTCTGAATTTGCTTGTAACACTTACTGGTCATCCACAGATAAATCAATGAAGGAAGAAATATTCCTCATAATACATGGGAAATCGATAAAATATTCAAAGCAAACAGAATATAAATTCTGAATTTGCTTGTAACACTTACTGGTCATCCATGTAACACGCCTCAGAAAACCTGAACATTTCATCGCTCTAGAGGGGGAATCGAACCCGCATCTCCAGATTTCTAATTGAGTATGCTACCTCAGTTGCTTGGAACTTCACTGGGTGGTGTAATGGTTATCATACTCGAATGGAAATCGGTAGATTCGGGTTCAGTTCCTGCTCTAGAGAGATGAAATGTTCAAGTTTTCTGAGAGCTGTTACATTACATGGATGACTAGTAAGTGGTACAAGCAAATTCAGAATTTATATTGTTTGTTTTGAATACTTCAAATACAAGAAATTAGAACAAAAAAATAAAGAAGTCGTTCACCAATATTAATGGGGAATTTTTAAAACATGCATAAATTTCAAACGAAAAATACCTGTTTAATACTTGAAGTTCCTTGTCATGAACGGCCAAAAAGACAGCAAATTTTCTTTTACATGACGTCGTGAATTTTTTTCCACCAAGATGTTATTTCTGAGTTTTGTGAAGTTATTTAAAAAAATGTTCAAAAACACTGAAACAAATTAACTAAACTCTACGTTAGTTCGTCCACATCTAATCCAGGTACTGAAACTTCAGAAATTTTATCCCGAGCCGGTTTTTTCAGCTGTGATTTTATCTTCCCCATATGGAGTAAGTGTTTGTTCTCTTTACGGAACAACAGTTTAAATAGTTTATAACATGCAATAAAAGTATTACTAGTTCACAAGGATACATTAGTTCAATTCAGTCAAGTAGTTCAAGATATTTTTTCACTTTAGAATCACCCAATTCCAGAATTATCTCTTCATTTGATGTTAAATTTTTTGGCACAAGCAGCAGTTCAACTTTTCTTTTTGTTTGAATGCTGCATATCCAGACAAGTAAACAAATACAGTTAATAAACTGGCCTCGCTGCTATTTCATCCAAATCAATTCCTCTTATTCCAATATCAGGTAGGTCATCTTCAGTATGGTTCCTCTTTGATATCAAATTAAAAAAAAAAATCTTTAATTGAAAAATATCCATATCTCAAAGAGTGGAGTTTTATCAGCTGAACAATCCTAATTTGTTTTGTTTTTTCTGATTTTACAATGTGTTCCACCAATATGTTGTAATTCCCTACATTCAACTGCCAATATTTTCCTAACCTTCCTTCAATTGCATCAGTTTGGAATTTTTCAGTAAGAACACAGTTATCTTTCAACTTTAACATAAGATAAAATATCAATTCCTTCAAGGCGCTGACTTTGTGCATAAATGAGCAAAAAGTTTCCTTCGCGAAACAACCCCCCCCCCTTTTTTTGTATGCATCATTCGCATGGATTTCCATGCCCTCAACCATGCACATTCTGCCAAAAATGAAATTCTTTTATCACTAACATCAGAAAACGGCAATGAATTGACATTACGAGTAAATATGCCTTATTGTGGATATCTGATATTAGTAATTTTCCACCATTTCGTAATTATTTCTAAAAAATTTATGGTTTCTTCATATTCACGATTGTTCTCCAGTTTCAAAACATATTGTTTTCATCCAAAAATTCTTAACATAGGCTAACATTTTGCTTTTCAATGCCAATGGGATAAAGAGCCTTATTCAGATTTGGAGCAAATTTTATTACTCTGCGTTTTTCTTTTTCATGGCGCTGTATGATACAATTAAGATGCTGTGAGTATTTTGTCATTATCAACAATATCAGGAAAATGAAGATTTAGGCCCTGGGTAGATTGGTTTATTTAGTTATTTCTGACGCATTTCAAAACATGTACTGAGTCGAAAAGAAAACATAGTTTCAGATCAAGATATGCTAGATTTGGAACTGAACTTTTTAATTCACCCCCACAGCAAAATGTAAACATATTTCTCTTTATTCTGTTATTATCTGCTATTGTCAAAATGACAGTGAATGCTGCACTTTGAATAACTCCTAAATCATTTTCTGTCATTGCAAGTAAATCTTTGGGCCTTTGGGAGTCATGTTTTTCACTGGTAATAATGCCACATCTTTATTCTTTGAATATAAAGAACAAATAATGAAACTGAACACTAGTGGCTCTCTGCAATTTTTTTATTCACACATAGTCTAGATAGAGTTCCATCTGCATAGCTTATTTGAGGTTGGACGATTATTTCGTCTAACAACAAATTTACAATCGGTTCACGACGCTCCAGTTTCGAAGCCTTGATTTTCAGATATTGCTCATATTCTTTATTGTCACTGCTACTCCTGAAAGTACATAATAATGATAATTTTCTTAAATTACATTCATGTGGCAAAATTAAAATTCCACTTTTATGAATAATTCTGTAGGCAGCCGGCAAACTGGTAAAAGTGTGAAAGCCCACACAAGCATATTGGGACTTCAAGTGGGCTGACTCTTTGACAATATTGATATTTGTTCTTGACAACTGAGTATATCATTGCTACTTTTCTTTTATCTCATCGAACTGTTCAGCTCATGGGTTTCAACTGTAATTAATCAATGCACACGGTGGCCGATGGACTTCCATATGATCTTTGCCATCTCATTATTTAACAAGTCAGTCTTCATCTTGTGATACAAAATTATTTTCTTTAATCCAGAAGCAAAATACTACAGTAGAGGCCTGTGCCCAGAATTTTTCATTCAGCTGACTGAAAAAAAAACTCAGATCATGGCCAATGTTTGGCCCTTGATGGTGGGGGGGCCTAGGCACTGAAAATGTACGACCACTATAACGTCCCGCAAAGTGATTGAAAAAAACTGTTAGAAGTCGTATTGTTGAGTTAGCTTCTTATTGTCATAGTAATTGTCTTGTTTCATTCTGAGCTGTTTTCTCTTTGCTGAATCAGTCTTTCTTCTTCCATTCATTTGTAAACTGTTGGTGATTTCACAAGAGCCACTTTTTCATGGTATAGGCTTTTTTTTTTTTTTTTTTTTTTGCACCAGCGAATTTATTTTGAAATCAAAAATGGCCCTGTCCCTTCCTTAGAACCAGTGGCCCTAAATTAGGGACGAGCGACTGCTTGCTTATAGCCCATTGAGTTGCTCACGGTGGTTATTAAACCTTCAATAAAAAAAACAAAAAAACAAACAAGAATGCCTTCTAGCTGTTGTGTCCTGCTTAGAAAACTAAAAAAAACGTTTCCGACGGAAAAAGCAGATTTTAACAGTGGCTGAAGAAAATTCCTGGGAAAGACTGGTTTCCCAGAAAGAGAAACATACTATGCATCAAGCATTCTAAACGCAATGATGTTACAACACAAAACAGTGTCACTAGAGATGATGGTTCAATTATTATTGTTGTCCTGCACGCTCATTTTGCATTCAGCAAAGATGTAGTGCCATGCATTTTTTCTAATCTGCCAAAATATCTTCCTGACAAAGATGCTCATAAAAGGAAAACACCATCTGAAAGACTCAAAAACTTACCCTACAGAGAAGAGGAAGTGAATGATGCAATTCTGAATAAATATCTGTTATGGAATTTTGATGCTTTAAAATAAACATCAAAATTATTTAAAAAAATGGTTGTACAGTTTGGCCAAAGCAGACTGTCTTCATTTTTATAAAGTTATAGAAAGGCACCACCTATTAAAAAATCATCCAGTTTCATTATCTATTCAGATTTGTCACTGGAAATTTATGTCAGTCAAACTAAAGTTAAAACCAAGAGCATGATGTGGCTTCTAGAAAAAAATGAAAAGGGTGCATATGTCTTGATAACTAGTCCTGTGGATGATTGAATATGGTTCTTGAAATTAAATCGGTGGTCACAGTTCGAAAAACTCTATAGAAAAAGTTGTATTAATGATGCCGAAGACGTTCCTCAAAGTATGTTGTCGAATCATATATCACACGTGATGCAGGGTTATGTTGTTTTTAAAGGGTTTTTCTTGATGGTTTTAAACCCATAAACAAAATGAACTTTTTAGGGTCAAAGGACTATGTTGAAGATAAAAACTTGTGGTGAATTTATCAAATTTCCTGTGAATGTAGCGCTTCGTATATAGGACAGACCTGTAGAGCCTTGCATTTTCGACTGAAGGAGCACAAGACTTACATTCGGAACTGTGACCTAAAGAAGTCATCAATGGCTAAACACTGTTACGAAAAGCACCATTAATTTCTCTTTGAGGATACAAAACTAATTGACAAGCCACATTCAGCCACCAAACTTGATATTTTGAAAGCTTTCCATATGTATATCAGAAGTCTTTGCACCTTGTTAATGGCATGGCATCCACCCCAATTCTATCAAGCGCATGGAAGCATCTAACCAAAGCACATGACTGTAAACACCATTTATGATATCATAAACAATTTGAATATTTACGTGCCATTCGTCCTCATGAAGCTAGATCAATACCCAGTAAAACCATGGTCGACTTGGAAACATAAATATTTGTGACAAACCACATTGTATTCTCTTAATATATATAATCGTCACAAGACTATAGTCTTTGAAATCAAGAGTTCAATGAGAGTCTGAAATAGGTGGTTTATTTCTTTAAAGGTTAAAATCAAATTCTGTTCACTTTCTTGGCTTTAGAGGATAAAATTCATGCCCCCCCCCCCCAGAAATGTTTACATAAACAGTTTTCAGCTTCATGAAACCATAGTTTAAACAAGCTCTGATGTAATTAGCTGTTACATCAGAGATGAGGAAGTTCAAAGTATTTAAATATAGAAATTGAGTGAAAAACAGAATCACTTATAACAATGTTCATTAAGCAGTAGCGTTCGGCCATTCTACAGCCTTAATGAACTGAATCCGCACCTTAAATTCACATTATAGTTCGGGGAAATAGTCTTCAGATTCCTCAAATTCACATTGTTCTGGCAACCAGTCTTCGGATTCAGTTGATCAAGGCCGCAGAACAGCCGAAAGCTACCGCTTAATGAACTTCATTACTTTATGTGACTGTGTGTTTTCACTCAGCTTCTATGTTTATAGTGATATTGTTGTGTGAAGCCCGAGTTTTCAACCATTTGAAGTATTTGTAAACATACTTGGAGATTGGCGGCTAGCTTGATTATACTTACATGTAGAAGAGGAACAGCCTTTACATTTGTAACAGATGTATTCAGGTTTAAACTTAATCTTTGAGAGGAATTCTCATGAAACATGGTATGCCTCTCTGTATTATGTTTCCTTTACTATTAAGGTAGTTAAATTCAGTTGAGCACATTCGTTTCTCCAAAGCAGAGGGGTTTTAACCTTTTTTGAATTGTGAACATGATGAAATGAAAGAAGACTCACAGTTAATATGATATCTATGTTACTAAGTAGGTACCTGACATGCCTATATATAGTACTACTTTTTTTGGTTGGACCTCCACGTGCCACCAAAACAACTTTTACCTGGCTAGGCATTTGAGTTTAACTGGGATATAACACATCTTTTTATCCCACAGCTTCAATTTCAATTTGCTATGAAATTGGTCTCAAACCTCAAGTGAATCTCTTACTCTTAAGCTTCCCACAATCTCTTACAGCTTAAGATTCCCCACCTCCCTTTTTAATGAAAGATTTGGTACAAAAGATGCGCGTTTGATTTGACATTCCATAAATTTCCTGTCACTTGAAACTCTTGTGGAAAGGCCCAGGTCCTCTACTAATATAAAACAACACTGCTGGGTTTATTCCTTGATACACGGAAGAAATTTCACAGCGTTAAACACCCAGCCACCACAGCAGATATGTTTTACTTCTGGGAGTATTTCAGTGAAATGATTACTTTCATCGGTAATTTCAGAAATTTTATGACACATCTACCAAACTTCCCATATTCCGAAAAACCCAAATTACCGCACAAGAAGTCAGAAACAAAAAAGTTTATTCCCACTGCTTCCCCTATTGACTAAGCAAAATACCAAACAGTACTTACTTGTCAATATTAAACATAAGCAGAAGAGCAAATTTTGGAGCAAATGCCTTTCCAGTTACACAGTTGCAGTTAATAACATTTAAAAGGGTGCGTTCCAAAACTTCAGCCAGGACAGATCTCCGGCAAGAATCACAACCCTTTCTGACAACAGAAAAAAATCAAAGGGACACATTAGCAACTGCGCCGTAACCTACAGCAAGAAAGCCATGCTACAGCGAACAACTGTGTCAACTGTCACTATTTCATGGCACTATCTCACTAGTCTTACGTCCTTAAAGTGCGTATTCAGAAAAGGACAATCGGCGTAGTCCAATACGGCCTACGCAAAGACCTTTAAGATACATTGACTGGAAAATCGTAAGTTAACCGGGCGGCATTTGAAGTTCAGCGTTGTATGGTTGTACGGAGAGAATCTGTCACATATCGTTCTTTACTATAGGCGTTCGCGTGTTTATATCAATTACATCCATTTTTTTGAATGTATAACCAGTGAGATTTATTTGTTGTTTTTGTTTTTATATATTTGAAGAAATCGTTCTTCAGAAACAATTTTTCAAACTCCTTCGTTGCCTTGTTATAAATTTGGAGATACGTTTCGGGCCTAACGTACTCTTCTTGTTGTTGCTCTTGTTCTTGTCTAGATTCAGAATGCATCGGCGGTGTAAAGGATTGAGACGTATTACATTCATTATCCAGCGAAGTTGTGAAGACTGGCGATGTACTCTTCTTGTTGTTGTTCTTGTCTAGATTCAGAATGCATCGGCGGTGTAAAGGTTTGAGACGTAATACATTCATTATCCAGAGAAGTTGTGAATTTAGTGGTCTAACCGATGGCTTCTAACCATTCGTCCGAGATGGGTCCGGGTTCCAATCCCAGTGAGGCATAGGTGTTGTGTTTAGCTTAAGGCTCTGGTTTTCTCCCTTTCCTGGAACCAGGGGCCCTAAATTAGGAACGGGCGACTTCTTATAGCCCATTGAGTTGCTCACGGTGTTCGTTAAACCCCCAACAAAAAAAAAAAAAAAAAAAAAAAGAAGATGTGAAGACTGGCAATGTACATTCGTATTCCATGCTCAGGGTGAAAATTTGAAAATTTGGATCGATGACCGATCTCCATCTGTTCTTACTGTTCAGGCTCAATTTGTGCAGTTGAAGTGGAAGGTTTATAGCTCTATAGTCGAACTCGGGTGAAACACAACCTGGCACGCGGACTTTTGACGCTGCCTACATTCCCGTGACCTTTTGGTTGGACTTAGCGGGCCTTTCCTTCGGATTCCTCTCGTTCTCCTCTAGCTGTTTCTTCCAACTTTCGTGTTCTTTTGGTAACTTTTACTGGATTTTCGCGGCACTTCTAAATTTCCGTGACCAACTTTTTTTTTATCTAAAATATAAATAAATTTGGAATCCACTTTATTTCGGTTTATCACATACGTCCGTTAGCTCTGGCCGTCAGCTACCGAATGCGGGGCTGAGGTCATCGCTATCATTATCTATTCACTAGTTATCAACCTTAAAACGCTGTGCGGCGAAACGAAATCACGCGAAATTTAGCCCAATTTTCTAACGCTACTGTATCGAAGTGTTAAGGAGTGGAGGGCTGAAACTTGTTTTGTTATTAATGGGACTCTATGAACTATATAATGATGTATTAATTATCACTCTACGATTATTATTTTCAAAGGGCGCTCAAAATGTGACATGTATATAAACGTTCAAAGTGTGACACGCATATAAGCGTTCAAAGTGTGACTTGCTTTCGTTGCATCCGTGTTCCTGATGTCACCCCCTACCCAGCACGGAGAAAGACGTAGTTCTACTTCAAAACGGTTGCTTTATATGCGTTCACGAAATTCGGTTGTTGATTCAAAAAATATATCCGAGCTCAAGCTAAAATTCTATCGTGTCCTTCAGATGGTCATTTCAATACGAAACTCTCGTGAAGTCCGTTACCAAATGCAAAGGAACTAGGGGAATGGGAAGCTTAGAACTCCGTGACCCCCTTCCGAGATATGTATATTTTGTTTCGGGGTTTACGACCACCTTCAGCAACTCAATGGGCTGTGATCAGTTTCCCGTCCCGTCTCTAATTTAGGACCACTGGTTCCAGGGAAAGAACGGAAGACAAGAACACCATCCATGACTCGACCTGGTTTGAACCAAACCCCTCGGCTCATAGTTTTTGACTACCTTTTTCTACCCTGTCCCCCCCCCCCTTCCGTAATGAAAAAATAAAACTGCAGAATTTTAAAAGTGATAACTGTTATTTTTAATGAAGTTGCGCTTTAAATTTAAAATAATTAAATTAATTGATTTGAGTATAATAATTTTAGCACAGCATTATCATTATTAAAATGTTGTCCTTTTTTCCTCATCTTCGATCGGTTTATGAGAATAAAGAGACGATCCCTAGTTGCTTTGTTGCGGTGAGGAGTTATTGAGCAATGATGCAGTGGACTCGCCTTTTTCATGTTTATGAGAATTTTATTTGTGGCCTTTGTTAGGAAGAGCAATAGATTCTGTAATAGCCTGAAGCTAACCGGCTTACTATGGTATTTTTGGTCAGACGGGCTGTAAAAGGAGGTGGCTTTTGAAGCTGGAAGTGAAACTTTTAGAGATTTTAAATATTTATGTAGATGATTTAAGGAAGAAAGTGTCTAACCCCAAGTCTTAAACAACCCTTAAAAGTAGATCTGAGCTAGAGTGCCCGACAGGAAAGTCACACGGAAGCGAGGTAGAAAATCAGTAGAATGGATAACCTTACATGTAGCGGTGAGTCCAATGCCTCGTAACCGTCATTTGTGTGCTCTCTTAAACACTGCAAAAATTTAGTGGTTAAGGAATCAGGCTGGGATCGAGCTCCCAACCATGCGATTGGATGCGAGGGTAAGCTTGAGCCCACCCTGAAATTTGTCTTGCACACCCTGCCACCCACCCACTTCAAAATCTGCCATTTTCAGTATGTTTAACTTTAAAGTACACTGCTGGCCACCCAAAAGGCAACACCAAGAAGGAAGCATCCGATTGGCCTGAAATTCGCAGCCCCGAGAAGCACTATAAGAAGGGTGCACAGAAGGTAGTGGAAGTGTGTTGTGATGCCGGACCTGTGCGTGGGAAGCTTACTGATGCCTCGTCGCAGAATACGGTAGTCAATACAGCACGTTTCGGGTTCGACAAAGGACGAATAGTGGCTTATCGCGACAGCGGTTTATCGTACCGAGACATCGGCGCCCGTGTGGGACGACATCCAGCCACAGTGAGGAGAGTATGGATTCGGTGGGTGCAGGAGGGACGGACAGCCCGACGTGAGAGATTGCCACAACCGCGGCGCACCACCGAACGAGAGAGCCGGCATGTTGTGCGGCGGGTATTGACGGCTCGCACCGCCACATCGCGAACGTTAGCACAGGAATTAGGGTGTGTTGCGGAACAACCTGCGTCAGCACGTACCGTTCGACGTCGTCTGCAGGAGCGGGGACTTGTCGCATGGCGCCCATTGCTCCGGTTACCATTGACGTTACACCACCGGCGAGTGCGGTGGCAGTGGGCCGTTGAACGCCGCACCTGGACTACGGAATGGTAGGACATTGTCTTCTCCGACGAATCCCGCTTCTGCCTGCAACACCACGATGGTCGGATCCGCGTGTGGCGGCACCGCGCGGGAGACAGTATGACGCCTGCATTATGCATCACCGTATCGGTCTGTCGCCTGGCTATGACACCCGCACCCCTCTGGTACGCATCGCCGGTACAATCATCAGCCACCGCTACATCTCCGACGTTTTGGAGCTTGTAGTCCTCCCTTACCTGCAGGACCTGCCAGCGGCCACTTTTCAACAGGACAATGCGCGCCCGTACGTGGCACGCATCGTGCAACAATTCTTCACGGCCCACCAGGTGTCACTGCTGCCATGGCCCGCCTGTTCACCCGATATGTCGCCCATCGAACACGTCTGGTCGCTGATCGGCAACCGAGTGGCCCGGCAAGCACCACCCGCGGCTACGCCTGATGAACTGTGGCAACGTGTGGAAGCAGCCTGGACCGACATGCCCCAAGCCCACATCCAAAGCCTCTTTCGTTCGATGCCGCGGCGTGTAGCGGCCGTTATTGCCATCCATGTGTTCGAAATATCGATGTATGCGTGTTCCTGAAGTCGCACGGGCCTGTAAGCTCAATTGTTTCATCTTTGTATCTGTTGTTATGCGTCCAGTAAATCTGGATTTGCTATCTCGTGTCCTTCTTGGTGTTGCATTTTGGGTGGCCAGCAGTGTATAATGTGCATTTTGCCAAGTAATAAGTCTTGTATTTTATTTCATGTAGCCCTAGGTATTTCCCCCTAGGAAGTGAGTCGTTTACTTCTCCTTAGAAAGGTTATCGAAATATAATCCTCAAGACCATGAAAATTCAATTGTTCTCCACTCTTCTAAATCCAATTAGTTTAAGCCACTTTTTCATGTTGGTATGGCCAGGGGAGAATGAGGAGAGTGGACGGAAATTCATTGAGGGAGATCATTACTAATTGCTCTGCTGTTTGTTTTAGTTACTAAAAATGGGATTCCAACACGGAAAGTAGAATCTAAAGCTACACTAGTGCTCTTAAGACTGCCCCGGGACAGTGAAAGTGCAGAAAGTGGCTGACGACTGCTTTGTAGGAGAGGAGTGAAAGGCAAAGTCGCTGGCTGGAGGGGATGAAATTAAGGAGGGGGAGTTATTGTATCTAGGTGGCACGACGTTAACATTTGATTTAAATAAACAAAAACGACATTTTCTTTTAAATAAATTGTTCAAGTACATTACTATTTTCATAAGCAAAAATGCAAAATTTGAAAAGCAGTTTTAAAACAATGCATTCAGAGCAAGCAAAAAGTTGAAGGCGACATTTTACCAACACCTCTATCCTACACCAATGGCGTAACTAGTCAGATGCGTGTATGTATGTGTATTCAGGTGGAAGGGGTGGAAATACCTTTGTAGCCAGTAGTGAAAAGCATTAGAGCCGACCCGGTCGCGCAGTGGTCTAAGCGCTGGCTTATGACCATTCGTCCGAGAAAAGTCCGGGTTTGAATCACGGTGAGGAATAGATGTTGTGTTTGTCTTACGACACTGACCCTCTCCCTTGCCTGGAACCAGTGGCCTTTAATTAGGAACAGGCGACTGCTTATAGCCCATTGAGTTGCTCATGGTGGTAGTTAAACCTTCAATAATAAAAAAAATCATTAAAAATTTGTTCTTTCAGGGTTTTGTAAAAAGCAAAGGTTGCTATCAAGCTTGCCCCACCAAAAATAATGTTCGCCCATCCTGGCCAATCTCAGGGAAATTTCGAAGGCTAGCGACGTACATGGATCGAAACAGAGGTTCCTCTGTGGCAGTCACGAACGCTAACCACTAAGCCATCCGCGGCCCACCAATTTTTCAGTTTTATAGTCCCTGCTATTTAAATAAGGGACAGAGTCCAATGGTAGATTCTACGTATTATCTGCGTGCTAGCTTTGTGGTCTGGTTTGGCGGGATGACAATGCCACGGGATACTAGGATACACAGAGCATCCTAAGTTAAGAGCAATTTAGAGCAATAAAGAAAATGGCCAATCTCAGGGAAAGAAACCCTGTAACAACAAATCAACGTATGAGACCCCAAATTCTCTGATGGTCCAATTGATATCCAATCCATCAGGTGCATAGCGTGATTTAAACTTTTCGAGAGAACCTATGGCTAAATAAAAATAATAATAATTACGAACAGTATATACACTTGACGATCTGCTAGCCTCCTCCTTATGCACGAGGCGGTTGCTTACATGTCCTTCAGTAGAACATAACAGTCAAACATAAATTTACCATTGACTTTTTATTATTTTCATTAATTTTTGATTATATTTACTTTTATTATTTTTTTATTATTATTTTTATTTATTATTTTAGTTATTTTTTGATGACGATTGATTTAAAAGAAATACTAATATTTCGAACTTAGTAAAGGTTTAGAATTTTTTTAAAATTAAAACGAAAAACTTATTTCTAGATTATTATAAGCTAATTGAGTAGCCCCCATCGGAATGGTCTAACGACACCCCTGTGTCCGAATATTTTTATCTAGACAGTGTATATAAAAAAGGACTGCACGGGCTGCGGGTAGTGGCGCACCCACTGGGGGGAGATGGGGCGTTGCCCTCCTTGGCCTGACAGAACGAAAAATTATCACGTCGAAGTTTAAAAAAAATATATCACGTTACGCGATCTACTTATTCTTTTTAATCATGTACCGTATAATTATAACATATAATAATTATAAGGGAGTAAGTTCTGTTAAATAAATTTAGAAAAAACTAACCAGAAAAAGAATTTCGTCTACTTCTTCTTCTAATCATTTAACTTTCTTGTACTGTAACATTAGTAGCCCTTTAAGCGGCTATTGCACCAGAACCAAATAGCTACCACACTTTTCTGCTCTCCTCAAACAGAAATGTTCACATAGCGACCGGGTTTTACGAAGGCTACTTCCAAACAATTCTTTACTTTCTCATATCAGAAGTACCGACCATAAACGTGTTACGGGCGATAAGGTATTCTATGCTCCACAACACTTCCAATCCACGGAAAGATGGGGATGGACTAGTTCTCCTGACACCGAGGAATGATGGTGAATGGGTAGGGCCCCCTGACATGAACATCATGCCACTGTGTAGAAACTAGCGACTCGAACATCTTCTCTCTCCTTTCTTAGGATTGTCACCATTGTTATAGCCCTTTTTGCAGGTAATCAGTCAAAAAGGATTATGGTCAATCATTCCCTAAATGACCACTTGAATAACAAAACTAACAGTACCTCCTGACGTCATAACTATTGAGCCCCAAAGGACATCGACCCCAGAGGAGAACGTCCCCTCCGTTGACTGGTAAAAGGCAATCAACTCGCAACAGCGCAGCAACTGACCACACGGGGCACCCAAGTACATGTCTCTGATAACAGTAGAGAGAACCCTGTTAAGCATGAGTTTCCGGAGTCGACGCTGCTTCTTTTTTTTTTTTTTTTTTTTTTTTGGGTTGGAGGTTTAACGACCACCGTGAGCAACTCAATGGGCTATAAGCAGTCGCCCGTCCCTAATTTAGGGTCACTGGTTCCAGGGAAGGGAGAGAGCCAGTGCTGTAAGACAAACACAACATCCATGTCTCACCGGGATTCGAACCCGGACCCCGTTTGGACGAATGATCAGAGGCCATCGCTTAGACCACTGCGCCACCGGGGTGGCCGATGCTGCTTCAATGCACCCATGTTAACCCAGTTCCATCAGTAACGGCGCCTGCAGTTTACATGAGACTACCGTTATTGGGCAATGGAAGAGTGGAAAAAGGTTGCCTTCTCCGACGAATCCAGGTTTCTACTCCACAGAAGTGACGGGCGATAACGGATATGACGTCAGACACACGAGAACCAACACCCGGACACGCTTATCGGTCAAGTACAGGCCGGCGGTGGCAGTGCGCATGTCTGGTCGATGCTTTACTGGTATGACCTGGAACCGCTGGTACCACTGGATGGGTCCCTGAACTCTAATGGCTACCTGTCCATCCTCGCTGACCACAGACATCTCTTCGTGTTGGATCTTTACCCTAGCGGTGAGGGTTTCTACCAACAGGATAATGCACCGTGCCACGTCCCTAAGGGGGTGCGTGACTGGTTCCAGGAACACGACAGCGATGTCTCCGTTCTCCTTTGGCCGGCGAAATCGCCCGATCGCAATCCCATAGAGCACTCGTGGGACTATTTGGATAGACAGGTTCGACGCGCCGACCAACAGCCGCGTTATCACCAGGACATCCGTGCTCTTTTGCAGTTCGAACGGGCCCGTGTGCCTCGGGCAACCTTCCAGGGCTTCACCACGTCCATGCCACGCCGTCGCGCCGCTGTCATCGGGGACAAGGGTGGTTACTCTGTGAAAACACAAGTTTCTGCGCACCGAATCAATGTCTCTTTACTCCGGAGTAAGTCTCTCTCCCAACTGAGCTACGCAGACAGAATACCTCGCTGCAGATTTGTATAGTCTTGACACATGTTTGTACCTGTGTAGTGCGTCACATCATCTCCCTCTTCATTTCTTTTTCTTTGAAGCGAAGTAGGATTTTTTCATTAATCCAAACAATATGTGGAAAAAACATCACACATTTTTCGAAGAACCCAACGGCAAGTATATCCATTTTCCACAATCTGGCGCCAATGTGAAAACACAAGTTTGTCAGCGACGGGCAAAGGAGGTCACTGAAGAAGAAGGAATTATCATTAGTTCCAGACGATGTGTGGAAGAAGCGTTACACATTTTTCGAAGAACCTAACTGCCAGGAGATTCATTTTACGTTCGGGCGCCAATATAGCGTAAAAGCCATTTGCAGGTGGCGGAAATCGAGGTGGCATCCTTCTGCTCCGGAGCCAAATGGTTTTCCAATTAAGCTACCCGGACGAAGTTTGTCACTGCTACTTGCCGTCTTAACATATGCGTCACTTCTGAGGTAGGTATGTCACAACACGTGCTGTGTCCTCAAACAACTGAACTTTGCTCGAGCATTTTCGTTAAAAATATTAGCGTGTGATGTATACAGGGGTTGGACAGAATAATGTGAACACCACGCTTAGAGACGTGACTTTTAATGCAGCTGTGTACGTCACAATACGCAAATGTATCCATCACTTTTTTGTTGTATTAGCTTCGTTTAGAACCTCAAGGTCCAGTGTATGTGCTTTTAAAGTGTCCTGTTGCAAAATTTCTTTCAGACTGACGACGAAATTAGCGACCTAATGGATTTTGAAAGAGAGGTAATTGTTGGTGGCCGGCTGGTTGGTGCCTCCGTGACAACAGCCGCCAGGATAGTGGGGGTATCGAGAGCTACTGTGTCCAGCGTCATGACAGCATACAGTGTTCATGGCAAAACCTTGTCTGAGAAACACAAGAACTGCCGGAAACCGACCCTGACTGATAGAGACAGGAGAGCATTTAAGAGGATTGTTATCAGTAATAAGAAGGACACGGCGCCGAAAATTAGTGCGGAGTTCAATCTGCGTTTCCAGACCACAGTATCAAAGAAAAGAGTGCACAAGGAACTGCATAAACAAGATATTCATGACAGAGCTGCTATTGCAAAACCTCTGGTTACCCGGGTGAATGCACAACGGCGACGGCAGTGGTACCAGGAGCATACAACGTGGACTGCCGATGCATGGAAGTGTGTAATGTGGTCGGATGAATCCACCTTCATACAGTTCCCTACCGCATGACGTGCTTACATGTGGAGCACACCGTCAGAAACGTACAACCCAGACTGTCTGCTCCCAACAGTGCAGCATGGTGGTGGCTCTGTCATGCTCTGGGCTGCCATGCCGTGATTTTCAGCAGGTTCCTTGATCACCTTGACAGAACGGATGACTGGCAAGGCGTATGAAACCATTTTGGCCAACTAAATCCATCCAATGGATCAGCGATTGTTTTCTGCAGGGGATGCAATCTATCAAGATGATAAGCTCAGAATGTTCAATCAGTGTTTGAGGAACATGAGGACGAACTTTCACACCTTCCTTGGCCTCCCCAATCACCGGATTTAAATATTATCGAGCACTGTGGTCTGTGTTGGAAAACAGAGTAAAATCCCGTTATCCCCCTACTGCATCTCTCAAGGACCTGGATCAGTTTCTGCATGAAAGATTGGTGTAACATTCCACTAACCACCATCCAGGATTTGCATGAATCTATTCCAAGGAGAATTCAGGCAGTTTTGAAAGCCAAAGATGGTCCCACACCCTATTAAGTAACCAAAACCTTGTTTTCCTAGGTGTTCACATTATTCTGTCCAACCCTATGTATATATATATATATATATATACTTAAGAGCAAAACTGAAGACTAAGGAAAAAATTTTAGAAGAATTTAGAACGAAGGGTGCAAAATAACCTGAAAATCAAAACGCGCAACGCAGCAGTTTTGAAAATTCAGAATTCACATTCTATAAAGATACCTAAGCAAAAAAATATACAAATATAATTTTGACTCACACCTAGTACAACATAGAAAAGGTTATGTATCTACCTGTGTGAGTAAAAGGAGAAAAGAAAAAAATAAAATAAAACAACTGAATGTAGAAGGTGTCGAGAATACTGAGCCTTGGCTTTATCAAGGACCAGCAAAAACTCTGCATTTTCTCACTTCCACAAAGACCTAGTTGGAAATGGGTTTCTGCAAGGCCATAGATGCAAGTAACATTCCCACCTAAAATAGTTTAAAATATATATATATAAGTCATGTCCTCCGTAGAGTAGCATGACCTAGCACTAGTTAACAATTTCGCTTGCATCCATTAACCTTCATGGCCCGACCCATGCTCTTCATCTGTTACTATTAAACAGAGAGAAGAAGATTAAAGAGAACTCAAGCTGTGAGAGTGACATAATAAATAGAAATGATTTTCAGCTATAACGAAATTCCAAGTTCGTTTGAGAGAATTTAAACCTGAAAAACAAATTTTACATTGCAATTAAAAAAGGAAATGTTAATTTATAACGAACAGATTTTTGAAAGAAAACTTGAGTCTAAAACCCCCTACTCTACAACTTATGACAGCACGAAAACGAGAATAAGTTAAAGATAATAATTAACTAAAGAAAACTTTGTGAAAGTTATATACCTTAAACAGTTAGTTGCAATATGTACAAAGTATTTCAGCAGTGCTTTAAGTGCATAATTAATTAGTTATTAAGAACTTAACTACTTTGAAAAAACAGCGCATAGACAGCGCATAGAAAAGGAACAAGCTTAGCCATCTTCTGTTCCTAGGTACCACAAAAGACGCTCAAAGTTACAAAGAAAAGTAAGAGTTAAAACCCGCATAAATGTTAACAGACAAACCAATGCTTAAAAGCTGAAAAGCTAAAAAAATACAGAGAAAAGGTACATGAAGTACTAACATTGAACTTATAAAACCTAGAGCCCAAAAACAAGGAAGAGAGCTTACCTCTTGTGTTACAAAACTTTTCTCCTCACAAGAGGAGAACATGGCTGACCTCTTCCGCCACTCCCTAGACGCTGGGGGGCAGTGAGGGTGGGGCTGATGGCCTCCTCATACAGCAAGAAACCAACGCGCGGAGATTTTAACCAGAGAAAAAAATATAAACTTAAGACTGTGGATCTGTATGATCAGAATGAGCAGAATTAACTCTCCAGAATACATGAGAAATATTATAAAATACACGAGCAGTTTATTTAATAATCTTTGCATGTATTAAATCACCTTAGTGAGCTTCTATAGATTAATCAGAATCTTATTAATTTTAATGTTGGTTTTACTATTTTTAGTATAGCTATCCTAGTGATGAATAACTAGTTTTCTTTTTTATTTGTTTTTATTTTCTTTTTATAAACAGATTTTTAAGCTTTTTTTTGTGATTTTGTTTATATTATTTAATTTTTTTGTTTTAATAGGACCGTCATATCCATAGCACTAAGGTTCCTTTAGGTAGTTAATAGGCATCCTCTAGCCAACTTCCTTACGGCTTTGATTGGTCAGAATCATATTATTAACTGTGTAGAAAATTAAAGCAGATCTGCCAACCTTACTCTATTATTCAGAATAATTTTTCTTAAAGTTCTTTTGATGAAAGAAGAAGGAATTTCGTTCTCTAGAAAACTTTCTAATAGTATATTAATGTGGTAATTGAAGTCCAAATTGTTGCTGCAAATTCTTGAAATTCTTAGGACCTGAGAAATTAGTACATTCTCAATTACTTTGGTTGAAATGTTATTATTCCAGTGTAGATATTTAATTACTTTGAAAGGAAAATTAGCTCTTTTATCAAAGAGGCTAATAGATGGGTTACCTCTGTTGAGCTTAATGCTTAAGTCTAGGAACTCAAGCTCCTGATTACTGTGGTTGGTTTACATAAGTTAAGAGAGCTAGGATAGATATTATCAAAATCACTCTCTATAACTTCGGAATTATTGATACACAGCAGATCATCAATATATCTAAAAGTGTAAAGGTAGTTATCTGAGCAGGTGGGGTGATTTTTAATGAATTTATATTCCTTAAAGAACAGGAATAGATTAGCGATATTCGTGGACGTTGATGTTCCCATTGGAATACCGTTCACTTGCTTATAGAGAGTATTATTATATAAGATATGGTTATTTTTTATGCAGCAATTGAGATAAGAGTTCCAAGTTTCTACATCAACAAATTGGTTAAGTTTAAATTCTGCATACAGCTCTTTAAAGGTAGTGATTATATCTGATAGAGGCAGATTAGTATATAGGTTTTCAAAATCATAACTATTAATATCTAGGGGACAAACTTTGAGTATAGTAGAAATTACTTCTGCATTATTATTAATTATCCAAAAATCTCTGTACATCAAGTTAGAACAGTTTCTAATGTGTTTCAAAACCTTCTTTAAGACATCTTCAAAAGCAAGATCTATTTTCTTTTTATGACTCCTTACTCCACTAGCTATGAACCTGAACTTCACAGGATCCTTATGAAACTTAACCGTTGCAAAAAGAAATGGAAATTCAGGCCCATATCTTCTAGTTTGCGGAATTTTAAGTTTCTTGAAGAATGCCTTAAACCGATTTTCTAACTGCTTGGTAGAATAACTTACGGGCTCGTATGTTACTATATTATTGAGTTCCATAGTTAACAATTCAAAATAGAACTTCTTACAGATAATTGCAAAATTATTGCTAGCTTTATCCGTAGTGGTAAAAATAAATTGGTCTTGTAGTTTGGAGAGTGACCTTTTAGCTTCTCCAGAGAAAAAGAGATTTCTGTCGAAGCAAAAGTCCAGACCTGCCAACTCACCGGTGAAGCTATTGATTATATTATATTTCCATTCTGCGAAGGCCTCAATAGGCTGATTGTACGTTAAACTGGTTTTTACGATGTACTTATTTACATCTTGAGTGAAGCTCTCAAGAATCCCTTTCTTTGGAAATTGTGAAGGAAGGTCTGAATTTAGAGCCATACTCTAATAAATTCCTAAGCTTTTCATTTTCAACAAAACTCAAGTTTCCGGTGATAATATGGTTGTAATTCTTATCATAGTGAACTGTTTCTTTATGTTCATCACAAGAACAAGTAGTAATTACAGGAATGTAGCTCGAAGAGTTAAGTTTGTAGTTTTTAACTATTGACCCTAAGGTCTTAACATATTTAAAACTTACAATAGACTGGTGCCTGTGGATGGGAAAAAAAAAATTGCATTATTGTAGAACAGCTTCCTTACATTGAGATTATCGTAGGCTTTATTTAGGAACCTGATGGTAACAAAATTACTGGAAAATTCTTTAAGAGAAATTTTATCTTTAAGAATATGTTTAAGAATGTCCAGAACCAAAGCAAAAACATGCTTATCAACATGGTCAGCAGTTTCATTCCAGAATTTGAAAAAACATTTAAGGACAGAGTGCTTGAAGGACTTGAGAATTTTGTAAGTATTTTTAACAAAATTAGTGCCAGTTTTAAAGCTTTCCAGAGTTTTTAGCAAGTTAGCAAAATCAACTTTGCTTGATGTGCGAAATAACCTCTGTCCTCTATTACCTCTAGAGCAGCTCTTATTATTAACAAGAAAGAAGAGTTCACGAATTGAAAATTTATGCTGATTATGCTTATTGTCAGATAGAGTGGAATTAAGGCCATAGGGATAAAGAGACTGATGCTGCAAAATTTCAAGGGATTCAGTTTCTAGCCGAGCATAGAGGTCAGGGATAATATGTAGTACCTCTATTTTCACTTTGTCAAAACCATGAGTATGGAAATGCTCTAATTCAAAGGTAGAGTACTGGTTGGCGTTTGTGGAGGGGTTCACTCCTGAATTAGAGAACTTGTTTACTAGAGACCTGTGACCATTAATCCTAAGATGAAGAGGATTTTTACTTTGGCCAATATAGCTAAGGTTGCAGACAGTACAGGTGAGCTTATAGATGGTATTGTAGGCTTTGCAAAACTTGTTGGAGCAATTATCCTCAACAGAAGAATACAGGTTAGGATCTGCAGATTTACATGTCAAACAACGTTTGTCATTTCATAACTTTAGATTACCTTTGCCAGCGAGTTCATACACTATGGGAAAGGGTGCTAGCCTAACCGAGCGGGAGGACTTAAAATATCTGAGCTGACCTCCAATCCTTTCATCGTCCTTAGAACTCCACTTGGGCCAAAACATACAAATTCTGAGCAAACCAACTAGGAAAAACTTTTTAGAAATAAGCAGTCCAAGAAAAGACCAAACTCGAGTATAAACTACACTCCAAAAAGCTGCATCCAAAACATACCAAAAAGAAAAATTAGAAAATGAAAAAAACCTCAAGTAAAAAAATAGTAATAAAAAAAAAAAAAAAATAATAATAATAATAATAAAATAAAAAATAATAAAACATTTCAACTAGAATTTGCGCATGAGCTGCTAAATAATAAGTTGAAATTAGTTACTTAAGAGCAAAACTGAAGACTAAGGAAAAAATTTTAGAATTTAGAACGAAGGGTGCAAAATAACCTGAAAATCAAAACGCGCAACGCAGCAGTTTTGAAAATTCAGAATTCACATTCTATAAAGATACCTAAGCAAAAAAAATATACAAATATAATTTTGACTCACACCTAGTACAACATAGAAAAGGTTATGTATCTACCTGTGTGAGTAAAAGGAGAAAAGAAAAAAATAAATAAAATAAAACAACTGAATGTAGAAGGTGTCGAGAATACTGAGCCTTGGCTTTATCAAGGACCAGCAAAAACTCTGCATTTTCTCACTTCCACAAAGACCTAGTTGGAAATGGGTTTCTGCAAGGCCATAGATGCAAGTAACATTCCCACCTAAAATAGTTTAAAATATATATATATAAGTCATGTCCTCCGTAGAGTAGCATGACCTAGCACTAGTTAACAATTTCGCTTGCATCCATTAACCTTCATGGCCCGACCCATGCTCTTCATCTGTTACTATTAAACAGAGAGAAGAAGATTAAAGAGAACTCAAGCTGTGAGAGTGACATAATAAATAGAAATGATTTTCAGCTATAACGAAATTCCAAGTTCGTTTGAGAGAGAATTTAAACCTGAAAAACAAATTTTACATTGCAATTAAAAAAGGAAATGTTAATTTATAACGAACAGATTTTTGAAAGAAAACTTGAGTCTAAAACCCCCTACTCTACAACTTATGACAGCACGAAAACGAGAATAAGTTAAAGATAATAATTAACTAAAGAAAACTTTGTGAAAGTTATATACCTTAAACAGTTAGTTGCAATATGTACAAAGTATTTCAGCAGTGCTTTAAGTGCATAATTAATTAGTTATTAAGAACTTAACTACTTTGAAAAAACAGCGCATAGACAGCGCATAGAAAAGGAACAAGCTTAGCCATCTTCTGTTCCTAGGTATAACAAAAGACGCTCAAAGTTACAAAGAAAAGTAAGAGTTAAAACCCGCATAAATGTTAACAGACAAACCAATGCTTAAAAGCTGAAAAGCTAAAAAAATACAGAGAAAAAGGTACATGAAGTACTAACATTGAACTTATAAAACCTAGAGCCCAAAAACAAGGAAGAGAGCTTACCTCTTGTGTTACAAAAAACTTTTCTCCTCACAAGAGGAGAACATGGCTGACCTCTTCCGCCACTCCCTAGACGCTGGGGGGCAGTGAGGGTGGGGCTGATGGCCTCCTCATACAGCAAAGAAACCAACGCGCGGAGATTTTAACCAGAGAAAAAAAATATAAACTTAAGACTGTGGATCTGTATGATCAGAATGAGCAGAATTAACTCTCCAGAATACATGAGAAATATTATAAAATACACGAGCAGTTTATTTAATAATCTTTGCATGTATTAAATCACCTTAGTGAGCTTCTATAGATTAATCAGAATCTTATTAATTTTAATGTTGGTTTTACTATTTTTAGTATAGCTATCCTAGTGATGAATAACTAGTTTTCTTTTTTATTTGTTTTTATTTTCTTTTATAAACAGATTTTTAAGCTTTTTTTGTGATTTTGTTTATATTATTTAATTTTTTTGTTTTAATAGGACCGTCATATCCATAGCACTAAGGTTCCTTTAGGTAGTTAATAGGCATCCTCTAGCCAACTTCCTTACGGCTTTGATTGGTCAGAATCATATTATTAACTGTGTAGAAAATTAAAGCAGATCTGCCAACCTTACTCTATTATTCAGAATAATTTTTCTTAAAGTTCTTTTGATGAAAGAAGAAGGAATTTCGTTCTCTAGAAAACTTTCTAATAGTATATTAATGTGGTAATTGAAGTCCAAATTGTTGCTGCAAATTCTTGAAATTCTTAGGACCTGAGAAATTAGTACATTCTCAATTACTTTGGTTGAAATGTTATTATTCCAGTGTAGATATTTAATTACTTTGAAAGGAAAATTAGCTCTTTTATCAAAGAGGCTAATAGATGGGTTACCTCTGTTGAGCTTAATGCTTAAGTCTAGGAACTCAAGTTCCTGATTACTGTGGTTGGTTTTACATAAGTTAAGAGAGCTAGGATAGATATTATCAAAATCACTCTCTATAACTTCGGAATTATTGATACACAGCAGATCATCAATATATCTAAAAGTGTAAAGGTAGTTATCTGAGCAGGTGGGGTGATTTTTAATGAATTTATATTCCTTAAAGAACAGGAATAGATTAGCGATATTCGTGGACGTTGATGTTCCCATTGGAATACCGTTCACTTGCTTATAGAGAGTATTATTATATAAGATATGGTTATTTTTTATGCAGCAATTGAGATAAGAGTTCCAAGTTCCTACATCAACAAATTGGTTAAGTTTAAATTCTGCATACAGCTCTTTAAAGGTAGTGATTATATCTGATAGAGGCAGATTAGTATATAGGTTTTCAAAATCATAACTATTAATATCTAGGGGACAAACTTTGAGTATAGTAGAAATTACTTCTGCATTATTATTAATTATCCAAAAATCTCTGTACATCAAGTTAGAACAGTTTCTAATGTGTTTCAAAACCTTCTTTAAGACATCTTCAAAAGCAAGATCTATTTTTCTTTTTATGACTCCTTACTCCACTAGCTATGAACCTGAACTTCACAGGATCCTTATGAAACTTAACCGTTGCAAAAAGAAATGGAAATTCAGGCCCATATCTTCTAGTTTGCGGAATTTTAAGTTTCTTGAAGAATGCCTTAAACCGATTTTCTAACTGCTTGGTAGAATAACTTACGGGCTCGTATGTTACTATATTATTGAGTTCCATAGTTAACAATTCAAAATAGAACTTCTTACAGATAATTGCAAAATTATTGCTAGCTTTATCCGTAGTGGTAAAAATAAATTGGTCTTGTAGTTTGGAGAGTGACCTTTTAGCTTCTCCAGAAAAAGAGATTTCTGTCGAAGCAAAAGTCCAGACCTGCCAACTCACCGGTGAAGCTATTGATTATATTATATTTCCATTCTGCGAAGGCCTCAATAGGCTGATTGTACGTTAAACTGGTTTTTACGATGTACTTATTTACATCTTGAGTGAAGCTCTCAAGAATCCTTTCTTTGGAAATTGTGAAGGAAGGTCTGAATTTAGAGCCATACTCTAATAAATTCCTAAGCTTTTCATTTTCAACAAAACTCAAGTTTCCGGTGATAATATGGTTGTAATTCTTATCATAGTGAACTGTTTCTTTATGTTCATCACAAGAACAAGTAGTAATTACAGGAATGTAGCTCGAAGAGTTAAGTTTGTAGTTTTTAACTATTGACCCTAAGGTCTTAACATATTTAAAACTTACAATAGACTGGTGCCTGTGGATGGGAAAAAAAATTGCATTATTGTAGAACAGCTTCCTTACATTGAGATTATCGTAGGCTTTATTTAGGAACCTGATGGTAACAAAATTACTGGAAAATTCTTTAAGAGAAATTTTATCTTTAAGAATATGTTTAAGAATGTCCAGAACCAAAGCAAAAACATGCTTATCAACATGGTCAGCAGTTTCATTCCAGAATTTGAAAAAACATTTAAGGACAGAGTGCTTGAAGGACTTGAGAATTTTGTAAGTATTTTTAACAAAATTAGTGCCAGTTTTAAAGCTTTCCAGAGTTTTTAGCAAGTTAGCAAAATCAACTTTGCTTGATGTGCGAAATAACCTCTGTCCTCTATTACCTCTAGAGCAGCTCTTATTATTAACAAGAAAGAAGAGTTCACGAATTGAAAATTTATGCTGATTATGCTTATTGTCAGATAGAGTGGAATTAAGGCCATAGGGATAAAGAGACTGATGCTGCAAAATTTCAAGGGATTCAGTTTCTAGCCGAGCATAGAGGTCAGGGATAATATGTAGTACCTCTATTTTCACTTTTGTCAAAACCATGAGTATGGAAATGCTCTAATTCAAAGGTAGAGTACTGGTTGGCGTTTGTGGAGGGGTTCACTCCTGAATTAGAGAACTTGTTTACTAGAGACCTGTGACCATTAATCCTAAGATGAAGAGGATTTTTACTTTGGCCAATATAGCTAAGGTTGCAGACAGTACAGGTGAGCTTATAGATGGTATTGTAGGCTTTGCAAAACTTGTTGGAGCAATTATCCTCAACAGATACTTAAGAGCAAAACTGAAGACTAAGGAAAAAATTTTAGAATTTAAAACGAAGGGTGCAAAATGCAGAGTTTTTGCTGGTCCTTGATAAAGCCAAGGCTCAGTATTCTCGACACCTTCTACATTCAGTTGTTTTATTTTATTTTTTTATCTTTTCTCCTTTTACTCACACAGGTAGATACATAACCTTTTCTATGTTGTACTAGGTGTGAGTCAAAATTATATATGTATTTTTTTGCTTAGGTATCTTCTTTATAGAATATATATATATATATATATATATATATATATATATATATATTTACTTACTCTCAATTTCTGATACATGCAAAATAAAATAACTAAGCGTAATTTCTGAGCTGCTTCTTCTTAAGAAATAGCAGAAAACTGGATGACTCAAGATGTTCAGAATTCAGTGGCCAAGTAGAGGTATTGATCATCGCGTTTACAGCAGGAAGTCAACAACCGCAAATCTCTTCATTGAGAAAAGGAATCAGTGACTAATGGTGTAGGAAACAGGAAGTATATCACTAGCTAAACCGATAAGTAAATTAAGAACACAAGACAATTATAACGAATGCTGAAGGAAAATTCTTCTACTCTAAAATTTTATACGACAGGATCTTGAAATCAATGAATGCATTCACTGGGCGAAATATGCATTAATGCTGCCATAAGCATTTCGTCCGAATATTGTTAAAAATTATGGTGAAAATGCTTCTTTTTCTTTTTTTCTTTTTTGTATGTAGAGGATTTGAGGAAGGTTGGTTGGTTGGTTGGTGGATTTTATTGGCGCAAGGGCCAGGTTTGGCCAAAGAGCGCCAGACAAAGAACTAGCAGCCACAGATTTTTAAAAACGTGGAAAATGATTAAGAGCAGACAGGCTTGGTAAAAGTTGAAAAAGAGTATGATGAAAGCTGTGAAGACAAGGTAGTTAATTAGGTTTATATAAAAATTTATTAATTTACTATTAGAATTATATATATATATATATATATATTTTTTTTAAAACACAACTACACAAAGGATGAGTCACTCTCCTCCCCCCACACTCCTCTGCAATGCTGGCAGAGGGCGGGGACGAACTGTCACTCTCCTCCCCCCATGTTCCTCTGCAATGTTGTTTGAGGCTGGGGACGAACTGTCACTCTCCTCCCCCTATGTTCCTCTATAATGTTGGTTGAGGGTGGGGACCTCGCTGAGGCCGAGACAGTTGGATGGACACTGCACACCTTTGCGGATTGAGTGCCGGGTCTTCCGCACGTGCAGGCTGTCGGATGGAAACTGGAAGAGACGGTCGGCAGCAAAAGAGAAGGCCCAGAATCAGGTATTCGAAAAATCTCGAGCTCGGGGAAAAACACCTGTGTCGCTTGGTCAGCTGTAGATCGCTTGGCAAGGGCGGCGAGAGCTACAGGGCGCGGAACAAAGGGCTGCACGGGTTGTGGCAGAGACTGAACTACTGCGGCAAAAGTACGCTGTCGGGTGGTGGGTATACCCAACTTGGCCTTGGCAGCAGGGTACGAGAGGCCTTCCAGGGTCTTGAGCCGCTGGATCGCCATCTCGTCCTTCCATTTCATACAGTTGCGGGAGTAAGCTGCATGGGCCTCACCGCAGTTAACACAGCAGGCCGCAGAAGTGCAACCTTCCCCGTCATGTTCACTGGAGCCACAATTTGCGCAACGAGCGGAACTCTTACAGAAACATTGTGAATGCCCGTACCTCTGGCACCTGAAACAGCGCAGAGGACTGGGAATGTACGGGCGAACTCCACAGACCAAGTAGCCAGCCTTGATTTCGGTCGGAACTTTCGGGGAGTTAAAAGTCAAGATGACATTTTTTGACTTAATCATGGAACCATCACGCCGGAACATCATACGACGTGCAGCAATAACACCTTGATCAGCAAGTTCAGTCACGAATTCGTCTTCACTGCATGGCAAGAGATCAAACTCCGAAATAACACCCCGAGAGGTGTTAAGAAACGGGTGAGGTGTCACTTTTACAGGAATGCCTTGAAGACTAGTGAGGTTCAGAAAAGTGTTACTCTGAGAAACACTGCAAGTTTGGACAAGCAGGTCCCCAGAGCAAAGCTTTCTCACAGACTTCAAGGGGCCAACCGCAGCGTCCAAAGCTTTAGAAATGAAAAAGGGAGATCTGGTGGACAGTCTCTCATGCGGATCGATGGATTCTACAAGCAAGTGAGTAGCATGCGTAGTCACAGCAATCGAGGGGAGACGACGCTTCGGAGCGACTGGTACAGCTGCCGAAGAAGAGGTTCCACATTCTTGGTCCAGGTCAAGGTCTAAAGACCGTTTACGGGTATGAGACTTGGTAGGTTGAGAAGACGAAGGACAGTCGTTGTCAACTATCATTTTGTCAGGTGACTTAAATTTGGAGTTTTTGTTCTTTTTACCCATGGAAAAAAGGAGGAAGATTCGTCTGCAGACTACTCCACCCACCACCGAGCCCTACAAGGGAGAACTGGAGGTCTGCAAGCCAAGAAAATGACGCTGGACACAGTTCTGGAGCTTATACGTTGCAGATATAGTCCGTTGGCTGTGATCACACGCACTCGGCGGACACTTCGGCCTCCGGGTACCGTCATGCCAACGCCTTTGGCATGATCCCACAGCCCCCGGGCTCACCCTGCCGTGCTATACGACAAAAAGCCGCTAAAGCCGTGTACACAACTTGGTACAAGACTTCTGACTAGAGGTGGGTTAGTCTCTAGCCTCCCGTTTACAGCGAAGCCGGGGTCGAAGAGGAGTGTTGGTACACAGGAGGCACTTATCCGGTCTCCTGCGACCTCAGCCGCCAGACATCCCATTTCCGCCTCACGGGTCTCCGCACGCGGCAAACATGCAGGTAGGTCTAGCACCCAAACCAGCTAAAAGGAAAAAAAGAAATCCAAAGAAGACAAATCCTGGAAGGGAACCTAAACGGAATCTCAGCAACCTACGAACTGAGCGGTTAATATAATACAGTTAGTGGTGGAGGGTAACAAAACCACAAGACCGGGGTGTTAGTGCATAACGTGGTAGCGATTAGGTAAAGTATACAACACGGGCAACTAGCCAGTGGAGAAACTAAATAAAAACGAAAAAGCGAGACACAAGACCAGCTCGGGATCGTGGGGCCGCGACTCCCCAACAGCTGGATGAACAGCCGTCCCTGCAAACACCAACAGCAAAGCGGTGGCATGACATCAGATGTTGACCAGTCACAAGGTCAGCTCGGGCCGTGGGGGCGCCGCTCCCCAAATAACTGGAAAACCAGTTATCCCCGTGCGGGGGATTTGAGGAAGGGAGTGTCTGACCTCAGGTCTTAAACAACCCTTAGAAATAAGAAACTAGGAGATTTGTTGGACTAGAGCGCCCGATAGGAAAGTGACACGGAAGCGAAGTAGAAAGGGGAGGAAGACGCCCTTATTTATTACCGGGGGCCAGTACCCGGGGTCCGACAGCTTAACGTGCCCATCCGACGCACGGCGGATATTTAGTGGATCGAGCGTTCGTACCTGCCTGGGATCGAACCTGAGGCCCTTTCCGTGGCAGTCACGAACGTTGCCCACTAGGCCACCAGCGGCCCAATGAAAATGCTTCTAAGCTCACAAGCGCATTTATATGATTTATCAAAACTGGAGCTCAAGCATTAACAGACAAGTAACTAACTGTTTGTCTTTCTTGTGGACAGAAAGTGCCACACTAGCTTTCATTATGGCTACTGTCATTACTTGTATTATATCAACTTTACCGTGCAGGGCGGGAGGGGGGACGTGTAGCAAGCTTCCATGAGACTTTTCGTCCCCGGAAATGTACCTGAAAGTCTGGTGGAGCATTATTTGAGGAATTACGAGCGACTGAGAACTAGAATTTTTAGAAAAGAGATTTTTTGCAAAATGAGACCAGAGATGTAATCTTTCTATTCTAAAAAAAAGTAAGTAAATCAGCGCTGCCGCTGTTTTAGAAATTTCGCGATACTCGCGCTTTCTTAGCTCGCGGCGAAAAAAGTATTGAACACAAAAATATAAAATTTATATCGCTTGTAGAGAATTGTTTGGAGAACACGCTGAAAGAAATCGTTTTTCGATTCTTCAAGAGCTATTATACTTCAAAGTTAAGGTAAAAGAAAAAGTGCTATCAGTTCGCGTTCCGGACACACTAACAGCCACAGAATCACGAAACTTTGTAGGCATGCAAGGACATGTCCGAATTTTCGCACCTCGTCGACCTTTTTTTTTAATTTTGATTTAGTTTACGAGAAATTGAATTTTCAAATTTCACAAAATTCTTTATTTCGTGATGGTATCCATTTTAAAAAACTGTTATATGGCAAACTATAAATCATAACGAATTGCAGTTTTTACAGCATAAACTCATAACTATCATCCCTATTAAAAAAAATAAGAAAAATCATTTTCTGATTTTTAAGCATTTTTTAAAGGCGCAAAGGAAAAGAACGAACGGCTTCCTCTGTCTTCAACGGTAGCCACACAGGAAAGTTCTGGTCCCGTGACCTTCTGCTATGGTGACGCAGCTATTTTTAGCACTCTCTTCTCAGTGGGTGAAAGGACAGGCTACAATCAAACTGGTAATGACGCAATGCTTAATGACGTAGCGACACTTTTAAAGTTCGGCGTTTTCCGCCGGCATAAAATAAAATAAAATAAAAATAAAAATGGTGGCTATGGAACATTTCTCTGCTTGAAATTTTCGTGAATTGTTCGACCACTTCTACATGACCTGGTGATTTGAAAATTGCCTTGTTGATAGGTCTTAAGGTCCGAATACCTAAAAAAATCCGGAAAAAAATGGCGGCTTTGGAACATTCTCTGCTTGAATTTTTCGCGAATTGTTCGACCACTTCTCAATAACCCTGAGATCTGAAAATTGGCATGCTGATAGTCCTTAAGGTCCGGATACCTAAAAAAGTCTAAAAACCAAACAGTTCCAAAAGGGAGACTTAGCTTTACTGTTCAAAATGCTGATAGGTTTAAAAATAATTCAGCCAGAAACGTTGAAATGATGTAAAAATTCAATGAAATTTTGATTTAAGATTAAGGGAAGCCAAAGCCTGACCGTTTCACATCAAACCATATGCATTGACGTCACGACACTTTTCTAAATCGTGAAACAGTTACGGATCTCAAATTACTTTTCTTTTCCCTAATTACTTTTCCTTTTTTAATTCTATGTTCAAAAAATTATAGTTTCACCGTTCGGAGAACGGGCATACCTGCTAGTGCCTTAAAAAGAAGTTCAATGCGTAGACAAATGAGATGCAAATATAATATTTAGGCTTATTATGAAAGTTTTTTCATAAAACACGAAAAATAAAAGTTCAACAATTTTAATAACGTGATTCATTTTCCCAGTGAAAAGAATTTATCACACCCAATTCTTCCAGCAGCAGGGACGGACAATGAAATTTGCGCACCTAGAAGAAAAGATGCTACAGCCGAGAAACTTTGCAAATAGCTAGAGTGCGTACTGGTATGCAAATGATCAACGTTTTGTGAGATTGCGCGTCACCGCACACCCTGTGGTGGCACTGCAAGCACGAACCGACAGCCTTATAAACCGGCGTGCAGTCGATGCCCCACGAAGGCGAAAAGCATCGGCCGACGCAAGCAAGAGTACAGAGTGACAAGAATGCCGTGTAGACGCCAGAGACGTCGATTTACGCAACTTACGGACTTTGAGAGAGGTACGAACATCGGGCTGAAAACTGCAGGGTGGTCGGGGCGCCGTATAGTCCACCACGTGGATCGTTCTGACCATACTGTCCGACTATGTTGGGAGCAGTGGACACGTGACAGCACTACCACACGGCGGAGCGGCTCCGGAGGGACCAGGAGGATCACCGGTAGAGAAGATCGACGGATCGTCACCAGGCACGGACGGATTCCACGGGGACTCGGTCCACAACACAGGCAGATGTAGCGGCTCCTGTGTGCCCACGAAACATTTTCCGACGCCTCGCGGAAGCGAATCTGCGATCCCAGCGCCCTCACGTGTGCTGCCATTAACACCGGAACATCACCGGCTCCGTGTGCCGTGGTGCCAGGCCAGAGCGACGTGAAACGCCACAGACTGGTGACGTGTAGTGTTTAGCGATGAGTGCCGCTTCGTTTCGGGGACAGATGATCATCGTGTCCAGGTGTGAAGGTACCCGGGTCAATGGCACAATCCCAACCTCGCTGTCGAGCGCCACACCTCCCCCACTGCAGGCATTATGGTCTGGGGAGCCATAGCCTATGATAGCTGATCAGCTCTAGTAGTGGTACGTGGATCATTGACGGGACAACGGTATGTGGATGAGATCCTACTGCCCCATATGCTCCCATTCCTGGCCAGGATTCCAAGTGCGCTATATCATCAGGATAATGTCCGCCCGCACACGGCTCGGGTTGCCCAGGACTGCCTACGTCATGTCCAGAAACTTCCATGGCCTGCCCGCTAACCGGACATGCCCCCTATCGAGCATGTGTGGGACCAGTTGAAGCGCCAGCTGCCGCCGTGCCGCACTATCCGGGATTTGGAGCACACCGGCCAACACGTGTGGGCCAGTGTGCCGCAGGTCAACATCAGGCGTCTGTTCGCCTCCATGCCGGACCGTATTGCAGCACGTATCGTCGCATGAGGCGGTGCGACGCGCTATTTAAGATGACCGGACTGCTCACTACAGATCCCTCTGAAATTGTCCTGCAGCTCTGTTTTTGCCATCGTGTGTATCATTCATCTGTATCATTACGTCCATAAAATGTCAGTTTAATCTGATGCTTTCTTCTTGGTGCGCAAATGTCATTGTCCGTGAGTGTATTTACTTTCGGGGGAGGTAAGGAAGCCTTGGCCCTCGACAGCATTTCATTTTTTAAAGTTTTTGGTTAAAATGCTACTTACATTAGAAAAAAAAAAGACTTAATTTAACAAAAATGCATCAACTTACGTTAAAAAAAAACGCTTTAATTTTTTCTTCTATTTTTCATTAACTTTAATTTTGTTCTAGTGGATTTCAAAAACTTTCATTTATCGTTCCCCCCCCCACTTCCAAAAAAATTCTATACACGGCACTGTAGAACAGAACAAGATTTAGAGAACACGATTTGAGAAATTATACGGTACTCTGAACATAATCAGATTGGCATGGGAAAATTCCAAATTTAAAGCCTTGACCATTTAAGTGCCAATGTACTTGAACCAAATGGTAAACAAAATTTAAAGCCTTGACTTTAATCCTTTAAGTGGCCAGTGCAACTGAACCAAATGGTACCCAAAATTTAAAGCCTTGACTTTAATTATCTAAGTGGCCAATGTACCTGAACCAAATGGTACACAGATTTTTTTAATTGTAGGTTTAACGACCACCGTGAGCAACTCAAAGGGCTATAAGCAGTCGCCCGACCCTAATTTAGGGTCACTGGTTCCAGGGAAGGGAGAGAGCCAGTGCCGTAAGACAAACACAACATCCATGCCTCACCGGGATTCGAACCCGGACCCCGTTTGGACGAATGATCAGAGGCCATCGCTTAGACCACTGCGCCACCGGGGCGGCTACCCAGAATTTAAAGCCTTGACTTTAACTCTTTAAGTGGCCAATGTACCTGAACCAAATGGTACCCAAAATTTAAAGCCTTGACTTTAATTCTTTAAGTGGCCAATGTATATATTTGAACCAAATGGTACCCAAAATGTTCTGCGCTCACCTAACAGAAAAGTTTGCACACACACTCCTCCTCCTATCTCAGCAGTACTGAATAAACCTGTCCCAGGTGATAAGTACTCCATTCAACTCCTTTATTCTCTGCTCCATGATCCACGGCATGATCGGGGAAGAGCTAGTACCCCTGACCGAGCATCATGCCACTGGGCAGAAACAAGAGACTCAACCATCTTTTCTCTCCCATCTTAGGTTTGTAATCGTTGTTACCGCCATTTAGCAGGTCATCAGAAAGTATTAAAGTCAAACATCCCGCTAAATGATCACTTTAAATAGCAAAGTAAAGGGGAAGGCGACGCTTTCTGATCCCTTCCAGCCGCGTTCTGCCTACTTTTTAGGCAGCAGATATATTCGTCCGAGCTGATTTCAGCCCATTTCGCTAACCCCGAGTATATTCGCTCCAGCCGATTGAATGGTTAATATACTGTTCTATTTTTTCATGGCTGAGGTCAGAAACTGCGGCGACAAATGGGTTACGAGCCAATCGCCGTTTTTTGTTCAGATGGGGAGGGGGGGTTATTCTGTAGTCCCCTGGAGTGTGCTGTTCGCTCTCCCATGAAAAACAGAAGCAACTCATATTTAGCTGAAAAATATGGAGACTGGAGCGAATACTTTTTACAAGGCACTGTAACAAATTTTAGGGTGACAATGGGAAGCCAGATATCGGAATAGTTTACTCCATGAAGTAGATTTCTACAAGATCCCCCCGCCAGGATAGTGTGGGTGATAGAGAAGAAAAGCATATAATATGTTCCGCATTATTCAATTTAGAGCTGCAAGCAGCCACAGTTGAATAATTTATCTAAGTTGAATAATTATCAAGCAGCCACAGTTGAATAATTATCTAAGTTCGAACAAGAATACAGTAGATTACGCTTAATCGGGACAGCCGTCATTTGGGACAGTTGAATAATTATCAAGCAGCCACAGGTGAATAATTATGTAAGTTCGAACAAGAATACAGTAGATTACGCTTAATCGGGACAGCCGTTATTTGGGACTATTGAATAATTATCAAGCTGCCACAGTTGAATAATTTATCTAAGTTTGAACAAGAATACAGTAGATTACGCTTAATCGGGACAGCCGTTTATTTGGGACAATTCTTGAAAAACATCCCAAATTAGCTCTTTGGGATAAAGCTTCGCATAACTGGGTTAACCGCTTAATTGGGCCAAAGTGTTCTAGCCCCGATGTGTCCCAATTAACCGGAAACTGCAGTGTCTGCATTTTCAGTCATTTTGACATAATTTAGATAGGCTAGTGATGGATTCAAGATTACCCGTTGTGTCTATGTTGCAATATTATTAGGAGGAGAAATTTTCCTAACATTTATGTTATCTTAAAGATTTACCTATGCATAGTCACCAGCACCGCCTTTGGAGAAACGAAGGTTTGCTCTTTCGAAAACCATTCATAATTATTTGAGGACATTTAGTTCTCAGGAAAGAGTGCATTTAGAGTTTTGTCACTCAGAACAGTTGTCAAACTCGGACGTTTGATGATGTAACGGTTGATTTCGCCAAAAAGCAATGAAAAAAAAATCTTTTAGTTGTATAAGTAATTTCGCTAATTTATGTTCATGCATTTCCATTTTCCCTCAGCCATTCAATCAATTTACATTGATAGCAACACTATTTAAAAAAAATAATCCTAAAAATAGTATTCCTTACGTTGAAGATATGCAGGCAAACGTTTCATAAGTATTTTAAAATTAAGCCACTTTGTTTCTAAATATAAAAATTGACGGTGAAATGGAGTTTAAAAATTGTGCAAATTAAACTTGCGAAAAAACGATATTTAAAAATTTTATTGCAATGCGCGGTTTTAAAATAACAGACGCAGGGCCGTACCTAGGGCGGTGCCATCCGTGCCCCCGCACCGGGCACAAGGCTGCAGGGGGCGCAAAAGATAAAATCATACTGGGATTTTTTTCTTTGACTATGTCTGGGGGGACGTAAATGGTTAACACGCACCGGGCGCAACACGAGCTAGTTACGGCACTGAACAGACGTGCTAAATATTATGCATGGTTGTTCTTCAAAGTACGTTGATTCTTTTTGTGATAAAAAATCTGTATATAATTTAATTATGAAATTTTAAATTGGAAGTAAATTTTATACATTAAAATACATTTACTTGGGGACTTTTCTTGGCCCAGAGCGCTGTAATGTTTAAACCCGCTCCTGATAATATCAAATATGCTTTTTTTCAGAATAATTTCTCCTAAACGATTTTGAATGTCACTGTTAAGTTATTCGTAATGCACAATATTTCGGAATTATTGCAAGCATTTCTGATTGTCTTGAAATTCAAAAAGGAGAGAGAGAGAGAGAGAGAGAGAGAGAGATTTCTGGACCGCCCATAACGAGAGGAATGCTTTGTGGTGGCTTTAGAAAGGAAAGAAAATTCTATTGTTTTTAAATGTAATCGGAAAGGTATGTGTTAAATAATGTAAAACTTCAGGTATAGAAGGACAAAGGTTCTTTAAAAATGCGTATTTAACATTATGGAGATAGTCAGGGGCGGCGGAAAGTGAAGTTCTTTGACCGGGCCCGAAATTTCGAATCGTGATGCACCCGCATCACGATTCGAAATCTTCTCGCTTCCCGGAACAAACAGAAGAAAAACAATCCCTAAGGAACTTTGTTAGGGATTACGATCACCTGACCACTTACCTAGAGGAACTTTCTAAGGCACATCACAACAAAAAATCGCACATGTGCCAAATGAAAAATAAATAAAAATAAAAATAAAAATCTTGGCTAAAATTATTGACCGGGGGTTCCGCCGCCACTGGAGGTAGTAGGACTTCACTGGAGCCCGTCGGTGAATGATAATAACGTATTATATCTGCGATTGAAAAGAAGCGATGTGAGCTTAGCGCTCGAATACAAGAGGGCCGACGAATCGTCCATTTTGCGCAAGGGCAGGTGTTTGCTAGGCTCCTCGAAAAAAATGAAAAATGGTTGGAGGGGGGGAAAGAGCCTGTTTGCAAGAAGGGCTTCTGTATCCGCAGTGTCCATCTGTTCTTGTTCCCAGAGATCTATAGTTAGAAAGCAGGAAAATGTTCTGCTCTCATGTTAGAACGGCGTGATGGTGGAAAGAAATGTAATCATCCCCCCCTCTCTCTGCTTTTGCATCGCGTTTAGTTTATGTTTCTTTAATGACCTTCATGCAAATCGACTCTGTTAAAAGTTTTCCTAATTTTTTCTTTTGATGGGTTCGCAGTGGCTTGATTTAGTTTCTGTAAGTAAATCGTTAGTCTTCATATATACAGGGTTACAAGGAAAGTCTGTGATCAGGCCAATATCTCACGAATTATAGCAGTTAGCGATTTTTTCTTGTGCAGTTGTATAGGAAACCCCTATCGCGCATGCAATAACACCATGAGGGGTCTCTTTGCCCCCTTTTGGGGGTGAGGGGGCTATCGCGCCCTCTTTGCAGATGGGGCAAAAAAGTCAATTACAAACTTGTTCAGCGAGGTAAAAATAGTAAATAAATATTTTTCTCCCATAACAAAAGATGAAAGGGAACTTTCCAAATGCGAAAAAAGCGGAAAGCTATCTGAGTCGCCGTGTCCGAATCATATTTGCATAGATTTCAAATAGGCAGGCCAAAGCGGGACGATACGGATATTCTGGCATACGTATTTGCACATCCCCACAGCACCACAAATGAAGTTGACCTGGAAAGTGTATTAAACCAAAAGCGTGTACTACAAATTTTGCACAGGAACCATATGCATCCATATTCGTTTCATTCGCAGCAGGCACTGTTGCCTGGAGATGCGGAGAAAAGACTTGATTTTTGTAATGTCATGTTCAATGCTTTAGAAGAGGACCCAGAGTTTCTGTCAAACATTTTATGGACAGATGAGTCACGCTTCACACGAGATGGCGTTGTGAATACGCATAATGTACACTACTGGGCACAGGAAAATTCCTATTGGACGAGCACCATCAAGTGAGGTGGTTCACTAACGCTTGGTGTGGCATTTGGGGAAACCAGCTTGTAGGACCTTTTTTTTTACAACGCGACTCTGAATGGTGAACGATATTTACATCTCCTTCAAACGGACGTAACGGATTTCTTGGACAACGTACCATTACAACCTATATTGAAATGTGGTACCAGTACGACGGGGCAGCACCACATAGTAGTGCACACGTATCAAGATGGCTAAACGATGTGTTTGACCAAAGAGGGATAGGATCAGGAGGTCCCATAGCATGGCCTCCACGCTCACCAGAACTTAGCCCTCTGGACTTTTTCCTTTGGGGCCATCTTAAATCACAGGTGTACGCAACATCACCGCTAAATGTAGCAGATCTGCAACAGTGTATAGCATCCGCCTGTGCCTCTGTTGATGGGGATATGTTGCAACGCAAGCACGGTCAGCTCGTAGAAAGCTTGTAGGCGTGCATCGTTGCTGAAGGGCAACATTCTGAGTATGCAAACATGTAAGTTGTATTTTCTAAACTAATAAAATCTCTACAGTATTATGCATTCACATCTTGTATTAATAGCTTTGTCTAAATAATCGGTTGTTGCTTCCGGATGTTGTGATTTCCTTGGGGCCACATTCCCGGTCCCCTTCCATCTTTTGTTGTGGGACAAAAACATTTGTGTACTATTTTTGCCTCGCTGAACAAGTTTGTAATTGAATTTTTTTTGCCCTATCTGTAAAGGAGGGGGGGGCGACAGCCTCCTCACCCCATAGGGGGAGAGGGGATCTCTCGTGGTGTTATTGTGTGCGCCATAGGGGTTTCCTATACAACTGTACAAGAAGTAAATCGCTAACTGCCATAGTTCGTGATCGAGATATTGGAATGATCAAGGACTTTCCTTGTAACCCTGTATATATATCTACGTTTCGTTTTTTTTTTTTTTTATCAATTTATGTCAATTGGTTTTACAATAAATCGCCAACAAGGCCAACGCAGCGAGTTTAGCCCATCTAGCTTCCCATCCTTTATTTACCCCCCCCCTCCCCCGAAAAACAAAACAAAAAAAACAAACATTTAACTCAAAAAAAAACAAAAAAAAAAACAAACATTTAACTCAAAACACATGGCGAGCGCAAGGATTTTAGAGAACTTGGATAAGCGTATGCAAAAAGTTTTCGAATTTACAAATTTTGTTATGTAAAAGGATTTTTTTGTTAAATTTTGTGTTGTATTATTCTGTGAAAAGGAACGGAGACCTCTGAGCGAATGACTAAGCGAGTAGTAGAAAGACATCATTTTCGTCATTTTAATTTAAAAAGACGAGAGAGAGAAAGTGAGGTAGAGAAATCTAAGTGTTTGTCAGTCAGTTCTGTCCTTCGCTCAAATGCCAGGTGGAAAGGCACAGTAGGTCCAGCAAGGGCTGGCCAGATCCAACAAGTTCTTTTGACTATAATTCCGGGGGCGTCTATATGAGAGAAATAGACAATCTTATGAGATCGGGCAACTTAAACCAGGTCTAAAATTCAACAACTCCCCACATAACATGGAGGAACATCAGGGACCTGTCTGTTATTATCGGAAAAATCCACATGCTGTCATAAGATACTGCACTCCTCTTTCTGGTGATATGCCAAATCTGCATTTCTTTCGACAAACTACGAAATGAAATAACAGCACACTTAGACTAAGGCTTCAGTGCTACTGTCGACGGATTAGCATCATCCTTTGTAGGAATAATTTTTTCACTAAAGTATAAGATTAACAAAATGGCGACTATGATTACATTCGGTTTCTGGCAAGAATTACCTCATCTTCTAAGGTGCCAGCGTGGTGTTGGATGGTTTCTGAAGTGTTAGAGGGGTACATACTTGGAGGGAAACATGCCTAAGAAGATTAAATAAAGAAACCTGCGTCGCGAATGAATTCCTTTATAAGGGGATGGGAGGTTTCCATCTAAAGGAAAGGATGGAAGATTTCCAAAGAAAGGAAAGGATGGGAGATTTCCAAAGAAAGGAAAGGATGGCAGATTTCCAACGAAAGTAGAAAGAAATAAGAATGGAAATGATATCTCCTAGAGCAAAAATTTAAATACAATTTTATATACAGCAGAGCTTAAAATAATGCGTATTATTGATAACAAATTTTGTGATGAATTTCCTGTGGTGCTGCTAATTAAAGGCTTCACATTTTAACAATCTCCCTCGTCGTTTTATGTCATAGTCAACTATCCAAAATTTCTGCTTTCTGTAGTTCTTTCGGAAGCTAATAATTTGAATTGTACTGAGTTCGACCTAGAAAATGCCACACCATGAAGGAATGCACGAAATGAGACAAAATTTATCACACATGTAGGTGGGGAAAAAAGTGATTTAATTAACTTTAATTCTACATAAATGCGATGAGCGAGGAGAGAGTATAACGTGGCCTGAGTCAGTAGATCGTATAATATGGCCTGAGTCAGTAGGTCGTATAATATGGCTTGAGTCAGTAGGTCGTATAATATGGCCTGAGTCAGTAGATCGTATAATATATCCTGAGTCAGTAGATCGTATAATATGGCCTGAGTTAGTAGATCGTATAATATGGCCTGAGTTAGTAGGTCGTATAATATGGTCTGAGTCAGTGGGTCATATAATTTGGCCTGATTCAGTAGATTCTATGATATGGCCTGAGTCAGTAGATCGTATAATATGGCCTGAGCCAGCAGGTCGTATGACCTAAATACATTCAGTAACACGGAGTGTGATCGAGTGGAAAAGTCCTTGTATGCTGTTCTGAGGTATCGCTGACTATGTGTCGTTGACCTGCATTCACAATTCATCAACTACAGAGGGTGAGTTGAAAGTTTTGCAATATTTGCATAAACGCATGTGCTGCGGCCGGTATGTCACGTGTTTAAACTATTAGTTCAAGTCGCACACTGCAGTCAGTCGAAAGGGTTATAAAGTAGTAGTCGTTGCTGTGAATAGCATTACATGTCGTCGTCCTGTCAGTGGTTGGGATGCTTAAAAGATGAACAGCCACAACAGACTAATTAGGGAACTTTTGCTTTACGAGTTTGAACTCGGCCATAACGCTGCTCAAGCAACACAAAAAAAATTTCACGCGAAAGGAGAAGGTTCCGTGGAGCACAGCAAAGCAACCAGATGGTTCGAGAAATTTCGCTCATGTGATCAGCCAAGGTCAGGTAGGCCGCGAACCGTGGATTCCGAGGCCGTGCTCCAGGCCGTAGAGGCAAATCTGACAACCAGCACTCGGAGATTATCAGGCGAGCTGGGCATAACACAGACCACCGTAGTTCGTCACCTCAGGACCTCGGCAAGGTCTGTAGGAGCTGCCGCATTGTCCCTCACGAAATGACGCCAGCTGAAGCAAACCGCCAAGTGGAAGTGTGCTCGAAACTCCTAGAAAACCCGCGCGATGTACGTTTCATCAAGAGAATTGTTACGTGCGATGAAAAGTGGATCTCCTTCCGTAATCCTAACATACAACGACAGTGGTTGAGTCCTGAACCTGTTGCCAAATGTGGGCGCTTCGAGTACAAGGTGATGCTCTGCGTCTGGTGGAATTTCGAGCGGATAATCCATAACGAATTAGTTCCAGATGGCCGGACCATCAACGCCAACCTCTACTCTGAACAGCTAGAGCGGATGTATGCCGTTTTGGAGGGAAACTACCCACCACTGGTCAACAGAAAGCGCTCTCTCTTACAGCAGGACAACGCTCTGCCTCATACCGCTCGAACGACCTTTGCAAAACTTCAGGAACTTGAGGGCATCGAACTAATGCTACCCCCAACATATAGTCCGGACTTTGCTCCGTCAGATTATTACTTTTTCCGGTCCATGGCCCACTTCCTTCGCGGGCGGTACTTCAACAACCAGGAGGAGATAACAACTTGGATGAAAGAGTTCTTCGCCTCGAAGGACAAAAACTGGTACCGCCACGGAATCGAAGAACTGTCAGACAGATGGCTAAGGACGGTGCAACACGATGGCATATCCTTTGAATGCTAGTCAGCTTTCGTCGTAAAGGTACGTATGAGGACATAAAGTGATTCTAACATTGCAAAACTTTCGACTCACCCTCTGTATCTCATGGGCCAACCAAATCCCTAAATGATAAATCACACCAGACTGTAAGTTCCGGTAAATTCACATAATTTTGCACATGAATATGTGATTACCAGTAGACTAGCATATGCAGTTGTGGCAACTGATTCTGCCATTTAGCTTGAATGTAACATCACCAAACTGCTGTCGGATTGCGCATGTAGCATTTGCTTCAGGATAGTTTCATACATAACTTAAACGCAAAAATAAGTTATCTCATTCCCCAATTTAGTAAAAGAATAATGTGTACATTTTTGAGAATCCTGAAATAAAATATGTTCTCCCCATGAAACACATGTACGGAAACAGATTAAGAACGGCAAATATTAATGCTTAGTTGAGATGTCGCCAGTTCTCAACTCAAAGGCTTTTGTAAAGTGCTTAAAGAAATGAAATACATTTCGCTGGAGGCGCACCTCTCCCCTGGACCCGACAGTTCATCAGATCTCCTATCTTGTTGACAAACTATGTATCTCCGAAAGCCTTTTCCTAAAACCATGCCCCAAACTCAGCTTTGTGATGAAGACCATCTTCAAGGGGGGGGCTTCTCTCCTGGGCTTGACAGTTCATCAGACCAAATAATCTTATTGACAAACTATGTACATTCGGCAGCCTTTTCGTAAACCATCTCCCAAACTCAGCTTTCCGATGAGGACCATCTTCATTAATGGTATATGCAGCAGATTTGGTGCAGGGCATTTCCGATTTGTAAGCTTTGGAATCCGGTTAATTCTTGCCGTGCTGATTCCTGTATCACGTGCACTTGTCTTAACCCATTAACAGGCTGGTGTGAATGAACTCAGGTTCCGCAAAATGGGCTGAAATCAGTTTGAACAAGCATACACTCATCGTCAAAAAAAAAAAATGTTGCACCCAGAAGGACGTGTCGGATTGTAATGTTATTCGTGAGGAAGGTAAAAATTACCAGGAACAATAAATGATTAAACACTGAGACTGGTATGGGTAATATTTATTGAGCGACACGCCAGTAAGTAGTGTCTCTCAGTATGGCGTCGGGCCGCCATGTTTGCTCACACAGCATGACAGATGTCTCGGCATGGAGTTGTACAGGTTCCTAATGGTTTCCTGCGATAAGTCATCCCATGCAGCTTGAATCTTCTCACGCAGTTTCTGCAGATTGTGCGGTAGGGGTGGAGTGTGGATAGCGCGTCCGATAGCATCCCACACATTTTCAATCGGCGATAGGTCTGGTGATTCAGCTGACCATGGCAGAGTGTCAATGCCTTGAAGGTAAGCTCTTGAGACAGCAGCAGTATGCGGACGAGCGTTGTCCTGTTGGAAAATCGCACCGCAGTGAGCGTTCAGAAAAGGTAGGGCTACTGGCAGCAGGACCTCATCGACGTAACGCTGGGCTGTCAAAGTGCCTGTAATGAACACCAAAGCTGATCTAGCATCGTAGGTAATTGCACCCCACACCTCGACACCAGGCCTTCTGGACGTGTGATGCTCAACGACAAACCGTTTATCTTGGCGCTGACCACGGAGTCTCCACACACGGTCGTCTCCTCCAAGACAAAAGCGGGACTCGTCACTGAAGATCACCCGCTGCCATTCTGAGTGGCTCCATGACAGTCTGGCACGACACCATTGCAGTCTTTGGCGACGATGCAATGGTGCTAAGGGCAGTCGTCGTAACAGTCTGCGTGCGTGTAGTCCTAAGTAATGCTGCCTCCTGCCAGTGGTGCTTGCACTAATCGAACGATGCATGGAGAGTACCGCTGCTCGCTGAATATCCGCAATCGTTGCTGTTGGGTGACTCCGCGCATGTCGGGAAACCCGTCGGTCCTCTCTCTCCGTGGTTCGTCTAGGTCTCCCAGACCCTTCCTGTCGCTGCTGCGTGCCTTGTTCTATCCACTGCCGCCAACAGCGTGCTATGGTGATATCCGCACGACCGGTATAGCGCGCAATACAGCGATAAGACCACCTCGCTTCCCGGTGCCCGACGATGCAGCCCCTCACAAACTCTTTCAACTGCTCATATTGCTTCCGAACTTTTCTCCGAGGCATGCTTCACTTACAAATGATGCAACCAACGCAACAGCACGAGTCGGATTTGAAAGCACCCGCTGAACGGGAAGACTTTATATAGCCGGTCAGGCACAGCGCTACGACTCCTCCTTGCTGGCGTTACATGCGCGGCTGAGCGCGATACTCGAATCATTTGCATGTCTCACGATGTCAAACCTACCCACCAAGTTTCATTCCTGTCAGTTGCTTCCTTTTGGGTGCAACTATTATTTTGACGATGAGTGTATATTTGCTGTCTAAGCAGTGGGCCGAACGTGATTGGCGCGAGTGAACCTGAACAACAATAGCTTTTCCATCAACTTTTCAGTTCCTTTACGTAGGCATTTGCGAAGGGGGGGGGGTAAGGGTGTGTGTGGCTGACATGAATCCTTTGTGACTAATTATCTGCTGAAGAGGGCTATAAGAATGGTGACGAGCTTAAGAAAGAAGATGTTTGAGTCACTTGTTTCTACCCAGTGGCACGGTGTCTGCGCCAGGAGTACTAGCCCTTCCCCATCATGATTTGGGTCATGGAGCAGAGAAAAGAAGGACTTGAAGGGTGAGCTTATCACTTGTAACTGCTTTATGGTCGGTACTGCTGAGATGAGGAGGGGAAAGGAATTGTTTTGTTGTAGATTTCGTAAAACACTGTGTGACCATTCCTGTTTGAGGAGCGTAGAGAATTCTGGGCACCATTTGCTTCAGGTACTTTAGCCGCTTAAAGAGTTAATGATAGTTTCCTTGGTGATCATATGGGACACTATTGTAGAAATGACAGGACTCGCATGTAGATGTCTGGGGAGCGTAGAGAATTCTGGGCACCATTTGCTTCAGGTACTTTAGCCGCTTAAAGAGTTAATGATAGTTTCCTTGGTGATCATATGGGACACTATTGTAGAAATGACAGGACTCGCATGTAGATGTCTGGGGAGCGTAGAGAATTCTGGGCACCATTTGCTTCAAGTACTTTAGCCGCTTAAAGAGTTAATGATAGTTTCCTTGGTGATCATATGGGACACTATTGTAGAAATGACAGGACTCGCATGTAGATGTCTGGGGAGCGTAGAGAATTCTGGGCACCATTTGCTTCAAGTACTTTAGCCGCTTAAAGAGTTAATGATAGTTTCCTTGGTGATCATATGGGACACTATTGTAGAAATGACAGGACTCGCATGTAGATGTCTGGGGAGCGTAGAGAATTCTGGGCACCATTTGCTTCAGGTACTTTAGCCGCTTAAAGAGTTAATGATAGTTTCCTTGGTGATCATATGGGACACTATTGTAGAAATGACAGGACTCGCATGTAGATGTCTGGGGAGCGTAGAGAATTCTGGGCACCATTTGCTTGAGGTACTTTAGCCGCTTAAAGAGTTAGTGATAGTTTCCTTGGTGATCATATGGGACACTATTGTAGAAATGACAGGACTCGCATGTAGATGTCTGGGGGAGCGTAGAGAATTCTGGGCACCATTTGCTTCAAGTACTTTAGCCGCTTAAAGAGTTAATGATAGTTTCCTTGGTGATCATATGGGACACTATTGTAGAAATGACAGGACTCGCATGTAGATGTCTGGGGAGCGTAGAGAATTCTGGGCACCATTTGCTTCAAGTACTTTAGCCGCTTAAAGAGTTAATGATAGTTTCCTTGGTGATCATATGGGACACTATTGTAGAAATGACAGGACTCGCATGTAGATGTCTGGGGAGCGTAGAGAATTCTGGGCACCATTTGCTTCAGGTACTTTAGCCGCTTAAAGAGTTAATGATAGTTTCCTTAGTGATCATATGGGACACTATTGTAGAAATGACAGGACTCGCATGTAGATGTCTGGGGAGCGTAGAGAATTCTGGGCACCATTTGCTTCAGGTACTTTAGCCGCTTAAAGAGTTAGTGATAGTTTCCTTGGTGATCATATGGGACACTATTGTAGAAATGACAGGACTCGCATGTAGATGTCTGGGGAGCGTAGAGAATTCTGGGCACCATTTGCTTCAGGTACTTTAGCCGCTTAAAGAGTTAATGATAGTTTCCTTGGTGATCATATGGGACACTATTGTAGAAATGACAGGACTCGCATGTAGATGTCTGGGGAGCGTAGAGAATTCTGGGCACCATTTGCTTCAAGTACTTTAGCCGCTTAAAGAGTTAATGATAGTTTCCTTGGTGATCATATGGGACACTATTGTAGAAATGACAGGACTCGCATGTAGATGTCTGGGGAGCGTAGAGAATTCTGGGCACCATTTGCTTCAAGTACTTTAGCCGCTTAAAGAGTTAATGATAGTTTCCTTGGTGATCATATGGGACACTATTGTAGAAATGACAGGACTCGCATGTAGATGTCTGGGGAGCGTAGAGAATTCTGGGCACCATTTGCTTCAAGTACTTTAGCCGCTTAAAGAGTTAATGATAGTTTCCTTGGTGATCATATGGGACACTATTTTAGAAATGACAGGACTCGCATGTAGATGTCTGGGGAGCGTAGAGAATTCTGGGCACCATTTGTTTCAGGTACTTTAGCCGCTTAAAGAGTTAATGATAGTTTCCTTAGTGATCATATGGGACACTATTGTAGAAATGACAGGACTCGCATGTAGATGTCTGGGGAGCGTAGAGAATTCTGGGCACCATTTGCTTCAAGTACTTTAGCCGCTTAAAGAGTTAATGATAGTTTCCTTGGTGATCATATGGGACACTATTGTAGAAATGACAGGACTCGCATGTAGATGTCTGGGGAGCGTAGAGAATTCTGGGCACCATTTGCTTCAAGTACTTTAGCCGCTTAAAGAGTTAATGATAGTTTCCTTGGTGATCATATGGGACACTATTGTAGAAATGACAGGACTCGCATGTAGATGTCTGGGGAGCGTAGAGAATTCTGGGCACCATTTGCTTCAAGTACTTTAGCCGCTTAAAGAGTTAATGATAGTTTCCTTGGTGATCATATGGGACACTATTGTAGAAATGACAGGACTCGCATGTAGATGTCTGGGGAGCGTAGAGAATTCTGGGCACCATTTGCTTCAGGTACTTTAGCCGCTTAAAGAGTTAATGATAGTTTCCTTAGTGATCATATGGGACACTATTGTAGAAATGACAGGACTCGCATGTAGATGTCTGGGGAGCGTAGAGAATTCTGGGCACCATTTGCTTCAAGTACTTTAGCCGCTTAAAGAGTTAATGATAGTTTCCTTGGTGATCATATGGGACACTATTGTAGAAATGACAGGACTCGCATGTAGATGTCTGGGGAGCGTAGAGAATTCTGGGCACCATTTGCTTCAAGTACTTTAGCCGCTTAAAGAGTTAATGATAGTTTCCTTGGTGATCATATGGGACACTATTGTAGAAATGACAGGACTCGCATGTAGATGTCTGGGGAGCGTAGAGAATTCTGGGCACCATTTGCTTCAGGTACTTTAGCCGCTTAAAGAGTTAATGATAGTTTCCTTGGTGATCATATGGGACACTATTGTAGAAATGACAGGACTCGCATGTAGATGTCTGGGGAGCGTAGAGAATTCTGGGCACCATTTGCTTCAGGTACTTTAGCCGCTTAAAGAGTTAGTGATAGTTTCCTTGGTGATCATATGGGACACTATTGTAGAAATGACAGGACTCGCATGTAGATGTCTGGGGAGCGTAGAGAATTCTGGGCACCATTTGCTTCAGGTACTTTAGCCGCTTAAAGAGTTAATGATAGTTTCCTTGGTGATCATATGGGACACTATTGTAGAAATGACAGGACTCGCATGTAGATGTCTGGGGAGCGTAGAGAATTCTGGGCACCATTTGCTTCAGGTACTTTAGCCGCTTAAAGAGTTAATGATAGTTTCCTTGGTGATCATATGGGACACTATTGTAGAAATGACAGGACTCGCATGTAGATGTCTGGGGAGCGTAGAGAATTCTGGGCACCATTTGCTTCAAGTACTTTAGCCGCTTAAAGAGTTAATGATAGTTTCCTTGGTGATCATATGGGACACTATTGTAGAAATGACAGGACTCGCATGTAGATGTCTGGGGAGCGTAGAGAATTCTGGGCACCATTTGCTTCAGGTACTTTAGCCGCTTAAAGAGTTAATGATAGTTTCCTTGGTGATCATATGGGACACTATTGTAGAAATGACAGGACTCGCATGTAGATGTCTGGGGAGCGTAGAGAATTCTGGGCACCATTTGCTTCAGGTACTTTAGCCGCTTAAAGAGTTAATGATAGTTTCCTTGGTGATCATATGGGACACTATTGTAGAAATGACAGGACTCGCATGTAGATGTCTGGGGAGCGTAGAGAATTCTGGGCACCATTTGCTTCAGGTACTTTAGCCGCTTAAAGAGTTAATGATAGTTTCCTTGGTGATCATATGGGACACTATTGTAGAAATGACAGGACTCGCATGTAGATGTCTGGGGAGCGTAGAGAATTCTGGGCACCATTTGCTTCAGGTACTTTAGCCGCTTAAAGAGTTAATGATAGTTTCCTTGGTGATCATATGGGACACTATTGTAGAAATGACAGGACTCGCATGTAGATGTCTGGGGAGCGTAGAGAATTCTGGGCACCATTTGCTTCAAGTACTTTAGCCGCTTAAAGAGTTAATGATAGTTTCCTTGGTGATCATATGGGACACTATTGTAGAAATGACAGGACTCGCATGTAGATGTCTGGGGAGCGTAGAGAATTCTGGGCACCATTTGCTTCAGGTACTTTAGCCGCTTAAAGAGTTAATGATAGTTTCCTTGGTGATCATATGGGACACTATTGTAGAAATGACAGGACTCGCATGTAGATGTCTGGGGAGCGTAGAGAATTCTGGGCACCATTTGCTTGAGGTACTTTAGCCGCTTAAAGAGTTAGTGATAGTTTCCTTGGTGATCATATGGGACACTATTGTAGAAATGACAGGACTCGCATGTAGATGTCTGGGGAGCGTAGAGAATTCTGGGCACCATTTGCTTGAGGTACTTTAGCCGCTTAAAGAGTTAGTGATAGTTTCCTTGGTGATCATATGGGACACTATTGTAGAAATGACAGGACTCGCATGTAGATGTCTGGGGAGCGTAGAGAATTCTGGGCACCATTTGCTTCAGGTACTTTAGCCGCTTAAAGAGTTAATGATAGTTTCCTTGGTGATCATATGGGACACTATTGTAGAAATGACAGGACTCGCATGTAGATGTCTGGGGAGCGTAGAGAATTCTGGGCACCATTTGCTTCAAGTACTTTAGCCGCTTAAAGAGTTAATGATAGTTTCCTTGGTGATCATATGGGACACTATTGTAGAAATGACAGGACTCCAATGTAGATGTCTGGGGTCTTTCATATCGTTGATGGTTTACCACAAAGGGGAAAAAAGGGATCAGTTTCATTCGCGTCTGTCGTAAATTCACGCCTATAGGGTAAGTCAAAATGATGTTCCCGATTTCAATGCTTTACCACACGACATATAATGAGTATTTTAAGTTGCGAGATGGGTACTTTAGGAGGTAATCTCTTCAATTTCCAATGCTCCGCTACCGATTCCGCGGCTTTATTTTTTTCTTTTTTTTTCTTTGCCACGCTACACCATTCACCATACAATCAAATCACAAATACAACTTCTGTGCCAAAAAAAAACAAAAACAAAAAAACCCATGCAAATACAAATATTATTCAATAATATTATACATATATTGAAAAGTATAAATGAAGTAATAGGAACTACAAAAACACGTATGGTAACATGAATAAATTTGTTTTTAGTTTTAGTTAAGGTAAATTGAAGCACCACTACAGGTTCTTAAACTAATCGGTGCGGTAGAATTGATGGCGCAATAAACCCAGTGCGGTCGGTAGATGGCGCAATAAACCCGGCAGAAGGAACAAGTCATACAATGGCGGCAAGCGGACGACAGAAGACATTTTGTGTTCTCGATTTTCATACAAACAAGTCAGTTGTGACTGTTCAACAGCATTTCGGACAAAATTTGGGATAGAGACGCCCAGTGGCAAGCTAATTCGTAATTGGTAGTCAAGGAAAATTGCTTGCAAGGGAAAATCTGTCATTTGGGGCCACCTGAATGACAGGCTGCCAAAACGATGGATTGGCCGTCAGCTGAGGGGAATGAAGAACTGTTGCGCTGGCCACCACGATCCCCAGATCTCACCCCGAGTGAGTTTTTCTTGTGGGGTTTCATAAAGGATCGTGTCTATCTACCACCACTTGCAACGACGCTGGTTGTTTTGAAAGCTCGCTTCACAGCAGCCATCACACAAATTAACACCGACATGCTACAAAGAGTTTGGCAGGAACTTGATTACCGGCTTGATGTGTGCTGTGTTACACGTGGAGCGCACATTGAACATTTCTAAGTAAGTTGAACAAAACTTTACAAAATGCGCTTTTCAATAGTACTATAGTTGTGTGTATCTGCTTTACATTAAACATGAGTACCAAATCATTTAAATCGGGAACATCATTTTGACTTACCCTGTAGTGTCGCTCAGCTACACATCATCATCATCATCATCATTGTCAACCATTATCAATCCACTGCTGGACGAAGGTCTCCCCAAGTTTCCTCCACAACGGTCTGTCTTGTGCCAGTCTCCTCCATGTCACCCCTGCATACTTTCGAATTTCATCCACCCATCTCCCATGTGGTCTTCTTCTGGGTCTTTTCCTGTCCCTTGGAATCCAATCTAAAATTTCGGCTGTCCATCGATGATCTGTCCTTCTGGCAGTATGTCCAGCCCATTGCCATTTCAGGGATTTAACTCTGATCATGATGTCTTCCACTCTTGTCATTTTTCGGATCCACGAGTTCCTCTTCTTATCTCTCCTGGTTACACCAAGCATGCACCTCTCCATGCTACTTTGAGTTGTCTGCAGCCTTTGTATGTCTCTTTTAGTTAAGGTCCACGTCTCCGCACCATACGTAAGCACTGGAAGGATGCATTGATCAAACACTTTTCTTTTAAGACATAATGGCATATTGCTCTTGAAAATTATGCTGTTTCTTCCAAAAGCTCTCCAGGCAAGTTTTGTACGCCGATTAATTTCTTCATCAATGTGACCCTCACTTGATATCTGCTGTCCAAGATAAACGTACGTGTCTGTTATCTCCAGCTTTTCTCCATCAATCGATAAATCTTCATTTCTTGTAAAAGCATTGAACATCACTTTTGTCTTCTGAAAGTTCATTTTTAATCCCACTTCTTTACTCTTGTCAGCAAGTTCCTGGATCATACTCTGCAGCTCTGATGGGGTAGTTGCAAAAATGACTACGTCATCAGCAAAACGAAGGTGGGTTAGATAATCTCCATTAATCTTTATCCCCTTGTTTTCCCAGCTCAGTGACTGAAAAACACCCTCCAATGTGGCATTAAAGAGCTTCGGAGATATGGTGTCACCTTGTCTCACTCCCTTTCCAATTTTTACGTGTGTTGTATTTTCAAACAGCCTAATCTTTGCACTTGCATTTTCATAGATGTTATTAATAATATTAATGTATGCATCTTCAATACCGCAGGTTTTCAGAGCCCTTGTAACTGCTGATGGTTTCACCGAATCAAAGGCTTTTTCATAATCGATAAAAGCCATGCACAATGGAAGTTCATATTCCCTCGCTCTTTCAATTAGTTCTCTCAGCACGTGGATATGATCTATTGTGCTGTAGCCACTCCTGAATCCAGCTTGTTCTCTCGGTTGAGCCATGTCCAGTGTTACCTTCAAGCGGTGTGAAAGAACTTTAGTGAAGATTTTATAAACTACTGATAGGAGGCTGATAGGTCTGTAGTTTCCGAGATCCTCAATGTCACCTTTCTTATGTAGCAGGATCATTGTAGCGGTGTTCCAATCCTCAGGAATCTTTCCTTCATTAAGGCATCGAGTGAAAATTTGGGCGAGTACTGTTTCGATTTCTCCACTTGCTTCTTGTATGATGTCTACAGTAATTCCATCTTCTCCTGGAGCTTTTCCTCGCTTCATGTTCTTGATTGCATGTGCAACTTCTGCTGGAAGGACAGGAGGAACTCTGGTACTGGTACCTTTCATGATGTCTGGAGTGCATATATCATCCCTTTCATATAATTTGGAGTAGAAATCTTTCACTCTTGTCAAAATTTCGCCTCTATTTCTTGTTACAGAACCATCTTCTTTTCTCAGTGCCATAATCTGTTTTCTTCCCTTACTGAGATGTCCCTTTGCTATCTTTAGGCTTTGGTTGTTTTCAATTGCTTTCCTCACTAGTTCACAGTTGAATTTCCTTACGTCTTCAGTGATACTACTGTCTTGCATAGCTCTATATATTCCACTTTGGAAGTCACATCTTCTTTAGTTGTCCTCATCTCTCTTCTTTTTGCATCAACATTTTGGTTTTTCCTGATAATTTGTTCACATGCAACTTGTTCTTAGACCCAGCTAATTTTGTTGCTGTTTCCATAAGAGCTTTGGTTACTTTTCTGTTAACTTCAGAGATGTCCACTTCTTCCGATGTTAGGCCTTCTAAAGCAGAGAACCTGTTCTTCAGTTCTAACTTGAAGGTATTATGGTGTTTTTTAAGGTTGGTTATGTCAATAGATTTTGTTTGTCCTATGAGCTTGCCACGTTCAAGTTTAGTGTTGAGGTGCATCTTACATCTCACCAATCTATGGTCACTACCTGTGTTGAACTTGTTTAGCACACTGCAGTCTTCTATGACGAATTTTTTGTTACACATAATAAAATCAATTTCACTTGTCGTCCCATTTGGATGTCTCCATGTCCATTTCCTGTGTGGCTTTTTCTTGAAGAAGGAGTTCAAGATGAAAAACCCTTCTGCCTCTGCAAACTCAACGAGAGTATTTCCACGCTGGTTTCTGTTGCCATGACCGAATTTACCTACTGAAGTTTCATTCTGTTGCCGTTGCCCTATTTTTGCATTGAAATCTCCCATAATTATCTTCAAATGCTGCTTACCTTTATTATTTAGATGACAAATTTCCTCATAAAATTCTTCAATTTCTTCTTCAGGATGACTTGTGGTGGGTGCATAAGTTTGAATAATCTGAGCCTGGTATCTTTTCGAGAGTTGGATAACAAGTCGTGCAGCTCTGTCAGAGGAACTTTCAACTTCTACAACTTTGTCCTTCAGTTTCTTGTTTATTATAAATCCAACACCACTAGTTCTGCCAGTATCTGTCCCACGATAGTAGAAGAGATGTCCACTTTTCAGTTCGATGAGATCTTCTCCTTTTCTCCTTACCTCACTTCCCTACCCACATTTATATTAATAATGTTTTCCGGAAAAATGTTAGAATTAGCGGGTATCAAAGTGTGTGCGCATTCTTTGAGACACCCTATGTTTTTCTACACAGCAAAAAAATACTGCCATTGCGATTCAGTTTTATTAATTTGTTACAGTGTTTTAGGTACGCCAGTGAGCCTGTAAGGTTTATTATAAGGAGTCACCCGTCCCTAATTAAGAGCCACGAGTTCTAGGTAAGGGAAAACAATCGGCGTTAGGGCAAACCCAGCTTTTACTTCGTGTCTCTGGATTCGAATCTTGACTCAACAGTGCGGAGAATCAGCTGTCCGCTCACTAAATTACTGCCCACATACTTGCAGACAATAATATCGACGTAATACGAAAACGTAAAATGACAACGGAATATTCAACTCCTGTATTTCTCCATGGTTTTAATCGAAAATCGTCTCTGATTACGAGATTTGCTTTTTACGTTCAAGTTTTGAAAGACTCGATCGTCAATACATACCAGAAATTTCTTGTGCATAAAATTACAAAGAACTTATAAAATATGCTTATTTCAGCATACTTAGAACTGCATGTCTGTCAAATGCAAAATATTTAGCGCAGTTTATAATCTCTTGAAATGACCTTTGCCGAACGAAGCTTTGTGAATGAGCAGTTCCCTAGGCAACAGTAAAGAAGCGAAAGTGACCTTAGAATGAAGCAAAAGCCGACAAACAACAGAGGAAAAAATGACCACAAAAAAAAAAAAAAAAGAATAGCGAACTCGGAGAGCTACTCGTTCGCTGGTTTTGTAATTTCTTGCATCCGCTGATTGACATTTTATTTACAGCAATCTTTCGCACTGGGTTACGCGCATGCGCGTCAGACTCTTCCCTAACAACTCTTATCGCACATTAGTTCGCATGCTTCCTCTGAAGTCTGTGTCCTCTCTGTAGGACTCCACAAGGCCGACTTTTGAAATTAATTCGCATTCCACAAAGGAGTTTCACATGAACGTGATATTAAATATGTTCCCCCTTAAGTTACTTCTGCTGCTGTTTTTACTCAGAACGTCTTTAGTGCACAGTGGAAATCCAAGCGTAATTACTATAGGTGAGTTTTAGTTACGTATTTTGTGCGGATAAAATCTCTGTTGAAGAGTATCAGTTGTTTTTGTTCTAATTAGCAGTTTCGTCAGCGGGTTGATACATTACTACGCGAAGAAAAAGCAAGAGAGATCATAAGTGAAATTCTGTACTGGGAACATCGCACAAGAAAGTCCACGCGTGGGTCCAGAGTTGCGACAAGTAATGACTGATGGCAGAGTGTTTTTAATTTTTAAGAAGATTGGAGATAAAGTTTGCCGAAGGCCAACACTGAAACACACAATCGGTTGCCAGAATTGGGAACCAGATAGAAGTACTATTTATATTCAGGGTCTCTGTTAAACAGGTTTGTCAAAATCCTGCGTTTCCTGAACGGAAAGTGCGCTGGAATTGTGCTCACTGTGTTGGTGTTAATCTAATATTAAATTCATCATTTTCTCTTAATGAAAACCACTGACTTCTTGTTTCGGGCGATAATGCGATAATTAAATCGAATGTCATGGAATAAATATTTATATCGGTGGTAATTTTGCTGGAAATCTAAATACTGTTTTTTCCAGTAAGCGTGATGACAGAGTATCGGTTGGCTTATAGATATTTTTGTGGGAGGCTATTTTTTTTTTTTATCATCTAAATTAGAACAGTGTTCAAGTAACATTTGCTTCTCATATATTTCGCTATTTGAACTTTTTAAGATTGCAGCCTATTAAAACATTTTTTTTATCTCGTTCTATGCTCACCATTTTTGCTATATGGGGGTTCCTGAAAAAAGTATTTACGTATAACTCCGAAGCAAATAAAAAGTCACTATTTTATAAATAAATAACCGTTGCGCGATATAAACAGACTAACGAGTTACACTTTAGTAAATCAATGGCATTTTTTTCAATAAGTTGTGCTTTCACAAATTGTCACACCGGCACACGTCTTCCAGAAATCCTTTTAAAGAGAAAATAAGATATTTTTTCTGCAAGCAAGCAAGTATCGTTTTATTTTACACAGTTGGTTCGAGGGATCTAAAAAAAAATTACAAAAACAAACAAAAAAAAAACCCCGAAAAAACGTAAGAACAAAAGTGACGAACCACATTTTTTTTCTAAATCTTTACCTATAAAATTTCCGTTATTCAAACTTCATTGCTACATTTCGTAGTAATATCTTATTTAGCACATGACGTGAGTTTTAATGAACTAAATAATACAAAAAGAAACAAAATTCTCCTAGACTGTTAAAACTTTCTTGAAAAGCCTGAAATGTCGACATTGAAATGATTGTAATAATTCTACTGGATTAACACTTTCCTAAAGTTTATTTCCCCAAAAAAATTGAAAGCGTTCATATTAGTATTTATGAATGCCAATAAAGCACTCCTCAAAAGTTTATCACCCCCCAGTAACATACATTGAAAGTGATCACAATAGAATTACTGGATGCCAATAAAGTACTCTCCAAAATTTTATCACACCCCAGTAACGTACATTGAAAGTGATCATCATAGTACGTATTACTTGATGCCAATAAACCACTCTCCAAACGTTTATCACCCGCAGTAGCATACACTGAAAGTGATCATCATAGTATTACTGGATGCCAATAAACCACTCTCCAAACGTTTATCACCCCCAGTAGCATACACTGAAAGTGATCATCATAGTATTACTGGATGCCAATAAAGCACGCCGCCCCGGTGGCGCAGTGGTTTAAGCGCTGACTAATGACCATTCGTCTGAGAAGGGTCCGGGTTCATATCCCGGTGATGCATGGATGTTGTGTTTGCCTTACGGCACTGGCTCTCTCCCTTCCCTGGAATCATTGACCATAAATTAGGTACGAGCGACTGCTTATAGCCCATTGCGTTGCTCACGGTGGTCGTTAAACCTTCAATCAAAAAAATAAAAATAAATAATATAAAATAAAGTACTCTTCGAAAGTTTATCACACTCAGTAACATACATTAAAAGTGATCATCGTAGTATTATTGGATGCCCAATAAACCACTCTCCAAACGTTTATCACACCCAGTAACATACATTGAAAGTGATCATCGTAGTATTACTGGATGTCAATAAAGCATTCCCCAAAATTCTATCACACGCAGTAACATACATTAAGAATGATCATAATAGTATTACTGGATGCCGATAGAGTTCTCATCAAAAGTTTATCATACCCAGTAAAGTTGTGATAAACTTTTGGAAAATGTTCTATCAGTATCTGACATAGATACAATACTGTCGATATGTTTTCCATGTTACTACATTTTTAGCAGAAAGTAATAACAATAAGGAAACCCAATTGAAATGCTTTTACCCGATAACCTATTCCTACCCTTGTTGAAGAATTTTGTGAATAAATGTTAAAATATTACATTGATATTTAATTAGATATTATATGGTGGAGTGCCTCTTTCCGTCTACTTTTAACACAAAACAGACGATAACCCCTTTTTTCCCCTAAAGGGGCAAGTTTACTTTGACTTAAGAACTTTGTTTTGCCACTCGATAAGGAATTTTTGCCTTTAAGAAATATTTTTGAAGTTCGTGTTTCTAGTAGTTCCAACAGGACTCAGAGTGATATCAGGATGAGTGTTCCCATAAGAAAATTGACACTTAGTTTTAAGAGTTCACTTTTTCATTTCCTATACAAATTAGCAGGCCAAGCAACTTATGTTTTTATGAACGCATTATCAAAGAATTTTCTGTCAAACTTTATGTCACGCGGGACCATGTACCTCCTGGGGTTTCTGGGGGCCATTGGTACACTTTTGGCAAAAAGTTAGTGTTTCCTGTTCACAGTATTACGTCCGTACACTTTTATATAAGGGCCTCGAAAATCGTAGCTAGACACAGTTCTGAAACAAAAACGGATTCCATTATTTTACGAATAAACAGTTCTAATATTGTTCAGGAAAAAGTAAAATTGTGGTCTTTGAGTAACGCAATTTATAGTCATTGTACCAACGAAACGAATGGAAATGAAAAGAAGGTATACATTGATGAGCCATCACGTTATGATCACCCCCAGTGCGCCTGGAGACCGAACGGTGGCGCAGGTGAAGTTCACAGAGCAGTATATACAACCCGAGGTCCGGCTTTAGGTTACTAGTGTTGGGATTCAGAATAGGAAAAGGTGCCAATTTATCGGAGTTTGATAATGGACAAATTGTGATGCACGGCGCCTCGGAACTACCATCTCGGAAACGGCGCAGCTTGTGGGTTGTTCACGTGCGTTTTGCGGGCTAATGGGGGTCCTACAGCTTATTATGTAAGTGGTCATAATGTAATAGCTCATTGGTGTATATGATTAATGTTGCTATATGTATGTAAATTCTTATATTTTTATATTGAAATTAGAAAGTAAGAATATTTCTGGTCACCATTTTTGAATGTTATTTGGAAAAACTTTGTACTTGTGAGAAGAGTTTCTGGGTACCCGTCGGTGTTCAGTGAAACCTGAAATTTTCATACATTTCTCGATTTGGCATAGATTTAGGGGGAGGGGGAGTTACTGTGACCACCACCATGAGGAATTTTTAAGGATATGGGAGGTCACCAGTCCCTAATTAGAAGCCACGGTATTCGGAGAGGGGAGAGAGTCAGCGCTGCAGTGCAAGCGTGCTACTCAAACCTTATTCAAGACTGGAGACCGCAACCATCTCAAACGACTACACAAAAGACAGTGATACTGACCACTCGGCCACCGAGGGGGCTAGCTTATACATATTACATATGTACATTCATGAGTTTTTATTATTATTATTTTTTTTTTTTTTAATTTTAACAAGAGATACTTCAGTTTTTCAGAACAGTTAATCTGACTTTTTCCAAACCGACGCTTTTCCTACTTTAAGTTATCGTAAAGACAATGGAGTAAGGCAAAACTGTGGGTAGGGGCAAAAAATAATTTAAGGTCTCCTCTCCCCACAAAAATTTGTTTTTCCCACTTCAGTGACTTGGAATAGATCATGACAACTTTTGATCACACACAGATAAATAATTTAAGGACCCCTTTCCCCACAAAAATTGGTTTTGCCCACTTCAGTGGCTTGGAATAGATCATGACAACATTTTATCACACACAGATAAATATTTTAAGGACCCCTCACCCCACAAAAAATGGTTTTGCTCACTTCAGTGACTTGAAATAGATCATGATAACTTTTGATCACACACAGATAAATAATTTAAGGACCCCTCTCCCCACAACAATTAATTTTGCCCACTTCAGTGACTTGGAATAGATCATGACAACTTTTGATCACACACAGGTAAATAATTTAAGACCCCTCTCCCCACAAAAATTGGTTTTGCCCACTTCAGTGACTTGGAATAGATTATGCGAACTTTTTATCACACACAGATGAATAATTTAAGGGCCCCTCTCCCCACAAAGATTGATTTTTCCCACTTCAGTGACTTGGAATAGATCATGCGAACTTTTTATCACACACAGATGAATAATTTAAGGGCCCCTCTCCCCACAAAGATTGATTTTTCCCACTTCAGTGACTTGGAATAGATCATGAGAACTTTTGATCACACACAGATAAATAATTTAAGGACCCCTCTCCCCACAAAAAATTGGTTTTGCCCACTTCAGTGACTTGGAATAGTTCATGACAACTTTTGAGCACACACAGATAAATAATTTAAGGACCCCTCTCCCCACAAAAAATTGGTTTTGCCCACTTCAGTGACTTGAAATAGATCATGACAACTTTTGATCATACACAGGTAAGTAATTTAAGACCCCTCTCCCCACAGAAATTGGGTTTGCCCACTTCAGTGACTTGGAATAGATCATGACAACTTTTGATCACACACAGATAAATAATTTAAGGACCCCTCTCCCCACAAAAATTGGGTTTGCCCACTTCAGTGACTTGGAATAGATCATGACAACCTTTGGTCACACACAGAGACATAATTTAAGGACCGCTCTCCCCACAAAAATTGGTTTTGACCATTTCAGTGACTTGGAATAGATCACGACAACTTTTGATCACACACAGTCAAAAAAGGCAATGCTTGTTCCTATAGTTAGTACATTAAAAATATATGTCATAAAATCATGTTATATATAATATGTAAATTACATAACAATAAAAATCTGAGAGCCGGGAAAGTCACTCCCACAAAAAGACCAAAGAAGTGATGACTGAGTCGGAGAGATCGATTTCAGAAAGTGAATTCCATCACTTAGCAGTAGCTGTCCTCTCCGCTTTGGAAACCTATAGAAGATCCTTTCTCATACACAACACGAAACTATGCACATTTGACTGGCATCTCAGCTGGCCAGGCCTGAGTGGGTAATTTAACTGGGAAAGTAATCTAAACACCAATTTAGAGTAGATTTGACGAACACATTCTCTTCTTCTGTATTTCTGAGGTTTAAAAAGGACTAATTAATTTCTGTGCAATGTAAAACATGATTAATTATGGAGCCTGTAATAAGTATATAAATCTGATTTTGCTCTGGATCATAATTTAAGTGTTGTGCGATAATAAAAGAAAGCAACGAATACTAAGAAAAGTATTACTTACAGGGATCCTGAAGCTCTTGTCTATCGGGGTAGCTGCATCTTGGGGGCTGAGGGGTCTATATACAACATAAAGACATTTTTCTACACCCCACTAGCAATTCAAAGCAACAATATTTCATTCACTTATAACGTTTTCCGCTGAGGTAATGATCGCGAAATGTCCTGTATGGAAGGAAGTACAAGTACTGTCATGACAATGTTTATTTAGAAGTCTGTGAATTTTGCATAACACTAAAACTGAATTCTATGCATTATTATATTTTATGACTATAATACTTGTAATGCAGAGATAGTACACATCACCCAAGTTTATCCACAATTAAATATTTTATTTTAAGATTTACTACAATCTCTCTGAGCGTTTGTCTCTGCTTCATCAATACTATTTGTCCTCGTGAAGCCGAGCCAAATGCTCAGCGAAACGCTAGTAGATCTGAAAATGAAATATTTAATTGTGAATAAACGTTGCTGATTTATACTATCTACGCATTATTGTCAGATCTTGACTTTACGGAATAAAACTTCTCTGCAAGTAGTAATGAATGGAAGCCGCACAAAACTCACAGGTGACGAGGTGCTATGAAAAGGAAGAGCGGCGACAGATCTGAAACATTTTACAGAAGAAGAAAGAATTTGAAGTTTCATTCCACAGTTCTTAATGTGAATTAAGCGGAACTGTGAAACATTTGTTACTTTCATATAAGTAACAGTGAACGTGATGAGAGGGATGACCGGTTTTGTGGAGCACCAAAGGGCACGAGAATTCCAACTGAAGATGTCTTCTGCGTATGATTCAGGAATAACAGACGTGAAGTTTAAAAAATATTTGAAATTCCACAGACATCCTGAAGAAAATATTTTTTCATGCGTAGCATAACAGGGTCTTGATTCCTGATGTCTCACGGCCTCTATGTCTTACTTCCTAGTTGTAGCATTTGCCTAATCATTTAAAGTAAGTGTTGTGATACCGTTTTGCCTGAATGTAACTGCACCGTGTTGATCAGTTCTACCCCTTACACTCTTACTTTCATTCGTCAGTGACCATGCTCCAATTACAGCCAACCCTGTCCAGCGCCCTGCTGATGTAGCATTCCCCAAGCTCCTTCTTCCCGGGTTATTCACGTGAGGTCAATAAAGGTCAGCAGTATGTGTGATACAATGTTGCAATTTTCTTGAAATTCTGTAGAGTATCAAACAACAACAAAAAAAGCTGGGGGAAGGGGGTTGTATAACGAAGTAAATTTCTCCGTCATTTTTGGTCTACGCCGGGATTCGAACCCGAGGCCGCTTATTCCGGAACAAGTCGCTCTACCAACTGAGCTACGCAGACATTTATTCTGATTCCTATCTGCCTTTATGTCGTGTGCGTCCTGCTGGCAGGTACGTCACATCTCCCCCCCGAAAGAGGGCCGGGGGCATGGCCCACGGGTCAGCCGTGACCATGAATCGTTGCAGGCAGCCATCCACTGTAGAACCTGCTCTTGAGAATCCCAGTCAATCTGCTGTGTGGAATGCAACATCACACATTTTTTTATTTTTCGAAGCGCTGGAGAAGGAATTCTCTGATTTTTCCTGTCTCGCGGTGTGGAAATAACATCACACCAATGCGAGATTTTGCACGGCCGGGTCATCCGAATAGTTCGGGCGCCATTATAACGAAGTAAATTTCTCCGTCATTTTTGGTCTACGCCAGGATTCGAACCCGAGGCCGCTTATTCCGGAACAAGTCGCTCTACCAACTGAGCTACGCAGACATTTATTCTGATTCCTATCTGCCTTTATGTCGTGTGCGTCCTGCTGGCAGGTACGTTACAGTTGTAGATTCAGAATTGCGATGAATACTAAAGTAAAACAAATGATAATGAGTTGCTATATCGCTGTTATAAAACTTCCAAAGGAGTGAAATGTCCGAAAAAAGGATATATACCCTCATCACGATTTTTAGAGAAAATTTGTTTGTCAATTTTCACGTGTGAACAAAATAGTCTGTACTTCAGCCATATCCACTCCAGTAGCCGAGTAGTCAGAGGCGTATGCTTCTGACTAGTCGTTTGAGCTGGCCCGGGCTCAAGTTCCAGACGAGGCATGGGTGGTGCGTTTCCCTTACTCTTTTCGCTTGAACCAGTGGCCCCAAATTAGGGACAGACGACTGCTTATATTCCTTAGAGTTGCTCTGGACGGTCGTTAACCGTCCCACCCCTCCAATACTTCGACATTTGGCAAAACAGTTTCGTTATTTTACACAAAAGGAATTCATTTGCGAGGTTTGTTTACAAAAGCTTTGCAAAAAGAACTGGTTTACAAAATTTTTAAGCCACCCAGGTAGTGCCGTAGCGGTCTAAGCACTGGCTTTTAACCATTCTTCCGAGATGGGTCCGTGTTCGAATCCTACGTGTGGCTTGGAAGGTATATTTGTCATAGGGCACTCGCTCTCTTCTCCCTGGAGCCAGTGGCCCTAAATTAGGTACGGGCGACTGATTATTACTAACTGTAGTCGTAAAAACCCCAAACTAAGAAACAATTAAATTAATTTTTACTTCAGTCTTTGCTTTTCACATCAGATTGTACCTTTAACTACCAGATAAGTATCAACATCAAAATTGAAACTTCATTGTACTTGAATGCAGAAACACATGTTTTACCTTGTTCCTTTTTTTTTTTTTTTAATATTTTTTTCAAGTTTTGGAGAAATTACACCTTTCGTTTGTGGATTGCGAATAAACGAAAAACCTTACCAGCTGTATTTATGCAAAAAATGTCGTAGTTTATAATTCTAGACATAACTTCTCAGGCTGACGGTTCAGCCACCTGCCACCTCATTCTTAGCTATGGCCATCGCTGTTGTTGTACCGATTACTTTTTTTAACTTGATTTGGCGTAGCCGCTTTTTTTTTACGTGCAAAACCTCCTAAAAAAATGGGAATGGAATTTCTCTTTCGGGTTAGATGGTACTGCGGCTCTGAATAACTTATAGCGCTGCATAAAAAAGAAATGTATCCAGAAGGAGAGTATTGTTGTTACCCTCTTTACGTACACACAGCAGCCACTGAATTAGAAACCTTTATACAAACTCGTACGTAAACGTCACTTACGCAGCTTATGTGCAAAATACGTGGTCACGTGCATCACAACGTGATCTAGGTAACTATTTAAGACTGCTGCTCATCAGAAGTACTGATCACAATGGGAAAAACAAAGAATATTTCGGAATTCGATAAAGGGCTTATTGTGGGTGCCCGTCTGACTGGAGGGGCGATTTTGAAAGCAGCACAGCTGACTGGTTTCTCAAATGGTGATATATCCCGGATATTTAATCAATAGAAAAATAACCCCCTTTCCTAATCTAAGAGGCTTAATTGTGGCGCGACGACAATCTCAGGAACGAGATCGCCGCCGTTTGAGAAAGCTTGCACGGAGAAATAGGACTTCCTGTGAACAGCAATTGGCCGAAGCATTCAAGAAAGGCTGTTCCAGACCTATACCTCAGAGAACTATGCGCAGGGAATTGAAGAGGATCGGTATTGTCAGTCTCATGCCCATATGGAAACCACTGATTTCTACAAAGAACCAGAAAGTTTGTTTACATTGGTGTCTGGAACAACATGACTGGACACTGGAAGACTGAAAAAAAAATCCTCCGGTCCGACGAGTCGCAATAGACCTTATTCTGTTCCTACGTTACGCAGGGAGTTTAGCAGGTTCCCCATTTAAAATGGACCCATCTTGCCTTGTAAACACCACTCAAGGTTTTAGAAATGGTGTTGTGATGTGGGAGAACATTCTGTTGGTACGAAACGGGTCTCCTGATATTGATGAAAGGTCGCGTGTCTTCCAAGAATTATCTGAACACTGTTGCCCACCAAGTTTATCGTGCAATGTTGACTTTTTATCCGGCAGGTGACGACTGTCTCATGGACGACATCCATCGCGCAAGATGTGTTCAGCAGAGGACCAGCGAGCATGACATCGACTTCCACCATTTTCCCTGGCCGCCACAATGTCCGGATCTGAACCCCATTGAGAGTGCATGGAGCATTTTACAAAAACAGATGTGGGAGTAAAGTCCTCTTCTGTTAAATCTGATATAGTTAAAGGACTATGTGGTGAACGCCTGGTATGCTGTAGACGCAGATGCCCTCCAACACCTTGTGGAACCTATGCCAAACCCCATGTGTGCTGTAATTTGGCTAAAAGAGGTCCCGTCTGGTATTGAATATAAGTTTCAGCTTCCGGCATGTGTACTACATCCAAATAAACACCACAACTTCTGGACGCAGTATAGAAAAGAGAATTGCCTGGTAAACAATCCGGTTCCCACGATGCTATTTGTTCGCTTTCCCGGCAGGGCAGGAGAGCAATGCCAAATCTGTACATCTTTTATCGGTATTATCATGGACCTTGCACTCATAGGTTATCAGCTTTTGCCTAATCTCTTGATATTCAACCATGAATTACTATCATCCAACATTCATATTGTGTTCAGTGAATTTAGTGTCTCGCTAAACGCTTTTCCAACTCATTCGTTCCTGCTACATTAAAGCATTGGAATTCCTTATGTGATTACATTTTCCATGGAAATTTTAAACTGAAGCTGTTTAAGTCAGGGGGCAACCAACTATTTTTAGCGATCCCATGTAAAACAAAAAAGATGACACCGAACTTTCGGTTGTAATGAGCACCTCTTTTGAATCATTTCTGCCGCGAATTGCGCCGATGAGTTATTACATTATGACCACCTACCTAATAAGCTGTACAACCCTCTTTAGCCAGCAAAACAGCGGCCACTCCGCGAGGCATCGATTCGATGACATGGCGATAGGTATCCTGGGGTATCTGCTCATCGGTGTAAATTTATTAAAGTGATTCAAAGTCAATATAACCGGTTAGAAAAAATATCAACCGGATTTCTATAATCGGTGAAACATCCAGAAATAGAAACAGCTCCACCGGCGGCTAAAACTTATGTTACGAAAATCAACAAATGGCACACGAAAAGCTTCTCGCAGCAGAAGGAAACTAACAGAGACAAACAAATTTTCAAATTGAACAGTTATAAAAGAAGAAATATAGGACACATGATATAACTCTACACCTTCTAGCGAAAGAATTTTGCATAATAGAAAAGTTGAAAATAGGCGAAAAGTATTCGTCATGGCAAAAGCTATGCCAAGGAGAAAGAACTTTTCAAATTCGTCTCCCGGAAGCAAAGATAGCGAGAAAAGGGTATTAACCTTTACCCCCTAGCGGGAAATCTGTGCATTATTTAAAGAGGACAATGCTCCACATTTTTTTTTTTTTTTTTTTTTGTAGCGAATGGCATACAGTAAAAAGACATACAGTAAAAAGGCGTCAATAGAGGTTTTAGAAACGGAGATACAGCTGCAAACAGAAGTATACAAACACCACTTAGCGACAGAATTATGAACTATAAAACTCCTCAAATACTAACCTAAAGTGTTCCACATGGTAAATGGCATCCGCTGTTGAAATTTTTTGAATCGCACATGTAGAAGCAGAGATATCAAGAAAAACAGATTAAAAATTGGCGCCCGTCAAGCGGAGGAACTGTGCATTGTTTTGGGAAGGAAATACACATGAAGAGTTTTAATTGTTAGCAGTATTTAATCGAAAAAGAATTTTTTTAATATTGGGTTTTTAGTCCCGCAGATATTGCTCTAAACGGAAACGAAAACTTACGCACTCTAGTAGCAAACTTGTGCGTTAAGAAAAATTTGAAAATATATGACAAACATTTCTCACTGCAAATGCTTTCATTTTTCAAATCGGAGTCTTAGAAGCAGAGATATCGACAAAAATAAGATATACGCTTACGCAACCTGTCGGAAAAACTATGCATTATTTTAAGAAGAAAGTATTATAGAAAGATTTTCCCAGGTGAGTGGCATCGGTCTACGAAATATTTTTTTCAGTCGAGTTTTCAGAAGCTTAGATTTTGCTGCTAATATGTCAGAAACAGAAATAAATACTGACGCCCCCTGGTGGACAAACCATTTTTTATCAAAAAATATAAATTAACCTCAAAACATTTCCCATCAGGAGCTGTATCCGATGCAGGAAGAATTTTTAAAATCGGAGTTTTGTTACGAGGATTTAATATAAGAGGTTTAGATTGTGATATTAAATCCATATTCGTAACACCTTTTCCACATAACGCAATATATTTTCTTTGTCTCATTGTGCTTGGGAACAACATTTTCATTTATTTCCCTTTTCAGGATAAAGCGATCTTTGTGTAGGCGCCTGTTTGCCCCACATGCAGACACCTTCTTAGGAATTAAGCATTGCGACAAGTATTTCTGTAGGTATTAGCTTTGTTTTGGATAGACACTTTTGGTGATAGGAAGCGATTCCCGTCTTACGGGTCGTTTGATGCGTTTTCCGAAAGGAAGGTCGTTTTCCATATCCCTCTGTGCTTTTTTTTTTTGCCTTTGATCTTGAGAAGCGCGCCGCGTTTCCCAGGCAGGGAGAGATGAAGTGTTGCAGGTTTGCTTGGGAGAGGGGGAGTTTTTACATTTCGCCTTAGACCAGAGCGGATTTAACTGAAGGGAAGTTTTTAATCACAGAAAGTCTGGAGGGAGAAGTGAGATAGGAACGTAGGAAACCCGAGCTTCGAGCCACGGGGTTTCTGGTGCGTGGAAAAAGATGCATTTGAGCTAGCAGAAAACGCGAATAGTTTAATACCGAGCAGTGAAAGATTTAGGGAAGCACGGTTAAGAGACTTAGGAAATAACGGGGCTTAATGTCGCGAGAGTAGAATTTTGAGTTAACTGAGCAAGACCGTAAGGATAGCCTCAGTCAGTACATTGAAGAAAATAAATGTTGTTAGAAGTGAATATTCTCAAGTTTGCTCTTTCCGAGTTTAGCAACCAACAAGTTTATTTATTTATTCTGCGTATTTTTGCAACTAGTTGATTACAAGTTATCTACGGGTACCGTTGAACAATTATTATTTCAGAATTAGGTATAGAGTGTCGTCTAGAATAAGACATAATTGCACCAACCGAACATTATTATAATTAAGTGGTTACAATAACGAACATTTGTAACAGTTTTAAAAGCAGAGATATTGGGGTAAACGCAATCTACATTTACGCCCCTAGCGGGAAATCTGTGCTTTACTTGAAAATTTTGAAGCTATATGAGAAGCATTTTGCACAGGAAACGCTCCCCAACAAAGAAATAATTTTTCAAATCGGACTCTTACAAGCAGAGTTATCAACAAAAATAAGATATATATCTACACCCCCTGGCGGGAAAACTATGCGTTATTAAGCACGAGGTATTTTCAAAAAGTTTTCTGAGGCAGTATGGGTCTACGAAATAAATTTTTCAATCGAGTTTTCAGAAGCTTAGATTTTGCTTCAAATACATCAGAAGCCGAAATAGACATTTAAGCCCCCTGGTGGCCAAACCATTCTTTATCAAAAATTAGAAATTGTAATCAATACATTCCCCATCAGGAGCTGCATCCAATGCAGGAAAAAGTTTTGAAATTGGAATTTTATTCGCAGAGATATCGGGGAAAACGCAATTTACTTTTACGCTCCCTATCGGAAGATTTAAGCATTACTTGAAAAAGAAACTGTGCCTAAAATAGTCTTCGTTATGAATGGCGTTGAGAAGAAGAAAACATGTTTTCATTCGGATATTTAGAAGCAAATATATGGAATAAAATGTATTTTGAATTCAATATCATCTGCACTTACGCTCTGTATCAAAGAAGTTGTACATCGAAAAACAAAAAACAAAACTGGAATGCAAGAATCATCTCATTCTCACATTATAAGCTTCCCAATGTAAAAATAGTTTTTCAAATCAGACTAATAGTTTCAGAGATACAGTGTCCACAGACAAACGGATAGACAGATAACCCGATAACATAAGCACGTTCCCTTTTTCTTCCTTTCTTTTTTTTTACAAAATACGTGCTCAAAAAGAAAAAGAAAGAAAAAAATTATTCATAAACATTAACACTGCAGAGGTTTTCCAGGGATTAAACTTAAACAACAGACAGTGATGAGGAATATGTTTCTTGTCGGTCGCCATGTCCCAGCTCAACTTATCGCACGTGTGGGATATCCGTCAACGTGTGTCGTTCGACGCAGTGCTGCCACTTTTCTCCCACAACACGAAATTCTGACAAAAATTCACCATTTCGCTTTTACAGCCTAGCGCCGGAAGCATATGCATAGACATAATAGAACCCATTTTTATTTAGTCCCATAAATCCACGCAAAACCATTACATCCCCCAGGCTTCGACGGCAGATGCGAGCTCAAAGGACGGTTATTAGCAGATGGATAGGCATTTCTTGTGGTGAGGGAGAGGAGAGAAAACATGCGTATCCAAGGTACTTAGGAAGAGGGAGAAGCACCTTGTGCGCATCCATGTCTTTCACAGGATTTGAGGCCAGGCCTAACACTGGAGAAGTTAGATGATTGAATTCTGAATAAACGATAACAAATATTGATATTAAATCTCATTTTCATATTTAACTTCACGAACAGGCGCATATCACGTCGTTTACTCATGATATTCTTAATTGGGAGTATAAAAAATTACTAGTCCGTAACCCGTACCATGCACGGTTATAAAAGTTGTGACTGATATTTTTTCTTGTCATATAACCCGAATCGTAATAAAATGCATAACTATAATAAACGGCTGAATCATTAATGAGCAGTCTGTAAGATGGGTTAACAACAAAAAACTTTTCGTAATATTCCCATTAATGTTTAATTTTTCCAACTACTCGTACACGAATTTAGCGATGACATTCCTCATTATTGTATAAACATATGCTTACCCGTCGTTGACGGGTAAGCATCGGAGTATTGAGGCATTCTTTCAGTGACCCAAAATGATATCGTGTCTACTGTAGATAACTGCACAAAAATGTGTTTTATTTTGCCAGTTTGATTTTTACATTTTTTTTTTGGTATCATTATACAATCTATGCTAATATACACTGAGTGGCCACTTTATTCTGATCACCCCCTCAGTACTTCATTGGGCCACCTCTTGCCTTTAATACTGCGTCGATTCTTCTTAGCATGGACTCCACGAGATGTTGATAGGTGGTTTGTGGAATCTGAGACCATGCTTAATGAATAGCACTTTCCAGGAGTGTGAGATTGCAGGGTAGTGGATCCAGCTGTCTGATGGCTCGTTCAACTTCATCCTACAAGTTCTCAATGCGGTTGAGATCTGGAGTTTGTGGGGCCCACCTAAGCAAAGTAAACTCACCGGCATGTTCCTGAAACCAATCCTGTACAATACGAGCACTATGGCAGGACGCATTATCTTGTTGAAAGTAGCCATCGCCATTGGGATAAACCATCCACATGACAGGATGCACTTGGTCCGCAACGATGTTTAGATATTATGTGCCAGTCAGACGTTGATCAACACGAATTAAAGGGCCCAAAGTATGCCAGGAAAATATTCCCCAAACCATAATGTTGCCTCCACCAGCTTGAAGGGTTGTAGCAATGCATTTGGTGTCCATGCTTTCGTGCTGTTTCCGCCAAATTCTCACTCGGCCATCGGCATGGTGCAATTGAAAACGTGATTCATCGGACCACACAATTTGTTTTCAATTATCGACTGTCCAATCCTTGTGCTCCTGTGCGAACTGGAGACGTTTTCTCTTGCTAACTGCAGACAGCAAAGGTGTTCCAACAGGCCTTCGGCTGCCATATCCCATCCGATGCAGTGTACGGCGAACAGTGCGTGCAGAGATCATTTGAGGGGATCCTTGATTAAGATGGTCTGTAATTTGCTGCACTGTTGCCCTTCTGTTGTCTGTTACCAGTCTGGACACTCTCCGTGCCGCCCGAGCAGTCACTAGTCGATGACGACCACACGTAGAGACCCAGTTTTTTGGCTGACAGTCCAGTCTTTAAACACTTTAACAACAGCTGCTCTGGAACATTTCACGAATGCGGCAGTTTCGGTGATACTCGCTGCATGTTTCGGTGATACTCGCTCCTAGCTCTTACTACAATCATCCCATGTTGAAAGTCCGTCAAATCGCATTTTTTACCCATCTCGTCACTCAAAAATCACTTCTACTACTGTCGCAAACACTAAGCTTTCCCTTTTTATACTAGCCTCGCCCTCTGGCGGCAACAGCGTGCAGCCATAACTCATTTGCTTAAAACTGTCAGGTGATCATTATAAAGTGGCCACTCAGTGTATAACCAAGTAAAAATCTATTTTTTTACATAGATTTAGTCATAGGATCTTACCAAAGACAACTTTAAAGATTATTATATTTGAAGAATTTGTTTTAATTAAGGATATCACCCCATCTCCACATTATGGAATGCAAGGTGCTTAAACGAGGTGCCCTGCTACAAATACATTAATAATAGTAATAAGAATTTTTTTGCTGTTGCGTTGTTTTTGTAACATTGCTAACAGAAAAGTATTTTAAAACAGTGTTGCTGTGAAACTGTGACAATCTTTTAAAATGTTCCGTAAAAAAATTTAAGCAGATGGAAAGTGTAAGAGATGGATGCTGACCTCTCCATTCCTTTGAAAATTCACGTGATTAAAGAATACACAAATAAATGAACAAAAGAATTAAACAAGTTTCCTTGTTACATGTGTCAAGTTGCGATCTTTTTATCAGCATTATTTTGCTAGACTTTCTGAGGTCTGCGGCCTTGAACAGTCGCCTTGAAGCTTTTCCCTACCCAATCAACATCGTAACAAACTATTGCAGATATCAAGATATTTCTTTTCAGGCTATCGGGAAAATTTTGAAAGGAACAAATGAGGTGCCTAGTCTGCCGACGGTGCATTTCAGCTATTGCGTTATTTCACGAGCTATTTCTAGTGATTTTATAATTGTAATCTGTGAGTAGTTGTGGTGTACGATTCGTATCAACAACTGAAATACTTCCTGTTGAGAATTTTACATATTTTTATATACACTGCTGTGGCTGTCGGGCAGACGTTGCGGTTTTCGGCATAAAAAAGCCAGATGTTAAATATCGTTCTTCCATTACAAATTCTGTCAAACAAAAATTAGAGTCACCTTTATTAGAAGGTTGTGCAGATTCGGAAACCTAACCAAAAGAAAGGTTAGGGAATCGTATAGAAATTGCACTACTAATTTCTTTGAGCCCACTTTCCCGTTAGTCGTTCTTCTAACCTCTAACCATAACTGTAAAGCCCTATAGGCCTGGGTCTTTTTAGCCATTTTTAATTCGTCGTTATCACATTCATAAGGCTTACATAACAAGATAAGTAAATAATGCTGCTCTTTTACTCGGGCGTAAAACATTAATGTTTTTATTTTTTTATTTTTGTAAACCTTATAAATATTCGCCGTGCTTCTATTTATAAGGTTTACAAAAACAATGTTGAACTTTTACTCAGGCACATGCTAATTGCTAAAAAGGCTGAGGTCTAGGGTTCTACTGTATTATTAATGCAAGAGGACAGATGAACGACCTACTGAGAAATCAAAACCGCAATTTTCGTGCAGTCCCCTAACGTTTTGGTGGTCACTTTTCCAAACCCGCCCCACACTTCAAAAGATTATGTAATAAAATTCAAATTTTTCGATAAACTGACCCTTCGGTGATATGAACGGCTCGATCAAGTGATCAATCAGTAAAATGCGCCTTTCGATCTAGGAATTTTCGGCCAATTTATTTTCGGCGAAGTGCGCTTTCGGTCAAGTGAATCATACCCGAATTCCTTTCGTTTCGCATTAAGAGTCCGTTTTCTGTTACAATCGCATTTTATCTCGTAAACATTTGAACTTCCGCTTCCTTGTCCGATCTCATTTTTATTTCACAATATAACAAACTTTCAGTAGGGAATTTTTACTAGTAAATTATTTATCTTTATTTACGTATTACACACGAATTAGAAAAAAAGACAGTAAAACTAAATGCAAAATAAAAAAAAAACTTTCTGGTACATTCTGAATGTAAATAACACGCCTTTGTAAAACAAAAAAGAGCCAGATGTGCGGTATGAAGACATCCTGTACGAAATATCGGACACTGAAAACGGGAAATTCTTAAAAGTAACAAGGCAACGGTTTGTCATACGTAAATACTCGCATTCGCATACTAAGGAAGTGAAAGAAAAAATTTCAAGAAAGTGTGTTAAACATTAGCGATTCAGCAGAAATACACCGAGAACGTAAAGATAAAGTTTACGGGGGAAGTGTTTCAAACAAAAGATTCTGACATTTATTTCAAGAGCAATATGTCATTATGTCTTAAAAGAAAAGTGTTTAATCAGTACATCCTTCCAGTTCTTACACATGAAGCGGAGACATGGACCTTAGCTAAAAAAGACATACAAAGGCTGCAGACAACTGAAATAAACATGGAAAGATGCATGCTTAGTATAACCAGGAAAGATAAGAAGAGGAACTCATGGATAAGAAAAATGACAAGGGTGGAAGGCATCATGACCAGAGTAAAATCACTGAAATGGCAATGGGCTGGACATTCCCTTCTTCTGGCAACATGCCCAACCGAAATTTTAGACTGCATTCCAAGGGATAGAAAAAGACAGAGAAGAAGACTACGTGGGAGATGGGTGGATGAAATTCGAAAGCATGCGGGAGTGACATAGAGGAGACAGGCTCAAGACAGACAGTTGTGGAAGAAACTTAGGGAGACCTTCATCCAGCAGTGGATTGATAATGGTTGACGACGATGATGATGATATATATATTTCAAATGTTAAAAGTTAATCACGTCGTTCACTGTCTTCGGACAAAATGCCAACGTCTAATTAGCAATGAACTCACATGTAAGTAAGACTGTCATTTTTGCATTATAGATGAGTCCACTTTTGCAGGAAATACACTGAATCTAATCTTGTCTAGTTTGGATTCTGAATATGGGTTTAGGTAAATTAAATACAAGGTATCTTTGTCTTCTTCTGACTCTGTTTAATCTTCTTTTCAATCCAAATGTCTTCTTGGAGCTCTTTTTTTATTTTTCCCTTGGATTCTTTTTACAGTCTGATTTTCATTTTTTAATGTGTTTTCACCATTGGCCTATCCATTTTGGACAGCTTCATTTTTTGTTCCAGTGATTTCTTCCACTTTTTTTTGCACTCTTCTTTTGACCTTGTCTATTCTGCGCTTCATTTTCAAATCTATTTTCAGAAGTGATTGATAAAAGTTGATACATCGTATTAGCTTGTCCCATTTAAAACGTGTCGACTTGGTCCAAACGACGCCATTGTACAGTATTTCAACCATGATCCTCAGAAAGAGAGTACACAAATAATAAATGACAGCGAAATTCTCTTACCTTTTATTGCCCAGTAACATCGCAGCCCGAATGAATGGAAAAAGGTTCATCTACATATTTCAGGTGACTTCAAATGACAACAGAAATTTACTTTACACTAGCCAAAATTGATTTACTGAAATAACTTTTACGCAGTTATGGCTACATCACGAAGCACACGAGCAGATTGAAGGCTCAAATGAAAGACTTCACCCTCTATACACAGACAGGTGTGTACAAACGCGTTTCTGCTGAATTGCTGCTATATCAATCTGCCCCCTGTATCAAATCACCCTGGTCTCTCCTACTCTCATAACAGTATAGTACTTGTCGGGAATCTCTGCTTTCTTGATTCTGAGCCCAAAGAGTCAAGTCTGCAGAATTGCCCCCGTTGTGGATATAACTAGTGGACACATGTGAACTGTACTTTCACCCTCCACATTTACTAATTTCTTAAGTCAGTTCTACATATTTGTTGATATTTCGTAGCAAAGGTTCCAGTTGCACTTCCATATCAGTAATGATCGTCACCTTCTGTCTGCTGTTATAACGTGCTGCATCTGAATGATTGGCTAAGAAAGATGTTAGGTCTGTTATCATCCATGGTCGCAGTATAATCTGTACTGGCTGTCATCTGGTACTTAGCTGTGTTAATATTTACTCTATGTAAACAAAGTATTCGGATACCTAGGTAGAACGGAAACAAAAACATTTGTTAGCCGAAATCAGTACATTGGCCGTTATGACTGCAGGGACTCTTCTAGGCATGCTTTCGACGAGATGCAAGTAGGTCTGTACCAGAATTTCCATCCATTCCTTCTGCAAAGCTTCTGCCGGAGCTATTGTAGAGGAAACTTTTACCCCCGAGATCGGATCCAGCGTTCTGGTTCGTCCAACAGATGTTCTACTGAATTAAGATCGGAACTTTGAGCCAGCCAATCCAACACTTGGATTTCCTACTCTTCAAACCAGTCCTAGACAGGTCTTGCAATGTGGCAAGGTAATCTATCGCGCCGAAATAGGCAGGGATCTGTGTTGAAGTACTACCACAACGTAGGTAGTGCTGGTGGATTGTTCAGAATGACTTCGTACTTGATGACCGTTAGGTTGGAGGGCATCACAACCAAAGGACAGAGTCCTTCCCAGGAGAAACAGCTCCACGCCATCACATGTCCCCTCTAAACTTGACAGTAGGGGGCAATGAAGTCAGTCTGGCAGCGATCCCCGGACAAACGCCACACCCAGTGCGTCCATCTGAACGAAAGAGTGAATAGTGTGATTCTCCACTCCCCACTACCATCTTCCACTCTTGTCTCGTTCACGAACGGCGAGCGAGGCACTAGCGCAGTCGACGTCTCTCATTTCCTGCAGTGATGCAAGGTTAGTAATTGACAAGGTTATGCTCAGCAAGCGCTTCCGGTGATTTCTTTCTGACGTCAGTGTCCAAATCGCCATCGTAAGACTATCTAATCGCCACATTTCTTTGTATCTGCACCATAGCAGCGTGTCGGAATTATTATGCGTAAACCAGCTGGAATAATATGCATAGATTCTACCATATTTTTAGCGCATAATGCTTTCAATTTTTATTTAAAAAAATTTGGGGAATGTTGCCGAGATGCTTTATGTATTCTTCATAAAGAATTCCGCTGTAGTACCGAATCATAACGCTTTCAAGTATAATAGTTCCCGATTTCCCGTGTATCGTTCCACTTTGTTTACATACAACCTGATCACACCCAACGTGAAAGAAAGTAGCATAACGATAATATACGGAATTTGTTTTACTATTTTCATCGAAATAAATCTTATTGTAATGAAAATAATTACAGGCATTTATTAATGTTATTATGGAATATAATAATATATTTATTTTCATATCACAGATTTATGTATCATAATTCCAATAAAGTAAATGCAACGTCCTTTTCACAAAATTCGTGTTGTGACGTACCTGCCAGCAGGACGCACACGACATAAAGGCACATAGCAATCAGAATAAACGTCCGCGTAGCTCAATTGGTAGAGTGACTTATTCCGGAATGAGGGGATCCGGGTTCGAATCCTGGCGTGGACAGAAATGACGGAGTAATTTACTTCGTTATAGTGTGTCTAACACTCATCGTAGAAGTTATCGTGAACTACTTTCTTTCATGTCGGGTGTGATCAGATTGTATGTAAACGAAGCAGAACGATACACGGGAATTCGGGAACTACTTGAAAACGTTCTTATTCGGTAGTACAGCCAGAAATTATTTATTGTATGCCAATAATATGTCCTGCTGTGCGTTTTCGCTTCTAAATTTATATAAAGACAGCAAAAATTCTCCTTGTAACTAAATTAACATTTAAAGGTTTAACCGTTTTCCCGCCCTTTACGTAACAAAATTGTGCGGAGCTATTTTTGAAATCTCCGTTACTAAAATATTCACATGACTATGAATTTATTCTGTAGTTAACGTAAATGTGCTTTTGCATAAGCTTTTGTTATGTGTTTGAGTTATAAAAATTGTTGACAAGACATCTTCCTCCATAGCTACAGTTCGGATATACGATTCACATGTTAGGACGGTGACGTCACTCAGTGACATCACGATTATTCGTCTGCGATGAAGGAGGGATGAGCAAACTCTACTGTCTGTTAACCTTGGCAGTGATGTAGGTCATATGTGCACAGCTGACCTAGCATGGTAACGTAGGTATGCCGTTTCCGACTGATAGTTCTGGTACAAATAACTATTCCAGTGGCTTGTGCGACGTTGCCGGTCAAGTGCGAGGAGTACGTGCGTGCCGTCTTCACATCATCATCATCATTGTCAACCATTATCAATCCACTGCTGGATGAAGGTGTCCCCAAGTTTCCTCCACAACGGTCTGTCTTGTTCCAGTCTCCTCCATGTCACTCCCGCATACTTTCGAATTTCATCCACCCATCTCCCATGTGGTCTTCTTCTGGGTCTTTTCCTGTCCCTTGGAATCCAATCTAAAATTTCGGCTGTCCATCGATGGTCTGTTCTTCTGGCAGTATGTCCAGCCCATTGCCATACCGCAATAATTTTCGTCCGGCACGATCACTGAGTTTATGCAGCCTCCCAGAGCTCGGCTTCGCTGTAGTGGCGTAATCTGCTTTTTATCGATGAAAAACATCAGCGACAGTGAATTTTGGAAATCTCAGAAGTGCGGTAATGCTACGCACTAATAGTTTACTTAGGTTGCATCAAACTACTATTCCTCTTTCAAAGTCTGTCAGTTCATCTCCAGACTGCATAGTCTACTCCAATACGGTCTCAGGTGTCCAAACGCTCCTTCTTTATGTACAGCATCCAACACATTTGTCTCTGATTCTGCAAACGCGCGTTTATTTGCATATGTGGAGGTGTTCGAATACTTTTGTGTACATGGCGCTTCTGTCATTGAGAGTCCTGTGTTCCCAGCCATTACTGTTGTATTAGTTTAGCATACCTGTATAAACTTAAATTGCCCTGGCATCGTGGTATATCCGACTCGGATGTGTTAATTAATGCCATGTGGCAATGCAGTCTTCATTTTCTTGTTTCACTTTTCTTTTTTTGTGTGTAATCATTCAATCCTAAATCGCTAGTATAAATTTAGTGATCCCTCCTAACTGAGTTGGATGAATGCCATGTAGCCCTTCCTTCTCCCAGTTTTGTGTGTGCCTCGGTCCTTTAGAGAACGATCTACCGCTTCATGAGCATCTGGTTTGTTTAACATTAGTTGAGATATGTTATGTTTGTAGAACACAGATGACATCAAGCGTACCATTAACTTTGCCTCGGTGCGAAAGTGTTGCCGCAGTGAGCTAATTTGGGCTCTGTGAAGGCGTCTGTTATTAAAAACGCCCATTTCTCTGTTTTTCCTTATGGTCTCCAGATGCCTTCTATAGCCGTCCTTGGGTACGTGCACAGTCAGATGCTTTTGTAAAACGAATCAGATGCAAAACAAACACACATTCAATATTTTACCCTTTTCAAGACTACGATTAATTGTTTAACAATTATCTTTCATCTTCTTCTGAATTCAGTTATTCTTTGCGCCTGTTGTTAGTTGACAAAACCAGAGCGCTTCCTCAAAACTTCGAACAGATACCCAATACTGCTCGAAAATCTGGTCATATATATCAAGGGGCCAGCATAAACAACAACGGCAGTTGCGAAGGCGAGATCAAAAGGAGGATCGGAATGGCCAAATGGGCACTGGCAGGGCTTACAAAAATCTGAGAGGATCACCACATGAGCAAAACTACCAAGCTGAGGCTGGTCAAAGCCGTCGTGTCTCCCATCGTGACTTACGGTTCTGAAACATGGACCTTAAATGCAGCATGTCGCAGACGAATTGAGGCGTTTGAAATGATCTGTTAGAGACGCATGCTGAGAATATCCTGGGTTGTGCATATGACTAATGCATCAATCTTGAGAGAGCTCGTCGTAGACACGCACAAGCCACTTCTTTCGATAATCCAGCGACATATACTGACCTTCTTTGGCCACATCATCCTGCGAGACGGTTTAGAAAAACTTTGTGTTCAGGGAAATGTCGATGGCAAAAGAACAAGAGGACGTCCCCCAGACAGATTTATCGATCAAATAAAAACTCTCACAAATCTATCGTTTGCAGAAATCATGAGAACAGTGGGGAATAGACAGGAATGGCGAACCTTGACTACCAACAGGATGTTAACTGGGTCACGACGCTCCAAACCGAGCAACGAAGAGAGAGTGAGAGAGAGAGGGTGCTATTTTATAATCACTGATATTCTGTTCAGAAATATTTTCAACGAGAAGTGTTGAAATACCCGTTTTTGAAAGGCATGTTCCCAAAGAAAGTTCCTGATGACATGGTGCAGACATTCACGGTGTGTGTGAGGGGGTATGAGGATATATCATCTTCAACAGTTATCAAGTGGCAAACAATTTCGTTGTAGCACGGAATCGTGAAATGATGAAAATCGTTCCAGACGAAATTCCACATCCACCTCTCAGGAAAACATTAAAAACGTTAATGAGCTTCTCATGCAAGACAGACGAATGACTGTTCAGTGTATAACTGAGTCTGTAGGTATTTCAGTTGGCAGTGCCGATTCAATACTGACGAATTCTTTGAAGAGGAAAATGGGTACTGAGCGACAGATCCTACGAATTTTGTCAGATGAGCAAAAAACATACTCCAAAAGAGTGTTCCTCACCAAATTGAACATGCTTCTTGCATAAAATTTCTGGTCCTGGATTGTTACAATGGATGAAGCATGGGTTCATCACTTTGACCTAGAGACTAAAAAACAAAGTGCAAGGTGATAGCATAAGTTTCTTTAGGATGCAGAAGGCATCATCATAATTTTCTACCTGGAAAAGGACACCACTGTTATTGGTGCATACTACGCCAACCTCGTGCAGCCACCAAGTAAAAAAAGGCATGCAAAACTGAGAAGACGTTTCTTCCTCCTTCAAGATAATGTATCGATCTACACCTTCCAGATTGCGAAGACCACCATATACACTGTAAGATTTTAGTTGCTTCAGCATTAACCTTATTTCTCCAGACCTTGTTCCGAGTGACTCTGATTTGTTAAAGGAAATCATTTGTGGGAAGTAATTTTCCTGTGACTCTGAGGTGGTCGCAACTGTGGGTGCGTATTTAGAAGACCAAGATGAAGATTTTTTCCACCGTGATCAATGCATTAGGGTATTGATGGAAAAATATGTTACATTGGCCTTGGACTATGTAAAAAAATGAAAAAACAAATCATAATGGTACAACTTTCCTGTATATGTTAGAATACGAATCTTTTGAGAAACCGTCGTAGATCTTTAAATAGAACAACGTTTTGTTCTTAAAACTGGCGATGGGGACACAGTTACCGCTCATAGCAAAATGACCTTTGCCTTACCAGCTAGTATTCTGTGCTTTACGTATCGTGCAATCGTGATTAACATTTCCGATAAATGAATATTAGGATTTATCCAAGACAAGCACGTTGTTGGTTTGCAACATGGCTTACTGTGCCCTGATGAAAAAGAAGTGCGACTTTTGGGTCTTTTACATGAAAAGAGAAGTTCACAAGCAATGAGGATTCTCCAGCGAGAAGATTATAACTTATTATGCTAACTCTAAGCGAATTGCCCTTGGATGGTTTTATCATAACGAGAAGTCACCAGTGGCCATCTAGGCTGTCAACGACATCGTAGGATTTGCAATCAGATGGACTTTGGCATATTCGTAAGAATAATAAGATGAGCAGAAAAAATTAGAAATAACTTATTTAAGTTCTCTTAAAATAGTGCCTATAGTTCCCGTGCTACATCCCAGCCAGAGAGAAGGTGAAATATTGCCCTAACTGATTTCACTTTCTGAGTCATCTAATGGAACTGCTAGAATAATCTTTCATAGTAACTTAGAGCTGAGCTCCGTGATTTGCTTCTCAAATTCCTGACAACATTGGGGACATATTCTGTATCAAGATAAGGACAGTGGCAGGGCTGATGTCGTTTTCTATTCAGTTAACTCATGAGATAGGGCTGCAATTTGGTAACCCAGTCTGTTGAAATAGGTTGCTAATTCAAAGGCATGAAGCAAAGGCGCATCAGCTACATTTCTTCAAATTCCTATGCCTTAAAGTCGTCGTAACTGAAATAACAAATAATATTTGGACTATTATAGATAACTCAGCGACATCTCTGAAAAAATTCGTATCTCTTCTCATGCTGTATGACGATTTTCATCACTAACATAGTTTTACTAGTTTTTCTTAAATGTTTGATCTTGAGTGGACATTAGAGAAGTGCATATCCGTCGGATGGAGGGAAAATTGCATTTTCATCAGGAAGTGATTATTGACAGACAGGAGTGATTGCCTTCAACCTGTGAGGTGCTCCTCCTATATATGAGCAAATTGCTACTGTAGACCTTCAAGTGAAATTTTTGTGGTCAACTTTGCCAACATTAACAATACCATGGTCTGGAAATCTTTAAGACATTTTTCGACTTGCATTGGGTTTAACTGGAGTTGAATCTCAGGACGAAGTCTTTTCATTTGAGTTTTGCCAGCGAATAGCATAATTATTAACATAAAAAAATATTGGCTGTAAATTTGCCACAGCTTGAGAATCTGCATTTATCATGCAGCTTTTTATGCTATGTTTGTTTCGGAAATTCTCTTTCACTGCTTGTTCTCTTAATCGCCTACAAAGTTAAGTTTGAGAACCGAGCATTGCCAGTACTTGTTGTCGAAGCTAAGGGAATCTGTTTTGGCAGCACCAATTGTATCTCCCAATCAAGCAGCTCTTCTTTTCACAAAAGCTAGTAGAAGAGGGGTAAATTTGAAAGCAATCAAAACGTAGTGGTCGCTTGTTTTAATTATACTCACTCCAAGACAAATGTGAATTAAAGATTTGCATGACTCTTAAATTCAAAAAGTCCGAAGACGCGGTCCATATATGAAATTTCAATGCCCTGCCCATTTCCTGGTACATTTCAGATTTGCTAACTTTGCCCATCCCTGACCTAGCCCTTTCTGATCTCGAACGTTCAAGGCCCGATACATTGCTCCTTTTAGACTTTCAGTTTGTAGACTGGCCCCTTGATGCCAGCTAAGGTTAAAAAAACAACTTCCACCAAAGAAGGTGTAAAGTCACATTTCATCCTGTGACTTTACACCTTCTTAAGGGAAACTAAAGCCAAAAGAAAAGATTAAAGAAGGAAAACAAAATTTGATTTCATAGTTTCTCAGTTCAGTACCACCAAATGGATGGAAACAGCGAGCTGTGGTGAGTAACACAGAGAGTGTAATATTTCTTCATTTCGAGTGTAAATTAAATTTGACATAATATTTATAGATGAAATCGAATGTGGGTTCACTTCATTCTTTAGTTGAAATCAATGGCATGAGGTGGTAATACGAAGAGCAACTTATTATATTACAAATAAGTCTGCAGTTTGGAAACAAAATGTTTTTTGTTTGTTTTTTCAGTCCAGCCATTAAATTTTATTGTTCAGGGCCAGCCGTGCCCTCGATCCAAGTCCGGCTCAGAAATTACGGGTGTGGGAGCAGGTCCATGCAGAACTCTAAAGTGAATTATCAAGTGGTGTGGTGACAGAAGAGTTTTGACCACAAACAATGACCATAAGTTGTTTGTTCCACAAAAATGTCACCTTGAGTGTTTTCCCTGCTTAAAGGCTTTTTAAAGCAGTAGGCCGGGTAGTTACTTCGACTGCAAAAGTAATAGTTTACTACTAACACCAAAGAGAGAAAAACAACCTAGAAATTGGCCATCGTGAGGACTTGGGCGCTTTGTTTCTATAGCATCCTGCTTCTGATGATTGTTAATCACTGAGCCAAACGGAGAACAACGACAGCCAATGAAACGAGTCAACGGTAGTATACACTGAAGAGCAATTGAATTAGAGATACCTGTCTAGTAACGTGTAGCACCACCTTTCGCCCTGATGACGGCGGCGATTCGTCTCGGCATGGACTCGACAAAACACCGGAAGCGTTGGGAAGCCATACGGATCCACGACCCCTGAACAAGCTCCCACAGTTCACGAAGATTTGATGGAGGGGTCAGAGCCTAGAACATCTCTCTCGATGGCATCCCAGATGTGCTCGATGGGATTGCGGTCAGGTGACCTAGCTGGCCAAGGAAGCGAGGTCACGTCGGCGGAGTGTTCATCCAACCATTCGGATACAATTCGGGAGCGATGGCACGGTGCATTGTCTTGTTGCAGGATGAGGTCCCCAGTGGGATGTTGAAGAAGCACAAATGGGAGCAAATGGTCCTCCAGGATATCCTGGTAACGTTGACCTGTGAAGGACGATGTCACACGTACCAGGGGTCTCATTTCAGTCCACGTAAACAGTCCCCTGACGAGAATGCCACCCCCACCAGCTTGAAGAGTACCCTGCTGGCAAGAAGGATCCGTCGCCTCATGTGGTTTGCGCCGTACTCGTATCCCGCCATCCACATGTACCAACGTGAATCTCGACTCATAAGTCCAGGCAACATTTTCCCACATGTCTAGAGTCCAGTGGCGATGTTGATGTGCGGTCAGCAGCGGTACTCTCGTGAGACGATGGCTTCTGTACCCCATAGCGAGGAGATGGTTCTGGATGGTGTGGCTGCTTACACGTTTTTGTGCACCAGCGTTAATTTGCCGAGTGATTTCTTGCACTGTGGCCCCTCTATCCGCTGTTACAATGCGAGCTAGCCGATGATGACCCCGCTCATCCACACGCTGTTGTCCACGGCAGTTAGCCCTTGCAAGGATGGTTTTACCGGATTCGATGTACTCGCGGTGCACCCGTGACACAGTGGCTCGTGAAAATCCCCGTGCCTGCACGACTTCTGAGATGGAGTGACCCATTCGTCGGGCCCCGACAATTTGCCCACGATCAAATGCGCTTAGATCCTTCGTCTTACCCATACTGTGTCCGACTCTTACTGATTCCCGTCGCATCACTCCTCATATTGTCGGATCGCTGAATACGTCATGTCGTTTCCGTTTACAGGGCCGCCCACAGCGCCACAATTGCATAACGCCAGATGTCTCTAATTCAATTGCTGTTCAGTGTATATTAAATTTTGATTCAATTTTCCAACCGGAAGAGTGAAGTCATTATTCATCTGAAGTGTTACTGAAAAGATTCAAAAAACCGATTGTGATGGCTTCCTGCAACAGACTGCAGTCAACTTAAGAAGAGCTACTGGGTTTCATAGAATTTTCCGTGATTATCTCAATGGCATTCTCTACTCAATAAAATCCCTTGGTGGCAAGGAGCAAATTACAATTTGCATATATGTTGCCACAGTCCTACTTCGTAAAAGTAGGGTACCTTTTGATATTTGTGACATGAAGGTTTAGCCTCTTTGCCATGCACGTTAATCGCATGATAACTGTCTACGAAAAAAAATGCACTTTTAGTTGAGTTCTTTATTAACTGAATCAGTAATTAATATTATATAAATATTTGCGTTAAAAGCGCATCACAGTAGGAAGATATTCAGGTTGTGATGGACTGGATGGACTATGAAGTTATCGCAAAAACTTTCTTTAGCTGCAAAACGGCCGTGGATTAGAGAATGCTGCGTTCTACTGCGCTCACAAAGGTTGTGTGGACTAAGTTTGGGAGAATTTGGCTGCAAGGGAGTGCATGAAATGCTTGAACATGGTCCTCGAAACATTTTCGCATAATGCGGGCCTTTAGACAAAGGAGATTGTGTTGTTGAAAGAGTCCTCTGCCGTACGGATACACGTTTATCATGTAGAACAACACTTGGTTCTAACAGGACCTGGCAGTAAGGGTGTGTTCAATGAGGGTCCTCGAACCATTTTCGCATAATGCGGGCCTTTTGACAAGAGGTATTGTATTGTTGAAAGAGTCCTGTACCAGAGGGATACACGTTTACCACGTAAAGAAATAACTGGGCATCTTTTGCACCCAACTGAATACACCCTCACCCCTAACTCCTACTAGAACCAAGTAGACATAACTGGGTATCCTTAGCTCCACACACTCACTGCCAGATCCTACTAGAACCAAGTGAACATAACTGGGCATCCCTTGCCCCCAATTGAATGCACCCTCACCGCCAGATCCTACTAGAACCAAGTGGACGTAACTGGGCCTCAGTCCTTTGGCCTCAGTTGAACACTCCCTCACCGCCAGGTCCTAGTAGAACCTGGCAGTGAGAGTGTATTTAACTGGGAGCAAGGGATACCCAGTTATGTCCACAAAAATGACGCCCATATCATGATATCACAGCTGGCCTGCTTTCGTCCAGCCGAGCAGTTTGGTTGCAGCTGTTCACTCACGTGGTATTGAATAGGGCCCCTTCGATCAGCATGTTAGAGTTTGAACCTGAACTCATTGGACTAGGTGACTCTTTTCCACTCACCAAGCTTCCAGTTATAATGATCTCATTCGGACTGCACGCGGAGTCGTCGATGACGGTCGATTAGTATGGAGGCATGAACGGGCAGCCAACTTCTGTGACCCGTGCTCTGGATTGTGTGCTCGGAAACATTTTCTTTTGCACTCTGCTTGTAATCTTAGCGACCGTGAGCGGTCTTTTGTTCCGGATAGCAAGTGTAAACTAGTGCTGACTTAGTTGACACTTGCTGTCTGGAACAAAGACGGCTCACGATTGAGCAACCAGTGGTGGACTCTTCTTTCCTGCATGTTGGTATTTTATTTTTCATTCGGAGTTTAACGACCACCCTCAGCAACTCAGTATGCGATGGGCAGTCGCCGGTCCCTAATTTAGGATCACTGGTTCCAGGAAAGGGTGAGAACTAGTGCCTTCAGACAAACACAACATCCACGCCTCACCGCGATTTGAACCTGGACCCATCTCGGACGAATGATCAGAAGCCATCGCTTAGACCACTGAGCCACCACCGTGGCGGCCATGTTAGGTTGATATACGTCCCTCTTTGGATCATTCCCGACACTCCTCCAAAAGCGAACAACAACTACGGTTACTAAGCCGTTGGGTAGCCCCGATAATCATTCTCCGTTCAAACTCCGACAAGTCCTTCCATTTTCCTGTCGCGCACACTTTGTACTGGAGAAATGACATGCGCTGCCCGTGCTGTCAAGATTTATACGCGACGTTAAGTGGCGCAGCTATTATGTGCTGTGGAAAGCGTCCAGTCTTGGAGACGGTGTAAACATCTGGAACGTGAGTGAATTTTACTGGAAGATTTTGTTTGGAAAAACAAATTCCACAGTTGTAACCTCTAAAGCACTAAAATTCTCCCTACTGTGTCTCAGTCACATTATAGGCGCACGATTAGAGCACACTATCACTAATGCGGCAATACGGTTGTTTGCTATAACTGACAAAGGGGAACTGCTTTGTTTTAGCAGTGAAGGATTACTTAATAGAATGGTCCGAGATTTTGCACAGAGAATTAAGCCAGTGGGCGGTCGATGAAATTCTGGTGAACAGTGCTACGAGAAGACACTGACGATAAAATGTCAGACACTTTCAATGTCGGACATTTTGGCGAATGTATACCTGCTGCCAACAGTGTGCCCAAGGGAGGGGTTGGGTTGTAACCCCCTCCCCCCACCACAATATTTTTTAGATATTTCAAAAACGCGATTTTTAAAAGGAAAATTTTTGTAGTACATGTATTTGAAATTGTTATGGGCAACAATTGAACGTGTTTTCTCCATGAATACGAAGATGCGGCAAAAAGCCAAGGACTAGGATCTCTCATTGCAATGAAAAGCTAATACAGTACATAGGTATGCTTAAAGTTTCTGTGGCGACGAGGCATTGCCAAATTTGAGTTGAATGACTTGTTTTAGATAGCACGCTGAAAAGCAAGGAGTTTTGATTAAAATACCAAGAATCGCATTAAAACGAAACCAACGCTGCAACATAAACACAGAAAACTCAGACTGTTACAAGATTTCAATTTATGTACCATTTTTAGACATGTTTGCTAGTGCTTTGAAAAATAGATTTCTCGCACACAAATCGGTCTTATCAGGATTCCTGTTACCTTTCCCAACAAATCCCAACATTCCACCATGTTCTCAAGATACTGATGGTTTTAAAACTTTAAATAAATTTTATACAGGTAACATGAAAGGCTCGCAAGAAGAAATAATTGAAACTGTGGTACCGTAGTATCGACAGCAAAGAAAATGATCCTGGCCAAAAGATGCATTAAGTGCTTTAAAACTGTGCTACAATGAGGTGTTACCCAATATAAAAACATTGTTTCATACACCAGATTACCAGGTATTCTACCACTGACAACTTCAGAAAGTGAGCGTTCGATTCCACGACTGCTTCTCTTAAAATCTTATGTACGTAATTCCATATCAGAACTGAGACTCAATGGGTTAGCATTACTTCACATTCATGGATAATACACACCAAAAGATGAAGAAGTTTTAGATGAACTAGCAAAAAATCCCAAAAGGTTGGTAATACGACTGAAGTAATAGTAAGTAAAAGTAACATAAGAGTTGGAGTCAGTTCAAAAAATATTTGTCGAAATGTGTGTCGTCAGCGTCAGGGATTGTTAGTATTACTGTACAATGAAAAAAAGCGCCATTTTACAATTTAAGAATGTTTCACTAGAAGGTAAATTTTTATTTCGTTCTAAAATTACTTGAATCTTTTAACCATTTAACAGTAAGTAATGTAGTATTCTTGTTTTCTGCTCAGATAAATGGAAAAATGTAAGTTGTCAACGGTTATGTGGTGATAAGAATATACAGTAAATAATAATAATATTAATAATAATTTCCAACAATATTTATTTGATTATTTTTGCGCGGATGTTGCATACATTTTAAAAACACATTCATAACACATTCAGTTGTATTAAAAAAAATGTCATTCTGGGCACGCCACTGCCTGCTGCCGATCCAGAAAAGCAGGTTAAACCAAACTTTTAGTGTCTGAAAATCTTACACTAGACTGAGATTGTGTTGTACCATCACTTCTGGTGGCCCAGAAATCCGTAACACATGAATTTATAGGTAGAGCCTCAGGACGCCGCTATGAGCTTTTCATGCACGGTATTACTATAAAAGATCAAAGCACAACTTTTGTCTACCCTGATGTGCAGGAGCTTGAAGAAAAAATGGGGGTAGGCTCTGTCCGGGACACACACGCAGGTTTTATTTATGTGGATACGTGTTTGACAGTAAGGGGTTTGAGGTAGAAGTCGGTTGATAAATGAAAGAGGAATGCAGTTAGACTATAATTTTATTTATTAAAGGGCGATGATATGAGAAGTAACAAACATATGGCATACAATTCACATCTATGTTTCGTACAAAGGTTAAGTCGATACAAGTATTGCCTAAGGTAGTTGGTGAAGAATGTACATAAGTCGAGCCGAAATTGTCTTTCATGAACTTGACTAAGTTGGTGTTTTGTTGCACATCAAACTTAAAGTTACCAGTGAGAATGATAGGCACTTTGGTATCCGGTACCATACTTGGTATGATTTTCTTGATGTTTTCAGAGTAATCGCATAGCATCCAGAACGTGAAGACCTCTAGCGATGTTTCTGAAACGTTGGATGAATGTAAACCGAATTAAGTATGAAGCGAGTTTGAACAGACACTGTCACATCAACAAAACACATATCACCCACAATAGTCATCTTCAATTCTCAATCTGTTGTTGACTGAGACATTTACGGGTTGGCAATCTGTTTGACTATTGATGTTTCTGCAAATGGCAACTACCCTCGCAGTTCGCTTTGTGGGCAAAGTAGTACGTTTGGAAGCGGATGGTTTGTGTTGGGCTATTGCCCTATTTCTTTTTGCCTTCAATTCGAAACCGGGCAAATGTATGGAACTAGAATCATCCATCCAAGTTTCGAATAAGAATCGAATAAGCCCAAAATGACTAATGCACAACGATGTAGGGCTTATAGACAGAAGAAGGAAGCCGAAGCGGCTCAACGCGTGGACCATCAACCAAGCACTTCTACAGCTAGTACATGTGGACTAATGGACTACTTGGCCGTGAGTGAAACTTGGATGGATGATTCTAGTTCCATACATTTGCCCGGTTTTTCTTCTGATATGAGTTTGTAGTATTTTGAGTCGGGCTTTTGCTTCAAATATTTAGACATTTTGATTTTCTCATAAATATGTTTTCGTTTATCACTTATAACTTACACAGCCCTTATTAAATGTTTATGAATTATTGGTTTTTAGATACATCTCCTCCACACGAATCGTTTGAGATTAATATCACGATCCTACCTCTAAGCGATCTTGAGTTATACTGATTTCAAGGCACTTGACTCAGTGTATTTGACCCCGAAATTGCGGGCGCCCTCCCCTCTCCCCACGCATGCGCATGACTTTGAAGTTGATATTTTTAGAATCATTGGTTATTACTCTTTTTATGTAAGTTATTAGATTTTACTTATTTGTTATAATTTAGAAATTATAAGCATTTGATTAATCGCAAGAAATTATGTCGGTCAAGTTTTCCAAGAGGATACCACCATGGTACCGATATTAAAGACATATCCACGTCAAAAGTGGTGAGAGTTTATCAGTTCCCAAGGAACCTGTGTCAGGTAGCTGTACAGTGTGTTAAGCACCTGTTCCTCAAAGAAGTTAATGGGAAAACGTCTTCTCGTTTTCCGGATTAACTTTGAGGAATGTCACCTTTGCAACGGTCGAAAAGCTAACTTGCAACGCACAGGATGCCGCTGTTACAGCTTCATCAGATAGTCCAACGATGTGCTATTCAGAATACAGAAACGACTCTCTTTGTAATTAAAATAAGGTTAATACGAGAGTCATTAAAAAAAAGTTCTGCACACGTTAATCTAAAACGGAAGCGGATGATGCAATCAAGAAAATGATTGCTTCACGTCAATGTCAGACTCTCAGCAACGCAGTGGTGTGACGCGCTATCATTTGCTATGTGGAAGTGGAAGAGTTTGGAAATAGAAGAAGCGTGCAGCTCCTCAGGTCGAGTCATAGCGTTAGACCAGCGCTCGTACGTGAAAATAGAAGCTCTGCGGGGAAAACTCTGATAGAAATGCATACGGCCTTGCAAGAAGTTTGTGGGGAAAGAACTCTTGATCGAAGCACAACTTTTTCCTGAGGACAAAGTTGAGATCGAAAATTCGTCAAAATTGCCCCAACCTTTTTGAAAGCGGGAGCGATCTTACTACATGACAACGCATCGTGTCATTGTGCAGCGTCGGTGCGGGGACTTTTGTCGAAATATTGCTGGGAAACTTTATCCAACCCACCATACAGCTCTGATCTCAGTCCACCCGACTTTGATCTTTTCCCAAAGTTAAAAATTTGACTCTGTGGCATCCGCTATGAATCGCTGGACGAACTGTCATTGGACGTGACCCGAGTAATACGACAGCTGAGCAAAGATGGCGTACAACGGGGCATACAGGACCTACTTTTTTCTCAAAAATGGACAGTGTGCATAAGTTTTGTCATGACTCCCGTATCGACCGATATGCCCTCACCAATGAAACACCTGAGGAAGACAAAACTGAGTTGCGTCACTCTTCACCTACTGTGGCGGAATACTCTACAGAACGTTCAAAGATGGGAGGGAAGCAGTCTACGGTGCTGAAATGAAGCATATGAGTGTTAAATTAAAACTTTTATGTCTGGCGAAGTTCATCACAACAGCGTGAAGTGATCTGATGCAAGTGGGAATTATCGATCAGCGGAAGGCTTGGGAGATACAAGATAAGCAGAGATTAATTAAATTTGAGGCAGACTACTCATGAAACAAGGCATGCAATGTTTAAAATTATATCGTATAGGGATTAGAAGTAGCATTTTAAACGTTTAACATCGTCAAAACGTTTGAGACTCGTAAGAAACAGAATTGTAACTAAAATGCTTTGGAAAGTGCAACTCCGAAGCGAGGTTTGATAAATATTAGGTGTACAACTTAATTCTCGGCCCCTAAACGCAAGCGATCATAGAACATCGGCAAATGCAATAGCTGTGGGCGATAAAGGATGACTGCAGCGCCATCCAACAGCTTTCCAGGCAACCGTAACCGCTCACAGCTGTAGTGACAGAAGGGACGAAAGTTGACGGTGAAAGAATGTCGGTCGAGAACCAACATTTGAGGCACTGCCTCCTGTTCGTGTTTCAGGTGAAAAAAGTGCCGCGGAAGCCTAGAAAATGATCTGTGCTGCTTTGGGTGAGGCTGCTGTGTCCTACAGTACGAGTAAGAAGTGGTTCCAGCAGTTTAAGCAGGGAAAGTTCGATCTCCATGATGCAGAACGTCCGGGACAGCCACAGAAAGTTGACGATGAGGAACTGGAACAACTGTTGGACGCGGATCTCTGTCGCACACAGTCAAAGCTCGCCCAGAAACTCGGAGTAACACGGCAAGCCATTGCAAAGCGCCTGCACAAGCTTGGACGGATTCACAAGGAGGGCCGTTGGGTACCCCACTAACTCACAGCTGCGAACAAGTCTAGGAGCTACAATGTTGCTGTGTCCTTCCTCTCCAGATTCAAGAAGAAGGATTTCCTTCACAAGATTTTGACCTGTGATGAGAAGTGGATCCTCTACGATTACCCTAAGCGGCGCAAATCGTGGGTTTATCCAGGTCAGTCTACTACCAGTACCACCAAACCGAATATCCATGCCAGGAAGTTGTTGCTGTGCATAGGGTGGGATCAGCGCGGTGTCGTATAGTATGAGTTGCTCAAACCTGATGAAACGGTCAATTCTGAGTGTTATTGTCAGCAACTCATTCGTGTGAGTGACGCACTGGAGGCGAAAAGGCCATGCACCGGCAAGGGCAGAAGGTCGGTCCCGTTGCTTCAGGATAACGCGCGTCCTCACACCGCGAAAACGACTTTAAACACGATCACCGACCTGGAATGAGAGATTTTGTCCCAACCGACGTATTCTCCAGATTTCTCCCCATCGGATTATCACCTCTTTCGCTCCTTGCAACATCACCTGAGTGATACGCTCTTCACTTCTGTCGAGGACGTCCACACAAGTATTGATGACTTTATCAACTCGAAACAGCCCTCTTTTTTCCGCAGTGGCATTCGGCAGCTCCTTGACTTATGGCTCAAATGTATCCAACACGACGGGGATTATTTCTCTGATTAGGTACGTATTCGATTTGCTATAATTTGCTGTCAAAGTGTCGTGCCTGTGGCTGAGAATTAAGTTGCACAAATAATAATATCAGAAAATACTCCATTACGCTGCCCAAGTCTAACTTTAACAACACAAGATTTTCTGCGTAGAAATTTGCGAAAGTGAAATATTTTAATACTTTCTATAAATATTTAAAAATCCAACGTTCTTAAATATTCAATTAAGATTATGTATTCCAGTTTTATTAATAGCTCACACAAATGTGTGTGTGTGTGTGTGTGTGAGAGAGAGAGAGAGAGAGAGAGAGAGAGAGAGAGAGAGAGAGGGATATTAAACTCATATTTCACTTTATATAAGTTTCACTTTCTTTTCCCAGGTATCATATCAGATTTCGCTGATGACGTCAGGCAGAACAATGACAAATTTTGGTCCTTTATTAGCAGTAACTTCTCATCCACAGTTCAGGTTGTACCTCTTGTGGAAGGTGTCCAATGGTGGGACTCGCTCCAAATCACAAGAACAGGTTAGTATGGCATTCACACATAAACACCAAAAGTTGGTTAACGATGAAACTGAAAAGTGTTTAATTTTGTGCTAAAGGAAGGTCAAATATTATTTAAAAACAAATTTGGTGAATGTTGTGTATTTCCATAGTCCATGTTGCTAATGTAGTTTTTCTGAAAATTAAAGAGGCTTTCCTAAAAAAAAAAAAAAAAAAAAAAAGAGCTCATGTTTTTTCGCTATTTGAACGTCCATATGCAGTGGAGCCAAACCTCATCAAAAAGGAAAAATTACGCAAAAACAGAAGAAAATAAGAAGAAATTAGTAAGGAAGTTAGACATGGTTGCTTCCTCTCTCCTATGTTTATGATATATACACTGAATTGCCAGAAAAACTGGTACACCAATCTAATACTTGGTAGGTCCCCCACGGGAGCGCAGGACTGCAGAAATACGACGGGGCATGGACTCCAATAGCTTCTGGAAATATGCTGTAGGCAATGCACACCATACTTCCTGCATAGCGTTCCACAATTCGGGTGTATTCCGAGATTTCGGATTCCTGTGTTCGATAGCGCGTTGCATGGCATCCCAAATGTGTTCTATCACGTTCAGATCTGAGGACTTGGGTGGGAATGGCAACACCCCAAACTTAGATGAATGCTCCTCTAACCATAATGTGGCGTCCCGGCACTTGTGTGGAGGTACATTGTCCTTTTGGAACAGGCCCAACCCATCAGCATGAATGCAGGACATGAATGGGTGTATCTCGTCAGAAACGATGCGCACATAGCGTTGGCCGGTCACAGACGTTTGTAAACGTACCAGGTGTCCTAGTTAAGTCCAACTAAACACACCCCATACGGTTACGGACCCCTCACCAGCCGGTACAGTTCCCTGTTGACAGGCGGGATCCATGGCTTAATGGGGTTTGCGCCACACACGAATCCTTCCACTGCCCGCTACAGTTGGAAACGCGACTCGTCAGACCAGGCTACTTGTTTCCAGTCATCAAGTGTCCAGTGGCGGTGTTGCCGTGCCCTAGCGAGGCGCATAGCTCTGTGTCGTGCACCCATCAAGGGGACTCTAGTTGGGCGTCGGCTCCCAAAGCCCATATCGTGCAGGGTACGTTGCACAGTCCGGACGCTGATGCTTGTTGAGGCTCCAGCATTGAATTCCGATGACACCTGCGAGATTGTTGCATGGCTATCGCGTGAAACGATTCTGGACAGCCGACGATGGTCACGTTCACCCAATGTCTTTTTACGGCCACACTGGTATCGTAGGTTGGAGGTTTTGCTGGAATTCTTGTATTCACGGTACACATTTGCAATGGTTGTCCGTGAAAATCCGAAGTTCGTTTCTACCCCCGAAATACTATGGCCCATCTCACGAGCGCCAACTATGACACAGTGTTGAAAATCGCTTAAATCGTTATTACTTGTCATTCTCATGCCGAAAACAGCTCTGACAGCTGGCAAATGATCATATGTAGAGGATTTTAGGAAGGAAGTGTCTGACCCCAGGTCTTCAACAACCCTTAGAAATAGGAAACTAGGAGATTTGGGCTAGAGCGCCCGATAGGAAAGTGACACGGAAGCGAAGTAGAAAGGAGGAGGAAGACGACCTTAAATATTACCCGGGGGGGGGCAATATCGGGAGTCCGACGGCTTAACGTGCCCATCCGACGCACGGCGGATATTTAGTGGATCGAGCGTTTGTACCTGCCTGGGATCGAACCTGAGGCCATTTCCGTGGCAGTCACGAACGTTGCCCACTAGGCCACCTGCGGCCCCTTGACAGCTGGCAAGGATGTCTATCGCTTTATATACGCACTGGCGGACGCAACCGAGTACGCGCATAGGTGACGTTGCTATGTGTTTTGCATTAGCTCGTCTGTACCAGTTTTCCTGGCACTTCAGTGTAAATCAAAAACGAACACTTCTTTCATCTTTGTGACGTTTTATAAATACACCAGACTGTGAATACTCAAGAGACGCATATAGCGTATTAAATCCGTTTATTTTGTGGTGTAGTAAGCACAAAGATTCGCCAAGCTTTCGCACTCCACTGGGAGGCTTTTTCAAGGCAATGGTAAACATAAAAATGGAGATAATTGGAACACGTAAGGAGCCTCCCCGGTGGCGCAGTGCTCTAAGCGATGGCTTCTGATCGTCCGAACGGGGTCCGGGTTAGAATTCCGGTGAAGCATGGATGTAGGTTCGAATCCGGTGAAGCATGGATGTTGTGCCTCTCCCTTCCCTGGAACCAGTGGCCCTAAATTACGGACTGGCGACTGCTTATAGTTCATTGAATTGCTCACGGTGGTCGTTAAACCTCCAATAAAAAAACACGTAAGGAACAAAGATGATTTTTGAAAATAACGTGGACGACATTATGAGCATATTACACGAATTTGCTCGTGATGTCACCTACGTAATTTTCAAACAAGTTAGTAATATCATGCAATGCATTGATTATGATACGCTTTCCAACATGCCGGAAATCATTACTCAAGTTATGAGGATATTGACTTCAGAATAAATCTCGCTCCTGTGTCCTGACCTTCGACCCCATTTCGATGATATTCAATAGAGCCGGTTCAGTGTACCTCTGGAACAACATGATAAAGTTTTGTAGCAATCGAAGCATTTTTACGCAAGTTATGACGCATAAGGGCAACGGAATGGATCCCACTCCTATGTCCTGACCTTGGACCTCATTTCATCCATTTTCAATAGGGTTCGTGCGGAGGTGGTCCCATACCACATACTAAAATTTCATCGAAATCGAACCATTTTTACGCAAGTTACGAACTATAAGGGCAATGAAATGGATCCCGGTCCTATGTCATGACCTTTGACCCCATTTCGTCCATTTTTAATATGGTTCGTGCGGATGTGGTCCCCCTACCACATACTAAAATTTCATCGAAATCCTACCATTTTTACGCAAGTTATGACGCATAAGGGCATGGAATGGATGCCGCTCCTATGTCTTGACCTTTGACCTCATTTCGTCCATTTTCAATAGGATTCGTGTGGAGGTGGTCCCCTACGAGATACTAAAATGTCATCGAAATCTAACCATTTTTACGCAAGTTATGACGCATAAGGGCAATGGAATGGATCCCACTCCTATGTCCTGACCTTTGACCTCATTTCGTCCATTTTCAATTGAGTTCGTTCCCAGATGGTCCCCTACCACATACTAAAACTTCATCGAAATCGAACCATTTTTACGCGAGTTATCGTGCGGACGGACAGACGGACAAACTAGAGCACATACCCTTTTTCAACCTACGGTTGGAAAGCGTAAAAAAATCATCTTTGTTCCTTACGTTTCTTCCATTTTTATGTTTACCATTGCCTTGAAAAGGCCTCACAGTGGAGTGCGAAAACTTGGCGAATCTTTGTGCATAGTACACCACAAAAACAAACGGATTTATTACGCTGTATGCGTCTCTTGAACATCCTTGTGATGATCTCAAGCAGAAGTGGACAACCTAGATTTCAACTAAGGAGACAATAAGGTCATTTAATCCGTGAGAATGGTGTAAATCAAAATATTTAAATATGCCAAAGTTTCGCCTTCCAACGTGAGGCTTTAGCAAGGCGAACTTACACCAGAACACGTTCCGTTTGCAGTTTAAAATCAGACAACAGCAAGCGTATTAAACTCAAACACATATAACGCATTACGAAGACGTGTATTGTTGTTAACCATTACATGAGTCCAATGTTCAAGTTACGCATCATGCAAGGTATCGGGTAGTGATGTTTCATATTAGTTTCAAACTCAGAGGCTGCGGAAAATGGAGGTCCACGGAGACAACAGTTCAAACGATACCCCATCTTTGCAGACATCGTTTCTTGTGATAATCTCAAGAGTCTCCCTGACCAAAGTTTCCTTATAAGTAGTGAAAAGGACCACCACTTTTCTATCATTCCATATGGGAACTGCTGCGTTGTAAATTACCTCCTTTCCTAAAGCAGTCGTTCCTAATTTTAATGGAATTGCATATACCCCTGCAGTATAGTCCACGCCTGTTTTCCTGTTATTACCAATAGTTTTTGGTGGCTTCAACGTTATTTCAACTTCATGCTTCCTCAGTAAATTCTTGACATAGAATGAGAAGTGGGGAACATACGAAATGCTGACTGCAAATTTCGTTTTCATCTCTGTGTTGTTCTTTAGTAGGATTCTTTTCACTTTTTGGAGTATATCGCGAAGCTCGCATTCCTGAAAACCCGCTACAACTCCTTTCTTTATTATGTTGGAGATCTCCTGGTTCTACAAACTACCAGATGAGCATATCGTAAGATTCCTTCACATCTATGATCTAAAGACAGCAGTTTTGTAATACCTTGGAAATTGAGGAGCTGGGCGGAATGACGTTGGTTATACTTGTAAGTTTATAGTACACTTGAATATCTAATGAATGGTTAAGATTTCTGGACAGCAGGACATCCAGGAAAGGCAACTTCGCATTCTCTTCTATTTCCATAGTGAAGGAGATATTGCGGTGTGCACTGTTGATAGTGTTGAAAAAAGTATTAAGCTCATGTCTCCTATGTGACCAGACAAAGAAAATGTCGTCAACGTAACTGAGCGAAATTTTGGTTTATTCATCGAATTACTAATAATGGTTGTCTCCAACGGGCGTAATACCGCTTCCGCTAAGATACTTGAAAGAGATGGCCCCATAGGGACTCCTTTTACTTGCTTCTAAACTTTCTCTTGGAACATATAATAGTTATGTTGGGTTACTAAATTTAAAATTGCTCGGATTTTCTTCACAAAGTCATCCTAATATGCTCCTGAGTTGTTTATTGCTGCTTCCAAATTGCCAGCTGCTTCTTCTACAGGGATAGAGGAAAAAGTGAAACGATATCAAAACTTCCTATGATATCCGTGTCGCCTATTTTAATTGTTTTGATTTTGGTGAATAAGTTTTGGGTAGATTTCAAAGCATGCCCTGATGCTGGGATGAAAGCTGACAAGAATTTAGTTAAGGCCGTTTCTAAAATATAAATAGGAGACTTGTTCTTGGCTACAATAGGTCGTAATTTGTTGCCTGGCTGATGGTGTTTCAGACGCCCAAAAAGTGGTGGGATACGTGCGACAGGGGGTACTCACGAAGCCTCTCTGAGTATAATAGGTATGCCTTCAATCTTTGCTATTGCCGTAGTCTTTCTGATCACTGCATCAGTTGGGTTTTTGGGGATTGTTATGAATTCTGATTCGTTAATAAAACAATTGATTTCGGCTACGTATTCTGCAGCGTCTATGATAACAATTTGTCCAGTCTTACGTAAAATGAAATCAAGCGACAAACGAAAACAGATGGAACTACTTTTGCAACAGTGAAAAATATTATAACATAATATTATTATTCTTCAAACTGGAAACGCTCATAAAATGTAATGTGTAGTCCCTCTCGTACAACTCTGAAACTTTGTGAAGATTGTGTAAAATGACAAGAGGCGCTGGTGATATAACTTCAGAGGAAAATACCTAGAACAAGCAAAATAGCATGGACAAAAATATCTCTTTCAAAATGCGCTAAAGTAAAACAAAATGCTTGGAACTTCTAATCGAACAGATACTAAGATCTCATGGAAGGAATTTTTTTTCAGTCATGGGCGATCACGCGAACTGAACACCATTCGGGGACGCGGAACAGAACAGAGTTGGAAACGGGTCAAAATTTTTAGACATGGATCCGACCCGGACAAATCTGCTTTGAATTATAATATATATACATACACGGCGTACAAAAAGTCTCTCTACGGTGGGTATTTTAGGTTATATGGAAATCCAATAAATGTATTAGGTGTACAAATGAGTTTTAAAGCGTTTTTTGTGTGACGTATACCGCTCGGTAGGTGAAAGATGGCAAGCGATACTGCATTTATTCGACACTGCATTCGTTATGAATTTCATCAAGTGCTGCAAAAGCATGTGCATCGATCTGTTCTGTTCTAGGGGAGAATATTGTATCGAAAAGCACGTGTGAGCTTGGTTTAGACGCTGCTTTTGATGTTAGTGATCGAGAACGTAGCGGCGCCCCGCAGAAGGTTGCACATGAGGAACTGCAAGCATTGCTTGATGAAGATTCGTCTCAAATGAAAAAGGAACTAGCTGAACAACTGGGGGTAGCTCGAAAAACCATTTCCAATCGTTTACGCGCAATGGGAAAGATTCAGAAGGAAGGAAAATGGGTGCCACATGACCTGAGCCAGAGGAACAAGGATGAGCGTGTCATGAAGTGTTTGAATCTGTTGAATAAACAACTCAAAAAGTCTTTCCTGTAGAAAATCGTTACGGGGGATGAAAAATGGATACGGTACGACAATCCCAAACGCAAAAAACACTGGGTAGACCCCAGTGAAGCAACGACTTCGACACCAAGACGCAATATTCAATCCAAGAACGTTCTGCTGTGCATCTTGTGGGATATGAAGGGTGTGCTCAATTATGAACTACTGGAACAAGGTCAAACTGTTGCTGCTGATCGCTACAAGCAACAATTGCTGCAATTGAAACAGGAAATCTGTCGGAAATGTCCACTCACAGGTTAAGGATTGCGTCCTGTGAAAGAAATTACTGCATGACAACGCTAGGCCGCATGTCACGAAATCGGTCAAGGAAACGTTATTGACGCCTGGCTGGGAAGTTTTGGACCACCCGGCATATAGTCCCGACTTCAGACTAACATTTGCTCCGATCGATACAACATGGTTTGTCTGCTGTACGGTTCCAGACATGTGACGAAGTGCAAAAATGGGTTGACGACTTCATCGCTTCACACGACGAAGTGTTCTTCATGACTGTAATCCGTCAGCTGCCCGACCGATGGCGGAAGGTGATAGATAATGACGGCGCACATTTTGATTCGTAAAGGTATTGTTGTTTTCTCTCAAATTAAAGCGTCTTAAAACGCTTTAAAACTTATTTGTACACCTAATATTATGGGACGTTTAATTTACTCACTTTCTTACAAAGAGTATTGTAACGGTCGTCTTCATTTGCAAGGCATAACCTGTTTTACACATGTTTTCAAACATCTACGAGAGTCAAAACTTTCCTCCGCAGTGCTGTTAAGGCTGTTCCACTTGATTCTGATGGCGATACAGTCAAAATATTTGAAGTGAGTAACTTGTTGTTTGTTCAATTTCAGTTTTTGCTGTTTTCTTGAAAACATATCAAACTTCAGAATATGCTTCACAGCAACACCAATTTTCACAAGCTTATGATGAGCTGAAAGTTCCAAAATGTGGATGTTCTTTTCATTGCCCCTCAAAAGGGAGAGACACTCTTCCTTCATATTGCATGAAAAATCATTTTTCAGTCCGCTGGCACTAGTATGGAACACAAAATTCCAAAGTGCGCATTTTTCTTCGAAACAAATTTTTTTTTGCTTTTCAAAAATAAAATGTAAATAAAACCTGGTCGAAATCGGGTATGGAACACCTTGACCCAACCCGTTTGACCCGCAAGAAATTGTCTACCCGTTGACCCGTGACCCTTTTCCATTTCTGTTCCAGAGCATACACTAGAAACGTATGGTGAGATATGAGCAACTAAACCGCTTCAGAAGAGCGCAAGAATATGAGTGCAGTTTGGCAACATTAAACTGTACTCACTTAGGTATGCTGATACTTACTGACTCAAAGAAACATCTCTTAGTTAAAACTATTTAAGCACTTTACTGAAACCATGCTTTGTTGGACGAAGAAGAGAAATTCTCAACGGGGCGTCGTGTTTTGGTAAAACGTATACTACTTGAGAATCGGTTTTTAGAGCGCATTATTTTCAGGTGTAACTTTTCTTATTGTCGTCGCTAAAAACGAAGTCAGGCATTAATTAGATTCGTTTCTTCCATTACTGCGTTCTGCGGTCAGTTCGCATATTTTTCACATATTTCAGAGTATACGAATCGGCTTTTGAACTGTGGTTGTGACTGTTCCCAAACTTCAGAGTTGCAATGTAAATCAGGTTTGGCTTAAAAACACGATTGTTATGAAGACACCGTGACGCAAATATTTTGTGCAGATCTAATTTTTTTTTGTCTTGTATGCAAATTCTTACGAGTGAAATAAGGGTGAGACACGCGAAATTACATAGCCCTTATAATGCTGAAGTATTTAACATTCTAGTGATCTTAGAACAACAATCATGTTACAAAGATGTACATTGAGAGTAGTAATATTTATTATTGCCACCCATTTTTTTGCTGGCATAAAGCTATTTATTTTTTCATTCGTACTGTATTCATGTCTTTACAGTAACCTATATTTTTGTTTACAGTCTGTAGTTTGTTTAGCCAAGGAGTAGATGCTCTGTTATCATTTATTCCTCCTAATTTGAGTCCGATCTTATCTTCTTACGCTGACACTTATGGACTGCCTCTCATCACCAAATCAAGTGCAAAAAAATTCCAGATAACTGAATTCAACTTCGAAGTTAAGATGATTCCGAGCACAGGAGGAGCCGTATCAAGCTTACTGACATTCTACAAGTGGAAGTCCTTTGCCTTTCTTTATGATTCCGACGATGGTGAGTTTTGCTTTTTCTTCACTTTTATCATTCTTTTTAGTTCTTGCGCTATTTTAAAAACAACAGAAACCATTTCCTTTCTTTTTTTACGGAGTAGGCAATGAGATTTGTGAAATTTACTATAAGAAAATAATCTTTGGAATGAAGAACTATGTACGTCTCGCCGCCGTGAAAGTTTTAATATCTCCAAATTCAGTGACTGTAGATATGTTATGTTTACTTGATGAATTTTTCGCTTCTACGATTGCACTTGCAATTACTTCGTTTCTTATCTCTCTCTATCTCTTTTTCAGTTTCGTTAAACTTTCCTTCTTTTCACACACACACACACACACACTCACTCACACACACACATGGTCAGCTGTCTCGCACGTTGATTCAAAAAGGGGCGCACTGTTCCAATGCTAGCTGTCAGTTTTTCCAACTCATGCTGTTTTTAAAACACTTTTATCGATCGTGCTTATGATACCGGTTTGTTCGTCTGTCTGTGAACACCATATCTTTGTAACTACTAGTCCAATTTGATAAATTCTTTTTCATTGGAAAGCCTGAAATGTGTGAATGATGTTCTTTCCTTTCGTTTTATTTTTACGATGCACAATTTTGCCACCAGAGGGCGTAAAGGTAGATGATATCCAATTCAAAATACGTTTTATTCCATATATTTGCTTCTAAACATCTGATTGAAAGAAATATTTTACGTTTCGATTCCATTTATGTCGATGACTATTTATAGTCAATTTTTCAAGTTACGCAAAGATTTTTGGCTAGCAGGCGTACAAGTGAATTTTGTTTTCCTCGATGTCTTTGCTTCTTAAACTCAGATTTGAAAAATTCTTTCTGCTGCGGATACAGCTCCTGATGGGAAATCGTTTGCATATAATTTCTAATTTTTGGTAAAAAAACGATTTGGCTACCAGGGGGCGTAAGTGTTCATTTTCGTTTCTGTTGCATTTGCATCAAAATCTGGTCTTCTAAAATCTCGATTGAAAAAATTCGTACGTGAACTGATACCACTCACGCTGATAAACCTTTTTGGAATATTTTCTTCTTAAAGCAATGCATGGTTTCTCCTCCAGGGGGACGTATATATATATATATATATATCATCATCATCATTGTCAACCATTATCAATCCACTGCTGGACGAAGGTCTCCCCAAGTTTCCTCCACGACGGTCTGTCTTGTGCCAGTCTCCTCCATGTCACTCCCGCATACTTTCGAATTTCATCCACCCATCTTCCATGTGGTCTTCTTCTGGGTCTTTTCCTGTCCCTTGGAATCCAATCTAAAATTTCGGCTGTCCATCGATGGTCTGTCCTTCTGGCAGTATGTCCAGCCCATTGCCATTTCAGGGATTTTACTCTGATCATGATGTCTTCCACTCTTGTCATTTTCGGATCCACGAGTTCCTCTTCTTATCTCTCCTGGTTACACCAAGCATGCACCTCTCCATGCTTTTTTAAGTTGTCTGCAGCCTTTGTATGTCTCTTTTAGTTAAGGTCCACGTCTCTGCACCATACGTAAGCACTGGAAGGATGCATTGATCAAACACTTTTCTTTTAAGACATAATGGCTATTGCTCTTGAAAATTATGCTGTTTCTTCCAAAAGCTCTCCAGGCAAGTTTTGTACGCCGATTAATTTCTTCATCAATGTGACCCTCACTTGATATCTGCTGTCCAAGATAAACATACGTGTCTGTTATCTCCAGCTTTTCTACATCAATCGATAAATCTTCATTTCTTGTAAAAGCATTGAACATCACTTTTGTCTTCTGAAAGTTCACTTTTAATCCCACTTCTTTACTCTTGTCAGCAAGTTCCTGGATCATACTCTGCAGCTCTGATGGGGTAGTTGCAAAAATGACTATGTCATCAGCAAAACGAAGGTGGGTTAGATAATCTCCATTAATCTTTATCCCTTTGTTTTCCCAGTTCAGTGATTGAAAGACATTTTCCAATGTGGCATTAAAGAGCTTCGGAGATATGGTGTCACCTTGTCTCACTCCTTTTCCAATTTTTATGTGTGTTGTATTTTCAAACAGCCGAATCTTTGCACTTGCATTTTCATAGATGTTATTAATAATATTAATGTATGCATCTTCAATACCGCAGGATTTCAGGGCCACTGTAACTGCTGATGGTTTCACCGAATCAAAGGCTTTTTCATAAAATATATGAATATACATATATATATATATATATCATCATCATCAACCATTATCAATCCACTGCTGGATGAAGGTCTCCCCAAATTTCTTCCACAATTGTCTGCCTTGGGCCTGTCTCCTCCATGACACTCCAGCATACTTTCCAATTTCATCCATCCATCTCCCATGAGGTCTTTTCCTGTCCCTCGGAATCCAGTCTAAAATTTCGGTTGTCCATCGGTGGTCCGTTCTTCTGGCAACATGTCCAGCCCATTGCCGTTTCAAAGATTTCACTCTGGTCATGATGTCGTCCACTCCTGTCATTTTCCTTATCCACAAGTTCCTCTTCTTATCTTTTCTGGTTACACCAAGCATGCACCTCTCCATGCTTCTTTGAGTTGTCTGCAGTCTTTGTATGTCTTTTTTAGTTAAAGTTCATGCCTCTGCTCCATATGTAAGCACTGGCAGGATGCATTGATTAAACACTTTTCTTTTGAGACATCATGGCATACTGCTCTTAAAAATTGTATTGTTTCTTCCAAAAGCTCTCCATCCAAGTTTTATACGTCGATTAATTTCTTCATCAATGTGACCCTCACTTGATATCGGCTGCCCAAGATAAATGTAGGAATCGGTTGTCTCAAGCTTTTCTCTATCAATCGAGAAATCTTCGTTTCTTGTAAAAGCATTGTACATCACTTTTGTCTTCTGAAAGTTCATTTTTAATCCCACTTCTTTACTCTTGTTAGCAAGTTCTTGGATCATACTTTGCAGTTCTGAAGGGGTAGTTGCAAAGATGACTTCGTCATCAGCCAAACTAAGGTGAGTTAAGTAATCTCCATTAATCTTTATACCTTTGTTTTCCCAGTTCAATGATTGGAAGACATTTTGTAATGTGGCGTTAAAGAGCTTGGGAGACATGGAGTCACCTTGTCTCACTCCCTTTCCAATTTTTATTTGTACTGTATCCTCAAATATCCGAACCTTTGCACTTGCATTTTCATAGATGTTATTAATAATGCTAATGTATGCATCTTCAGTACCGCAGGATTTCAAAGCCATTGTTACTGCTGATAGTTTCACGGAATCGAAGGCCTTTTCATAGTCAATAAAAGCCATGCACAATGGGAGTTCATATTCTCTTGTTCTTTCAGTTCTCTCAGTTCATGGATATGATCTATAGTGCTGTAGCCACTCCTGAATCCAGCTTGTTATCTTGGTTGGGCCATGTCTAATGTTACCTTCAAGCGATGTGAAAGAACCTTAGTGAAGATTTTATAAACCACTGATAGGAGGCTGATGGGCCTGATGGTTCCTGAGATCCTCAACATCGCTTTTTTTATAGAGCAGGATCATTGTAGCATTGTTCCAATTCTCAGGAATATTCCCTTCATCGAGACATTTGGTGAAAACTTAGGCGAGTGTAGTTTCAATTTCTCCACTTGCTTCTTGTACTGTATAATGTCCACGGTAATTCCATCTTCTCCTGGAGCTCTTCCCCGTTTCATGTTCTTAATTGCATATGTAACTTTTGCAGGGAGGATTGGAGGGACTTTTGCACTGGTACCTGTCGTAATGTCTGGAATAGATGTATCATCCTTTCATATAGTTTTGAATAGAAATCTTTTACCCTTGTCAAAATTTCGCTTCCATTTCTGTTACATTACCATCTTCTTATATCATCATCATCATCATCATCATCATTGTCAACCATTATCAATAAACTGCTGGACGAAGGTCTCCCCAAGTTTCCTCCACGACGGTCTGTCTTGTGCCAGTCTCCTCCATGTCACTCCCGCCTACTTTCGAATTTCATCCACCCATCTTCCATGTGGTCTTCTTCTGGGTCTTTTCCTGTCCCTTGGAATCCAATCTAAAATTTCGGCTGTCCATCGATGGTCTGTTCTTCTGGCAGTATGTCCAGCCCATTGCCATTTCAGGGATTTAACTCTAATCATGATGTCTTCCACTCTTGTCATTTTTCGGATCCATGTGTTCCTCTTCTTATCTCTCCTGGTTACACCAAGCATGCACCTCTCCATGCTTCTTTGAGTTGTCTGCAGCCTTTGTATGTCTCTTTTAGTTAAAGTCCACGCCTCTGCACCATACGTAAGCACTGGAAGGATGCATTGATCAAACACTTTTCTTTTAAGACATAATGGCATATTGCTCTTGAAAATTATGCTGTTTCGTCCAAAAGCTCTCCAGGCAAGTTTTGTACGCCGATTAATTTCTTCATCAATGTGACCCTCACTTGATATCTGCTGTCCAAGATAAACGTACGTGTCTGTTATCTCCAGCTTTTCTCCATCAATCGATAAATCTTCATTTCTTGTAAAAGCATTGAACATCACTTTTGTCTTCTGAAAGTTCATTTTTAATCCCACTTCTTTACTCTTGTCAGCAAGTTCCTGCATCATACTCTGCAGCTCTGATGGGGTAGTTGAAAAAATGACTACGTCATCAGCAAAACGAAGGTGGGTTAGATAATCTCCATTAATCTTTATCCCTTTGTTTTCCCAGTTCAGTGATTGATATAATTATGATGATATATATCAAATGGTGCAGAGACGTGGACCTTAGCTAAAAGAGACATACAAAGGCTGCAGACAACTCAAAGTGGCATGGAGAGGTGCATGCTTGGTGTAACCAGGAGAGATAAGAAGAGGAACACGTGGATCCGAAAAATGACAAGAGTGGAAGACATCATGATCAGACAAATTTTGAAGATGACAATCCGATTTTTGGCGTAAATATGACAAGGATGGTAAGTCAGATAATATCTGAAAACTTGAAAATTTTCATCGTCCTGGAGCGGGACTCGAACCCGCGTCTCCCAGAAAACGCCTAGGTATGCTAACCACTACACCACCCAGAACGACCAAGTTTCAAGTTTCCGATCAATTTGAATTTAACCATCACAGGATTCGCTAGTCTGTGATGGTTAAATTCAAATTGATCGGAAACTTGAAACTTGGTCGTTCTGGGTGGTGTAGTGGTTAGCATACCTAGGCGTTTTCTGGGAGACGCGGGTTCGAGTCCCGCTCCAGGACGATGAAAATTTTCAAGTTTTCAGATATTATCTGACTTACCATCCTTGTCATATTTACGCCAAAAATCGGATTGTCATCTTCAAAATTTGTATTATATGGCGTAATCCCGTATTTCTTTCATGATTTATCTGCTTCTCCGGGCAATCACGGGATAGGATTATTAACCTCCAGATTCGCTAAACATGAATGCCGGTTGCTTCGACTAGCGAATCCTGTGATGGTTAAATTCAAATTGATCGGAAACTTGAAACTTGGTCGTTCTGGGTGGTGTAGTGGTTAGCATACCTAGGCGTTTTCTGGGAGACGCGGGTTCGAGTCCCGCTCCAGGACAATGAAAATTTTCAAGTTTTCAGATATTATCTGACTTACCATCCTTGTCATATTTACGCCAAAAATCGGATTGTCATCTTCAAAATTTGTATTATATGGCGTAATCCCGTATTTCTTTCATGATCATGATCAGAGTTAAATGCCTGAAATGGCAATGGGCTGGACATACTGCCAGAAGGACAGACCATCGATGGACAGCCGAAATTTTAGATTGGATTCCAAGGGACAGGAAAAGACCCAGAAGAAGACCACATGGAAGATGGGTGGATGAAATTCGAAAGTATGCGGGAGTGACATGGAGGAGACTGGCACAAGACAGACCGTCGTGGAGGAAACTTGGGGAGACCTTCGTCCAGCAGTGGATTGATAATGGTTGACAATGATGATGATGATGATATATATATATTTCTGAAGTTAACAGAAAAGTAACCAAAGCTCTTATGGAAACAGTAACAAAATTAGCTGGGTCTAAGAACAAATTGCATGTGAACAAATTATCAGGAAAAACCAAAATTTTGATGCAAAAAAGAAGAGAGATGAGGACAACTAAAGAAGATGTGACTTCCAAAGTGGAATATATAGAGCTATGCAAGACAGTACGAAAAAGTATCACTGAAGACGTAAGGAAATTCAACTGTGAACTAGTAAGGAAAGCAATTGAAAACAACCAAAGCCTAAAGATAGCAAAGGGACATCTCAGTAAGGGAAAAAAACAGATTATGGCACTGAGAAAAGAAGATGGTTCTGTAACAAGAAATAGAGGCGAAATTTTGACAAGAGTGAAAGATTTCTACTCCAAATTATATGAAAGGGATGATACATGTACTCCAGGCATCATGAAAGGTTAATGAAGGGAAAATTCCTGAGGATTGGAACAACGCTACAATGATCTTGCTACATAAAAAAGGTGACATTGAGGATCTCAGGAACTACAGACCTATCAGCCTCCTATCAGTGGTTTATAAAATCTTCACTAAAGTTCTTTCACACCGCTTGAAGGTGACACTGGACATGGCTCAACCGAGAGAACAAGCTGGATTCAGGAGTGGCTACAGCACAATAGATCATATCCACGTACTGAGAGAACTAATTGAAAGAGCGAGGGAATATGAACTTCCATTGTGCATGGCTTTTATCGATTATAAAAAAAGCCTTTGATTCGGTGAAACCATCAGCAGTTGCAATGGCTCTGAAATCCGGCGGTATTGAAGATGCATACATTAATATTATTAATAACATCTATGAAAATGCAAGTGCAAAGATTCTGCTATTTGAAAATACAACACACATAAAAATTGGAAAAGGAGTGAGACAAGGTGACACCATATCTCCGAAGCTCTTTAATGCCACATTGGAAAATGTCTTTCAATCACTGAACTGGGAAAACAAAGGCATAAAGATTAATGGAGATTATCTAACCCACTTTCGTTTTGCTGATGACATAGTCATTTTTGCAACTACCCCATCAGAGCTACAGAGTGTGATGCAGGAACTTGCTGACAAGAGCAAAGAAGTGGGTTTAAAAATGAACTTTCAGAAGACAAAAGTGATGTTCAATGCTTTTACAAGAAATGAAGATTTATCGATTGATGGAGAAAAGCTGGAGATAACAGACACGTACGTTTATCTTGGACAGCCGATATCAAGTGAGGGTCACATTGGTGAAGAAATTAATCGGCGTACAAAACTTGCCTGGAGAGCTTTTGGAAGAAATAGCATAATTTTCAAGAGCAATATGCCATTATGTCTTAAAAGAAAAGTGTTTGATCAATGCATCCTTCCAGTGCTTACGTATGGTGCAGAGACGTGGACCTTAGCTAAAAGAGACATACAAAGACTGCAGACAACTCAAAGTGGCATGGAGAGGTGCACGCTTGGTGTAACCAGGAGAGATAAGAAGAGGAACACATGGATCCGAAAAATGACAAGATTGGAAGACATCATGATTAGAGTTAAATCCCTGAAATGGCAATGGGCTGGACATACTGCCAGAAGAACAGACCATCGACGGACAGCCGAAATTTTAGATTGGATATCCAAGGGACAGGAAAAGACCCAGAAGAAGACCACATGGAAGATGGGTGGATGAAATTCGAAAGTATGCGGGAGTGACATGGAGGAGACTGGCACAAGACAGACCGTTGTGGAGGAAACTTGGGGAGACCTTCGTCCAGCAGTGGATTGATAATGGTTGACAATGATGATGATGATGATGATATATATATATATATCACATTGGTGAAGAAATTATCAATCCACTGCTGGACGAAGGTCTCCCAAGTTTCCTCCACAACGTATATATCATCATCATCATCATTGTCAACCATTATCAATCCACTGCTGGACGAAGGTCTCCCCAAGTTTCCTCCACAACGGTCTGTCTTGTGCCAGTCTCCTCCATGTCACCCCTGCATACTTTCGAATTTCATCCACCCATCTCCCATGTGGTCTTCTTCTGGGTCTTTTCCTGTCCCTTGGAATCCAATCTAAAATTTCGGCTGTCCATCGATGATCTGTCCTTCTGGCAGTATGTCCAGCCCATTGCCATTTCAGGGATTTAACTCTGGTCATGATGTCTTCCACTCTTGTCATTTTTCGGATCCACGTGTTCCTCTTCTTATCTTTCCTGGTTACACCAAGCATGCACCTCTCCATGCCTCTTTGAGTTGTCTGCAGTCTTTGTATATCTCTTTTAGTTAAGGTCCACGTCTCTGCACCATACGTAAGCACTGGAAGGATGCATTGATCAAACACTTTTCTTTTAAGACATAATGGCATATTGCTCTTGAAAATTATGCTGTTTCTTCCAAAAGCTCTCCAGGCAAGTTTTGTACGCCGATTAATTTCTTCATCAATGTGACCCTCACTTGATATCTGCTGTCCAAGATAAACGTACGTGTCTGTTATCTCCAGCTTTTCTCCATCAATCAATAAATCTTCATTTCTTGTAAAAGCATTGAACATCACTTTTGTCTTCTGAAAGTTCACTTTTAATCTCACTTCTTTACTCTTGTCAGCAAGTTCCTGGATCATACTCTGCAGCTCTGATGGGGTAGTTGTAAAAATGACTACGTCATCCGCAAAACGAAGGTGGGTTAGATAATCTCCATTAATCTTTATCCCTTTGTTTTCCCAGCTCAGTGACTGAAAAACACCCTCCAATGTGGCATTAAAGAGCTTCGGAGATATGGTGTCACCTTGTCTCACTCCTTTTCCAATTTTTATGTGTGTTGTATTTTCAAACAGCCGAATCTTTGCACTTGCATTTTCATAGATGTTATTAATAATATTAATGTATGCATCTTCAATACCGCAGGTTTTCAGAGCCATTGTAACTGCTGATGGTTTCACCGAATCAAAGGCTTTTTCATAATCGATAAAAGCCATGCACAATGGAAGTTCATATTCCCTCGCTCTTTCAATTAGTTCTCTCAGTACGTGGATATGATCTATTGTGCTGTAGCCACTCCTGAATCCAGCTTGTTCTCTCGGTTGAGCCATGTCCAGTGTTACCTTCAAGCGGTGTGAAAGAACTTTAGTGAAGATTTTATAAACTACTGATAGGAGGCTGATAGGTCTGTAGTTTCCGAGATCCTCAACGTCACCTTTCTTATGTAGCAAGATCATTGTAGCGTTGTTCCAATCCTCAGGAATCTTTCCTTCATTAAGGCATCGAGTGAAAATTTGGGCGAGTACTGTTTCAATTTCTCCACTTGCTTCTTGTATGATGTCTACAGTAATTCCATCTTCTCCTGGAGCTTTTCCCCGCTTCATGTTCTTGATTGCATGTGCAACTTCTGCTGGAAGGACTGGAGGAACTCTGGTACTGGTATCTTTCATGATGTCTGGAGTGCATGTATCATCTCTTTCATATAATTTGGAGTAGAAATCTTTCACTCTTGTCAAAATTTCGCCTCTATTTCTTGTTACAGAACCATCTTCTTTTCTCAGTGCCATAATCTGTTTTCTTCCCTTAATGAGATGTCCCTTTGCTATCTTTAGGCTTTGGTTGTTTTCAATTGCTTTCCTTACTAGTTCACAGTTGAATTTTCCTTACGTCTTCAGTGATACTTTTTCTTACTGTCTTGCATAGCTCTATATATTCCACTTTGGAAGTCACATCTTCTTTAGTTGTCCTCATCTCTCTTCTTTTTTGCATCAACATTTTCGTTTTTCCTGATAATTTGTTTACATGCAACTTGTTCTTAGACCCAGCTAATTTTGTTGCTGTTTCCATAAGAGCTTTGGTTACTTTTCTGTTAACTTCAGAGATGTCCACTTCTTCCGATGTTAGGCCTTATAAAGCTGAGAACCTGTTCTTCAGTTCCAACTTGAAGGTATTATGGTGTTTTTTAAGGTTGGTTATGTCAATAGATTTTGTTTGTCTTATGAGCTTGCCACGTTCAAGTTTGGTGTTGAGGTGCATCTTACATCTCACCAATCTATGGTCACTACCTGTGTTGAACTTGTTTAGCACACTGCAGTCTTCTATGACGAATTTTTTGTTACACATAATAAAATCAATTTCACTTGTCGTCCCATTTGGATGTCTCCATGTCCATTTCCTGTGTGGCTTTTTCTTGAAGAAGGAGTTCAAGATGAAAAACCCTTCTGCCTCTGCAAACTCTACGAGAGTATTTCCACGCTGGTTTCTGTTGCCGTGACCGAATTTACCTACTGAAGTTTCATTCTGTTGCCGTTGCCCTATTTTTGCATTGAAATCTCCCATAATTATTTTCAAGTGCTGCTTACCTTTATTATTTAGATGACAAATTTCCTCATAAAATTCTTCAATTTCTTCTTCAGGATGACTTGTGGTGGGTGCATAAGTTTGAATAATCTGAGCCTGGTATCTTTTCGAGAGTTGGATAACAAGTCGTGCAGCTCTGTCAGAGGAACTTTCAACTTCTACAACTTTATCCTTCAGTTTCTTGTTTATTATAAATCCAACACCACTAGTTCTGCCAGTATCTGTCCCACGATAGTAGAAGAGATGTCCACTTTTCAGTTCGATGAGATCTTCTCCTTTTCTCCTTACCTCACTTAGCCCCACGATGTCCCACTTGATCCTTTGTAGTTCCTCTTCCAATTCAAGAAGCCTTGAATCAGAAGATAGGGAGCGTCCGTTGTACGTAGCCAAGGTCAGCATCAGATGGCAGCCTAGTCCGGTCCTCCGGGGATTCTTAGCACCCTCTGCCTTCATGTCGCACTGGCCGCTGCCTTGGCCAGGTACATTCCAGCTGCCGGAGACTGAGGGCCAAGATTTAAGTTGTGGAATCATTTTGGAGGGGTTTGGCCATAACTCACCACGCTGGCCAAGCGGGTTGGTGAGTGTGGGATAGAATTTCCTCTAATCCCGATGGTATAGTTATACCGCTATTGGCGGTCGTCAGAGCCCCTTTAGTGGGAACAGGATGTACCACGAGAAGGCGGGGTTGACATTTGTCAAGGAGAGGCTGTGATGTTACGCATCACCTGACCTTACATCCCTATCTATCTCTCTATATATATATATACATATATATATATATATATCATCATAACTATCCCTATCTATCTATATATATATATATATTTTATATATCATCATAATTATAATTATGGGAGATTTCAATGCAAAAATAGGGCAACGGCAATAGAATGAAACTTCAGTAGGTAAATACGGCCACAGCAATTGAAACCAGCGTGGAAATACTATCTTAGAGTTTGCAGAGGCAGAAGGGTTTTTATCATGAACTCCTTTTTCAAGAAAAAGCCGCAAAGGAAATGGACATGGAGGCATCCCAATGGATGGACAAGTGAAATTGATTTTATTATGTGTAACAAGAAATTTGTCATGGAAGACTGCAGTATGCTGAACAAGGTCAACATAGGTAGTGACCATAGAATGGTAAGATGTAAGATGCACCTCAATGCTAAACTCGAGCGTGGCAAGCTCATAAAACAAACACAGTGTATTGATGTAACCAACCTTAAAAGGATCATAATACCTTCAAATTGGAACTGATGAACAGATTCTCTGCTTTAGAAGGCCTAACATATCAGCAGAAGTGGACATCTCTTTAGTTAACAGAAAAATTACCAAAGCTCCTATGGAAACAGCAACAAGAATAGTTGGGTCTAAGAACAAGTTGCATGTGAACAAACTATTAGGAAAACCCAAAATTTCTGATGCAAAACAAGAAGAGAGATGAGGACAACTAAAGAAGATGTGACTTCCAAAGTGGAATATATAGAGCTATGCAAGACAGTACGAAAAAGTATCACTGAAGACGTAAGGAAAATCAACTGTGAACTAGTGAGGAAAGCAATTGAAAACAACCAAAGCCTAAAGATAGCAAAGGGACATCTCAGTAAGAGAAGAAAACAGATTATGGCACTGAGAAAAGAAGATGGTTCTGTAACAAGAAATAAAGGCGAAATTTTGACAAGAGTGAAAGATTTCAACTCCAAATTATATGAATGGGATGATACATGTACTCCAGACATCATAAAAGGTACCAGTACCAGAGTTCTTCCAGTCCTCCCAGCAGAAGTTGCACATGCAATCAAGAACATGAAGCGGGGAAAAGCTCCGGGAGAAGATGGAATTGCCGCCCCGGTGGCGCAGTGGTCTAAGCGATGGCCTCTGATCATTCGTCCGAATGGGGTCCGGGTTCGAATCCCGATGAGGCATGGATGTTGTGTTTGTCTTACGGCACTGGCTCTCTCCCGTCCCTGGAACCAGTGACCCTAAATTAGGGACGGGCGACTGCTAATAGCCCATTGAGTTGCTCACGGTGGTCGTTAAACCTCCAATCAAAAAAAAAAAAAAAAAAGAAGATGGAATTACTGTAGACATCATACAAGAAGCAAGTGGAAAATTTGAAACAGTACCCGCCCAAATTTTCACTCGATGCCTTAATAAAGGGAAAATTCCTGATGATTGGAACAACGCTACAATGATCTTGCTACATAAAAACGGTGACATTGAGGATCTCAGGAACTACAGACCTATCAGCCTCCTATCAGTGGTTTATAAAATCTTCACTAAAGTTCTTTCACGCACCGCTTGAAGGTAACACTGGACATGGCTAAACCGAGACAACAAACTGGATTCAGGAATGGCTACAGCACTATAGATCATATCCACGTACTAAGAGAACTAATTGAATGAGCGAGGGAATATGAACTTCCATTGTGCATCGCTTTATCGATTATGAAAAGGCCTTTGATTCAGTGAAACCATCAGTAGTGACAATGGCTTTGAAATCCTGCGGTGTTGAAGATGCATAAGTTAATATTATTAATAACATCGATGTAAATGCAAGTGCAAAGCTTCGGCTGTTTGAGAATACAGCACACATACAAATGGGAAAGGGAGTGAGACAAGGTGGCAACATATCTCCCAAGCTCTTTAATGCCACATTGGAAAATGTCTTTCAATCACTGAACTGGGAAAACAAAGGGATAAAGATTAATGGAGATTATCTAACTCACCTTCGGTTTGCTGCTGACATAGTCATTTTTGCAACTACCCCATCAGAGCTACAGAGTATGATCTAGGAACTTGCTGACAAGAGTAAAGGACTGGGATTTAAAAATGAACTTTCAGAAGACAAAAGTGATGTACAATGCTTTTACACGAAATGAAGATTTATCGATTGATAGAGAAAAGCTGTAGATAACAGATGCGTACGTTTACCTTGGACAGCAGATATCAAGTGAGGGTCACATTGATGAAGAAATTAATCAGCGTATAAAACTTGCCTGGAGAGCTTTTGGACGAAACAGCATAATTTTTAAGAGCAATATGCCATTATGTCTTAAAAGAAAAGTGTTTGATCAATGCATCCTTCCAGTGCTTACGTATGGTGCAGGGACGTGGACCTTGACTAAAAGAGAAATACAAAGGCCGAAGACAACTCAAAGAAGCATGGAGAGGTGCATGCTTTGTATAACCAGGAGAGATAATAAGAGGAACTCGTGGATCAGAAAAATGACAAGAGTGGAAAACCTCATGATCAGAATAAAATCCCTGAAATGGCAATGGGCTGGACATACTGCCAGAAGGATAGACCATCGATGGACAGTCGAAATTTTAGACTGGATTCCAAGGGACAGGAAAAGACATAGAAGAAGACCACATGGGAGATGGGTGGATGAAATTCGAAAGTATGCCGGAGTAACATGAAGTAGACTGGCACAAGATAGACTGTTGTTGAAGAAACTTGGAGAGACCTTCGTCCAGCAGTGGATTGATTATGGTTGACAATGATGATGATGATGATCATCATGATAATTTCGGATGATTTATTACCCTGCAGATAGGTGTGGTATATATAATACCAAAGGTATTATAGTGGGCTGAAAGACTTAAATTCCCGGCCCATTCTAAATTCGTCCTAAGCCGTTTCTAGTCCTAGTGTGTTTATTTTTTATGGTCCTTCCACTTGCTTTGCGGTCAAATCTGTTTGTTACCAGTGCGTATGTGCATCGCAAGATGCGCGCGCAGCTTTGCATTTGTACGTTTAGGGAATGTGTGTGTGTGTGTGTGTGTGTGTGTGTGGTGTTAAATCACTTCGCCATCTGCGAGCTTCTACTACGAAAAACAGTTCCTTCATTTAAGTTACTGACAGGATGTCGCTCTGATCAATTCCGGATTCCAGGGAGAGAACGAAACGAACTCATCGAGTAGCGAAAACAATAACGCTTTTATGACCGACTATAAAACAGAACACATCCTGCACCCCGATCACGTAACCATACATGGAAAAAAACAAAAGATTTAGGAGTGGCCAGAGAGAGATCGTAGTTACTCCAAAAACATCACGTCCTACTGTATACTGCAGTGCAGAATAAACGTGACTGAAACTTAAAAAGCCCATTTCTTGGTTAGTTAATAAGACTTCGATGCCAAAACGGTTTTCGTTTGCACAGAAATAGTATATCTTAAAATGGGAGTACGTACCATTTGTTGCTTCGAAAAAATATCCCAACATTTTTTTCGGAATGCAATATAAATTTCATAAAATTATGGGATTTATTCAGGAATAGGAGGATATTACTTACAGTTGAATTTTCGGGTAGCGTTCCTAGCATTCTCAGGACTACAACTATAGTAGGTGTTGCCATTCTTGAGCTAACTTTCAACCTTTCAAATCATTTAATGTTGTACCTCTTATTCTCTCTATTTCCAGTTCTTCTGACAATTTTCTCTTGAAAAAGTACTGTTGATGTGTCAGCACTTGTTCTGACACATCAACAGCACTTTTCAAGTGGCCCGTTCCTAATTTAGGGCCACTTGAAAGGTGGAAAGAATAGACCATCCCTACCACCCCACCCATACTGCATTCAGGATCCGAGGCCAGTCCTAGCTAGGACGACACTCTTGACGCTTCCCCGGTGACGACTGGACAACCGAGGAGGCCTAACAAACAATGGTATTTAGAAAGGTAGCGTCATCACAAATGATGAAATAAATTTAATGAATTTTCACCTTCTATAAATACAAAGGCAACATAAAAGAAGGAGGGCGTTTCAGCAATACATACACTGAAGCAGAAATTATTAGGAACACGTACATACATAATAACGTGCTGTGCCACCCTTGGACTTCAAAGCAGCCTCGATTAGAAGTTTCACGGATTCAACGTGGTGCTGATGTCGTTCCACACTGAAGTGCGAAAAGTCATGGGATACGTACCTAGTATCGTGTAGGACCTCCTCTAACCCGGCGAAGTGCAACAACACGACGTGGCACCGAATCCACAAGTGGCCGAAAGACTTCTGGAAAGATATTGGGCCACTCCGTCTGAACAGCCGCCCACAGTTATTTGGTATTTGTAGGTTCAGGATCTTGGGTGCGAATGGACCTTTCACCACGTCCCGTAAGTGCTCTATCAGGTTCATGTCGGGCAAACGTGGTGGGCACACCATCTGTCGGAACTGTCCAGAATGATCCTCGAACCAATTCTGGACAACTTGGACGCGATGACATGCTGCATTGTTCGCCTGGAAAGTCCCATCGTTGCTGGGGTACATGAAGGGCTGTAAATTGTCACCCAGAAGAGCAACAGAGCGATTACCGGTTAGTGACGTGTCATGTAAAGACACCCCACACATGTGTGGAACCACTACGAGCTTGCATGGTGCCTTGTCGACAGTTTGGGTTCGTAGCCTTATGGAGTCTGCGTTACACCCGAACCCTACCGTCAGCTCGTAACAATTGGTGGCGTGACTCATTGGACCACGCCACATGTTGCCAGTATTCCAGGTCCAATTACCGTGTTCACTAGCCCACGTGAGGCACTGTGTCCGCTGTCATGATGTTAACAAAGGCACTCTGGTGGGTCTTCGGATCCCATATTCCATGGACCCTAGATTACGTTGCATTGACCTGATGGATATGTTTCTGGTACCTCCTGCATTGAATGTGGGTGTTATTTGAGCCAGTGTGTCTTGTTTGTTAGCACGGACAATCCTAGGCAGACGCCGCTGGTTACGGTCATTCAGTACCCGTGGTCAGCCACTGCGCTGTCTGCGGTGGGTGGTACTGCCTACCATGAGGTATTCTCGGTACACACGTGACATCGAGGAATGTTGAATGTTCGCACAACTTCGGAAATTGAATATCCCATTCGTCTGGCTCCCACTACCATGCCTCGTTCAAACTCCGATAACTCACTTCGGCTTGTCATCATCCTACTGGTGGTTGTTCAACCTGACTCACGAGATTACACTTCGCAACTGATAAAAATCGTGGTGTGCGTCAAAGCCTTTATACGACGGCAGCTCTAGTTAAAAATTTTCATACTGCTATCCCATGACTTTTGGCACTTCAGTGTAGTTGCTCTTGCATAGCTAAGGCGATTGGCCGTTTCTGAGATGCTTGTACTTGCTCACCTATCGCCCACTATCATACCTTTTTTTAAAGTGACTTAAATCACAAGTCTTTCCCATATTGTTACACTTTGTACACGCCTGAATCGTTTGCAGTGAACAGTTTAGGAAACAATCGGAACGCATATTTGTGTACGTGTCTGATTGCTATTGGGTTTTCCTAATAATCTGCTACTTCAATGTACTTGTTTCAGTAACTCAGTAAGTTCAACCACGTCATTTGAAGGCCGCGAAACACAGCTTTTGTAAAATCAAAATGAGGAAACAATTATTTTCTGTAGACAATAGAGATCCTTCTATCGACAAGAACCACGAGCCGGCATCCGTTTATAGGTAAGAGCTATTAAAAGCCGGAAATGTTTGCATCTTGTGTGTACGGTTTTGCAGAAACTAGTGACAGCCTTCAAAATAGAACTTCGATGTAGCTGTTGACTTCTTATTGGGTTTGTTCTGATCTGATCTTATGTAGAGGATTTTAGGAAAGGAGTGTCTTACCCCAGGTCTTGAACAACCCTTATAAACAGGAAGCTAGGATGTTTGGGCTAGAGTGCCCACTAAGAAAGTGACACGGAAGCGAGGTAAAAAGGGGAAGGAAGACGTCCTTATTTAGTACCGGGGGGAGGCAGTACCAGGGGTCCGACGGCTTAACGTGCCCATCCGACGCACGGCGGATATTTAGTGTTTTGAGCGTTCGTACCCGCCTGGTCAGCGAAAGAGAATCGAGAGGGTGCAGAGCCGAACACTTCGAATGATCACTGGGGCTCCCCCTTGGACCTCACTTCGGAACCTAAGGAACAGGTGAAAATATTATATATATAAGGAACAGACTTGGAATCGAGAAGGTACATGAGTTTTTCACCAGACTCTCCAAGAATTTCTCCAAGAAAGCGGAAACCCACTCTAATGAACTTGTTAGGGACGCGGTTGACTACAATCCCAACGAATTCCTTAGGTATCCCAGAACTAAGGCGGCGATCGTTCACCCCCTTGACGGAGATAGTAAGTATACGAACACTGGTGGGTGTTAGACATACCGCCACCCCCTTCTTTTTCAGATTGGCATCGAGACGTTGAAAATGGATTCTGCTCGGGCATTTGGATTTGGTCTCGCTGAGTTGCAGTGACCCCCTGGTGTGTCGGCGGCCTGGTGGTGTTGTGGTTCTCTGTCATATTGTGCGGTACTCGGTTCCCCTTGCCCCCCTTTCCCCCGGACTGGTGTCACGGTTCACAGTTTGAAAGATATATCACCCTCTCCTTTTACTCAATTTTTCTGTTTGTCTTTCCTATCGAGTTCACTTACTCAAATATCCTAGCTTCCTATTTCTAAGGGTAGATTTAGAATTGGGTTCAGACACTCCCTTCCTAAAACTTCTTCAAATATCGTATCGGATCGTACCCGCCTGGGATCGAACCTGAGGTCTCCCCGTGGCAGTTGGGTTTGTTCTAAAGCTGGACAACTCTTAAAAAGAGATATTTTATAAATATTTTATCGCCATTTTGTTTTTAATTTGCAGCAAGAATTTTTATGAGTGCGTAGCGTTCTTTAGTAAGGAAAGAGGCCCGTGAGAAGCCCTTAATGGTTCTGATTGATAAGTGTTATAAAACTGTCATTATTGAGAATTTTATTAACTAACTATGTGAAATGGGCTTTTTAAGTTTAATTTTTTCACTAAAGTATTCTTACCGAGCAACGGTACAACAAAAAGTCATTATTATAAAGCAACTGCATTTTACTGTACCACTGAAAGAATTTTATTTTTTGTTTCGGAGGTTAACGACGCTCACAGTCAAATGTGAGGACTAAAAACGGTCAAATACTTCTTATTTGGAGACGCTAGCCGCAGGCAGGAAAGAGAGCCAGCTCCGTAAGACAGGCGCCTTGTCATTTCTTCATCAGAACTCCAGCCTGGGTCAGTCGCAGACGAATGATCAGAAACCTTCACCTCAGACTACTTGGACAGTAGGGTGGCAATATTTTGTAATAATGACTTTTTTTAGTACCACTTCATGGAAAATATTTATAATTATCGCACTCCCAGGATAGACAATTTATGACGACTGTGAAATTTGGAATTCATTGGAATAATTCTCAGGAAACTACTTCGATAAATTGATGTCCAAAATCAACACGACAAATACAAATTCCAAAATATGTCCAAACCGAGAAGACCGGTAGGAATGATTTTTCAGAGACACGTGCAAGGAGAAATGCTAAGTCGAAGTACCCAAGCAACATCATGCCTTATGAAAATATCCAAATGACGACCATACGTCATCGAGCTAGCAGCCATGCGACCTTCGTAAACATTGTTCTCAGCGGGGTGTGGCAATTCCAACTTGAGTTCCACTGTTATTGGAAGAATGGCTCCACATCGCCACTTAGCTTCTCTTCTGTAACTCTTTACGGTGGAAAGCGATCGGTAGATATGAAGCAGAGCAATCGCAAGGTGAAGTACCAAGATGGCTGAATGTGTTGAGACACGTGGACTACAATCCCTAGAGACAATTCCAGGAAACCGGGAAATAATCAGAAGGCCGGGATAAGGACGCTCACGAGCTTCAAGTCAAAACGACCGGTATTTGTCTCGAACAGCTCGCCGCTATTGGGCGTCGACAGCCAGACAACTATCGCAGGAGCTCTCTTCTGCCACAAGAACCGCGATATCCAGGCAAACAGTTTACAGAAGACTCTACGAGAAAGGTCTGTATACAAAAAGGCCAAAAGCCTGTGTCTCATTCGCCGCATTGCACAGAAGGGTACGTCTGAATTGTGTCCGACAACAACACAATTAGACCCGTGATCAATGGGCTTATATTCTCTTCCGTGACGAGTCGCAGTACTGACTACTCACGGATTCTTGACCTGTGTACATTTGGAGAGAGGTGGGGGGACGAAATCTTCCCTTCAGCATCAGGGAAATTGTCCACTACGGGGGTGGGAAACTCCTGGTTTGGGCTGACATCATGTTAGAAGGACGCACTTCGGTGCACGTGTTTCCAGGAAACACCCTGACTGCTGCACACTACAAGGAGGATATCTTAGAGCCATTTGTACGACTTTTTAGTGTTGTTCTTGTCCCCAAATTTCTTTTTATGAACGATAACGTCCGTCCCCATAAGGCCTGGCTACTCGACGAATACTTGTAGAATAAAGATGTTTATAGGATGGAGTGGCACGCGAGATTTCTGGACCTGAACCCGATAGAGCATGTCTGGGATACCCCTGGGAAAGAACCTTCCTGAAACTCTGACGCGTCTTGTTGGAGGACTGGCACTTATTGCCCCAAACTCTCATTCATAGGCATGTAAACATCATGAGAGGACTCGTGCAAACTATATCGCTGTTCGGGGTAATCACACTCCCTATTAGCGCCTCGAAATCCGCGACACTTGTTGCATAACTTTTGAGCTGCCATGCTGTCATGCACATGCATCCTCCTCATGTAGCGATGCCATTCCTTTTCTGTTGCGTATTGCTGCATTATCGATATATGTATGTCTGTATCGACTGTCATTAAACTCTGTCGTGGGGATTTTGCGTTATTCATGATTTTGTGTTTGTTACGTTAGGTTTGGACACCATTGCAGTATTAATGACAGCAGAATAACGATTCTGATAAAAACTTACACCATACGTGTTCCTTCAAACATCACACTGATAGCCAACACGCAAAAGTGAACCTGATGCTTCTTCGCCAACAGTATAATGACACAGGCCTGCAAAGTTTGAGTCATGAAAAAGTGTTTGCAATGTAATGACTGATTTTTATATTGTTTGGTGCGCTGATTTCAGATATGGCATCCATTTTTCTCAATCACGTAAGGATTTTTCACAAAATGGGCTTGAATATACGGGGAAGAAATCCTATTTTACATATTCTGGCGAAAAGTAGGTCTTTTCAAAATATTTTAAGTGTTTTATTTACAAATTTAATATTTATCAAACTATTGGAAATGATTTGCTAAATTATATTAATAAGAGCAGTTACCATTGTTAATACATCCTGGTATTCATAGGTCCTTATGCTGTCTTTTTCTTTTCCCCTGAAAGCTCCTTTTGACACTTTGTCTCTTGTAGGCAATATGCGGGTCTTCTCTGTCAGCATCTAACAGTAGTCCGCCATCATATTGACGTTCCACCTACCTTGGTATCTACGCTCCATCTCCTAGATATCTTGGTGAAATCTTTCTCCCTGTTCTTCACTAACAGCACCAAGATTTTCGGGAAAGTAGTCCAAATGCGATTTTAAAAAATGCACTTTCAAACTCATCGAACAACCCAAGTCTTTGAATTTCGTTAACATGTTTTCCACGATACATTTAAAGTTGGGGTCCTTAAAGTTCCCGAGGAATTTTTTTACGACTTCCTTAAAAGCTCCCCAGGCCTCTTTTTCACTCAAAACCATTTTACTTTCAAACACTTTATCTGTAAAAAGTTTTCGAATATCTGGACCTACGAAAACACCTTCCTTTAGTTTTGCTTCCGACAGTCCTAGAAACATGTTGCCAAGGCATTTAAAGCACTCTCCTTCATTTGATAGAGCCTTAGCAAATTGTTTCACCAAGCCAAGCTTGATGTGAAGTGGAGGCAAGAGGACTTTACTGGGATCAACCAAACTTGCCTTTACTACATTTTTGTTTCCAGGTTTTAATGCTTTCCTATGCGGCCACTCCTTTTTGATCCAATGATTGCCCTTATCCCGACTGTCCCATTCACACAAGAAGCAAGGGTACTTGGTGTACCCTGCTTGTTGTCCAAGAAGCATGGAAAGCACTTTTAGATCACCGCATATCGTCCTTCCAATATCTTTATATTTCAATTTGGTGAGAATCAAGGCTAAATTCTCGTAACATTCTTTCAGGTACACAGAATGCCCTAATGGCACTGAAGCATACTTGCTGGCATTATGCAGAAGCACTGCTTTGAAGCTTCTATTTGACGAGTCAATAAAGAGCCTCCACTCGTTCACGTCATACTGTATATTAAACATCTCCATCAATCCAGGGACATTGCTACAGTAAACCAAGCCACTATCTTGAGAAAAGTATGGAACGAAATATGTTTCTCTCTTTCTGAACCATGAGAAAGAGGTACCAGGAGCCAATAAATTATTTTCCTTTAGCCTAGAGCCTAAGAGTTCTGCAGATTCTTTAGAAAGGCCCAAATCTCTGACTAAATCATTCAATTCCAGCTGGGAAAAAGTTTAGGGTCCGCTGCTTGAAACACCGTGAAAGTCCTCGTCATAAGCCTGACCTTCGTCTTCAGAGTCTTCAGGACTGTCTTCTAGTTTCTCATTAAGTTTAGGTACAGGTATTTCTGAGCTATGAGGAACAGAGCGTATTGCCGACGCGAGGTTTGGATAAAATATTTCTCTCTTATTAATTAAATTGTACCCCTGCACGTTACATGAACAGAAGTAGCAGTCATCACTATGATTTTTAGGTTCCCTCCAGATCATAGGGATTCCAAAACGGAAAGACTTTTTCGTGCCTTTTGACCACTTTCGCAATTCTTCTACACAAGGGTAACACACTTTATGTGGGGCCCATGACTTATTCTGGTCACCAAGTTTTACACCGAAATATGCATAATATACTTTCTTTACAAAATATGTTGTATTTCTTTGATGTTTCTTCACTACAAATTCCCCACAAATATAACAAAACGAATCAGGTGAATTAATACAAGCCCTTGCTGCCATTTAGTACATTTTATAGGTTAAAACTTTAAATCTGAAAACTATAAAAATGAGTATACTCATCCGCTGCGGGAAATTTTTTTAACCTCTACAGATATAACACCTTGAGAAAAATTGCACTGCTCAGCACACAACCGTTTCACTCAAAGATCAAAGTACAACTGAGCAGAGAGCGGGAAGCGTGGAACAGGGAAGAAGAACGAAAGGGAGTGAGTCATCAACAAACTCATTTCCGGTCACACTTGATGTTCCTGGAATTCTCATGATAATGACTGGTGAATCATGGTGATTTTTAACGTAGGCTCTCGACGAATAAGAGCCATTTTGAAGTAAAATCTGTCCAAACAAAACTTTTTTTGGACATATTACTTGAAAATTGTTTTTTTTTTTTTTTCGCACCAGGGACTGCCCTAAAAATCTCCAGTTTTCGCCAGTAATGACGACTTATGACACTAAATGCTCATCCCCTTCCTTAGTAGATTATAACACAATGGATTGGTAGCTACGAAAATCAAAATTTTCAATTTGTGAAAAAATGGTACTTGATGGAATTTTTTTACTATTTTTCCTGAAATCAGCATCCAAAAATCTATCAGAATCAGCTATTGGTTTCTAAACACTTTTTTGGTTGTAGGCCTGTGTAATGGTTAATTCCAGCTTATAGGTAAGAACAAAGAAATCTAAGTAATGAAACGATCATAAAAACAACTTTAAATCAGTTACATCACTCCACAGCAGTGGTCTCAAACACGCGGGCCGGCTCCAACTGTTTTGGGGCCGGCATGAATGATTACAAAATTAAAATAAAGTCACCCTTTTTTCAAGTATATTACAATGTACCCATAAATATATTATAAACATAGTAACGCTTAGCAAAGACATCTTCTTTATAAGTACCAAGTTCATTTATACGAAGAATGTAACAGCATTAAGCATGCGTATTGTTACGTCGAAAGGAATGCGAAAACGGTACACATGTCTTCCCCAGACGTACTGTCTTCGAATCCAAGATCGCTGGCAGCCGTGCAGCTGTACGTAAGGGACGTCATCTAAAAAGGGAATATTATTTGCGCAGAATTGAAATCAAACGCTGGCAACACTAATCGACCTCCCGCTCAGCTGGTGGCTAGTTTCGTCCGGCTGCATCGGTTGCTTCACACCCAAGAAGAAATCAACTTTGGTGAATTTTCTACGAAGATAGCTATGTTAAAAGAGGATTTCAACATGCGGTTTGAATGTTTCAAAGACATGGAAAATATTTTCTAACTATATTCAAGTCTCCATTTTCCTATAATGCTGAAAATGTACATGAAGAATTTCGTCTTGAATTAGTAGACTTTCAGGGTGATTCTTTCCTAGAAGAAAAATAAACAGTTGAAATCTAACAGAGTTCTACCAATTAGTTTCAAATGACAAGTACGTATACATTGATAACCTAGCTGCACGTGTTCTGTCTATGTTCGGAACAACATACTCATGTGAACAGTTGTTTTCAAGAATGAACCAAGTAAAATGTCTTGAAAAGAATAGGTTAAGTAACAGTCACTTATGCTCACTTTTAAAAGTAGCATGTTGAAAGGATATTATTTTAAATATCGATACGTTAGTGACAGAAAAGCGAGCCCAAGTTTCTAGTCAGAACATGTAATATTTTCTGTATCGTGTACCGTGTTCAGTTGGTAAAATGTAATTGTTTTAAGATTTAAGTGAAAATAATTGTTACGTAGAAGGGATAGTTTTCAGTGATTGATGAATCATTTGTTTTTATTATTTAACAATAATTAGAAATAACATTCCACTCTAGTGCCAAGCCATTGGTGTAGTTTTGTAAAGTTCATATCTATTCATAAGAAATTTATTAATATTCATGCTGGCCCCCTAAGTTCCTTCAAAACTGGAAAGTGGCCCTTCCAACGATCTGAGTTTGAGACCACTGCAATCATGCAGTGGCAGCGTCTCGTTGCTCTACAGTATCCGGACGGCTCTAAGAGATACTACATTGTAATAACCAAACGTTCATTTAGAATCAGAATCAACGAGCATAAAAGGGACATAAAGAACGGCGAAGTAACAACGGCTCTATCCAGAGAAGTCCAGTTCAAGTCCGCTTCTCCTATGTGGGATGTTGTAAAGAAATTAGCTTCTTACTCCACCCCCAAATCTACTGCCATTCGCGAAAGGTTTGGGATCATCACCAACAGCGAATCATGCAATGACAGTGTCTCGCTGCAGTTGCCACGAGTTTGGAACCATTTCTTCAAATAGTGAATGCCTTTTGTTTCCCTTCCATGATTCCGCGTGCTAAACGAACATGACGCCTCGGGTCTTTGAATAATAATCACTTTGTATCTGTTCGTTTATTGTCAAATCACCGCGTACAAATCGTTTAAGCGTTTTATTATTCAGTTTGCTGTCTACCTTCCTTGAAAAAGCCATCTGGTTGAAGCTTGGAAACTTTGATTTATATTCTACGCCAAGAAATTCCGATTACTAGTATAGTTTTCCAGTGTGATTCAAAAGTCCCAGAACTCTGAATTCAAATATTTCTACCACGAATATAGTGATGTATAACTATTTTTACATACTATTATATTGACACTCATACTTAAAGGTAATGAAAACCACTTTACAATAGATGCTGGAATTGTCCACCATTCTGTTGAAGACACAAATTCACCCGACTACACATGTTGGCGGGCACTCTTTTCAGCGTGTTGGCTGGTATGTCCCTCACGGTTGTAATAATGTTGTTCCGCAGGTCCTGTACCGTCTTAGGGTTGTTGTGGTAAACTGTGTCTTTCAGATAGCCCCACAAATAAAAGTCTGGAGGACTCTAGTCTGGTGAGCGAGGCGGCCAAAGTTTTTTCGAGATTAATCGATCGTGGAAGGACTGACGGAGCATTTCCATTGTGTCGTTTGATGTGTGGATGACGTTGCTCCATCTTGTTGGAACCAACAGTAACGTTCGTGTTCTTCCAGCGTCGCTACAAATTGATGGATGATGTCTGTGTACACAGCGGAAATTTACAGATGTGTCGAAATAAAATGGCCCTACAATTCGCCGTCTAGACATGGCTCACCGCACTCCAATATTCTGACAATGAAGTCCAACCTCATGCAATGCGTGTGGATTCTCCGCAGCCCATATGCGAGTGTTTTGGCTCTTGACATATCCATTCAAATGAAACCACGCCTGGTCACTGAGAAAAGCGTTGTTAAACTGGTTAGTCACATTGTTGCGCGTGAAACTCTTAAACCATTAGGAGTAGGCAATGCGCTTTTCCAAGTCTAAAGGACGTAGCTCTTGCACTACTCGAATTCTGTACGGCCGTAGCTTTAGACATTATTAGCCCCCTGGCAGGCTGAATACAGTGCCCCTAACTCTTGAGACAGCCACCAAAGTGACTTGTGGGGAGCAGCCACCGAAGCGACTGCAGGGAAACGTGAATTTTCTCCAGAAACGTGGTCGTCACCGCGGCCGGCCGGTCGCTTTTAGGCTTATCCTGAACACTGCCTGTCTCGCAAAACCGGTTCACAAGGTCATACGCAGTTGCTTTCTCTGGTATAGGAGCATCAGGAAACTTCCTTTGAAAGAGCTGGAAGCAACGTTGGTAAGATTTTTCCGCAAAATAAACTTCTAACAAAGCGACTCTCTGTTCTTGCGTGAGACTCATGGCTGACTGAACGTTACTGCTTGCCAGCGCAAGCGTAGTGTCACGTGGGGCTATCACGTGGCGTAGCTCGTTCCCCAAGGTCATACACAACAGCCACAAGCAGCAATACTCGGACATCTTTTATGGTTTTACAGCAAATACGTTTTAAAATATAGAGTTCGGGGACTTTTGAATCACCCTGTACTATTTTAAGTATAATTGGTGTACAGTTCCTTGTTATTAATTACGTTTTTCAGATTTTTATTCAACTATTAACTAAATTAGGATCTTGTCAACCAGGTGTGCTGCACAAAATCAACAAAAATTTCAACATTGTCATAACGACCAAACTCTGCTCTAAAAAGTGGAACTCACTGATGTTGACACCTTAACAAAAAAAACATTGTTTTTAAATGAAATGCATGTTATGTCAGGATTTAATTTGTTTCAGTAAATCCCATAGAGACGCAGTTACGCATGTCAACTTTCGTATCACAAACATATCCGCCAATGAAGGAACGCACTGTTGATATGCAACTGTAGCTAAATTCTATAACAAGCAAAATCTGCAAAGGCTGCCAATAACATTTTCCTTTTCCTTTACGCTTAGGTCCTCAGTTGCTGCAGGAAATCTTAGACGCAAATATTCAAATCGAGGTGGAAGCGGTTTGGAGGGTATCAAATGGTGAGGAAGCAGCTAGGTTTCTGCAACTCTTGGATTCCAACGCTGACTACCAGCAAAAGAAGGAAATTCAAAACGTTCTCTGGGCAACGAATAATGATATCCTGGATGAAACACTTGAATCCATGCCAACTGTATTATTAGGCAGGTCTACGCTGAAATTTCACTTCATTTCAGCTCATCCTGTGAGTATGTTTCGATTATGAAATCTTCTAGAATTTATTTACTCACTTCTGTCGAAGAATCTTGTTAAAAAACGTGTTTAAATAAAGTGTTCAACTACTACAGTATATCTGAGTAAATATCACAGTGACCCACAATCATTATTTGTTTCATTTATTTTTTTATATACACAATTTATTGTTTATTTAGTAAATGCCAATACTACAAATGCAGTTCCATAAAAACTTAGAGTAATTTTTTCGAGTTGGCAACAGTCCGAAGGGGGAAAAATAACCACGCAGACGACTAACTGAATTAAAGGAGTATCTATGGCAACAGTTATTACCCGTGGCAGATGATTCTGGTTTTGTTATTGCGCAGTTGCCTAAGGTATGTCTGCATTTCACCATACAGCTATGGAGGTGATTGATTCAGAGTTAAGAAGTGAAATGCGTTGTGCGATAACATTTTGCTATCGTTTGGGTAAAACGGCTCCAAAAACCGTTGATTTAATGAAAAAAAAGCTTGCAAAGATAAATGTTTGAGTGAGTCAACGATTTTTAGATGACACCATGATTTCAAAAAAGGCAGAACTCGCTCCTAGGCCTGGTCGACCTGAAAGTGTTGTTACGGAGCGTATAGTTAACACTGTTTGGGCAATCGTGCAAGAAGATCGATGAATGACTTGTGGAGACATAATATTCTTAAAACGTTGGCATTCCGCATTCTACGCAACATATTACTGCTGCATCGTGGGTGTTCCAGATGGGTACCTCATCACCTGACGAGAGAAGAATTGTTCGCCAGAGTTCAGGTTTGTCATGAGTGGAAACAAATGATTGAAAAAGATCCAAACTTTCTAAACACAGTAATAACTGCCGATGAAACATGGGCCCACTATTTCGACACATTCACGAAGCGCGCAACGAGTGTCTGGACACCCACAGGTTCGCCTCCTCCGAAAAAATCGGCCAAACCGAATCAGTTGGGAAGGTGATGATGATAATTTTCTTTGATCATAAAGGTGTAGTCTACTAGCATGCCGTTTCTCCACAAATTACTGTCAATACTGAGTATAACATTTCAGTCTTGAAGCATCTCCGACGATACATATCGATTAAGCGACCGGAACTAGTGGGCAATTGGACCCTACACCATCATAACGCCCGCTAACAAGTGGCTGCTTGTGTTCAACACTTACGAAATGCAGTATTGAAATCATGCCGCAGCCTGACCACAATCCTGACCTCGGCCAGTGCAATTTCTGGTTGTTTCCAACAATGAAAGAGAAATTCCGTGGCGCAATATTCAACACAGATGCTGACGTTATTCAAGCTGGACAGGGGTCGCTAAAGCAGCTTCCACAAAATGCCTTCGCGCCACATGCTTTGAAAAGTGAACTGAATGATGGGGATGGGACCTGTTGCATATCATCCGAGAGAAGATACTTTGAGAAAGAATAACATATTTTGCTGTACCTACATTTTTTTCATTTTGTGTGATTTTACTCTCATTTTTTATGAAACGCCGTTGTACATGCAATTTTTCAGTAAAATTTCAACTTCGTAAAACGTCCACTATCAATTTTGTATTGGCAACTGCACTACGTGGACGAATTTATGTGAACACTGGACTGCCAGTTCGCTGAAACTCTAGAGATGGCGAAAACTGCATGGATGTGTACAGTTACATGTTTTTTAACACACCACCTGAACATGCTGGAGTCGCAGGTGCTGCACTCAACCACGAGGAATCAAAAGCAACCCAGTGAAGTTTGTCAGGGAAAGTGATTTCAAATGCCTCGTTCATTTCTTCCGAGATCTTTTTAATCGACTTGATAGAACGGAGAAAGACAGGGATGGCACTGGATTTCTGCCTCAAGTTTCGTGTGAAACCAGAGCCGCTGTCATCTTGAAAAATACGAATTTGATATTTGATTTTTTGATCAGTAACCTTCCTCAAGAAGTGGGGCGTTTTAGTAGACTCTCTTTGTTCACCCGACGCGATCGTATCTCAGAAAAGGGCAGCACGTCCACCTTGGATGGCCGGAGCTGTTCACTAGAGATGAGCTTGGGCGGGCTCAGAATTCATTAACTACCGAAAAACCCGGTCCCGGGCTCGGAATTACACATCTTGAATTTCATTACTCTAATTAATTCAGCAAGTGTAATTCCGAGCCCGGTTGAATTACACGTGTTGAATTTCATTGTGGATTTGTTACCATGGTGAAAGGATTTTCAATTTCCTAAGCTAGCTGCCATTCATTGCAAGACAAAATGCAAGACAAATTTTGCTTAGCAAGACTTGCATTAGGCATTGTCCAAAGCTATGGCCCAAGCAAGGCTTAGCTTAAGGAGGTCTGGTATCGAAAAATTGGGAAAAATCACATTCCCATTTTTTTTATTTTATTAAAAATCAAGAATCTTATCTTTAAAACGATGTATTAATTTCCAAAATTGTGCAGTTAGAAGTATTGTTATTTATTTTTTTTTAATTTCCTCACTCCCGCGATTTTTGGAGTGACGTTCGTTTTTAGTGCAGCAGGTCGAGGTTTAGAGAAAAGGAGATCAAGTTGAAGCGCTGAGGCATTAGATGCAATTCTCTCTTTCTCTTCTTTCATGATGGACGTGATCTGGAAACTGCACACACATATGATAATATTGTGATTATTATACCATTAAGCGCAAAGCTTTCTTAATGTCACAAAATGCAGAATAATCTGGTCTGGAATGCTTTTACGTTATTTAGTTTTTTTAATTTCGGAAATTTCCCTACATGCTTTTTTTATATTCTACTACATCACTCTAAACTACCTTTACCAATTAGCATATATGTAAATTATATTGCAAAGATTAATTTTCTAGAGTCAAAATTTCAAACACTTGCAACTGTCTGTACGGCGTTGTACGTTTTATAATGCAATTTATTCAAAATAAAAGTTCATTTAGAAATCAAAAAGAAATAAGGAATGGAATTTTTTTGTTTCTAAACGATTTTATTTTCTTCAGCTTTTACCAAAATTACTGATTCCCCTGATACGGTCGAAGGGCACGTTGATTATTTATTTATTTTTAAATCCACATTTTAGAACATTTGACTTTATGCGTAGTATTTCTAAAAACATATTATTATTGTGAAGTGGATTAACTGAACTAAACTTTTTAAACTAATGATTTTTAAACTAATCCTTGCTTGGGCCATATCTTTGGCCAGTGTATAATGCATAAATGCAAGCCTTGATAATCAATATTTTCCAAGAATCTGGGCCCGCGCGGGCCCGGACTCTTGGAAAATTTTGGTGCCGAAAGGTGAAGGAATTTTTTTCAGTGGTGTCGAAAGCTGAAGGAATTTTTTTCAGTGGTGTCGAAAGGTGAAGGAATTTTTGAAAATCACAAGGGAAACAGTGAATGCTGGAAATTGTTTCCTCTCATTAAGGAACCGGTGAATAATTCTGTGTTGTTTGGTTTTGCTTTTTGTTCAAAATGTGGAAAGTGTATAATTACAAAGAAAGATGTCGACGGTGTAATAAAACATTATGGTACCAAAAATCTAACGGGCCATATGAAAGTATGCGCATCTCCATCAAAGCGTGGAAAGAATGAACAATCTAAATACATTTTAAAAAATACATTTGTGTAATCGTAAATAATGATTCCCTTTTGTAATATACTCCATGGTCACGGTCATAGTCAGCCATTACTTCTGCATTACGCAAAACAGTGGCACTAAAAATGACAGTAAAATTTAGCAAGTAACCAAATTTTATTATTAAAATAAAGATTTCAGTTATTAAATATCAGGCAGTTATTGGGATGAATATATATATTACGTTTATATGTATATATATATAAATTGCATTTCGAATTTATAGTTCAAAGCAGATTTGTTCGGGTCAGTTACGGGTCCGGATCGGGTTGGGTCCGGGTCCGAAATTTTTGACCCGTTTCCAACTCTGGTCTGAACACTACATAAAAACTTCCCCTCCAGTGAAACAGGAGCCATTTAAGTAAACGTCGAGAAAAAGTTACTTACGAATAGTCTTTACTCAGCAACTAATACTTCGGCACTTCCACAAGATGAGGTATAATCAAACGAACGTGAGTTAATATTAATAATAATAATAATAATACATGGTTAAGAGAACAACACCAACACTAAAGTAAAACACGCAGCCTTCAAATAACTCAAACTTCAATTTAATAAACGTCTCTTCCGCAATTATTATGATAACATCCACCATCTCCTCTCACTATTGCTGCTCAAACATTATATATCGTCCAGTTCTCATCGGACACATACACGCGTCATACGTTACGACCTGAAGGTGTCGCCAACCATACTCTTGCGAGAGAGAAGATATCACGTTAAGTTTGAAAAACGCTAAAGGAGAATGAACTCAAATTTATATTGAATAGGTAACTAAAAATGAAAGTAAAATTAGAGTATACGTCACAGTATCAGTTACGATGTATCTCTCTAACATAATGGATTATTTGTATGCTTAGAGCCATTAGTGTTTTAGATTTTTCGTTTCTGCTGTTCTCTCTCCGTTCCTGTTTCTTTCTTTGTTTACGTATCTATCTATCTACTTCCATCCATAGATGAATATATGAATAATTATTTCCTTTTTTTTCCACAAGCGATAATTTAATAAAAACCAAAAAACTGTTTGCAGGTTCTGCGCCTTAAAAAGACATACTTTCCTACGTGGCATTTAGTGACCAGACTGTGTCTCGTGGATTCCAATTCGACAACGTACAGAACCCTAGAAAACAGGTGGCTTACGCTACAACAGCCCTACGGTAGCCTTCTTCAACCATCTGCGCACGAAGTTCCAGTAAGTATATCTGTTTAAGTGCAATATTTTTTCACACATTTTGTTAAAAAAAGATAAATAAATATATGTGGTTCTTTCCACTGGATTAGTGATTAAATCAAACGGACACTTCGTTTCTCTTCCGCACGACCGCAGAACGAAGCGAGCGAACTTTTCGAAATACTTGTTGTTCACGCGACTCACACGTGATATACAGCAGACAGATGAAAGATCACAGCACAGACGCCAATAAAAGTGACAGCGAAGTATTCAGGACAGATGCTGAGCCGTTCGTTTTTCCTTTTCACTGTTGCAGTAACAACAGTGACAATGTAAACATGCAGATCTGAAGTGCCATGTTTTTCCTTTTTCAATGTGTATGTGTGCTCTCAATTATAACATGAATACACAATAAAGGAACAAAGTACGAAGCATTTTTTAAGATTTATTTATGATGCAATTGGACTTGATGCTTCAATTAAAATCATGAAAACCTCCGAATTGTTGATCAATCATATTGCGTAGAAAACGAAAAGTGGAAGTCATGTTTAGAACTTCTAAGAAGCAATAAACTTATAATTATTGAATCTTGATCTCAATATTGTGCGTAATACACAATGGTATGCAAAAGTATCGCATCACCTACAAAAACCGTGAATTTTTAAGTTTAACTCTTTTTTTTAACTAATTAATTTTCCTAGTTATTTCATCATTTCTATGTTATTAGATGCAAAATTTATTGGAGATTTCAAAAATGTCTTCCTTTTTCCTGTAGCTACTACTGTTCTTAAGATACATTACAAAAATCATGCCAAAATTATTATGAAAAAAATAATTTATCCAATACGAAAATGTTTACCAATACGAAAATGTTTTTACCAATACGAAAAATCCAATACGAAAATGTTTACAGCAATAAATCGTTTTTGTAATTCATAACGAATAAAATAGCATTTAAATGCAGAAATATAATGAAGCAAAATTATGAAATGTACCTAATATTTTGTTGCCCAGCCTTTAGCTTTAATCACAGCTTTGCATCTTGATGGCATACTATGAACTAGGTTTTGTAAAAGTTTGGGTTGAATGGCATACTATGAACTAGGTTTTGTAAAAGTTTGGGTTGAATGGCATACTATGAACTAGGTTTTGTAAAAGTTTGGGTTGAACAATGCAATTCCAAATTTGTATTACATCTTCAATGAGTTGAATTTTGTTCGTTGGCTTCTTTTTTTATAGTTATTTGTACGACACTTTGAAACACAAATCTTCGACCGGGTTTACGCCCGGTGACTGTGGTGGCCAATCAAGATGCTGACATTGTTTTTCCTGGAACCACTTTTTCACAACTTTAGCACGATGACAGGGAGCATCGTCATCTTGAAAAATGAAATTGCCGTCATAAAATCTTCTAGATGATGGAAGCATCTTATTTTCTGAGCGTTTACCGTACCATCAACAATATGGAGGGTCCCAACGCCATGTGCACACATGCAACTTCAAACCATTACCTTCACCGGATTCTTAACAATAATCACTAAGCAACTTGGATGGAATTCTTCACGCTTGAATCTCCTTACATAGGCACTACTCTGATTACCATTAAGGCAAAATTCTAATTCATAACTGAAAAGAACATTTTCCCCCATTGCTGGTTGTCTATGAGATATGCTGTTTTGCCCACTGAAGTCTACATTGTCTTTGATTTACAGTTAACAGTGATTTACGCCTTCCTTTGCAGCCATATAAGTCATAGTGAAGTAGCCTCCTCCTAACAGTAGATGTACTAGCAGTAACATCAGTCACTTCAGACATCTTTGAAGTAATTCAGGTGAATTGAGCCTCCTGCCTGCCAAGCTTAGCTTAGCTTTCTAGGCACTCTGTTCTTCCTGGTTGTAGTGGATCTGGGCCTTCCACTGCGACGCGTATCCTATTATATAAAGGGCTAAGTTGCGATGACGTGGATCACTTTTTAAGTCGTCATAGCAACAACCGAGAAACAAATATTTGTGACGTCACGCTTAGCTTTTCGTGCAGCTGACGTCATCACCTACACGCGTACAGTGCACGCGTATATCACTTTGTTTTGTTGTCATAGAAACAAAGAACACAGCTGCTGGTGTGACGTCATCTCATCCAAATCATTCTCACATGACGTCAGAGATGCGTTACGTCACACGGTCAACTTTTTAGAAATTGGAAAACTTTAGTCAGGAATTTTGGTTCTATTTTACATACCCTTGATATGCTTTATTACCCTGTTTAACAGAAGAAGACGAACATTTATATTCCAGTGTTCACACCGTGTTATCCGTAACCGTTCCTGTTTAATAGTACGCGTACATCTTTTTTCTTTCGTTCGAAGTTAGAGGGGTTTTTTTTCGGTTTTTTTTTTTATTTTATTTTTTTTCGCTGCTGCTATGAAAGTGGAAGTCCACAGTTGTAATTTTTTGTTTCGGGTGCGATGGAAGTAGAAGAACACAGTTGTAGGTTGTAAGATTACCATTAATAAGTATTAAGGTCAAACACTCGAGAAAGTACCTTCATGAACCAGTGTTTCGCCATGGACAACTTTCAAGATGTCAAGAGTTCGACGGTTTGATGATGTCACAGTTAAAGCAGTCCATGAGCCAGAACAAGGAAAAATATTTCCAGATTCCGAAAAGATATTTACAAAGAATGTCATCATGTAAAGAGATATTTACCAACGTCGTTGATTTAATTGATAAATGCTAGAAAAAAATCACAAAAAAAAAACAAGCAATAAAACAGAACCCCAAAAACGCATGGGGTAGCACGTGAAAGGGAGTCCACGTCCCTTAACAAGGGAGGATGATCATCTGGTAAACGCTTCCATATTTTGTATTTCTATGCATGAACAATGAAGCACATCAAGTGTATGTTTCAATGCACACTCATTATTTATGATGACTCCGCAAAAGATAACAATAAACGCTTGAAGAGCAACAAGTGAATTGTAGAACCCGTTGTATTCTTATCTCAACGGACTTTACAGCTAGTTTGAAATAATTGACCTCTTTGATCTAAGGTAAGCATGTCCAAAGGTACGAAACAAATTACATCTTATTGTTGTGATACCGGGATCTTTTATGATGGAAATTACGGCACTGGGTTGTTGTCTACAAACAAAGCAAACATACTGAACACAATCAATGGGGAAAATATAAAGATCTTTTTAGGCAAGTAATGCTTGGCAAATCACTTCCATAAACCTAAATTAACATCTAATACATTAGAACTTCTAAGAAAGCTTTGTATACCATTCATTAACGGTGACCGTAAATTCAAGTACAGTGGTTGCATTTTTTCTGTTAAATTTATGTGCTCGTCAATGGGCAGCTCTTTTCAAGAAAATATGCTTGTTTATTATTATTGTTTTACTTTAGGAAAATGCAATTCTTACTTACGATGCCGTTGGCCTGCTTTCAAAGTCCTACTACGGCTTGTTACGGCAAGATGATACTCCGCTTTTGGCCCCAAAACAAACTGAAGAACACGCCGTGAAATCCCAGTGCTCAGAAAACCCAGACAGGAAGCCGATCACATACTCTCATAAAGGTTCTGCAGCCTTTCAGAACCTGAAAATGGTAAGTGTATAAATTATACGACGATTCAATGTAAAAATATATGTTTTATATTTGTCGGCTTAGGTTTAAGATATATGGCATGGCAAAAGAAATAAAAATTTTATTCATTTTTTGGTAATGTACAAACACCTTTGAAATCAACCGGCACATGACCTGAGCTTCGCGGCGTAAAGCGCTGGCGGGCACGGCATCTCACGTCGCGGAAGACCGTCGACTCTCGTAGCCTTAAGGGGACCGTAAACAAATTACAAAGGTAACAATCACCTAGGAAATGAAGACGGGTGGGTTGTCTTAAGAGGCCATCTACAAATTGAAATGTGACGTACTACGGCCTCACGAACGCATGTTTATAAACAAGTAAGTACCTGATTTGCACGCAAGTGGTCTCTTTCTACTCAGGAACGAATCACCTAAGAGATACGATACAGATTTACGTTCCATCCATTCGTCCGCCGTCTATCCGTCAGTCCCGAAGAATAAAAACAAATATATCCTCCGAGAAACAACCGATTTCAACGCAAATGATTCCTTTCTAGTCAGGGACGTCCAACACCTATCATATCGGATATGTGTGATTTGTCCCTGAGTAGAAAGAAGTCATTTCCGTTCAAATCGGTTGTTTCTCGGTGGGGTTACGTACTTTTATACTTCCGGGAAGACGGACAGACAGACGGATAGAATGTATACGTAATTTTCTATCTTATATGATAGGTGTGAGGTGTCCCTGAGTAGAAAGAAATCATTTCCGTGCAAATCGGTTATCCTCGGTGGGGTTACGTACTTTTATACTTCCGGGAAGATGGGCAGACAGACGGAAGACGGATAGAATGTAATTTTCCATCGTATATGATAGGTGTGAGGTATTCCTGAGTAGAAAGAAATAATGTCCGTGCAAATCGGTTGTTTCTAGGTGGGGTTACGTACTTTTATACTTCCGGGAGGACGGACAGACAGACGGTGGACGGATAGAATGTAATTATCTATCGTATATGATAGGTGTGGGTGTCCCCGAGTAGAAAGAAATCATTTTCGTGCAAATCGGTTGTTTCTCGGAGGAGATATTTGTTTTTATTCTTTGGGACGGACGGAGAGACGGCGGACAGATGGATGGAACGTAATCCTGTATCGTATCTCATGGGTGATTCATTTCCGAGTAGAAAGAGACTATTTGCGTGGAAATCGGTAACTTGTTTGTTAAGAAACGTGCTTTCGTGTAGCCGTAGTAAGTCACATTTCAATTTGTAGATGGTCCCTTAAGAGAACCCAATAGTCTTCGTTTCCTAGGTGATTGTTACATTTGCAATTTGTTTGCGGTCCCCTTAAGGCTACGAGAGTCGACTGTCTTCACGACGTGAGACGCCGTGCCCTCCAGCACTTTACGCCGCGAAGCTCAGTTGCACGTGCCTGTGGATTTCAAAGGTGTCTGTACTAGGACATTACCCATTTTTTTAAATATGATTTTTGTATGATCATAATATAGAAAACTGCCTAGTTTTCAATCTAACATCAAATATCTGGATTATTTCTATTTTCACCAGATCTGTTGCTAACAACAAATTATGTCAGCCGTGTGTTAGACTTAATTATGGTTTAAATAGCATGCTGTATAAAGTCATTATCCTATGGAGTTAATCTCCCAGAGAGCATCAGATCTCTGGAAATTATCAGAAAGTTTTTCTTGTCTCTGCGAAATTACATTGCAAATCACCCTTATCTCCATAACGAATCTCAATCCTCAGGGCCGGCTGGACCATAGGGGCAACCGGGGCGGTCGCCCCGGGCCCCGCGCCTTTAAGGGGCCCCGCAGTTTAGAAAACAAAATAATTGTCGGTAAAAAAATGTAACTACATTTTTGTTTTGTAACTTTTGGGGCCCAAGGCCCTTAAAAATATATTTTTGAAGTTTTTTTGTTTGTTTCCAATCTCCCCATTTTTGAATACGTTATCCCCTTATTCGTCGTACGGACACTGAGATTTTCAGATTCGAAATGATTTTTGTAACCACCTTAATCTTTTCCGCATTCATGAAGTAGCAAATTAAATTTCATCATTTTGTGGTACCCTACTTTTATATATTCAACAATTTGTGTGAAAACCTGGTACTTAAATTTAAGGAAATAAAAAGAACAATATCCAAGTTACAAATTTTGAAGATGACAATCCGATTTTTGGCGTAAATGTGACAAGGATGGTAAGTCAGATAATATCCGAAAACTTGAAAATTTTCATCGTCCTGGAGCGGGACACTTTTCAAGTTTTCAAGTTTTCGGATATTATCTGACTTACCATTATTGTCACATTTACGCCAAAAATCGGATTGTCATCTTCAAAATTTGTACTGTATGGCGTAATCCCGTATTTCTTTCGTGATAATATCCAAGTTACTTTCGGACAACATATAAAGGCCACTTTTCCAACATTACAAGAAATTAGAAAAAAAAAAGGCAACTTTCATGTATGAACGCGTATAAAAGTTTTGAATGTCACTAATTTGTCAGTTACTCCACTGTGCATTAAAAATCAATCGCTAAACATGCATCAGGGGAAAAACTGTTTATACCAATTTATTTTAGAGGAATCCTTATTATATTTCCTATACAAAAATATTCGCAATGAGAAAATATTCGCTAAGCAAGTATCTTTTTATCATTTTGTGAATAAGCTGTTATAAGAGTCACTATGCAACCTAAACCACTTCTCCCGGGAAAGAAAATCGTAGATTTTAACCCTTTTTACTTTCTCTCTCTCTCTCTCTCTCTCTCTTTCTCTTTCTCTTTCTCTCTCTCCCTCTCATTTTCTCTCTTTCTCCTCTCCCTCTCATTTTCTCTATCTCTCTTCCTCTCTCTCTTTTTCTCTTGCTCTCTTTTCTCTCTCTCTTTCTTTCTATCTTTTTCTATCTCTTTCTCTCCCTCTCTCTCTCTCTCTCTCTCTTCCCTCCTCTCTCTATTTCTCTTTCGCTCTCTCTCACTCTCTCTCTCTCTCTTTCTGAACTTTCAGTCCGTATTATGGTCTTTTTCTTCAGCTTAAAGCAAATACTTCTTTGAGATAATCGTTTTGTCTTTACGGTAGTGTTCGTGTGTCTTCCTCACGAACGATAATTTTCAGAAACGACTTTATTGAAATACGAGATTTATTTTTTAGTGCCCACAATGAAATTTTGCTCTGGGCCCCTCAATGAAATTTCGCCCAGGACCCCGCAAGAGCTCCATCCGGCCCTGTCAACCCTATCATTAAATTGTAGTTCCAAGCATGCTGCTAACAGTGGTGCTTCTGTTATAACCATCTTACTTGCTTTCATATATGCCATATGTTTTATTCTTTTTCTTACATCTGATATAGGGAATCGCCTTACAACCATTGTGTTCAGATTCCTTCTGGTGTATTGCATTTTCATATAACTGTAAGTTTTAAATGTGTGTAATAAAATAAAAATAAAAATAAAAAATAGAAGCAAGTATTAGTTAAGCCACCAATATATTTTTAGCGCGTCCTCTATAGGAAAAGGTGCTTGTAGCAACACTATGTCTGCATATGAACACCAGATCTCTGTAACTGCTATTCCCATTCAAAAAATTATTTTTGCATTAGAAAACTTGAACTGCCGAGATGAAGATCCGTATCATTTGGTCTTTTTCTGATGCATCATCTTGCCATTAAGGAACCTGAATGAAAATAGAATTAAAAATTTTTTGTATTAAATTTCATTGCTTCGAGAAATCTAATCGAAAGTATAATTTTTACGTTCTGAAATCACGGAGATTATTCTGAGCACCTTTCTGTTTCAGATTACTCACAGTTTTGCCAGTAGAGGGCGTCGATACAACTCTCGTCTGAAAAGTTCTAGGACTGACCACATAACTGACGTAACAGTAGTGGGATAAAAATATCACGTGTATGCCAGAAGACAGCGGTCCTTGGCCAATCAGCGAACAGGTGGAAATCGGTTTGTACCTGTACCCACAGTCGGCAGACGGGCATTAAGGGAGTCATAGCAAGCGTTCTAGTCCCATTTCATTTCAGCTATGGCAGAGCAGAGAGAAAACATTCGTTTTTTGTTGGAAACTTGACAAATCAACTACTGAAACTTACAGAATGTTAGAAGAAGTGTATAAAGACACAGCATTATCCGGCTACAGAGTTTTCGAATGGTATAAACGGTTTCGTGACTGCCAGGAATCCTTTGATGATGATCCGAGATCTGGACATCCCTCGAGAGTGGAAGGTACCAATCTGTCATTAAGTTTTCCTTTTCCCAGATCCTCGCGTAGAATCTCGTGACAGACAGATTGATGCCCACCGACTCAACCAAAAGTATACATAAGTGTAATTGGGCAATCTTTCTTTAACTCATTCCGCACCTCCTTGATATTTTTCTGCTGTCCCCACACTGGAGGGTGCCCAGACCTCTGATCATCATCAAAGGATTCTTACCCGTCACGAAGCTGTGCATACCATTCGGAAAATCTGCTGCGGGATAATGCTGTCTCCATACTCTTCTTTTAACATTCTGTAAGCTTCAGTAGCTAATTTACCAGGTTTCCAACAAAAACGGATGTTTACTCTCTGCTCTTTCATGGCTAAAATGAAATGGGACGAGAACGCTTACTATGACTACCTTAATGCCCATCTTCCACCTGTCGGTACCGGTATGAACTGGTTTCCATCTGTTCACTGATTGGTCGAGGACTGCCGTCTTTTGGCATACACGTGATATTTTTATTCCACTACTGTTATGTGATCAGTCCTAGAACTTTTCGGACGCAGGTTGTTTATATTCTTGTTTTGCATTCTTTATTGTGTTCATGGTGCTATTTGTGTATTGTGCATTGTGTGTTAATTTCTTGGTGTTATTTGAATATTGTGCTTTGTGTGTTGTGTTATTGGTACGGGGTGTTAGTTTCTAGTGGTTGTTTTTTTCTCTGTGTTGCTGTCGGTCTTAGTGACCGAGATACGCTTTAAATGTAAATTTTTGTTGTTCGTCGGCTTACAGCCATTTGTCAACGCATTTCTCCGAACTACCAGGTGTTGTTTTTTTTCCGGCTGCAGCTTGTTGTCGGGCCGTGTGTGTGTTTTTTTTTCCCTTGACAGTTTTGACAAACTCGGCTGACTTTTCTTTACCGCCTTGCTTCATTAGTGGTCTGTCCTGTATGTATTGTTTGTTGTGCAACTGTTTTCTTTTTATCTTGCCGTGTGTTATTCTTCAACTTGCTCTGATGTCGTCTGCTTCTTCCTGTAGAGTACTCTCTGTTTATTGCGATATTGATTGTGTGTTGTTATTGTCGTTGCCGGTGAGTTATTGTGCAATTTTTTTTCCCGGTGAAAATTTGTGTTTGTATGTTGTCTTTTTGTAAATAAATGCTCTTTTGAAGTCCTCGTCACTGTTTGCTTCTAAAAAGCAGATTTGCAAATTAGGTTATGTTTATCTCGATACCTCTGCTTCTCAGAGCTCCGTACAAAAATCCTTTTTACTTTGGATTTCCTTCACTATGCAGAACAATTTGCGCTTTTTTTTGTTATTTATCGTTACTGACAGTTCAGCTGGAGATGGCCATAAATCCATACAGTGGTTGGACAGAATAATGTGAACACCACGCTCAGAGACGTGACTTTTAATGCAGCTGCGTACGTCGCCATACGCAAAGGTATCCACCACTTTTTAGCTGTAATAGCTTTGTTTAGAATCTCAAGTTCTTCTTTAAGTACATTTAAAGTGTCTTGTTGCAAAATTTCTTCCGGGTAACGACGAAATGAGCAACCTAACGGACTTCGAAAGAGGGCCAATTGTTGGTGGCCGGCTAGTTGGTGCCTCCGTGACAACAGTCGCCAGGGTAGTCGGGGTATCGAGAGATACTGTGTTTTGCGTCATGACAGCTGTGTTCGTGGCAAAACCTCGTCTGCGAAACACAACAGTGGCCGGAAAATGACCCTTTCTGATAGAGACAGGAGAGAATTAAAGAGGATTTTTACCCGTAATAAGAAGACAACGGGGCCAAAAATTAGTGCGGAGCTCAGTCTGCATCTCCAGACCCCAGTATCAACGAAAACAATGCGCAGGAAATTGCATACACAAGATATTCATGGCAGACCTGCTATTGCAAAACCTCTGGTGACCCGGATGAATGCACAACAGCGACGGTAGTAATGCCTGGAGCATACAACGTAGACTGCCGATGCATGAAAGGGTGTAATGTGGTCGAATGAATCCACACTCACACTATTCCCCACCGCAGGACGTGTTTACGTGTTGAGAACAGCGTCAGAAGCGTACAACCCAGACTGTCTGCTCCCAACAGTGCAGCATGGTGGTTGTTTTGTCATGCTCTGGGCGGTCATATCGTGGTTTTCAGCAGGTTCTCTGATCACCTTGAAAGGACGGATGACTGGGAGAGCGTATGAAACCATTTTGGCCGACCAAGTTCATCCAATGGCGCAGGCATTGTTTCCTGCAAAACATTCCGCCGTCAACAATCGAAGGTTAAGCTGATAATGATAATGGCCTATGACAAGGTTGGAGTGATAGCAACAGACGGAGTGCCCGAGTGGACCACTGTAACAGCGGAATAGTACAGAAGGTTTCTACAAAAATTTTTGCGTCCAAAGATTCGCCAAAGAAGGCTCGACATGCTCGAAGCAGGTGTCATCACTTTGCACGACAACGAGGCGGCATGTTGCCCGTACAGTAAAAGACATTCGGGAAATGTATGGATGCGAATTGTTTCCCCACGCATCATACAGTCCTGAAATGAGCCCAGCAGACTATGACTTGTTCCCAAAACTGAAGAAGCCACTCCGCGGGAAACGATGTGATACGATTCAGGATATTTGTAACAAAGTGACTCGAGTAATCCGACGCCTCAACAATGGAGGTGTCTTGACTGGAATACAAGACTTGCCCAACTTTGGGCCTCTGTCATAAAGAAATATGGAGATTACTTCGAAGGCCTGTAAAGGTACGTTGTGAAATAAATTCGTTTTTAAAGAGATAACCCACAATGTGCAAAACTTTTGAAATGACCCCCTTATATCCTATACAAATCAGGTAACATTCGCTTGATTGTGCAGGTCATTCATAATTATTTTGTTTTACTCTGCATATTGCGTTTTTTTCTTCATACTATTCTGTGCCTATGATGAGCGAGGGACCCTGAGGGGCAGGTGCCTCGCTTGTCAGGATCTAAGGAAGTCCTGTTCACTGAAGTTCGCTGGAGTGCAGCTATTGTTTGGTATTATCCACACTCTCTTGCGTCATCGGGACGACAGAACCTACTTATAGTTCGGCAGCGGCCTCGGTACTTTTCATGTTGATTGAAACTTCTATACCTAACGCAAAGCAACGATATCCAGGATAATAAAGCAGAATGTTTTCTTTCGGCAAATGGGAACGACGCTGGAGAGGGAAGACACAGTAAGAATTGTTTATCTCTATTGTTTTTCCGAATCCTAAATACGCATAAAATAGGACCATGTTGTTTCCCTACGATGTAATGTGCACGGGAAGCCATGTTATTCGATTTTCTTTTTTCCAACAGTGGGCAACCGGAATGGTAATCTTAACTATAAAATAGAAAATCCTGGTGTCTGTTTGTTGTTTGTCTGAAGCAGCAGAAACTCTCGAACGCCGAACTCTGGCATCATGCTGGAATTTCTAGGTCAGTGCAACTATTTTCAGCTCTCTACGTCGTTCCCTTCCCGAGTTATGAGTTAATAAAGTTTTCAGGTGATTAGACACCACATGAATGTATAGAAAGCATAGCGTGTTTTACATCACATGTGATTAATGACAAGTATTGTTAACAAATTTTGTTCAGTCAGAGATTCTTACAATCGGAAAAGTGCTCTAACGTTGCGTATCCTCAACACATGTTAAATAACTCACGAACGCCGAACTCTGGCATCATGAAATTTGCACAGCTTATTAATGCTGAAATTTCTAAGTCAAGCATTAATTTCTGGACTTCCTAGATCAAGCATTAGTTTCTGGAATTCCTAGGTCAACCATTATTGTTGAGCCAAATCAACATAGAGCAAAAATGGAATGTTTGCTTGATAAAATCTAAATTCCGGGTAGTAAAACTAATTACAAATAAAATATAAACTCTGTGTATAAATTTTTACTGCAGTTTCTATTCGCAAATCGATTCACCGCGAACACTCACGCACGCAGGCACACACTCGCACAGGAAAAAAAAAAAAAACAGAAATAATTTAATGCAGAAAAATCCAGAAATGACACAAAAGGGACGGATACGCAGTGAAATAGCGCACTTTAGTAATGTTACAGGGCTTATATTACAGAGCCCTGTGTGAAGGGTTCGTTCGATACTTCGTTTGCAGCAAGTTCTGTATCAGTGGTTTAACCCGTATTTCTCCCGACTGGAGCAGATAAATAAAATACAAAGTATGAATGAAATCGACTAAAGTTAAACTTTGCTCTTGCAGTGAGGAAGATGTTTGTTTAAATGTTACGGGGAATGTCTCAAAGCATTGCCCTGATCTCCTTTCCTCTCTTATCATCAACCTCATTGTTTACTACTTATCCCCGTCACGCCGATCAGCTAGCCCATCCATCGCACCTCGCTCTCACACCTCCTTACCCCTGAGCTTCCTGCCACCGAGTCCCTTGTCCTTCTGCTGAGAATCCCCCCCCCCAAAGAAAAAAGAGTCTCCCCTGCCAAAGTGTAGCCAAATTGAAAACTAAAGGAAAGTCCACGCTTACCAAGAAAGCGTGGACACACCTTAAAATACCTTCTTTCTGAAAGCTCTAAGTTCTTTAATTGGCTTTGCTGCTTCCCTCCTCTCTTTCTCCCTCGCAGGAAAGTGTCCACGTAACCATAAATCTAATACCCCCTCAAAGAGATGCGTAAGAAGACAGTACTTCAACAACCGTCTCCCTGCTCATCAAAATGGCGGAAAAATGGAGGAAAATGAATACAATTCACTATCTCTAAAATGGCTACTGAACTTCACTTCTGATAAATATGGATACCCAGGTTACAGTAATCATGAAATTACTTTGACAAATGCTAAGCGCGTTTTATTTATCGCTTTTCCGCATTTTGTACATTTCTAATTTTTAATGAATCTAAAACCAGATTTTAACCTTCTTTTAAAGACTAGATTTTAACCTTCTTTTAAAGACTAGATTTTAACCTTCTTTTAAAGACTGGTTTTTAATGAATCTAAAGACTAGTTTTTAATGAATCGAAAGATTGGATTTTAACCTTCTTTTAAAGACTAGTTTTTAATGAATCAAAAGACTAGATTTTAATGAAACCTAAAAACTAGATCTTAACCTATTTTTAAAGATTAGTTTTGATGATTCTAAAGATTAGATTTTAATCTCCGTTTAAAGTCTAGTTTTTAATGAATCTGAAGACTAGATTTTAATCTTCTTTTAAAGACTAGTTTTTTAATGAATCTCAAGACTATTTTTTTAATGAATCTCAAAACTAGTTTTTAATCTTCTTTTAAAGACTAGTTTTTAATGAATCTAAAGGCTAGTTTTCAATGAATCTAAGACTAGATTTTAATCTACTTACAAAGTCCAGTTTTTAGTTTATTTTCTATTTTCTAATAAATCTAACAGCAGGAAAAAGGTGCGCTCAGCATAGAGAGCTATGGAAAAAACCCGAGGCCCTTTCGCGCCTAGCAGTGAGTTAAGAAAGAATATTTCTTGCGAATGAGGAAGTACAGAATTGTTTTCCTTTTCATAATCTTTCACATTGTGCAAAATCTAGTCTTTAAAACGAGATTAAAATCTAGTCTTTAAAACAAGATTAAAACCTAGCCTTTAAAACAAGATTTAAATTATTAAAACCACACTCTTCCACCAAGCACATAGAATTTTTAGATTAGTCTGTTACAAATCAGTTATTAGTTACCACAAAAATCTCGTGTTTGAAAAGTACCTGTAAACATTAAAGAAAAGGTAAGTATCTCTCTTGAATGCCGGAGAAAGCACTGTCTTGTCTGAACTAATTTCTTTATTGAATGTTTATGTTTCTTTTGGATGCTGACTAATACAAAGTATTTTGCTTCTAGACTGTATTTGAAAATGGTGTCACAGGGAAAATCAAATTCGATGACTCTGGTGAAAGAACAGATTTTGGCCTTTATATCTTCGAGACGACTTCTGTAACTAAGAAGGTACGTTGAACATCAAAAGCATGAGTATTTTCTTTACTCTAGTGTAACCTGATTTCTCAGTTAGATTTTCCTTCTTAACGACATGGCACTTCCCTGAATATCCTTCTAGCTTCTACCAACAACTGACAGTGAGTCGAAGGTAGATAAAAATCCACGCAGACAGTAAGGGTGTGTGTGTCTGTGTGTGTGTGGTGATAATACGACGAAAGACGATTTACTGATCATGTTTTGACGCACGTTGTTTTGATATGACTCTTATACACTGAAAGAACTATACATGAATTTAACATTGTGATAATACGTGAAGCTCTGTGAAATGTGGAATTGTGATGGTATAACTCGAAAACCAGGAAGGAAATACAGTATATCGTTGTAAATTATATTTCTTAAAATGTTTATCACGTCTTTTGTAAAAAAAGATCGTGTTTATGTTATTGGTTTGTCCGTCCCTCTGTGGACACCATATCTCTACAACTATTAGTCCGATTTGAAAAATTCCTTTTGCATTGGGAAATTTGAAATATGCGAATGATGATCCTTCATTTCGTTTTTTTTTTTTTTACGATGTACAATTTCGCCGCTAGATGGCGTAAATGCAGATGATATCGAATTCAAAATACATTTTATTCCATATATTTGCTTCTAAACATCTGATTGAAAAAATTCCTTCACCTTTCGATTCCATTTATGTCGAAGAGCATTTCAAGTATAGTCACTTTCTCAAGTTACGCATAGATTTTCCGTCAGGGGGTGTAAAATAAATAGTATTTTCCCCGATATCACTACTAAAAACTCCGATTTGAGAAATATTTTCTTCAGCGGATACAGTTCCTGATGGGAAATGTTTTGAATTTAATTTCTCATTTTTGATAAGAAATGGTTTGGCCACCAGGGAACGAACGTAAGTGTTGATTTCTGCTTCTGATGTATTTGCCACAAAATCTCAGCTTCTAAAATTTCGATTGAAAAAATTACTTTATGGATCGATGCCACTCACGTCGATAAATCTTTTCGGAATATTTTCTTCTTAAAATATTGCATGGTTTATCCGCCAGGGGGCGTAGATGTATATCTTATTTTTGTCAATATCTCTGCTTCTAATGGTCCGATTTGAAAAATTCCTTCTTTATTGGATAGAGTTTCCGGTGCGAAATGTTTTTTATATAATTTCAAAATTTTCAAGTAATTCATAGACTCTCCGTTAATGGACATTATAGTAAATTGCGTTTTCCCATATATTTCGGCTTATAAAACTCCGATTTTAAAAATTCTTCCAGTATCGCATACAGCTCCTGATGGGAAATGTTTTTCATGTGATTTCTAATATTTGATAAAGAATGGTTTGGTCTCAAGTGGGCATAAGTGTTAATTTCTGATTCTGATGTATTTGCAGCAAAATCTGAGCTCCTGAAAACTCGACTGGAAAAATTCTTTCCAGGACCGATACCGTTCACATCGAAAAACCTTTTGAGAATACTTTCTTCTTAAAATAATGCATGTGTTTCCCGCCAGGGGGTGTAGACGCATATCTAATATTTGTCGATATCTCTACTCCTAAGAGTCAGATTTGAAACTTTCGTTTTTTGTTGGAGAGCGTTTCCGCTGCGAAATGTTTTTCATACAATTTCAATTTTTTCTTAGCGTCTGCAACCAGACGGAGTAAGTTCACGATTCCGTTATATCTGCGGGTTTAAAAACCCAATTGGGAAAGTTCCTTCTTCGGTCAGATACTGCTGTTTTCCATACCGGTTCCATTGACTTTGAATAGCTTTGATTAATTAAATTCGCGTCAGAACGGATTCAAAAGACGTGCTTATTTCACCCGAAAATTCGGTGCCATCAGAATTACTTAGAAGCGTAACAGAAAGTTACGCTTCTAAGTAAGTGCAAGTAGAGAGGTATGAGTGGATGGTAGTGAAAAAGCTGAAAGTTTCCCACCGACGTGGAACTTTTAACCTTTGTGAATTTCTACCTTGAAATCTGTTAGTATTCTAGCCGCTGTTTGTGATTGAGTGAAAATCATGCGAGACAAAACTAAAACTATTTTATAACCTTCTGCCTATCTATAAATACATTAGCTCTGACTCATAAAGGATAAAGGTTTCACGTCGCGTAGAGGCATGGATGGCTCTTGGGTTCTTGGTGATGGTGGGTCCCTAGGCCACAGCCCCGTTAGACCCCTCACCCCTCCCCTTAATCCGGCCCTGCCTAAAAGTAAAGTGTAAGCATGTATAAATGCTGCATATTTCTCTCTCTGTCTGTGTGTGTGTCCTCCTTTTCAAGCAGCATGACTAAAATGGACTCAGAACTGGGATAAATGGTAACTAATGAATCAACATTTTGTCCGTTCTTTGGTGTGCGAGACTTACTGCGAAAGCACCTCCTGTATAGAATTTAATGTCAAATGTCCCGTAAATACAAATGAAAGATACACAGTTGTATCAGAATAATATGGCCACCCTGGAATCACAGTGTACCCGCTCAGGCGCGTCACAGAATGCACGTGACAAGGGTGGACCACACGGAAATATAAGCAGCCGGCAAGGACAGGTGAGTCACAGTGCGTTACGTGAGCACCATGGGCAGAGGTAGTGATTTGACTAACTTTCAAAAAGGAATGATCATCGACTACCGCTCCAAGGGTGGAAACATCTCAGAAACAACAGACTTCGCGGGCTGTTCGCGAGGTGCTGTAGTAAGGGTGTACCAAGAATGGACCGCTGGCACACTGAGTACAACGTGACGTCATAACTGTGGAGCCCCCAAAGGGCATCAACCCCCAGAGGAGAAAGTCGTCTCTATCGACTGGTAAAGGGCAATCGACGCGCAACTGTGCAGCAATTGACCATGCAAATTAACGCTAGGGAACTCAGGTACGTGTCCCCGATAACAGTAGAACGAACCCTGTCATTCATGGGTCTCTGGAGTCGGAGCTGCGTTTAGGCACCCATGTTAACCCAGGGCCATCGGCAACGACACTTGCAGTTCGCATGGGACTACCGTCATTGGACAGTGGAAGAGTGAGAAAAGGTTGCCTTCTCCGACGAATCTAGGTTTCTACTCCACAGAAGTGACGGGCGGTGGCGGATATGACGTCAGACACACGAGAACCAACACCCGAACACGCTTGTCGTTTGAGTACAGGCCGGCAGTGGCAGTGTGCATGTCTGGTCGATGCTTTCCTGATATGATCTGGGACCGCTGGTACCACTGGATGGGTTCCTGAACGCCAATGACTACCTGTCCATCCCCGCTGACCACATGCATCCCTTCATGTTGGACGTTTACCCTGGTAGTGATGGTGTCTTCCAACACAACAATGCGCCATGTCACGTCGCTAAGGGGGTGCGTGACTGGTTTCTGGAACACGACAGCGATGTCTCCGTTCTCCCTTGGCCGGCGAAATCGCCTGACTTCAATCCCATAGAGCATTTGTAGGACTCTTTGGATTGACAGGTTCGACGTGCCGACCCACAACCACGTCATCTCCGGGACCTCCGTGCTCTCTGCAGTCCGAATGGGTACGTGTGCCTTGGGCAACCTTTTTTTATTTTTTTAATGAAGGTTTAACGACCACCGTGAGCAACTCAATGGGCTATAAGGAGTCGCCCGTCCCTAATTTAGGGCCACTGGCTCCAGGGAAGGGAGAGAGCCAGTGCCGTAAAACAAGCACAAGATCCATGCCTCACCGGGATTCGAACCCGGACGCCTTTCGGGCGAATGATCAGAAGCCATCGCTTAGACCACTGCGCCACCGGGGCGGCCTCGGGCAACCTTCCAAGACCTCATTGCGTCCATGCCACTCGCCGCTGTCATCCGGGGCAAGGGTAGTTATTTCCATTATTAGGTGGGTGGTCATATTATTTTGATACGACAGTGTATGTTTGGGTCTATAAGAAACGTTGAACTGATTCCTGTAAACTGCGCATAGTACTACACACAATGTAATCATTAATACCACGTGTAGTGCACTAAATTGCATATGATTTCCAAATAACCTACATAGGGTAGTTAAAAATAGCTAAATTTCCAATTATTTAATTTTGACGAATGTAAATTTAATAACTGTTACCGCTTGTTGCATATATGCTCTCATAATTTTTCAACATTTTTCTGGTTATCTGAGAGACGCAAGTACTAACGATAAACGGGAATGCTCTACAGAAAATTAGTCAAAGCAGAGCTTTCCTATATGCGTATTTATCGTGAAAATGTTATGTCATAAAAATGTTTTCGTCCTAAGTACCAATTTCAATAATTTCTTGCTTCTAATTGCCATGCTTTAAATAAAAACGGCCAAGCCATACATCTGTTATGTCTTTTGCCTATAGGTTGGCCAGTGGTCAGATTATGAAGGCCTGAAAATGTCGAGTGACAAAACGTCCAACAAAGAACAGAACGACGAACCACTAGACAAGAAGGGGACCGATTCCCAAATAAAAAAAACAATCAGGGTGACTTCAGTTCTGGTAAGTAGTGAGTGATCCATCTTGATTACATTTATCATATTCCACAATAAACAACAGGTGGTTGTGTTCCGCAAGGAAAATATCTCATTATTTTACTTAAAGGTATTAAAGGTAAGCTGACCAAATGTCCCGAATTATCGAAGACAGTCCTCGAATTTAGTTTACTATCCCCCAAAACTCCAGATGCCTTTGGGGACGCAAATCGTCCTCAAAGTTTTGATTTTTGTCCTCAAATGTACTCAAATTTAGACTTACCACAGCTAGTTACACTCGTAATGAACTATGTTCTTAAAATTAGATTTCATTGTACCCTTTTCTGGCGCCCCGGCTGCGCAGTTGTCTGAGCGGTGGCTTCTGATCATTCGTCCGAGATGGGTCCGGGTTCGAATTCCGGCGAGGCTTTGATGTCGTGTTTGTCTTATAGCACTGGTTCTCTCCCTTCTCTGGAATAGGTGGCCCTTAATTAGGGGCGAACTGTGGTTTTTTTTTTTTTTTTGATTGCAGGTTTAACGACCACCGTGAGCAACTCAATGGGCTATAAGCAGTCGCCCGTCCCTAATTTAGGGTCACTGGTTCCAGGGAAGGAGAGAGCCAGTGCCGTAAGACAAACACAACATCCATGCCTCACCGGGATTCGAACCCGGACCCCGTTCGGACGAATGATCAGAGGCCATCGCTTAGATGGCCTCTGATCTTTTTTTTTTTTTTTTTTTTTTTTTTTTTTGGTTGGAGGTTTAACGACCACCGTGAGCAACTTAATGGGCTATAAGCAGTCGCCCGTCCCTAATTTAGGGTCACTGGTTCCAGGGAAGGGAGAGAGCCAGTGCCGTAAGACAAACACAACATCCATGCCGCACCGGGATTCTAACCCGGACCCCGTTCGGAAGAATGATCAGAGGCCATAGCTTAGAGCACTGCGCCACCGGGGCGGCCACACCACCTATGCCCCACTAGATTCGAACCCGAACCCACTAGGCGAACCGTCAGAAACCACGGCTTAGAACACCTCGCTGGCCAAATTTATATCGGATAATGGGTGTGGAATAAATCTTGCTTCTGTGCCATGACCTTTGACCCTATTTCGATGATATTCAACAGAACCGGTTCAGTATACCTCCGGAACAACATACTAAGGTTTTGTCGCAATAGAAGCATTTTTAGTCAAGTTATAAGAATAATGGCTATGGAATACATCTCGCTCCTGTGCTTTTGACCCTATTTTGATGGTATTTAACAGAACCGGTTCAGTAGACCACTGGAACAACACACTAAAGTTTTGTCGCAATAGAAGCATTTTTAGTCAAGTTATGAGGATAATGGCTGTGGAATAAATCTCGCTCCTGTGCCCCGACCTTTGACCCCATTTCCATGATATTCAACAGAACCGGTTCAGTATACCTCTGGAACAAAATACTAAAGTTTTGTCGCAATAGAAGCATTTTTAGTCAAGTTATGAGAATAATGTCAAGTTAAGCATTTTTAGTCAAGTTATGGGAAACCTCGTTCCTGTGCCCTGACCTTTGATCCCATTTCGATGATATTCAACAGAACCGGTTCAGTATACCTCTGAAACAAACTAAAGTTTTGTCGCAATAAAAGCATTTTTACACAAGTTATGAGGATAATGGCAGTGGAATAAATCTCGCCCCTGTGCCCTGACCTTTGACCCATTTCGATTATATTTAACAGAACTAGTTCAGTACATCTGCGGAACAACATGATGAAGTTTTGTCGCAATCGAAGCATTTTTACGTAAGTTATGACGCATAAAGGCGATGGAATGGATACACATATAAGTAATGCAAATGATAGAACATTTTTTTTTAAAGAAGATTAACGTTTCTTTTAATTTGGCAGTTGTTGTTAGTGTTCATGTTTCCCCACCGAAACTAATATCACTCTTAACCACTTCAGTGCCATTCATTTTATCCAAAGTAACCAGAAAAATATTATCTGTCTTAGCATTCATGTCATATTTACACCAATAAACGGATTCACGTCTTCCAAATTTGTATTGTAGAATTGTCCCTTTTAAACACTAAATATGTTATACAGTGACATTAATTTTATTCTAAGGAAAACAAACAAAGAATAAAACGTTACGACAAAAAGGTTTCACACTTTTCACTGTCATTTTTTAAATTGAAAGATTACTAACTTATGAATTGTTCATACACTTTTTGATGATTCATAGCATTTATTAATAAATTCTTCATTATATCCACAAGTCATTGTTACTTTAATTTGTGTTTTACTTTAATAATGTCCCATTGTTAATATTTTATCAAAATTAAATTCAAACTAAAAAAATATTTGGCGCCACATTATCACCTATTGTGTACATACGATTTGTCAACACTTGCCTAACAATTTCATTCATTCTTATTTTTCTTAGCACTTTTTAATAATCATCACATTTTTGATCTTTCATTTTTAGAGCGTAATATACAATGTATAAAGGTGTTCATTCCTAAGCCCCCTAATTTCTCTCTGCCTTCTATGTGCAAAATCGTACGCTTGTACGGTGGCTCCATCTCGCGTGCTCTCTCTTACTTACAAACTATCCTGTCAGAATCGCTAGATTCGCCCTAACTTCTTTCAGTTTCTGTGCCCTGCCAGAAAGGGCACAGAAACTGAATGAAGTTAGAGCACATATACACTGGCGGAAAGTGAAAAAAGAACACCAAGAAGGAGACGTCTGGTACCAACGACATTTATACAGCATAATAACGGAATACAGAGGATAACGTGATCAAAACATTATGGCAAAATACAGCTGTATTTGCTGGTAAACTGAAAAATAACATTTCCATGTAACATGGTTCGTACGAGGTTGAACCGCCATGAACTGCGTCACACTGTGCAATTCTGGCATGGAGTCTGTCGTACAGATGTTGGATGTAAGTTTGGGGTATTGAGTTCCAAGCATCCTCAACCTGGACGCGTAAATCGATGATGGTCGTGGCTGGCCGTGGAGACCGGATAAGTCGTTGTCCCATAAAATCCCACACGTGCTCAATGGGGGACAAATCCGGTGAACGTGCAGGCCATGGAAGTTGTCTCACACCCTGAAGTGCATGTTGCGTTGCACGTGCCGTGTGTGGGCATGCGTTATCTTGCTGGAAAACCCCACGATGGACCGACCTTACAAATGGCATAACAACTGGCTGAATGATGTTGTTGATGTAGGAGGTGCTGTTTAACGTACCCGGTACAAACACTAGTTGTGTACGGGAGTGATAGCTGATCGCTCCCACACCAGGAGACCAGGTGTAGACCCTGTGTGTTGCTGGCGGATGCAAGAAGGGAGGAGACGCTCCCCTGTGCGTGTGCGAACACGCATACGGCCATCGGAGGCTTCCAAGCAGAATCTGCTTTCATCGCTGAACACGACAGATCGCCATTGCGTTCTCCAGTGCAGACGTTGGCGACACCACTGCAGCCGTTCCTGACGGTGGGCTGGAGTCAGAGGTACACATGCCAGAGGCACACGTGCACGTAGTCCTGCATCCAGTAGACGGTTGCGGATTGTTCGCACAGTCACCTCAGGTGCAACGGCAGCTTGGATTTGCGTCGCAGTGGATGCTCTGCTTGACAACGCCGCTCTTCTTATGCGTCGATCGGTCCGCTCATTAGTTCGTCTGTGACTCCCGGTTCCACGTCTTCTCGTGTGGGAATGTTCCTCGGACCATCTACGCCACCATCGTACCACCACCGATACTTCTCGTCCAATTCGCTCCGCAATACGACGATACGACCACCCGGCCTCGCGGAGTCCGACTAGACGACCTCGTTCAAAGTCCGATAACTGCTGAAATCGTACACGTCGTCCATGTCCAGGCATTGCAGCTTCTTCAGGGTCTTCGCACGTGTCCGTACGCCAACGACTGATTACATTCACTTCGCCGTACTCCTTAAGTACCACTGACGATAATTTGCATATTATTCCGTGCTGTGGCGTAAGCGCTCACCGGTTGGTCCCGAAATTAACATCACACCTGCGTAAACTCGACCCCATTAACATATGTAAATTTCATGATCGTCCGCCAATTCCTTCTTGGTGTTCTTTTTTCACTTTCCGCCAGTGTATTTAAAAATATATATACCCAAAAATCAGTACATATATTTAAAATTAGAAATACCGGATACACTCATAATTGATTCCCTGTATGTGTTCAAAAATGAGTACGTGTCTTTTCCAAAAATGAGACACAAGTACTCGGAGCTATTACAAGCCTAGAATGTACTAAAAAACGAGTACATTTTGCTTATTTCTAAGTACCAATTTTCAACAGTGTGCAGTGTGCACAAGGCTATGTTGATGTACTTGCCAACCACATACACCGGCTTATGGCTACACAATTACCGCAGCAGGACGCTCTTTTCAATAAGAAAACGCTCCATTTGATCGTTCCCATTTCGCAAAGGACTAGTTGGAAGAGCCTTCCAGTGAGTTAGTAACCCTCGAATTGCCCTCTGACTCTTCGAATATGAACCCAATCAAGCATCTGTGTGACGAAGTGGAACAATGCATTCGATCCCGAAACACGCCATTGGCACCTCTTGGTCCTTTACGAATTGCAGTTCGTGGAATCACGAGCCGTAATACGATCCGAACGTTTTCAGAACCTGGTGTAGCTCGTGTCACGACGTGTTGCTGCCGTTGTGAAGGCGGAAAGTGGGCCCACGCTTTATTAGGTGAGTGTGTATAACAGAATTTCCATTCAGTGTTGTTTAAAACTTTAGATCTGCTTCCCAATGCTCAGCAACTTCGCCTAATTTCCCTTTGTAGTTGCAGGACACGAATTACCATCTTCTTTGTATCCTAAAAGTTGAAGGTTTTATGGATATACATGGGTTGGACAGAATAATGTGAACACCTAGGAAAAGAATATTTTACGTACAGTACCAAGTAGGGTCTGAGATCCCCTTTGGCATTCAAATCCGCCCGAATCCTCCTTGAAACGGACGCATACAAATCCTGGATGGTGGTTAGTGGGATGTTACACGATTCTTGATGTAGAAACTGCTGCAGGTGGTCGTGGAGAGATGCAGGAGGAGGATAACGGGATCTTGCTCTGTTTTTCCATAGAGACAATAGTGGCTCGATGATGTTTAAATCTGGTGATTAGGGAGGACAAGGAAGGTATGAAAGTTCGTTCTCATGTTCTTCAAACCAAGACTGGACATTCCTAGCTCTGTGAATTGGGTCGTTATCATCTTGATATATGGCATCCCCTGCAAGAAATAATGCCTCAGCCATTGGATGGATTTGGTCAGCCAAAATGGTTTGATACGCCCTGCCAGTCATCCGTCCTTTCAAGGTGATCAGGGGACCTGCTGAAACTACGATATGACCGTCCAGAGCATGACAGAACCACCACCATGCTGCACTTTTGGGAGCAGATAGTCTGAGTTGTACACTTCTGACGGTGTTCTCCACACGTAAACATGTCCTGCGATGGGGAATAGTGTGAATGTGGATTCATCCGACCACATTACACGCTTCCATGCATCGGCATCCCATGTCGAATGTTCCTGGTACGACTGCCGTCGCCGTTGTGCATTCACCCGAGTATCCAGAGGTTTTGCAATAGCAGCTCTGCCATGAAAATTTTGTTTATGCAGTTCTCTGCGCACTGTTTTTGTTGATACTGGGGTCTGGAGATACAGATTGAGCTCTGCACTAATTTTCGACGCCGTAGTCTTCTTATTACGGGTAACAATCCTCTTTAATGCTCTCCTGTATCTGTCAATCAGGGTCGTTTACTGGCCGCTCTTGTGTTTCGCTGACGAGGTTTTGCCACAAACACGGTATGCTGTAGTGACTCTAGACACAGTAGCTCTCGATACCCCTACTACCCTGGCGACTGTTGTCACGCAGACACGAACTAGTCGGCCACCAACAACCTAACAGACTTTCGAAGTCTGTTAGGTCGCTCATTTCGTCGTCATGTTTATGCGTTTTTTTCAATTGTAAGTTAAATTTACTTGGACCTTTGAGAAACGTAAGCATACCGGAAAAAAGATTAGGTCACCCCTAACAGAGATGACAGTAGGAAGTTACCGGTTACACAGAGGGCGCCGTGATAGCATTATTGGGAGATAAATAGCACTGATGTGGTCTACAGGATCATTTCTGTCTCGTGCAGTTGTGAAGAGCAACGTGTGTGTTGAATTTAGTTTGCAATATGGGTCGTAAGACATACGTTACTGAGTGGCAAAAAGGAGCCGACGGTGCCCACGGACACAAAGTGAATGAAGTCGCCCAATTTGTTGATGTGTCGAAGCGTACTGTCCAGCGGGTATACAAACAGCGGCGTAGTTCGCAGTCAACTGAAAATAGGCAACGTAACTGTGGCCTGGAAACGATTCTCACCAACAGGGATCTCCGCCATGTTTCACGCCTAGTAACGGCAAATCGGTTTCAAACCAGGCAACAATTGCTCCAAACAGTCAATGAAAGTCCACTCTAACCAATTTCCGAAAGGATATTGCAACCAGAACTGCATGCGAAGGACATCTGGAACACAATACCACGGAAGAGGCCTCTTTTAACAGCAAGTCACAAAGTCGCACGTTATCAATGTGCTCAGAGGCACCAAAACTTTGCTGTGGAGGATTGCAAACGGGTAATTTGGTCTGATGAGTCTCGTTTTAGTTAGTACTCCAATGATGGAAGGCGACGGGTTCATCGCAGGTCCAACGAAGGCTTTAATCCTGATTGTGTCGAAGGTGTTGTTTAAGCTGGAGGGGGTTTTGTAATGTTTTGGGGATGTTTTGCGTACCACGGAATCGGCCCTCTCGTTGCAGAGACGGTGAATTTGAACCAACATGCGTACTTCCGCATTCTGAATGACGAAGTGTTGCCCTCTGCCCTACATCTTCAGGAGCAGCATCACATTGCCACTCTTGTCTTCCAAGACGACAGTTGCCGTGTGCACAGCGTTAAAACTGTGTCTGAGTGACACGACAAACAATCAGCAACACTGTCTTAGCTCGAATGGCCCGCCAAATCCCCAGATTTAAATCCTATTGAAAATCTGTGGGATTATTTGGAACAGAAGGTGAAACGCCGGAATAGACACCCACGTACTCTGTCGGAACTTCAGGACAAATCGACGCACGAGTGGCTACAAATATATGTTCAATACATCCACAACCTCGTGGACACGCCCTATTCATGCTGTTATCAAGGCAAGAGGCACTGTCACCCGTGTTTAGGTAAGTTCTGACAGTGGCGACTAATATTTTATCCGGCGAGCTTATAAACGTGGTTCCGCTGTACTAAGATAGCATCAGGATATCAGTGACGGGAAACAAGTGTAAAATACGGCAAGGTGTTGATAAGTGTTTTGATTTTTGTCAGGCCATGTATAATTTTCCTATTCTTTTTTTAGACGATGCCCTATTTAATGCTAAAGGATCCTACAGGTTTGAAGGGCACACAGGGTAACGATCGTTACAAAGGCTTCATCAAAGACCTCATGGATCAAGTAGCAGAAATCATGGACATACGTTACGAGCTAATTGTAGTTAAAGACGGACGTTATGGCACCTTCAACGGGACTGCATGGAATGGAATGATTGGAGAAGTTATTCGAGAGGTAAGTCGACCATTTCATTTTGTCTTACAGCAGAAATCTTTACATGTACTGGAACGCGGTGTTAGCTTCATTTACGTATGTTGGAACTTTTGAGTTCGATTTTCTGCCAACTAATGATTTCCTCACGGGCGTAGACTTGTCCTAGAATTTTGGGGAACAGTTGTTATGATTATACAAAATATTTTAAGTAATCTGTACATACGAGGATTATAACGAAAGTTCTGCACACGTTAATCTAAAACGGAAGCGGATGATGCAATCGGGAAATTTATTACGTCATGTCAAGGTCAGACTCTCAGCGACGCAGTGGTGTAAGAACGACGCGCTATCACTTGCTGTGTGGACGTGGGAGGGTTTGGAAATGGAAGCGTGCAGCTCCTCAGGTCAAGTCACGGCGTTAGACCAGCGCTCGTGCGTGAAATAGAAACTCTGCGAGGGAAAAATTCCCACAGACATCCACACTGCCTTGCAAGAAGTTTGTGGGGAAGGAACACCTGATCGACGCACAATTTCTCGCTGGGCATCGCGCTTTCGGGAGAGCCGAAGCAGCATCGAAGATGATCTCTGCTAAGGCTGACCTCAAACGGCGACAGACAAAACATCTGTCACCATTATTGCAACGCTTCTCGAAGATAATCGCCGTTTGACAGTCGAGGAGATTCCTCATCAGGAAAATTTGTCCACAATGTCTGTTCAGCGGATGTTGACCGGTTCACTGGGGAAAAAAGTCGCCGCACGCTGGGTGCCCCATCAACTCACCCCCGAGCAGAAGGCAGCCAGAGTAGAAGCATCGCACTGGATCACCTGCACAGGTGCGAAAGGGGGACGACACTTCCTGAACAGAATTGTCGCGCTTGATGAGACTTGGACCCGTGATTTTGAGCCGCAACTGAAGTCACAATCGGTGGAATGGAGGCATCCAACTTCCCCAAGCCCTTCAAAGTGTCATCGGTAACAATCCCAAGTGAAGAAAATGATGATTTTTACGTACGATGCCCAGGGTGTTGTGGTCTCTGATCGGGTGCCAGTAGGGCAAAATGTCAGCTCACAATATTATCGTGACTTTCGGAGGACAAAGTTGAGACCGAAAATTCGTCAAAGTCGCTCAACTTGTTGGAAGCGGGGGCGATCTTGCTGCGTGACAACGCATCGTGTCATAGTGCAGCATCGGTACGGGGACTTTTGTCGAAATATGGCGGGCAAATTTTATCCCACCCACCATACAGCCCTGATCTCAGTCCACTCGACTTTGATCTTTTCCCAAAGTTAAAAAATCGGCTAGGTGGCATCCGCTACGAATTGCTGGACGAATTGTCATTGGACGTGACTCGAGTAATACGACAGCTAAACAAAGATGGCGTACTACAGGGTATCCAAGACCTACTTCACCGCTGGCAAGCTGTCATTAGCAGCGGAGGGGAGTACATTGAACGGTAATAAGTCAAGTTTTCTCCGTTGCTTCACACTTTTATAAAAAATGGACAGTGTGCAGAACTTTTGTTAAGATATATATGTGTGTATGTGTGTTATCACTTTCATTAAATAATTACCGCAGTTATTCTAATTTTAATAAGAAATCAGGGCAATATTTTGTTTCATTCATACAACCGTCGAAACCTTTGGCAAACAGGAGTTTATGATCAATCATGTGGACAGTGGCAGGAGCAGCAAAACAGTGTAATACGAACGTTGGGTGATGGACAGTGTGGGTTCGACTCTCCAAACGTCGACGAAACACCGTACGTGAATGAGGTGACTCGGAAAAATGGAGCAAACACGCGCACAAAACACAAGTGCACAAAACTCTTGGTACAACTTTTCGAAAAACTCGAAAAAAGCATCTCCTTGAAGCGGGAATCGAACCCTCATCACCCAGTTTCCGTTTAGGTATGCTACTGTGTCATCAACGACAACAAAGAACTTCCCATCAACTGAAGCTAAACAATCACAGTTTAGAAATCTGAACAGCTTCAGATTCTTGCTAGTAGATGTAATCTGATGTGTAGCTTAAAATTACTTAGATTCATTTGCCTAGAAATTCGTTGTATTAGGTGGTGTAACAGTGCATATTCCAACGGAATTCAGAAGATGTGGGTTCGATTTCTATCATAGGTCGGTGCAATTTTCAAGTATTCTGAAGAGTTGTTCCAATGATAACAGTAAAGTTAAAGCACTCTGACGAAAATAGCAAACTAAGTATTTTCTATGTACTTGCAATGAATATTTCTTCGTCAATGTCTGCGACTTAAATGGTTTCCTCTAAATGCTCTCAAACTGGTGAAGAAAACTGCAAAATTTCCTTTTTCGCAAAAACACTATTTCAGGACGACAATACACTGTGTGACGTGCCTGCCCCGCAGGACGCACACGACATAAAGGCATATAGCAGCGCGAACGAACGTCTGCGTAGCTCAGTTGGTAGAGCGACGTGTTCCGGAATAAGTGGACTCGGGTTCGATCCCCGGCGTGGACCAAAAATGACGGAGAAATTTACTTCGTTGTAATGGCGCCCGAACTTCCCGGATGACCCGGCCGTTCAAAATGTCGCAATGGTGTGATGTTCTTTCCACACCGCGAGATAGGAAAAAATAAGAGAATATCTTCTTCAGCGCTTCGAAAAATAAATGTGTGTGACGTTGCATTCCACACACCAGATTGACTGGGAGTTCTCAAGTGCACGCTCTACAGCGGATGGCTGCCTGCAACGATTCATGGTCACGGCTGACCCGTGGGCCATGCCCCCGGCCTTCTTTCGGGAAGGGGGGGAGATGTGACGTGCCTGTCCCGCAGGACGCACACGACATAAAGGCAGATAGCAGCGCGAACGAACGTCTGCGTAGCTCAGTTGGTAGAGCGATTTGTTCCGGAATAAGTGGACTCGGGTTCGATCCCCGGCGTAGACCAAAAATGACGGAGAAATTTACTTCATTATAACTGCTAAAAGAATCAAAGGATTTTGCGATCGAGAGCGTAAACGAACAGACACGTGATGGATTGGTATCGAAAACATGACAGTCGGAGCATGAAACATGATGTTTAAGTCTGGTGATTGAGGAGGACCAGGAAGATGTAAAAGTTCGTCCTCATGTACCTCAAATCAAGATTGGACTTTCCCAGCTCTGTGAATTGGAGCGTTATCATCTTGATAGATGGCATCCCCTGCAGGATGTTTCCTGAGCAATTGGATAGACTTGGTCGGCCAAAATGGTTTCATGCGCCCTGCCAGTCATCCGTCCTTTCAAGGTGATCAGGGGATCTGTTGAAAACCACGATATGACCCCCCAGAGCATGGCAGAACCACCACCATGCTGCACGTTTGGGAGCAGACAGTCTGTGTTGTACGCTTCTGACGGTGTTCTCGATGCCTAAACACGTCCTGCGGTGGAGAATGTGGATTCATCTGACCACATTCCACGTTGTAATGCTTCTGGCACCACTGCCGTCGCCGTTGTGGATTCATCCGGGGCACCAGAAGTTTTGCAGTAGCAGCTCTGCCATGAATATCTTGTTTATGCAGTTCTTTGCACACTGTTTCCGTTGCTGCTGGGGTCTGGAGGTGCAGGTTGAGCTCAGCACAAATTTTCGGCGCCGTGGTTTTCTAATTACGGGTAACAATCCTCTTTAATGCTCTCCTGTCTCTGTCCGTCAGGGTCGTTTTGCGGCCGCCCTCGAGGTTTTGTCACGAACACTGTATGCTGTCATGACGCTAGACAGAGAAACTCTCGCTACCTCCACTACCCTGGCGACTGTTGTCACGGAGGCTCCAACTAGCCAGTCACCAACAATTAGCCCTCTTTCGAAGTCCGTTATGTAGCTCATTTCGTCGTCACCCTAAAAGAAATTTTGCAACAAGACACTTTAAATGCACTTAAACAGGACCTTGAGGTTCTAAACAAAGCTATTACAACCAAAAGGTGGTAGATGCCTTTGCGTATTGCGACGTACGCAGCTGCATTAAAAGTCTCGTCTCTGAGCGTGATGTTCACATTATTCTGTCCAACCCCTGTACTGGGATGTATGGTTACCGGTGACCTCTAAAACACTAGAACTCTGATGATGCACCGGTTGAGATTATCCAGCAGTTCCTCCGAGATTCTTTACCACTCCTCGTCGAGGGCATGCTCCAGCTGCTGTAGCGCCATGAAAGGGAACGAGCGAGCTACAACACGACTAACCACTGCATTTTGAGCGTGTTCAATGGGGTTGAGGTCTGGAGAGCGAGAAGGCCAATCAACGCGCTTGATGCCCTCTACCAGAAGCATGTTTTCCCACCAGCTTGGTTCGATGTGGGTGCTCGTTATCACTCATGAAGAAGAACGTACGCCCAACTGCTGTTGCATAAGACACAACTACAGGTCGTAGGATCACGTCTCGGTACCTGACCGTCGTCAGGAATCTGTCCGGATGACGTAGAGGTCTGTACGACCGCTAATGCTAATGCCTGCCCACACGAGGGTTTCATCACCTCGGAAGGCATTTTTTGCTTGCACGAAGGCTAAATTATGTGTCTCTCGTTCACGACAGAGAAGTGCATAACGATTATTATCAGACGACAGAGTCATCCGTGAAAAGAACAGAGCACCATTTGTCACAGTCCCAACAACATTAGTCTTCAGCCCACTTTGTGCAGGACCTCCTGTGATGTGCAAAGAAAGGCACGCATACCATCCTCTTTGGTGAAGCCAGTTGCGTATGGTCTGTGTGGATACGCGTCTGGCTGCTGTAAACAGGTGTTGCGATACAGTTGAGTTGAATTTCGTAGGTGGCTCCTAAGAGCCACTACATTCAGCTACCGGTTGTCTTTTGCTGTTGTTGATGTTGGCGGACCCTGCCCTGGTCGCCGTGCTTTTCCAGTCTCCTGGAAACGCCTCTACAGTCCGTTGATGACGCTTTCAGACACTTTAACCACAGTTATCACTATCTCCTGTGTCTGCCCAGTTTCCATCTTTTTCATTGCTAATCAAGTCGATTCTGGTAAATCGTGTTGCTAAGTCGCCTTTCAACTAAAACAACCAGCTGCTGCAGCTTCATACTAAACGATAACGTGTCATCGAGCACGGTACTGATAGCCGGTTTTCTTTACGCTTCTCCAAGGTGCGCAGATTCGTCAGTGCTGCTCATTTGCATGTTCTACTCGCCTTGTTGTTAGCATGTGCAGCTCAGAAGTTGACCTTTTATTGCAGACTTACACTTCGTCGATTTTTTGGTCACTTCATGCTGGCATCGGAATATCTCTTAATTTTTTTATCTTATTTTTGAGTAGCGTTTTTCCTTTCGTAACTGATCCACATTTTTTTCTTATTTTAGCAGGCTTTCTTATGTCGTGTCCTGCAACTGGAGTACGTAAGGACACGCGTAATTTTAATTTCCTGTTTGAGAGATTCTTCAAAATTTGCACTAGATTTAGTAAATAGCTTCAGGCTGTGTTATTCAGATTAAGGAATTTCATAATCTGATGCATCCAGAACTCTAGAGTTCAGTGAAACTGCAAGAAATGAGACAAGCATTGAAAACTTTTATGAAAAATGTCCATGACAGAACTTGTAGAAGAAATTCAATGCCACTTTCCACTTGTGGGAAGCTCGTTAAAGACAATCAGTGACTTCAGGATTATTAATCAGTAGAACTCCTTTTTCGTGTCCATCATGAACTTTTAGGGGTGATTTGGGTGTACTACCCCAAATGTGACAACAATACTCGAGGATTAATTTAACATGCTCCGTCATATATTGTCAAACGTTTAGCGCTCTTTGGATGAAGAGTACGACGTAGATGGAAAGTTAAACCGCTCCTTTTTGAGGCACATTTGGAAACAGAAGTATTAATTACCATGCCAAGTCAAATTTAAGGAAATATTCATACCAAACACAGAGAGAGCTCCTTGTATTAAAATGAGTTGCATGGCATGAAAACACATAAGTCTCTGTTTTACCGTATCTCTTTCGAGGCTGTGTGATACTGTGCTCGTCTGATCAGCTCGTGAATGAAATCATTGTAATCTACCGCTATACGCAATACGCACTCGCAGAGAAAAAAGTCCGTGAAGCGTATTCACTCACAATACGCGAAGTTGCAACGTGTTCACGCTTATCTGTCGATCTACAGATCATTTGTTGTTCCAGGGTGATCTAGAATGTATTTACAGATATACTAACTTTACTACGCGGCTTTGCTCAGGATTTAGATTATTGTATATACAGTAAATATATATCCTTGTACTGTATATATATACACACAGTAGTCACATTATTGTGACCACCTCCTACTTTTGACGTCAACAGCGCTTAGCCAATGAAAGAAGGCACGTGTCGTGAACTGGCTTGGAGGGTATATAAGGTGTGCTGTAGGCATTCTGAAAACATATCACTCCTTGCTGTCATGGATAAAAGGAGCGATTTATCAGAGTTGTAAAAAGGGATGATTATTGGCTTTCGGGCCAACGGTGGCATTATTTCTGAAAAAGCGCAGTTTGCGAACTGTTCGCGTGCTGCTGTGGTTAAAGTGTATCGTGATTGGAGAAATGGCACCATTGCAAATAAGCGACGTGAAAACTGCGGAGAACCACGTGCCATTGATGTGAGAGGTGAACGTCGGCCGCGAAGGTGCTTGAGGGCCGATCGATATGCTACAGTGGAGCAACTCAGTAGCCGAATGAACTAAGGGGCTACCGGAAGTGTGTTTAAAACGACAGTTCAACGAACTCTGCTGGGTATGGGGTTCCGATGCAAACGGGTGGTCACGGTGCCTATGCTAACGAAGGTGCATCGGTAGAGAACGCTTACATTTGCACAGCAGTATCGGAATTGGACCTCCGCTGATTTGCAAAGGATTGCCCTCTCCGATGAGTTACGTTGTCTGCTTCATCAAACGGATGGACGTTGGAGTATAAGGCGAGAAACATCGGAGAACAAACGCTCTTCAACCATTGCTGGAAGAACACAAGCTGGTAAGGGCAGCGTTGTGGTCTGGAGAATGTTTTCGTGGCATTCTCTGTGTCCATTCATACCTGTGGAAGGCACTATGGACCGAATTCGTTATGAATCCATCCTTGCAGACCACGCACTCCCATACATGCTGATTGTCTTCCCTGGGGGATGGAATCTTCCAGTACGACATTGCGACGTGTGACACAGCAAAAAATATCCGAGAGTGGTTGGAAGAGCACGATGAAGACTTCGAAGAACTTTCCTGGTCTCCTAATTCCTTAGACTTAAACCCAATTGAGCATCTGTGGGACCACCTCGATCGTGTTGTTCTCTCTACGGATCCTCCACCACGCACCCTCCAGCAGCTGTCAGATGCACTGCAGTCAGCATGGCTCCACATACCTGTGAACACCTTCCAGCACCTTATTGAGTCATTCCCAGCCGTCTAGCTGCTGTCCGCGCTGCACACGGCGGTTACTCCGGATATTAGCTGGTGGTCACAGTAATGTGACTCGACCGTATATATAAATTTCATATTCCCTTATATTTCCCTGAAAAACTCTGGAAAATAGTTGATGCTTGCATGAAAGAAAAAGCTGATTTCACGAAATCCTTTCTTTGGAAAAGCACAATCCTAGTTTCTCGCCTTCAAACTTCAGCGCATCGCAAAAAGTGCACTTCAAAGACATGCTATGACAGTCGGAGGAAAGTTTGAATAATCCAATTCAGGATCATAATTGAATGCTTCGTCCTTTAAATATAGCCACTTGCTTGCCCGTGAATTCTCTGTTACTGAGCTCGCAGAAATCGACTCCAGCAGGAGTCGATTTCTGCCAACTTAAACAATTTCAGCCAAAATTTGGTTCAGGTGAGCAATTGCATTACTTTGAATTCCTTGCTGTCGCTGCTCGTCGCTTTCAGTAACTTTCCAGTTTGAAGCTTCAGTAACTCTTGAGTTTGAAGCTTCAGTAACTCTTGAGTTTGAAGCTTGTGTGCGATCGGACGTTTGGCGCTCGTTCGTCTCTTCAGCAGTTTCGTTGCGTCGCCTTGTAGCAGTTCGCAATCGTTGTTCAGCAAGTCGCGCCTATGTTTCCTCAGCAGTTTCGTTGCTTCGTCTTGTGGCAGTTCGTAATCGTTTTTCTGCAAGTCGTGCCTCTCTTTCCTCAACAGTTTCGTTGAACATGGCTTGTTGAGTTTTGCCCGCTTCACGTGCTTGTGATCTTTTCTCTTCCGATTGCTTGGTTCGTGATAGCTTTTGATGTTTTGTATTGAATCACGTTTGACTAAAAATTGGTAATTTACTTCCTGGCATTGCTGGCACAAATATTTCTCGAGTTAAAGCAGCGAAATGTACAGAATGTATGGAATCTGTGGAATCAAACTGACCAAAAACGTTATCAAGAAAACATTCAATTTTTACTATATGTTGATTTGGCTCAGCAATAATGCTTGACCTAGAAATTCCAGAAATTAATGCTTGTCCTAGAAATTCTAGCATTAATAAGCTGTGCAAATTTCATGATGCCAGAGTTCGGCGTTCGGGAGTTTTTTGAGTTCGGCGTTCGGGAGATTTTGAGTTCGGCGTTCGGGAGTTTTTGAGTTCGGTGTTCGAGAGTTATTTAACATACGTTGAGAATACACAACGTTAAAACACTTTTCCAACTATAACAATCTCAATAAGTTCAATAAATAGGATCTATACACCAAATATATTCAAATTAGTATAACTATTCTAATAATCCGAAATTTCTTGGCGTAGAATAGAAATAAAACATTCCTAGCTTCGCACATCAACCCTGTGGCTTTTTCAAGGAAGGTAGACAGCTAACTGCAAACTGGATAATGGAACGTTTCAACAACTTGAACTCGGTGACTTGACTAGACAATAAATAAATAGGTGCAAACGTGATAATTCGAAGAAACGAAGTCACGTTAGTTGGGCACGCGGTACCATGGTAGAAAACGCAGTATTACTTGAAGAATTGATTCCAAATACATGGCAACTCCAGAGAGACGCTATTATTGCAAGCCTCGCAGCTGGTCAAGATTTCCAAGGTTTCGCGAATGGCAGTAGATTTGGGTGTGGAGTATGAAGCTAATTTCTTTATATCACTCCATATAGGATTGGCGGACTTGAACTTGACTCTTGATAGGGCAGTCGTTATTTTTCCGTCTTTTGTATCCCTTTTATGTTCGCTGATTCTAATCCCAAACAAACTTTTGGTCGTTCCGACGTAGTATCGTCTGGAGCCGTCCGGATATTGTACTTGGATGGCATAAACACCTGCGTCATTGAGAAGAGGGGACTTGTCAATATTTCTCTTAAGCATTGTATATAAAGATGCCGGAGACCTTACGCCGACACCGAAGTTCATCCTCCTGAGCGCGTTTTTGTGTTGTTAGGAAACATTTGGTATGTAGGGAACAGCGCCCAGGTAGCAAAGTTGCGGCATAGAAATATTAGCACGACTGGCTCTGGCTTTCTCGATAAAGTTATGCATCTGGTTCAACGTATATCCTGCTTCAGTGACCAATTCGATAATGTTTTTTTGTTCGGATTGTTTATAACGGACATAGGATCAGACAGCGAAGATCAATGAAGATTATACAGACAATTTCATAGAAATAATTTTATTTATGCTGATGTATACTGTGCGACATGAAGGCAGAGGGTGCTAAGAATCCCCGGAGGACCGGACTAGGCTGCCATCTGATGCTGACTATGGCAACGTACAATGGACGCTCCCTATCTTCTGATTCAAGGCTTCTTGAATTGGAAGAGGAACTACAAAGGATCAAGTGGGACATCGTGGGGCTAAGTGAGGTAAGGAGAAAAGGAGAAGATCTCATCGAACTGAAAAGTGGACATCTCTTCTACTATCGTGGGACAGATACTGGCAGAACTAGTGGTGTTGGATTTATAATAAACAAGAAACTGAAGGATAAAGTTGTAGAAGTTGAAAGTTCCTCTGACAGAGCTGCACGGCTTGTTATCCAACTCTCGAAAAGATACCAGGCTCAGATTATTCAAACTTATGCACCCACCACAAGTCATCCTGAAGAAGAAATTGAAGAATTTTATGAGGAAATTTGTCATCTAAATAATAAAGGTAAGCAGCACTTGAAGATAATTATGGGAGATTTCAATGCAAAAATAGGGCAACGGCAACAGAATGAAACTTCAGTAGGTAAATTCGGTCACGGCAACAGAAACCAGCGTGGAAATACTCTCGTTGAGTTTGCAGAGGCAGAAGGGTTTTTCATCTTGAACTCCTTCTTCAAGAAAAAGCCACACAGGAAATGGACATGGAGACATCCAAATGGGACGACAAGTGAAATTGATTTTATTATGTGTAACAAAAAATTCGTCATAGAAGACTACAGTGTGCTAAACAAGTTCAACACAGGTAGTGACCATAGATTGGTAAGATGTAAGATGCACCTCAACACTAAACTTGAACGTGGCAAGCTCATAAGACAAACAAAATCTATTGACATAACCAACCTTAAAAAACACCATAATACCTTCAAGTTGGAACTGAAGAACAGTTTCTCTGCTTTAGAAAGCCTAACATTGGAAGAAGTGGACATCTCTGAAGTTAACAGAAAAGTAACCAAAGCTCTTATGGAAACAGCAACAAAATTAGCTGGGTCTAAGAACAAGTTGCATGTAAATAAATTATCAGGAAAAACGAAAATGTTGATGCAAACAAGAAGAGAGATGAGGACAACTAAAGAAGATGTGACTTCCAAAGTGGAATATATAGAGCTATGCAAGACAGTACGAAAAAGTATCACTGAAGACGTAAGAAAATTCAACTGTGAACTAGTGAGGAAAGCAATTGAAAACAACCAAAGCCTAAAGATAACAAAGGGACATCTCAGTAAGGGAAGAAAACAGATTATGGCACTGAGAAAAGAAGATGGTTCTGTAACAAGAAATAGAGGCGAAATTTTGACAAGAGTGAAAGATTTCTACTCCAAATTATATGAAAGGGATCATACATGCACTCCAGACATCATGAAAGATACCAGTACCAGAGTTCCTCCAGTCCTTCCAGCAGATGTTGCACATGCAATCAAGAACATGAAGCTAGGAAAAGCTCCAGGAGAAGATGGAATTACTGTAGACATCATACAAGAAGCAAGTGGAGAAATTGAAACAGTACTCACCCAAATTTTCACTCGATGCCTTAATGACGGAAAGATTCCTGAGGATTGGAACACCGCTACAATGATCCTGCTACATAAGAAAGGTGACATTGAGGATCTCGGAAACTACAGACCTATCAGCCTCCTATCAGTAGTTTATAAAATCTTCACTAAAGTTCTTTCACACCGCTTGAAGGTAGCACTGGACATGGCTCAACCGAGAGAACAAGCTGGATTCAGGAGTGGCTACAGCACAATAGATCATATCCATGTGCTGAGAGAACTAATTGAAAGAGCGAGGGAATATGAACTTCCATTGTGCATAGCTTTTATCGATTATGAAAAAGCCTTTGATTCGGTGAAACCATCAGCAGTTACAATGGCTCTGAAAACCTGCGGTATTGAAGATGCATACATTAATATTATTAATAACATCTATGAAAATGCAAGTGCAAAGATTAGGCTGTTTGAAAATACAGCACACATAAAAATTGGAAAGGGAGTGAGACAAGGTGACACCATATCTCCGAAGCTCTTTAATGCCACATTGGAGGGTGTTTTTCAGTCACTGAGCTGGGAAAACAAGGGAATAAAGATTAATGGAGATTATCTAACCCACCTTCGTTTTGCTGATGACGTAGTCATTTTTGCAACTAGCCCATCAGAGCTGCAGAGTATGATCCAGGAACTTGCTGACAAGAGTAAAGAAGTGGGATTAAAAATGAACTTTCAGAAGACAAAAGTGATGTTCAATGCTTTTTCAAGAAATGAAGATTTATCGATTGATGGAGAAAAGCTGGAGATAACAGACACGTACGTTTATCTTGGACAGCAGATATCAAGTGAGGGTCACATTGATGAAGAAATTAATCGGCGTACAAAACTTGCCTGGAGAGCTTTTGGAAGAAACAGCCTAATTTTCAAGAGCAATATGCCATTATGTCTTAAAAGAAAAGTGTTTGATCAATGCATCCTTCCAGTGCTTACGTATGGTGATGAGACGTGGACCTTAACTAAAAGAGACATACAAAGGCTGCAGACAACTCAAAGCAGCATGGAGAGGTGCATACTTGGTGTAACCAGGAGAGATAAGAAGAGGAACTCGTGGATCCGAAAAATGACAAGAGTGGAAGACATCATGATCAGAGTTAAATCCCTGAAATGGCAATGGGCTGGACATACTGCCAGAAGGACAGACCATCGATGGACAGCCGAAATTTTAGATTGGATTCCAAGGGACAGGAAAAGACCCAGAAGAAGACCACATGGGAGATGGGTGGATGAAATTCGAAAGTATGCAGGGGTGACATGGAGGAGACTGGCACAAGACAGACCGTTGTGGAGGAAACTTGGGGAGACCTTCGTCCAGCAGTGGATTGATAATGGTTGACAATGATGATGATGATGATGATGATGATACTGTGCGGATGGACAGTATACATCAGCATCACCCACCTCCGTTCCAACCTGATGCTCCACATTTCATTCTGCTCTGATGATTACAAGCCGGCCTTCTTCCATTCTCGAATTAGAAGAGCCTTCGCCGCCTCGTCCGATGTCCGTTCTAGACAATCCGAACTGAAAAACATCATTGAATTCGCCACTGAGGTAGGATATACATCGAACCAGATACATAACTTTATCGAGAAAGACAGAACCAGTCGTGCTAGTATTTCTATGCCTCAACTTCGCTACCTGGGCTCTGTTTCCTACATACCAAATGTTCCCTGTCAACTCAAAAACGCGGTCAGGAGGATGAACTTCGGTGTCGGCATAAGGTCTCCGGCATCTTTATATACGATGCTTAAGAGAAATATTGACAAGCTCCCTCTTCTCAATGAGGCAGGTGTTTATGCCATCCCACTAAAATATCCGGACGGCTCCAGGTGATACTAGATCGGAATGACCAAAAGTTCGTTTGGAATTAGAATCAGCGAACATAAAAGGGATACAAAAGACGGAAAAATAACCACTGCTCTACCAAGAGAAGTCAAGTTCAAGTCCGCCAATCCCATATGGAGTGATGTAAAGAAAATAGCTTCATATTCCACACCCAAATCTACTGCCATTCGCGAAACCTTGGAAATCTTGACCAGCTGCGAGGCTTGCAATAATAGCGTCTCTCTCGAGTTGCCACGTATTTGGAATAAATTCTTCAAATAATTCTGCGTTTTCTACCATGGTGCCGCGTGCCCAACGAACGTGACCTCGTTTCTTCGAATTATCACGTTTGCGCCTACTCATTTATTGTCTAGTCAAGTCACCACGTTCAAATTGTTGAAATGTTTTATTATTGAGTTTGCAGTCAGCTGTCTACCTTCCCTGAAAAAGCCACCTGGTAGATGCGCGAAAGCTTGGAAAGTTTTATTTCTATTCTAACCCAACAAATTTGGGATTATTAGTATAGTTATACTATTTTGAGTATAAAAATCTCTGACCGAACAAAATTCGTTAACAATGCTTGTCGTTAATGATACGTGATGTAAAACGTTATGCCTTCTATGCATTTATGTGGTATCTAATCACCTCAAAACTTAATTAACTTATAATTCGGGAAGAGAACGACGTAGAGGGCTAAAAATAGTTGTGTTTACCTAGAAATTCCAGCATTAATAAGCTGTGCAAATTTCATGATCCCAGAGTTCGGCATTCGAGAGTTTTTGCTGCTTTAGACAGACAACAAACAGGCACAAGGATTTTCTGTTTTATAGTTAAGTTTACAACTGAGAACTTAAAACGACATCAATTTTTTTAACGTTGTTTCGTTATTTCTCAACGTACTTGATCCTCTGTTGGAGGAGTTTTCTTTATGTCGTCAGAAAGAAAAAATATTTTTGCTGAAAAAAGAACAAAGCATGCGTTGCTTCCTTCACTTCTTAGTTTGCGGTAAGCCTCTTAAAGCGTCTCTGAGTGGACCTCACAGATGATAGCCAAAGGAGCTACATCAGGACTATACGGAGGATGCTTCTATACTTCAAGGTACATTCGCTGGACAGTTTCAACAGAGTGAGTAGCCGTTTGGGGATGGATATTGTCGTGCAATAAAAAAACACCTTCCAACAGTACTCCTCGGCGTATGCTTCAAACTTTGGTCTTCAGCTTGTAAGATAGCATCTCACTGTAGCAACTGCTGTTTATTGTCAAACTATTTTCCTGATAATGTTCCGAAATTGGCACTTGTGAGTCTCAAACAAGAAAGATGACGCCGAATTTTCGGGTGTAATGTGCACGCCTTTTGAATCCGTTCTGACGCAAATTAAATTTATCAAAGCTATTCAAAGTCAATGGAACCGGTATGGAAAACTATAGTATCTCACCGAAGATAGGAGTTTTTCGGTCGTGTTTTTAATCCCGCAGATATTGCCGTAAACGGAAACGTGAACTTACGTCCTTTGGTTGCAGACTTTTGCGTTAAGAAAAATTCGAAATTATATAAGAAACATTTCGCACTGGAAACGCTCTTCAACAAAGAAAGAATTTTTCAAATCAGACTCTTAGAAATAGAGATATTGACAAAAATAAGATGTATATCCCAGCCCCCTGACTGAGAAATCATGCATTATTTTAAGAAGAAAAACATATTCCGAAAAGGTTTATCGACGTGAGTAGTATCGGTCCACAAACGAATTTTTTTCAGTCGAGATTTTAGAAGCTCAGATTTTGCTCCAAATACATCAGGAACTGAAATTGACACTTATTCCCCCTGGTGGCCAAACCATTCTTTAACAAAAAATAGAAAGTATGTGAAAAACATGTCCTATTAGGAGCTGTATCCGGTGCAGAAAGAATTTTTCAAATCAAAGTTTTGTGAAAAAAAAAAAAAAAAGGCTTTAGAAAGAATTTTATCAGAGTTTTGTGAAAAAAAAACCCCATAGGATATGTATATATATATATACATGTATATATCCTATGGGATGTAAGGTCAGGTGATGCGTAACATCACAGCCTCTCCTTGACAAATGTCAACCCCGCCTTCTCGTGGTGCATCCTGTTCCCACTAAAGGGGCTCTGACGACCGCAAATAGCGGTATAACTATACCATCGGGATCAGAGGAAATGCTATCCCACACTCACCAACCCGCTTGGCCAGCGTGTTGAGTTATGGCCAAACACCTCCAAAATGACTCTACAACTTAAATCTTGGCCTTCAGTCTCCGGCAGCTGGAATGTACCTGGCCAACGCAGCGGCCAGTGCGACATGAAGGCAGAGGGTGCTAAGAATCCCCGGAGGACCGGACTAGGCTGCCATTTGATGCTGACCTTGGCTACCTACAACGTACGCTCCCTATCTTCTGATTCAAGGCTTCTTGAATTGGAAGAGGAACTACAAAGGATCAAGTGGGACATCGTGGGGCTAAGTGAGGTAAGGAGAAAAGGAGAAGATCTCATTGAACTGAAAAGTGGACATCTCTTCTATTATCGTGGGACAGATACTGGCAGAACTAGTGGTGTTGGATTTATAATAAACAAGAAACTGAAGGATAAAGTGGTAGAAGTTGAAAGTTCCTCTGACAGAGCTGCACGACTCGTTATCCAACTATCGAGAAGATACCAGGCTCAGATTATTCAAACGTATGCACCCACCACAAGTCATCCTGAAGAAGAAATTGAAGAATTTTATGAGGAAATTCGTCATCTAAATAATAAAGGTAAGCAGCACTTGAAGATAATTATGGGAGATTTCAATGCAAAAATAGGGCAACGGCAACAGAATGAAACTTCAGTAGGTAAATTCGGTCACGGCAACAGAAACCAGCGTGGAAATACTCTCGTTGAGTTTGCAGAGGCAGAAGGATTTTTCATCTTGAATTCCTTTTTCAAGAAAAAGCCACACAGGAAATGGACATGGAGACATCCAATTGGGACGACAAGTGAAATTGATTTTATTATGTGTAACAAAAAATTCGTCATCGAAGACTGCAGTGTGCTAAACAAGTTCAACACAGGTAGTGACCATAGATTGGTGAGATGTAAGATGCACCTCAACACTAAACTGGAACGTGGCAAGCTCATAAGACAAACAAAATGTATTGACATAACCAACCTTAAAAAACACCATAATACTTTCAAGTTGGAACTGAAGAACAGATTCTCTGCTTTAGAAGGCCTAACATCGGAAGAAGTGGATATTTCGGAAGTTAACAGAAAAGTAACCAAAGCTCTTATGGAAACAGCAACAAAATTAGCTGGGTCTAAGAACAAGTTGCATGTAAACAAATTATCAGGAAAAACCAAAATGTTGATGCAAAAAAGAAGAGAGATGAGGACAACTAAAGAAGATGTGACTTCCAAAGTGGAATATATAGAGCTATGCAAGACAGCACGAAAAAGTATCACTGAAGACGTAAGGAAATTCAACTGTGAGCTAGTGAGGAAAGCAATTGAAAACAAACAAAGCCTAAAGATAGCAAAGGGACATCTCAGTAAGGGAAGAAAACAGATTATGGCACTGAGAAAAGAAGATGGTTCTATAACAAGAAATAGAGGCGAAATTTTGACAAGAGTGAAAGATTTCTACTCCAAATTATATGAAAGGGATGATACATGTACTCCAGACATCATGAAAGGTACCAGAGTTCTTCCAGTCCTCCCAGCAGAAGTTGCTCATGCAATCAAGAACATGAAGCGGGGAAAGCTCCAGGAGAAGATGGAATTACTATAGACATCATACAAGAAGCAAGTGGAGAAATCGAAACAGTACTCGCCCAAATTTTAACTCGATGCCTTAATGAAGGGAAGATTCCTGAGGATTGGAACAATGCTACAATGATCCTGCTACATAAAAAAGGTGACATTGAGGATCTCAGGAACTACAGACCTATCAGCCTCCTATCAGTGGTTTATAAAATCTTCACTAAAGTTCTTTCACACCGCTTGAAGGTAACACTGGACATGGCTCAACCGAGAGAACAAGCTGGATTCAGGAGTGGCTACAGCACAATAGATCATATCCATGTACTGAGAGAACTAATTGAAAGAGCGAGGGAATATGAACTTCCATTGTGCATGGCTTTTATCGATTATGAAAAAGCCTTTGATTCGGTGAAACCATCAGCAGTTACCACAGCTCTGAAATCCTGCGGTATTGAAGATGCATACATTAATATTATTAATAACATCTATGAAAATGCAAGTGCAAAGATTCCGCTGTTTGAAAATACAACACACATAAAAATTGGAAAGGGAGTGAGACAAGGTGACACCATATCTCCGAAGCTCTTTAATGCCACATTGGAAAATGTCTTTCAATCACTGAACTGGGAAAACAAAGGGATAAAGATTAATGGAGCTTATCTAACCCACCTTCGTTTTGCTGATGACGTAGTCATTTTTGCAACTACCCCATCAGAGCTGCAGAGTATGATCCAGGAACTTGCTGACAAGAGTAAAGAAGTGGGATTAAAAATGAACTTTCAGAAGACAAAAGTGATGTTCAATGCTTTTACAAGAAATGAAGATTTATCGATTGATGGAGAAAAACTGGAGATAACAGATACGTATGTTTATCTTGGACAGCAGATATCAAGTGAGGGTCACATTGATGAAGAAATTAATCGGCGTACAAAACTTGCCTGGAGAGCTTTTGGAAGAAACAGCATAATTTTCAAGAGCAATATGCCATTATGTCTTAAAAGAAAAGTGTTTGATCAATGCATCCTTCCAGTGCTTACGTATGGTGCAGAGACGTGGACCTTAACTAAAAGAGACATACAAAGGCTGCAGACAACTCAAAAAAGCATGGAGAGGTGCATGCTTGGTGTAACCAGGAGAGATAAGAAGAGGAACTCGTGGATCCGAAAAATGACGAGAGTGGAAGACATCATGATCAGAGTTAAATCCCTGAAATGGCAATGGGCTGGACATACTGCCAGAAGGACAGACCATAGATGGACAGCCGAAATTTTAGATTGGATTCCAAGGGACAGGAAAAGACCCAGAAAAAGACCACATGGGAGATGGGTGGATGAAATTCGTAAATATGCGGGAGTGACATGGAGGAGACTGGCACAAGACAGACCGTTGTGGAGGAAACTTGGGGAGACCTTCGTCCAGCAGTGGATTGATAATGGTTGACAATGATGATGATATATCCTATGGGTTCTCTCTCTCGCTCTCTCTCTCTCTCTCTCTCTCTCTCTCTCTCTCTCTCAGCATCTTTCTTTTACTTTTTTTTATTGTTTTACCTCTCGAAGAAGCTGCTCCATACGATATCTATCTGTCTCTCTCTATAGAGGGTGATCAGAATCGACCGCACAATAAACCTACCGGGCGATTCCTCGTGGAGAAAGAAGCCGTAAACCGTTGTCCGTTGTCCGATCGGAAGTCGCATTCCGGAGTTATACGCGCCGAAAGTTTCGTGACGTCACATCCGGTAGCGCACATGCTCGTTGAAGATCTACGTGGATAGTTATACAGACGAACGTATCACAAGGCAAAGTGGCGCAGTGGTCTAAGGCGATGGCTTCTGATAATTTGTCCGATAGGTCCGGGTTCGAATCCCGGTGAAGCATGGATGTTGTGTTTGTCGTACGGCACTGACTCTCTCCCTTCCCTGGAACCAGTGGTTCTAAATTCAGGACGGGCAACTACTTATAGCCCACTGAGCTGCTCACGGTGGTCGTTAAACTTCCAATTAAAAAAAAAAAAAAAAGGACAATGAACATTTAAAAATTTGGCACAGGGTGGGTATGCAAATTTGAAGGACGTGGTAGCGTAAAACCATCAGTTGTACGCCTGCGCGATACGGCAGGTAGGGATAAAAAGGGTTGGCGATGGTAGCAGGTAAGCTCATACTGCGTTGGTACATTTGACAGTTGTGTGGGTAGCGGTACGTCGTACAGTTAGAAAGAGTATTGTGACATGTATCTCCCATTGGGGGAATGCCGTGGTTCAGTATTGCGTTCAGCAAGAGCCTACAGCGAGCGATACACCAGCACCCGAACGCCCAGGTCATACGGCTGCTTGACGTTCGAATGCGCGACACAGGCAATGTCGCACCACGTCCAAGTTTAGACAGTGACGCTGGACCCTCTGTGAGAACACCATCCCTCGAGGACGCCAGACTAGAGTTTTTAGAGGAGAAGCCAACGACCAGCAGCCGTGCGATAGCGCGAGAGTTCGGTGTGCACCAGAGTACCGTACTCGCCGTTTTACACGACGAAGACCTTTTTTTTTTTTTTTTTTTTATTGGAGGTTTAGCGACCACCGTGAGCAACTCAATGGGCTATAAGCAGTCGCCCGTCCCTAATTTAGGGTCACTGGTTCCAGGGAAGGGAGAGAGCCAGTGCCGTAAGACAAACACAACATCCATGCCTCACCGGGATTCGAACCCGGACCCCTTACGGACGAATGATCAGAGGCCATCGCTTAGACCACTGCGCCACCGGGGCGGCGACGAAGACCTGCATCCATATCACATCACAACGGGTGCAAGGCCTATTACCACAGGATTATCCTCGAAGACAGGCATACTGTGAGTGGCTGCTACAGCAACATGCTGCCAATAATAGTTTCATCCGCCGGATCTTGTGAACTGATAAAGCAAGGTTTACACGGCAGGGTATCTGCAACACCCATAATAGTCATGTTTGGGCATTGGACAATCCGCATGCAACACGTGAACATGCTCACCAGGTCAGGTGGGGTGTTAATATCTGGTGTGGTATTGTAGGCGATATCCTAGTGGGACCATATCTTCTTCCCGAACGCGTCACAGCTGCCAACTGCATGGTGTTCCTACGTGATGTTCTGCCGGACTAACTGGAAAACGTACCATTGGCTGTTCTCAGCAATCTATGGTTCCGTGGTGCTGCCTTTTTGGAGTGTAGTTTATACTCGAGCTTTGGTATTTTCTTGGACTGCTTATTTCTAAAATGTTTTTTCCTAGTTGGTTTGCTCAGAATTTGCATGTTTGGCCCAAGTGGAGTTCTAAGGACGATGAAAGGATTGGAGGTCAGCTCAGATATTTTAAGTCCTCCCACTCGGTTAGGCTAGCACCCTTTCCCATAGTGTATGAACTCGCTGGCAAAGGTAATCTAAAGTTATGAAATGACAAAGGTTGTTTGACATGTAAATCTGCAGATCCTAACCTGTATTCTTCTGTTGCGGATAATTGCTCCAACAAGTTTTGCAAAGCCTACAATACAATCTATAAGCTCACCTGTACTGTCTGCAACCTTAGCTATATTGGCCAAAGCAAAAATCCTCTTCATCTTAGGATAAATGGTCACAGGTCTCTGGTTAATAAGTTCTCTAATTCTGGAGTGAACCCCTCCACAAATGCTAACCAGTACTCTACCTTTGAATTAGAGCATTTCCATACTCATGGTTTTGACAAAGTGAAAATAGAGGTACTTCATATTATCCCTGACCTCTATGCTAGGCTTGAAACTGAATCCCTTGAAATTTTGCAGCATCAGTCTCTTTATCCCTATGGTCTTAATTCCACTCTTTCTGACAATAAGCCTAATCAGCATAAATTTTCTATACGTGAACTCTTCTTTCTTGTTAATGACAAGAGCTGCACTAGAGGTAATAGAGGACAGAGGTTATTTCGCACATCAAGCAAGGTTGATTTTGCTAACTTGCAAATAACTCTGGAAAGCTTTAAAACTGGCACTAATTTTGTTAAAAATACTTACAAAATACTTAAGTCCTTCAAGCACTCTGTCCTTAAAAGTTTTTTCAAATTCTGGAAAGAAACTGCTGACCATGTTGATAAGCATGTTTTTGCTTTGGTTCTAGACATTCTTAAGCATATTCTTAAAGATAAAATTTTTCTTAAAGAATTTTCCAGTAATTATGTAACCATCAGGTTTCTAAATAAAACCTATGATCATCTCAATGTTAGGAAGCTGTTCTACAATAATGCAATTTTTTTCCCATCCACAGGCACCAGTCTATTGTAAGTTTTAAATATGCTAAGACCTTAGGGTCAATGGTTAAAAACTACAAGCTTAATTCTTCGAGTTACATTCCTTTAGTTACTACATGTTCTTGTGATGAACATAAAGCAACAGTTCACTATGATAAGAATTACAACCATATTATCACTGGAAACTTGAGTTTTATTGAAAATGACAAGCTCAGGAATTTATTAGAGTATGGTTCTAAATTTAGACCTTCCTTTCCAATTTCCAAAGAGAGAATTCTTGAGAGCTTCACTCAAGATGTTAATAGGTACATTGTAAAAACCAGTTTAACCTACAATCAGCCTATTGAGGCCTTCGCAGAATGGAAATATAATGTAATCAATAGCTTCACTGGTGAGTTGGCAGGTCTGGGCTTTTGTTTCGATAGAAATCTCGTTTTCTCTGGAGATGCTAAAAGGTCACTCTCCAAACTACAAGACCTATTTATTTTTACCACTACGGATAAAGCTAGCAATAATTTTGCAATTATCTGTAAGAAGTTCTATTTTGAATTGTTAACTATGGAACTCAATAATAGAGTAACCTACGAGCCCGTAAGTTATTCCACCAAGCAGTTAGAAAATCGGTTTAAGGCATTCATCAAGAAACTTAAAATTCCACAAGCAAGAAGATATGGGCATGAATTTCCATTTCTTTTTGCAATGGTTAAGTTTCATAAAGATCCAGTGAAGTTCAGGTTCATAGCTAGTGGAGTAAGGAGTCATAAAAAAATAGATCTTGCTTTTGAAGATATCTTGAAGAAGGTTTTGAAACACATTAGAAACTGTACTAATTTGAAGTACAGAGATTTTTGGATAATTAATAATAATGCAGATGTAATTTCCACTATACTCAAAGTAAGTCCCTTAGATATTAATAGTTATGATTTTGAGAACCTATATACTAATCTGCCTCTATCAGATATAATCACTACCTTTAAAGAGCTGTATGCAGAATTTAAACTTAACCAATTTGTTAATGTAAGAGCCTGGAACTCTTATCTCAATTGCTGCATAAAAAATAACCATATCTTATTTAATAATACTCTCTATAAGCAAGTGAACGGTATACCAATGGGAACATCAACCTCCACGAGTATAGCAAATCTATTCCTGTTCTTTAAGAAATATAAATTCATTCAAAATCACTCCACCTGCTCCGATAACTACCTTTACACATTTAGATATATTGATGATCTGTTGTGTATCAATAATTCAGAAGTTATAGAAAGTGATTTTGATAATATCTATCCTAGCTCTCTTAACCTATGTAAAACCAACCACAGTAATCAGGAACTTGAGTTCCTAGACTTAAGCATTAAGCTTAACAGAGGTAACCCATCTATTAGCCTCTTTGATAAAAGAGTCAATTTCCTTTCAAAGTAATTAAATATCTACACTGGAATAATAACATATCAACCAAAGTAATTGAGAATGTACTAATTTCTCAGGTCCTAAGAATTTCAAGAATTTGCAGCAACACTTTGGACTTCAATTACCACATTAATATACTATTAGAAAGTTTTCTAGAGAACGAAATTCCTTCTTCTTTCATCAAAAAAACTTTAAGAAAAATTATTCTGAATAATAGAGTAAGGTTGGCAGATCTGCTTTAATTTTCTACACAGTTAATAATATGATTCTGACCAATGAAAGCCGTTTGGAAGTTGGCTAGATGATGCCTATTAACTACTAAAAGGAACCTTAGTGCTATGGATATGAAGGTCCTATTAAAATAAAAAATTAAATAATATAGACAAAATCACAAAAAAAAGCTTAAAAATCTGTTTATAAAAGAAAATAAAAACAAATAAAAAAGAAAACTAGTTATTCACTCACTAGAATAGCTGTACTAAAAATAGTAAAACTAACATTAAAATTAATAGGATTCTGAATAATATATAGAAGCTCACTAAGGTGATTAAATACATGCAAAGATTATTAAATACACTACCGGTGTATTTTATAATATTTCTCATGTATTCTGGAGAGTTAATTCTGCTCTTTCTGATCATACAGGTCCACAGTCTTAAGTATATATATTTTTTTCTCTGGTTAAAATCTCCGCGAGTTGGATTCTTTCAGTGTGTGGTGGCCCTCAGCCCCACCCACACTGCCCCCCAGCGTCTAGGGAGTGGCAGAGGTTTGTTGGAATTTTGGGGTAAAGGACGGCCATTTTCCTCTTGTGTGGAGAAAGTTCAGCTGCATAAGAGGTAAGCTCTCTTCATTGTCTTTGGGTTTTAGGTTTTCCAAGTTCAATGTTTGTACTTCTAGTATTTTTTCTCTGTTATATTTTGCTTTTTAGCATTTAGGCACTGGCAAGTCTGTTAACTTTTTTGCGGATTTTAACTCTTTCTTTTCTTGGTAACTTTGCGCGTTTTTTAGGAAACTTAGGCCAAGCAGCTGGCCTTTCATAGTTCTTGTACTTTGCGCTGTGTTTTCAAAGTAGTTTAGTTCTTAATAACTACTTAATTATGCACTTAAAGCACTTCTGAAATACTTTGTACATATTGCAACTAATTGTTTATGTCATATAACCTTCACAAAGCATTTCTTTAGTTAATTATTGTCTTTAATTTATTCTCGTTTTTGTGTTGTCAAAAGTTGTGGAGTAGGGGGTTTTAGAATCAAGTTTTCTTTCAAGAATCTGACTGAGTTTTAAATAATTAATATTTCCTTTTTTAATTGCAATGTAAGAATTTGGAAAACTTTTGCATTGCTATTCAGGTTTAAATTCTCTCTCAGGCGGACTTGGCATTTCGTTATTGCTGAACATTATTTCTAATTATTATGTCACTCTCACAACTTGAGTTTTCTTTAATCTTCTTCTTTCTGTTTAATCGTAACAGATGAAGAGCATGGGTCGGGCCAGAAAAGTTATGGATGCAAGCTAAATTGTAAACTAGAGCTAGGTCATACAACTCTAAGGAGGGCATGACTTATATATATTGCACAGCCTTTGGCGCTTTAGAATTTCAAAGTTGTTTTGCATTTAATATTATTGGATCAGTAATTTGTTATAAATATATGTATCTGCGACTTTTTCATGATTTTTGTTCTACGGCATCATGACATATTCAAGAGCTCAGTCTACATTCCTCGAGGGATTGAAGTTCATGCAGGCCAACATTACGAGCTCATTGCATCAGTTAAAACGTTAAATTTGTAAATAGCAGTAACTGGAAGTAACAATGTTTGTGAAATGTTTAATAAATCACAGCATTCTTTTATAATGAGCTTTGAGATTCTGTTTTTCATCGCTATAAAAATTTATTTGCTTTCAGGAGGCTGACATTGCTGCCGCCCCCTGACGATAACTCAAAATAGGGAAGAAGTAGTGGATTTTACAAAGCCTTTCATGTCTCATGGCCTTAACATCCTCATGAAGAAGCCTGAGGCACTGGCTGGAAGGGCATCTGGAAATCTAACACCTTTCGGCTTTCTCTTTGCCTTCGGTTATGACACATGGCTTGTTTTAGCAGCAGCCTATGTCTTCTTCGCAGTTGGCTTCTATGCCGTCAGTCGCTTCACAGGTATGCCAGACAGGATTCGATCTGTAGAGACCAAGGGATCCGATCAGCTGTCCATATGCAGTAGCTTCTGGTTTGCAGTTGGGTCTCTGTTTTTACAGAACACCGGAATATACCCGAGGTGTGAATGGCTTTTATTTTATTTTATTTCTCTGTAGCTTTTTTGTTGTTGTTGTTGTTTTTTATGAAATGGTGCTTGTGAACCAGTATTGAATTCAGGGTGGGCAAGTCTCTGCCAAGGCGGTTAAAACCGGCATGGCAGAAACTGTGCCATAAAAGTGGCAATAACTTTTAGAAACCCAGAAAATAATTATGTCTTGTAATAAAAGCTTACTGAAGTACCACAAATGGCATATAATGAATCCATAAAATGAATAGCATAGGGAAATGCATTCTAAAGTAAAACAAGTTCAGTTGCAATGTTTACAGCATTTATTCAAAGGTTACATCGCAGTAAATTCACCATTCAAGTGCACTTTTTCCACGAAGTAGTCGATAGCAAAAGACCAATTTTGCTGCTGTTTCCAAACCTTAACAATTTCTTAATTTATTGTGAATAAACGAAAAGCTTGAGAATATTTTTTAAGCCTAGCTCAACTTGCAGGCAATGTCATCATTGTGCAAGCAAGAGTTATGAAATTTTCATATACAGTTGTTTTTTTTAAACTAGACCACCATGTAGAAGCTGAGACATTTTCTAAGACTTCATTGGAGTAATATGTTTCAGAAAAAGGAGCTGATTTTGCTTGAAAAGCTCTGATATAAGGCACAAAATTTGGGTTGATGCCATAAAGTAATTTCCTAACACTTTCTTCTTGCTCATGTGACAATTTAGATCCCATGTACTTTGAATGAAGCATATGAGCTGTATATAATATATTTTAATTATTGAAATGATTAATTATTACAAATTACTATAATACTAAATTATTGTAATAAAAAAAATTTTGTCATCTCTGATTGACTGTAAATTGCATGTACTAATTCATACAAAAATGGTTTAAGTACTTTTCTTAGTTTCTGCCAGTTGTTGCCATTTTCTGCCGGTTTAAACCGGTTATATGCAGTTTCTGCCACCGGCACGGCAAAAACTAGTTTCTTCCGGCAGAAACCCAACCCTGATTGAATTTGGTTCCAGTCCGTAGAGGCATAAAAAACCCACAAAAGGAATGGGACCTCATTCATTGCCTGTTTGGAAACGTGTGTAGTTTACACGGTCGTATCAGAATAAAATGACCACCCCCGGAGTCACAGTGTACCCGCCCAAGCGCGTCACAGAATGCACGTGACAAGGTCGAACACAAGGAGATACAAGCGGCCGGCCAGAACAAATGAGCCATAGTGCGTAACGTGAGCATAATGGGCAGAGGTAGTGATTTGACGGACGTTCAAAAAGGAATGATCATCGTCTACCGCACCAAGGGTGGAAACATCTCAGAAACAGCAGACTTCGTGGGCTGTTCGCGAGGTGCTGTAGTAAGGGTGTACAAACGATAAATCGCCGGCACACAGAGTACCTCCTGACGTCATAACTGTGGGGCCCCAAACGCCATCGATACCAGAGGAGAACGTCGTCCCTATCGACTGGTAAAGGGTAATCGACGCGCAACTGTGCAGCAATTGACCACACAAATGAACGCTGGGGCACCCAGATACGTGTCCCCGATAATAGTGGAGCGAACCCTGTTACGCATGGGTCTCCTGAGTCGATGCTACGTCAAGGCATCCATGTTAACCCAGGTCTATCGGCAACGATGCCTGCAGTTCGCATGGAACTACCGTCATTGGGCAGTGGAAGAGTGGGAAAAGGTTGCCTTCTACGACGAAACGAGTTTTCTACTCCAAAGAAGTGACGGGCAGTGGCGGATATGACGTCAGACACACGAAAACCAACACCCGGACACGCTTTCGGTCACGTACAGGCCGGCGGTGGCAGTGCGCATGTCTAGGGGATGTTTTCCTGGGATGACCTGTGACGGCTGGTACCACTGGATGGGTCCCTGAACGCCAATAGCTACTTGTCCATCCTCTCTAACCACATGCATCCCTTCATGTTGGAAGTTTACCCTGGTGGTGATGATGGTGTCTACCAACAGACAACGCGCCGCGCCGCGCCACTTCGCTAAGGGGAAGAAGGGGCTGGTTCCAGGGACAAGACAGCGATGTTTCCCTTCTCTCTTGGCCGGCGAAATCAGTAATGGAAGAGAAACCAAATCAGCTGGGTAGATGATGATAATAATTTTCTTTGATCATAAAAGGTGTAGTCTACCAGCATGCCGTTCCTCCACAAATTACTGTCAATGCTGAGTATTATATTTCAGTCTTGAAGCGTCTGCGACGACACATATCGATTAAGCGACCGGAACTGGTGGGCAATTGGACCCTACACCATGATAACGCCAGCCCACAAGTATGGCTGCTTGTGTTCAACAGTTTCTTACGAAATGCAGTATTGAAATCATACCTCAGCCTGCCTATAGTTCTGATTTCGCCCCGTGCGATTTGTAGTTGTTTTCAATAATGGAAGAGAAAATTCGTGGCGCAATATTCAACACAGATGCTGACGTTATTCAAGCTGTACAGGGTTCGCTAAAGCAGCTTCCACAAAATGCCTTCGTCACATGCTTTGAAAAGGGAACTGAACGATGGGGACCGTTGCATATTATCCGAGGGAAGATACTTTGAGAAAGAATAACATATATTTTGCTGTACCTATATTTCTTCATTTTGTGTTATTTTACTCTCAGTTTTTATGGAACGGCAGGTGCATATATATGTATATATGCACTGTATATAAACATATATAATTTCCTTTGTATGAGCATCTGACCGTTTGAACGTTTGTCCCATTTTGTTGGCACCTCCTGGTGCTTGCCTGTTTTAATTGTTGAATCTCTACCTCAAGCAATGTACTTTTTTTATTGTTGTAATGTTCATGTCCATTTTTGTAACGTTCATTGTTTCACATTTGGAACACATCTACTTCACTGTGGCGAAACATTGTCTCGTGTATTTTTGTGACACTCCATATCAAGGTAAGATTCTTACAACAATAAAATATAGCTAATCTACACAGCACGCGCGTGTATCATTTTGCTTTGTTGTCATAGCAACGAAGATCGATTTTTCACAGCTGCTGGTGAGACGTCATTTCATCCAAATCATTCTGACATGACATCAGAGATGAGTTACGTCACACGATTAAAATCGTTCCAGCAACTCTTTAGAAACAGGAAAACGTTACTTCAGGAACTGTGGTTCTACTTTGTCGTTCATAAACGACATACAGAATTTTTGATTTAGAATCCAATCGTATGACAGTCACATCAGCAGTTCGACAGAGGTCGCATTATAGGCATGAGAGACTGCAATGTATCCCTCCGGGAGACTGATTTTCGTGTGGGGTGCAGTGTGTCCGTCATAACAAGTATGCAGGGGATGGTACGAAGAAGGGCGTAGGACACGAAGAGGAGGTTCTGCACGTCGCATACAGACAACGCCGAGGGACAACCGTCATCTCATGAGATGTCTTTGAGTGACAGTTCGGCATCGTGAACTGTGACGCATTCTCCCATATCAGCTGTAATAGTATATCGCCAATTATCACAGTTCGGCTCGTCGGCTCCTCCTCAGGTTACCTTTGACACCACAGCAACGGACTGTCAGGATGCAATGGTGCATCGAACGAAGGGAGTGGCGTGACGATGGCGCAATATCGTGTTCTCGGACGAAACGCGTTTCTGTTTAGGCAAAAATGATGGCTGCATCTGTGTCCGCCGACGAGTCGGGAAGAGTGTATTCGCACCAGGCATACCGCACCAGTGCGAGGCATTATGACCTGGAATGCTACCTTGTACGAAAGCATATCATCTCTCGTGAGAGTCCGTACCATCATAACAAGTGACCGCTACGTCAGTGACATTCTACGGCTGGGCGCCCTTCTGTTTCTGTCCCTGGGCGATATTTCAGCAAGACAATGTCACACCACATGTTGCAGAGACAACAGGTGCCTTCTATTCAGGGATAACAACATGTCACTTCTACCGTGGCCGGCTGTATCGCCGAATTTATCCTTCATAGAAAATCTCTGGGACATGCTCAACCGACGGGTGCAGCGGTACGACCATCCAACAACACCTGTTGGTGAACTTTAGACGCGGGTCAATATTCAGCCTGGATGGCTATTCCACGCAGGACACCATTCACACATTATTTGAATCGATGCCTCAGCGTATACCGTAGGTAATACAAGCCTGAGGTGACCACACTGATTATTGGCTATGTACATCGACATACCTGCAGAGGCGGATCGGGACGACCAAACCAGGGAATTTTAGCCTTGAGGTCGAGCACAAAAACAGACGTATCTACAACGAAACACTTCGTAAATTTCCTTATGAAGAGGTTCTGTTACATCCTGGATAACAGAGAACTGTTGAAATATGCATTATAAAACAAATTCAATCGTGAGCAAATTTTAACAACAATTTAATGGTGAAAGAATCTTAAAAATCCGCTCATGATTCAATGTAGCGTCAAATCACTCTCAAAATGGGGTGTTGCAACAAATATGTATTTTCTTTTGAAAATTTTGGCTTTGACAAAATCACGAGTCCCTAGAAGACCTCATTTTCAACTAAATCGCCATTCAGTGTTTGTGGGATGACGACCAATGGACTTAGGGCTTGCCAGAAAAAGCTCTCCAGACTAGAACAGCACCGCCATCAGCCTGTTGAACCCCAACCAGGGGATGTGCTTTATGCTTTTTACGGCATATGCGAACCCAGCCATCAGCATGGTGCAGCAGGAAATGGGACTCATCACTCCACACGGCCTTCTTCCATTTGTTGCCAACGTTCTTAGTCTCATGCGAGACGTTGTTTGTGATGACTGGGCGTCATCATGTGTATCCTCGTTGGTCTCCTGCTGTGGAATCACAGGCGAAGCAAGGTATGCCTCGTGGCGCATGCGGAAGTAGGTCGAACCGCACCGCTGTTGTACTGGTGGGTGAGCTGGGTGACTGTTGCACGTCGTTGCTGAGATACTTGCGTGGCTGACTAAGGTGAGCCCTTCGGCTGGATGTCTGTGCATGGTTAATCCAGTCGTGGTACACAATTGATACAGTAGTACGGGAGCAGCCAACAAGTGTGGCTGACCAATGTCTGCCCTTCTGCTGAATGTCTGCCTTTCTGCTGGATGTCTGTTCATGGTTAATTCAGTCCTGGTACACCCGTGATACAGTAGTACGGGAGCATCCAACAAGTGTGACTGACCAATGCGAGCCATTCTGCTGGATGTTTGTGCATGGTTAATCCAGTCCTGGTAAACCCTTGATACAGTAGTAGGGGAGCAGTCAACAAGTGCGACTATTTTCGAAATACTGACACCTTCCTTCAGGGCCTCAAATGTCTGGCAGCTGTCAAATCGGCTTAAGTCGCCACGCTTCCCCATTACCGGCAAACGTTTACTGATTACGTACGGAGGATAGGTGTGCACAATTTACACTAGCCTCACGTGACGTTGATATCACGTGGTACTAGGTTATCGCTCTGAATATGTAAAACGGGGGATGTTCCTAATGCAAATTTAACTCAGTGTGTATTGATTTGCTGGTAATTACGTCCTACTCTGAGTATCATGCAACAATAAGATGTTTGTTATATGCTGTGTATAATATCTCAAATGTAGTACACGTTTTTATAGCAATAGATGATAAGTAATCAATAATGGGAAATAATTTTATATATATATTTTTCTACACTTAGGTCTGTATCACATAGAATACTATCAATTGTTTGGTGGATTTTTACCTTGGTGGCAGTGATCACATACATCGGATCTCTCAGCTCCATGTTAATCAAAGAAAGAACGAAAATCCACGGAGCTACGAACACTTACATCAGTTCATTCCAGCTTTTGAAGGTAAGTTGGCATGTCATCATCAACTGTCATCAATCCACTGCTGGATCAAGGTCTCCCTAAGTTTTTTCAACAACTCCCTGTTTGGATCATAGTCTTCCATGTCACTGCGACATGCCACCCATGTCTCACGTGATCTTCTCCTGGGTCCTGTCCAGAGCCGGAGCACGCTTTTCTTATTAGAGGGGAGGGGGGGGTTGCTCAAAAGTTCTCTACTTCTACTCCAATAATATGCAATTTATATTTTTCCGTACCTTCATACCTCCATTATAGGAAAACAAAAGGACAGGGTAAGCCAAAAGTCACTGTGTACCAGGCAAGACAAAACACGTACAACAACTACAAGCGTACCTGCTACAATAAATGCTGGAAATGGTCCCCTCCTGTGTGTCGACATGCATCCACGTGTCTGAACATGTTTTTAAGGGCATGTGACAGGTCCAACGGAGAAATGTTGCTGATTATTCTGGTGATGTGTTCCTGTAGTTCCGACAAAAGGGGGATTGTTCTCGTAAACAGAATTTTTCAGTAAACCTCACAGATAATAATCTGGGGGCGTGAGATCGGGTAACGTGGCAGCCATATGTCTTTGGAGATGATCCTGTTTGCGAACACATCGGTCAACAACGCCATGGATACATGAGCTGTAAGTTGCGGAATCCTGCTGGAAGTAGCCATTAACAATTTCCTCCTCGGTTAAGTGCCCGATGAATGGGTACAGGATATTGTCACAATACCTTGCCGCGTTTATAGTACCCTCGAAGAATATGGTCCCAATTATGCGTCTTCGAGATATCGCACGCCACACAGCAATCTTCTGATCGTGTAATAATGGCATTTCGTGTATGTGATGCGGATTATTGGAAGACCACATGCGACTGTTTTGGCTGTTGATATATCCCGATAAGTGGAACAGCGCCTTATCAGGGAAAAACGTGAAGTCCAGAATATCCTCTCCGTTGTCATTAATGAAGTCCTTGAACCATCTGCAATATTCCACACGCTTATCGTAGTCTGTGTGTTTCAGATCGTGCACTGTTCTGATTTTGTACGGGTAGAGCTGCAGTCGCGTCTTCAGTGCCCTACGGGTGTTGCTGTAGGACAAACCTGCTTCTTGTGCCAATTTTCGAACCCATTTTTTTAACATTTAGTGATGCGAACGGAAATATCCTCCACCTTTTCCTCTGTTAACACTCGCGGCTTACCGCTTCTCGGAGCATCTCTCACCAATCCGGTTTTACGAAACTTTTCAATTAACCGCCTCATTGCATTGTTATGGGGTGCTTCAGTATCTTGAAAATTTTCTCTGTACTCACGTTTCATTTCGTCTGTATATTCACCCCCACTACGGAACACGTTCAATCAGAAACAGTCGACCCTCAAGCGACAACACCATGTTCAACCGGCCACTGTGACGCCTCACTACTGACTGACTCAGTCACGGCCAGTTTCGCGAAATACCGACTGCGTCGTTCAAGGTCAGACAGCAGGATGCGCGTAACCCCGCCCCAAACACACGAGCATTCTCCATTCACAATATTGCATGTACGTGCGCGGTAACTACACTTTATAGATTTCTTATTATTATTTCTTAACACAGTACGTCAGCTGCACAGGGACTTTTGGCTCACCTTGTATAAGCAAATAATGGTTTGTTTATACAGGGTGAGATAATACCTGCATATCGTCCCTAAACGCTATTCTCCACCGTTTCGGACAATTTCTTTCCTGCATATGAGGGGTCCACACCTCACGGAGTTGGTTACTCTGTATCTTGGTTAGCTGTGTTGAGCTACTACACTAGTATACAATGCATGAGGACGAAGTGGGAGAAATAAGATAACGCCGTAAATAGCAGCATCGCCCAAACACAGATGAGCTCAGGAACGTGTCCGGGAACAGGAGCAACAGCACTTGTGCAATAATGGAGCATGGCGTGTGTTTTGCGTGACGTGAGAACAAAATGCGCTCACGCAGTCCTATAGTATAGCTGAACGGAAGTCACCGGGCGAAATGCTTAAGGGTTACTACAGACGTTAGACTGTGTTTCTTGTGAGCTAAAGACAACGAAATGGCCTGTCAAGAACATCTTGACGATTTTACTCGTGGTTGAATAATTGGGAGCCTCGAGTAGGGGTGAACTGTGAGTGTGGACCAAGAGTTCGGTATCGCCCGTACCATCGTGCCGCGTATGTTGTCGGCCTTGAGGATAACAAGTGCAGCTGTCCGAAAGACCCGTGGTGGTCATCCAACAATAACCACCCCCAGTGAGAATCGCTATCTGCTTCCACATGCCACAGGATCGACACCAGACAGCAAGTATCATTGCAAAACAACTGAACATGAGCACAGAATGCACAATATCGCAGTTTACAGTGACCAGACGACTACACAAAAGTGGACTGTTTGCCCAACAACCAGTACGCTGTGTTCCATTAACAACTGCTCACCGAAGACAACATTTACAGTGGCCCAAAAAACATAAGGACTGGATAGCAGAACAGTGAGATACGGTACTCTTTACTGATTAGGATACATTTAGTCTCCCTAGCGATTCTAGACGTCAGCTAATATGGCTTGAGGTAGGCACTCGATATCACCCCAAAAACTTCAGTGAAAGAGATAGATATGGCGGCCGCAGTGATCTCGTATGGGGAGGCATTATGATTGATGGCCGTACGAGGCTGCAGATACTGGAAGGAGGTACTGTAGCCAGTGCGTAGTACCCTAATGAGGTAATGCTTCCCCGTGTTCGTATGTTCCGAGGTGCCATTGGTCCACAGTTCATATTAATAGACGAAAACGCCACAACCCATCGTACGTTGGAAAGGGACATTCAGCGGATGGATTGGCCAGCACGTTTTCTCGCCCTAAATCCCATAGAACACGTGTGGGACGTTCAGGAGAGACGCGTCACCGCACGTCAACACACACCGGAAACTGTCCAACAGCTGAAGACGGCGCTGACAGAAAAAATGGGCAATGTTACCGCTTGTGCGAAGTATTGACAGACAGTGCAAATCCGGCATCGAAGTTAAGGGTGATCATATCTCCACTGAGGAACTCCTCTTCCCTTCTTACCATCTTTTGCAGTGCTGTATCTGTATCATGGCACCCAGTGCTATGTAGCCAATTCTGAATAAAGTTCCACTATATCCTTTAGTATCTGCAGTTGTGTCGGTGTTGTTTCTATCCTCATTTCGGTAAGTAATGGAGCTCCTATGGTGAAATGGAAATTTCATCTATCATAATGAATGTGTGTGCGTGCGTGTGTGTGCGTGTGTGTGTGCGCGTGCGCGTGTGTGTGTGTGTGTGTGTGTGCGTGTGTCTGTGTGTGTGTGTGAATTCATATTATTTAACAAATATTTATCAAAAAGGCAGTTTTACATGCCTAAATTTCTATATGGTAAGAATACTATATCATGTTTTCAATTTTAGTTTAAGCTTATTTGTTTGCAATAATGATTAAAATTACTGGAAAATATGTAAAAATGCAAATATCTTTTTTCCCAGTTTGTAAATAATTCTGACGTGATACAAATAAAACTATTTACATTTTTGAAATCAGTGTGACAAAATAATTAGGAATCCCCTATTGCTTTGAATACATCAGAAAACTGATTTCGAAACGCAGACCAGTGTTATCGTTCATGAAAAGGAACGAATTGCTGACGGCTGCAACATACGGCATTACGGCATGGCAATAGGTCTGAGAATCTCTCGTCTTTACATATCTCGGCCGTCAGACTACCGTTTTGGATGATGTACAAGTCCGTACATTCACCAATACTTAAGCCTACCGAGACCATGTCCGCCGTAATGGGATGTTTTCTGAATAAAATCTGGGTTATTTTGTGTGCCACGTTCCCTCCACTTTCAGTTCTCGATTGTCAGACTTCAGACTGAATCTCGACTCGTCAGAGAAGAGAACTTGACTCCACTCGTCGTGTCCCCAATCACAATGTTCCTTAGCCCAGTTTCCACGGTCCATACTGTGTCGTGCGTTTAAAGGAACACACACTAATGATGTACGTGAATAAAGAACACATTGGTGAAGGCAAATGCAGATACTTTGAGTGTACAATCTGCGTCTTGTCGACACGAGAAGCTCTCACTGGATCTGAGAAGAATTTTGCCGCCTGTTTCGACGGGCTGTTAACAATAGATAACGGACGTCCCTTGCCGTAGTTGTATGTGGACGGCCTTGACCTTGCCTTCTTAGAACACTTCTCGTATCTTGGAATCGTGTCCGTAGTTGGGAAATGTCTTCTGTTACTACCCTCTGTGCCTGACCTCCTTCCAGCCTGCCAATGGCTCTCCACGCTATTGATTCCGGTAAATCATGCTATTTGAACATCGTTCAAAATTACACAATAAAAGCGGTGGAATATGGGAGCTCCAGGAAAACGTTTGTATTATCTCAATTTGCGATTTATGCATTCTGACGTCACATACACTAATTTGCATAGCAGCATGCATGATGTGATTGTCTACGTCCCACTGTGGCGTTCCTTAATATTTGAAACATGTATATACAGGTGTTGGACAGAATAATATAAATGCCTAGGAAAAGAAGGTTTTACGTACCTAGTAGGGTGTGGGATCACCTTTGGCATTCAAAACTGCCTTAATCCTCCTTGGAATGGACGAATACAAATCCTGGATGGTGGTTAGTGGGATATTACACCATTTTTCCTTGCGGAAACTGCTCCAGGTCCTTGAGAGGTGCAAGAGGAGAAAAAAGGGATCTTACTCTGTTTTCCAACACAGGCCACAGTGGCTCGATGATGTTTAAGTCTGGTGACTGGGGAAGCCAAGTTGAGAAAGTTCATCCTCATGTTCCTCAAACCATGATTGGAAATTCCGAGCTCTGTGAATTGGGGCGTTATCATCTTCATAGATGGCATCCCAAGCAGGAAACAATGTCTGAGCCATTGGATGGACTTGGTTGGCCAAAATAGTTTCATACTCCCTGCCAGTCATCCGTCCTTTCAAGGTAATCAGGGAACCTGCTGAAAACCACGGTATGACCTCCCAGAGCATGACAGAACCACCACCATGCTGCACTGTTTGGAGCAGACAGTCTGCGTTGTACGCTTCTGACGGTGTTTCCCACATGTAAATACGTCCTGTAGTGGGGAATAGTGTGAATGTGGATTCATCCGACCACATTACACTTCCAATGCATCGGCAGTTCACGTTGTATGCTCTTGGCACCACTGCCCTCGCTGTTGTTTATTCACCCGGGCCACCAGAGGTTTTGCAATAGCAGCTCTGCCATGAATATCTTGTTTATGCAGCTCCCTGCGCACTGTTTTTGTTGATACTGGGATCTGGAGATGCAGATTGAGCTCAGCACTAATTTTCGGTGCCGTGGTCTTATTAGGGGTAACAATCCTCTTTAATGTTCTCCCATCTCTATCAGCCAGGGTCGTTTTCCCGCCGCTCTTGTGTTTCGCAGGCGAGATTTTTCAGCGAACATGGTATGCTGTCATGACGCTAGACACAGTAGCTCTCGATACCCCCACTACCCTGGCGGCTGTTGTAACGGAGGACCAACCAGCCGGCCATCAACAATTCGCCCTCTTTCGAAGTCCGTTAGGTTGCTCATTTCGTCGTCACCCTGAAAGAAATTTCGCAACAAGACGCTTTAAATGCATTCAAACAGGACCACGAGGTTCTAAACAAAGCTATTACAACCAAAAAGTGGTTGATACCTTTCCGTATTGCGACGTACGCAGCTGCATTATAAGTCACGTCTCTAAGCGTGGTGTTCACATTATTCTGTCCAACCCCTGTATATCTTATTGTACAATCAGTTCTTAAGTAATTAACCTAAATTGAAACAGGAGTCACTCGAATAAAGTCCAAAGAAGTAATTACTTACAGATTTTTTTCCCTTTATTCTGTCAGTACCTCATAAATACGGTTCATGGAGAACGTTAATATTCCAACATTGAACTAATCACAATGGTAGTATACTTCAAAACTAAACAGCAAACGTTAGTTGGTAGAACATACGGAAACCTTCAAATGGACACAACTTCAAGTAAACAACACCTCTTCCACGATTATAACATCACACCACCATCCACACTTTGGACTCCTGCTTCAACATTTTATCTCTTCTAGTTCTATAATAATATCATATACCTTGATAAACAGTGTGTATGCTTGAATGAAAACTCTTCACACGTTGCTCTTGAGTAGCTAAGGACACTTATGAACATTGAAGTATATTAAGTCTAGTGGATGACAACAAATATTACTAATGGATGACAACTAATACATATTTATATATACACTGGCGAAAAGTTAAAAAAGAACACCAAGAAGGAGACGTCTGATACCAACGAAATTTATACAGCATAATAACGGAATACAGAGCATAACGTGATCAAAACATTATGGCAAAATACAGCTGTATTTGCTGGTAAACTGAAAAATAACATTTCCATGTAACATGGTTAGTACGAGGTTGAACCGTCATGAACTGCGTCACACTGTGCAATTCTGGCATGGAGTCTGTCGTACAGATGTTGGATGTAAATTTGGGGTATTGAGCTCCAAGCGTCCTCAACCTGAACGCATAAATCGGTGATGGTATTGGCTGGCCGTGGAGACCGGATAAGTCGTTGTCCCATAAAATCGCACACGTGCTCAATGGGGGACAAATCCGGTGAACGTGCAGGCCATGGAAGTTGTCTCACACCCTGAAGGGCATGTTGCGTTGCACGTGCCGTGTGTGGGTGTGCGTTATCTTGCTGGAAAACACCACGATGGACCGACCATACAAATGCCACAACAACGGGCTGAATGATGTTGTTGATGTAGGAGGTGCTATTTGACGTACCCGGTACAAACACTAGTTGTATACGGGAGTGATAGCTGATCGCTCCCCACACCAGGAGACCAGGTGTAGGCCCTGTGTGCCGCTGGCGGATGCAAGAAGGGAGGAGACGCTCCCCTGTGCGTCTGCGAACACGCATACGGCCATCGGAGGCTCCCAAGCAGAATCTGCTTTCATCGCTGAACACGACAGATCGCCATTGCGTTCTCCAGTGCAGACGTTAGCGACACCACTGCAACCGTTCCTGACGGTGTGCTTGAGTCAGAGGCACACGTGCACGTAGTCCTGCATCCAGTAGACCGTTGCGGATTGTTCTCACAGTCACCTCAGGTGCAACGGCAGCTTGGATTTGCGTCGCAGTGGATGTTCTGCTTGACAACGCCGCTCTTCTTATGCGTCGATCGGTCCGCTCATCAGTCCGTCTGTGACTCCCAGTTCCATGTCTTCTCGTGTGGGAATATTCCTCGGACCATCTACGCCACCATCGTACCACCACCGATACTTCCCGTCCAATTCGCTCCGCAATACGACGATACGACCACCCGGCCTCGCGGAGTCCGACTAGACGACCTCGCTCAAAGTCCCATAACTGCTGAAATCGTACACGTCTTCCATGTCCAGGCATTGCAGCTTCTTCAGGGTCTTCGCACGTGTCCGTACGCCGACGACTGATTACATTCACTTCGCCGTACTCCTTAAATACCACCGACGATAATTTGCATATTATGCCGTGCTGTGGCGTAAGCGCTCACCGGTTGGTCCCGAAATTAACATCACACCTACGTAAGCATTAACATATGTAAATTTCATGATCGTCCGCCAAATCCTTCTTGGTGTACTTTTTTCACTTTCCGGCAGTGTATATGTCATAAATGTCAGTAGCATTTAATGTTACTGATATTTATGACATATACATATTAGTTGTCATCTATTAGACTATAATGAATTCAATCTTCCTTCTACTAAGCTTCTTCTAATGGTTGTTGTGTTGTTAATTATATCATGAATAAACTTTCCTGCTAGTAGTGTAGTAATAATAATGAACAAGCTTTTAACTGCTAGTAATGTTGTAGTAGTAATTAAGATGAATAAAGTCTTATGCTGGTTGTTAATAATAACAACTAATGAAATAAACCTAACAGCCAGGCAGAGATCTGACAAAACTATGAACTGAGAAAAACGTACTTACAACAAAAGCTTTATTCAGGGAAACTCCTGGTATTATCCAACATACAACGAAGCTCTACTCACATAAACGAAGATCTCTTTACACATAGAAGCTCTCTCACGTAACACAAACAAAAGCTCTTTCTCACATAAACAACAGCTCTTCCTTAGGTATCGTTGAACGCGCCTATTTATACTGGCTACCACCACGTCATGACTTACACTCATTGCCAGATCTCATTCAGCGGGAGAAATAACATCTCGTTCAGTAAGATAATTTACATAGAAAAATAAAATAACCAGAGATAGTAAAATCAAAAGGAAAGTGAATCCAGAGTATACGTTACAAGACTTAATATACTTCAATGTTCCTAAATGTCCTTAGCTACTCAAGAGCAACGTGTAAAGAGTTTTCATACAAGCATACACACTATTTATTAAGGTGTATGATATTATCATAAATTTTCACAGCACGTTTCAATTAAATGATACTAGCTCGCATTGTTGGTTTTGAAATTAGTCTGCCACATGTATACGTCATACTCTTTGACCTCAGAGGTGTTGCCAATCTCATTCCGTGAGAGAGAATATATAAGGTTTAAAAACGCTAAAAGACAATAAACTCAAATTTACATAGAAAAAGTAATTAAAAATGAAAATTAAATTACAGTATGCGGCACAACACTCGACTTGCGTTTTCCACGTTTTGGTAAGATATTACTCGATTGGCTTGCATGTCGCCAAAAGGATATTACACGATTGGCTTGCATGTCGCCAAAAGGATATTACACGATTGGCTTGCATGTCGTCATGTTGCCAAAGGCACATGCTTCCCTAATTATTTTGAACAGTGTACTTAGGCAGTCTAGCGAGGTTGGGTGTAATTAAAATACATATAGACAGACCTAACTGTTTTGTGCTAAAAATAAAGGTGTTTATGAATAGATTTCGAAGGATCTTATTGGCAGTCTTTCAAAAAGCAGGTGAAAAGAGTTTTCAGATAACTAACATTTCTTCATCCAATTGTTTTGTACAAGTGGCGCAAGGAGTAGTTTCTAGAACCAGTTTCAGCTTCAAAAACTTGGAATGCTTTTGCATAGACAACGAACGAGGAGCGAACTGCAAATTCATTTCCTCACTTTTACGCACATTTTTCACGCAAAAACTCTGCCTCTCAAAAATTGCGTCTTCTGTGAATATTTTCACTTTTTCTCATCATAACTTTTATTCTAAAGTATTTGCATTTTAAAAGATTTCTTTCATTTCATTACTTAGCTGTTGATAATGAATTTGTTGCGCTCGCTGTTGTCGATGTACTGCCTTGTTTTTAATGTTTCTTAATCTTGATTTCCAGACTTTTATAGAAAAAGGATCGCCGGCGATTGGACTGGTTTCATCCGGATCAACTGAAGAATTTTTTAAGGTAAATCACCAGGGAAAATTAGAGATTTTAAATTTCTAGTGGTGCAACGATCATGTTTCTTTGATTTTAAAAAATAAGTGTGAAGATGATATGTAAAATCTCAATGAGTCACATGGTGAAATAATCTGAAATATTTTAGAATGTACGTAATAATGATGATAACAGTGAAGATGAAGATGATATGTAAAATTCTGTTGAGTCGCGAAGTGAAAATTGCTTAGATGGTTTTGAGTGTAGGCAATTATGATGATAACAGTGAAAATGAAGATGATATGTAAAACTCTGTTGAGCCACAAGGTGAAAATAGCTTAGATGGTTTTGAATGTAAGCAATCATGGTGTTAACGGTGAAGATGAAGGTGATATGAAAATCTCAGTGAGTCACATGATGAAATAATCTGAAATGTTTTTGAATGTGATGATGCCATTGAAGATGAAAATGATATGTAAAATTCCATGGAGTCACATGGTGAAATAATTTGAAATGGTTTTGAATGCTGGTAATAATAATGATAAAGTGAAGATGAAGATGATATGTAAAATTCTGTTGAGTCACAAGGGGAAAATAATTTACATGGATTTAAATGTAGGCAATTATGGTGATAACAGTGAAGATGAAGATGATACGAAAATCTCAGTGAGTCACATGGTGAAAATGGTTTTTAATGTAGGTGATTATGATGATAACAGTGAAGAGTAAACTCTCAATGAGTCACATGGTGCAATAATCTGAAATGGTTCTGAATGAAGGCAATCATGATGATAACTGTGAGAGCATATCTAAAATTCTAATGAGTCATATAATGAAAATAGTTTAACTTGTTCTGAATGAAGTTAATCGGGATGACAACAGTGAAGATGAAATTGTGAACACAGGGGAAGAAAGTTCCCGCAGACGACATGGCGAAATGTGTGAGATACTTAGTGAAGGACTAGAGCAGTGTTCATTCATGGCAAAACAATAAATCACGTCACTTTGATCTGAAACCATTACTACACTGTAAAACATTTCCCATGATTCCTTTCGTAAATTAACGAAGCATGTTTCTGATATAACCTGTCCGTAAAGTAACGGAAAGGCGCCTGAATTTTACGGATTTTTTGTACGCCAAGAAAATTCTGAATTTTCAGAAATCTTTCCTCAATTCCTTTCTTATATTGACGGTAAACTACCGTTTCTAAGAGGAGTTAACGGAAAATTCTGAATTTTCAGAAACGTTTCTGCAATTTCTTTCGTATATTAACGGAGTATTCTGCTTTCTCACTTTTTCCGTATCATATGACGGATAAAATTCCAGTAATAGGAATGATTCACGAGAACACTTAAGGTTCGATTAACTATTAAATTGATTGCATGATGTCTATGTGTCAGTCAGTAGACCCCTTAAGACAAAAGCTATAATAGCTATTAAATTGATTGCATGATGTCTATGTGTCAGTTAGTAGACCCCTTAAGACAAAAGCTATAATAGCTATTAAATTGATTGTATGATGTCTATGTGTCAGTCAGTAGACTCCTTAAGACAAAAGCTATAATAGCTATTATATTGATTGCATGATGTCTATGTGTCAGTCAGTAGACCCCTTAAGACAAAAGCTATAATAGCTATTATATTGATTGCATGATGTCTATGTGTCAGTTAGTAGACCCCTTAAGACAAAAGCTATAATAGCTATTAAATTGATTGTATGATGTCTATGTGTCAGTCAGTAGACCCCTTAAGACAAAAGCTATAATAGCTATTATATTGATTGCATGATGTCTATGTGTCAGTCAGTAGACCCCTTAAGACAAAAGCTATAATAGCTATTATATTGATTGCATGATGTCTATGTGTCAGTCAGTAGACCCCTTAAGACAAAAGCTATAATAGCTATTATATTGATTGCATGATGTCTATGTGTCAGTCAGTAGACCCCTTAAGACAAAAGCTATAATATCTATTAAATTGATTGCATGATGTCTATGTATCAGTCAGTAGACCCTATAAGACAAAAGCTATAATAGCTATTAAATTGATTGCATGATGTCTATGTGTCAGTCAGTAGACCCCTTAAGACAAAAGCTATAATAGCTATTAAATTGATTGCATGATGTCTATGTGTCAGTCAGTAGACCCTATAAGACAAAAGCTATAATAGCTATTATATTGATTACATGATGTCTATGTGTCAGTCAGTAGACCCCTTAAGACAAAAGCTATAATAGCTATTAAATTGATTGCATGATGTCTATGTGTCAGTAGTAGACCCCTTAAGACAAAAGCTATAATAGCTATCAAGAGTAAAATTTATATTTAGGAGTTTTGTGAAATAATACTATAATGCAGTACATTTCACCTTTTCTTGAAGATAGTGGAAAGTCTTTGTCAGTCTCAAAAGATCTCGAGTTCTAAAACATTCTGCTACTTCAAAAAAGTCACGATGAAAAAAATACGTAATTTGTAATCAGTTCTCCAACAGAAAAAATAAAATTATTACCAACGTATTCAGAAAAATAATAAGCTCCAACAGAAAATGACTAATTCACCCACATTAATAACAAAAAAGAAAAAAACATATTCGTCATCGAACAATTAGAGCAGTACTTTACACGCGAGAGGTATTAACGCGAATTTCCGGCTCAGCTGTAAGACACGCACCTCCCGTTCCGAAGATCGCTGGTTCAAATCCCACAAGCGACGAATAAGGAAGATCTCGTTAACTTAGAACGCCAGGAAAGAAACTGACCGAAAAATTTGGAACTGAAGGTTTTGCAAAATTTCAGTAAAAATACGGAAAAATCCAAAACGGATTTTTCTGAAATAAAAGGAATTACTGACTAACGGAAATTCTGTCAAAATACTGAAATTAGAAAAAACGGAAATTTCGTTAGAGGCGGACACCTAACTATATAACATTGCTGCACGTTATTTTCAGAAATTTTCCGTGAATTCACACCACTTATTTTTTACAGTAAAGTGAAGTAGATGACTGGAAGCCATCTACAACAATGCATTCGCGTCCATAGAACATCTACTTTCTCGTCCCTCAAAAGATTCTGATTTCCTTTTCCTTGTGGGACACCTTATTTATACAGCGAAACCTCCATTAACGGAAACTCCGAGCAACTGCAAGTCTAATAGCTTCTGTAGGATTAACATTAACGATAACCTTCTAACAACGAAACTCTCAACAGCGGTCAGCGGATACCCCAGTCAGTCCTTAAGGAGATGTAATCAACAACGTGTCTCTTAGGATTTTACGTAGTTAGGAATAGCATAAGGACAAAGAATATTGCTAAAGAAACTATTCGTCGGCAGGGTGAGCTTGATTACGGTGGGCACAAGAATATACTTAAATGCAAAGAACTGTTAAAATTTAGTTCTATGAGTGGCGAGCTCCAACTCCTGTGTACGTTTCAACTGCGCTTTGGCGGCGGTGTCTCTTGGTTTGGGCCTTATAGCTTCTACTCCTGTGTGTGCTTTTCTGCGCGAGGCCGGCTAAATGCGCAGTTACACTTCACTCTTTAGCATTTTTCTTTTTTTCCTTTCCTACAGCGTACACTAACCCTAATATCCTAGCTTGCTGTTCCTGCTGGCTGTTTAAGTCCAGACGTCAGACTCTGCTTTCTTAAAATCATCTATACCTTGATTTATTCATTTAGTTATTATATTGAATTTATTCAGCATTCAGAATTTGGAGGAAGCACTGTAACCATTTCTTTCCGCATTAGCTTCATACACTTTTTCTGTTTTCGTACAAACGCGACGGACTTGCAATGTTAAAAGCCTAACTTCCGAGCAACGCTCACATCCTAACAGTGGTTATTTTTCCGGTCCAAGTGGTGACCGTTATTCGAAGGTTTCCGTGTAGTTACTTTATGTGGCACTCAACTGTATTCCAATGTAATGCTCTGTTTGTTTGTATGCAGCTTACCTATCAGGGTAAGTCAAAATGATGTTCCCGATTTAAATGATTTGGTACTCATGTTTAATGTAAAGCAGATACACACAAGTAGTATTGTTGAAAAGCACATTTCATAAAGTTTTGTCAAACTTTCTTAGAACTGTTCAATGTGCGCTCCACGCGTAACACGGCACACAGAAGTCGGGGATCAAGTTCCTGCCGAACTCTTTGTAGCATGTTGGTAATTTCTGTGATGGATGCCGTGAAGCGAGCTCTCAAATCGTGAATACTTATTACGAATTGACTTACCAATGGGAGGCTCTATCCCAAATTTTGTTCGAAAATTCAGTTGGACAGTCACAGCTGACTTATTTGTATTAAAATCGAGAACACAAAATATCTTCTGTCGCCCGCTAGTCGCCATTGTATGACTTGTTCCTTCTGCCGGACTTATCGCGCCATCTAGCGATCAACCACGGGATCGGAAGCGGGGTATTGGAACTTGGAGAGATTACCTTCTAAAGTACACATTTCGCAACTAAAAACACTCATTACATGTCGTGTGGTAAAGCATTGAAATCGGGAACATCATTTTGACTTACCCTGTATTAAAACACATATCTTTTAAATTTAGTGGTGTGTGTGTGTGTGTTATATGAAATCTAACTACGTAAAATCTAAAACAAGTTAGTAAAATCATGCAATGCATTGATTATGATACGCTTTCCAACATACCAGAAATTATTACTCAAGTTATGAGGATAATGGCTGTGGAATAAATCTCGCTCCTGTGTCCTGACCTTTGATCCCATTTCGATGATATTCAACAGAACCGGTTCAGTATACCTCAAGAATAACATACTAAAGTTTTTTTTTTTTTGGTTGGAGGTTTAACGACCACCGTGAGCAACTCAATGGGCTATAAGCAGTCGCCCGTCCCTAATTTAGGGTCACTGGTTCCAGGGAAGGGAGAGAGCCAGTGCCATAAGACAAACACAACATCCATGCCTCACCAGGATTCGAACCCGGACCCCATTCGGACGAATGATCAGAGGCCATCGCTTAGGCCACTGCGCCACCGGGGCGGCACTAAAGTTTTGTCGCAATAGAAGCAGTTTTACGCAAGTTATGAGAATAATGGCTGTGGAATAAATATTGCTTTTGTGCAATGACCTTTGACTCCATTTCGTTGATATTCAACAGAACCGGTTCACTATACCTCAGGAACAACATGATAACGTTTTGTCGCAATCGAAACATTTTTAGGTAAGTTATGATGCACAAGGGCAATGGAATGGTTCCCACTCCAGTGTCCTGACCTTTGACCCCATTTCGCCCATTTTCAATAGGGTTCGTCCCCAGTGGCTCCCTACCACATACTAAAATTTCATCGAAATCGAACCATTTTTACGCAAGTTATGACGCATAAGGGTAATGGAACAAATCCCGCTCTTATGTCCTGCCTGACTTTTGACCCCATTTCGCCCATTTTCAATAGGGTTCGTGCCCAGGTGGTTCCCTACCACATACTAAAATTTCATCGAAATCGAACCATTTTTACGCAAGTTATGACGCATAAGAGCAATGGAATGGATCCCGCTCCTATGTCCTGACCTTTGACCCTGTTTCGCCCATTTTTAATAGGGTTCGTCCCCAGGTGGTCCCCTACCACATACTAAAATTTCGTCGAAATCGAACTATTTTCACGTGAGTTATCGTGCGGACGGACGGACGGACAAAGCTGGAGCATATACGCTTCTTCAACCTACGGTTGGAAAGCGTAAATGATGCCACGGTGATCAAATCTGACCATTTGTCCGACATGAGACATGGGAGATGTGGTTACCTGATAACGCTGACTATTTTCATTCCCTAGAACCAGTAGACCCAAATGAGGGACAGGCAGTGCTTATAGCTCTTTGAGTTTGTTTGTTTTTTTATTGGAGGTTTAACGACCACCGTGAGCAACTCAATGGGCTATAAGCTGTCGCCCGTCTCTAGTTTAGGGTCACTGGTTCCAGAGAAGGGAGAGAGCCAGTGCCGTAAGACAAACACAACATCCATGCCTCACCGGAATTCGAACCCGGACCCCTTTCGGACGAATGATCAGAGGCCATCCCTTAGACCATTGCGCCACCGGGGCGGCGCTCTTTGAGTTGCTCGCGGTGGTCGTTAACCTCGAATCAATGAAGCAAAAAAACTCCTAAAGCACATGCGCCGTATGTCTAAAAAGTACTGGGAATACAGCTGTAGATTGCTGAGTGTGCGACGCTGCAGCTCTGTTTATATATATATATAATGGTGGCGCTGTTGCTTTAGATGATTTACAGTTTCATGTCTGAACCTACTTTGTTAAGTATTGTTGTGTTGTAGTAGTCTGTCGAATTTTACAATGACCGATGTGAACGAGCAGCGAGTTTACATCAAGTTTTGTCTGAAACTTCAGAAAAGTAAGTAGGAAACAAATGATAAGTTGCAAGCAGAATTTGGAGAAGACTCTCTAAGCTGCTCAAGCATTTTTGAACGGTTTAAGAGACAAAAAAAGGTAGAACATCGATTGAAGACGACCCTTGTTCTGGACACCTATCAGCTTCAAGAACAGACGATTCCATCTCCCGTATGAACAAAGTAATCATAAGATTGACAGTTAATGAACTGTCTAGAGAAACTGGCATCTCAACTGGGTCATGTCATGCGATTTTGATACAGAATTTGGGAATGAGATGTGTTACAGCAAAGTTTGTGCCTAGATTTCTCACACATTATCGGAAAGAGAACCGTAGTGCAGTTTGTTTGGACCTAAAAAATAATGCAGCAATTGACCCACACTTTAAAGAAAATATTATCACAGGTGACGAATCCTGGATCTGTAGTTGTGACCTTGGAATAAAGTCTTAATTATCCGAATGGAAGACAAAAACCTCTCTTCATACCTAAAGAAGCCCAGCAAGTGAAATCAAATGTGAAGATGATGTTGACTGTTTTGTTTCATGCTAAAGGTGTGGTGAATTTTGAACTTGCTCCAACTGGACAGTCTATGAATCAGATTTATTACAAAGATATTTTGAAAAGGCTAAGGGGTGGGGGAATCAAGAACAATGAATCCCCACCCCCACCCCTCAGTCCTGACTGTTGCGTCATGATGTAGCTTCAGCACATGCAGCACAGTCAGTCCGTGAGTTTCAAACCAAAGATCAAATCTCAATGGTACAACATTCATCTTATTCACGTAGTTTGGGCCTCGCACGACATTTTTCTCTTTCGGAAATTTAAAAATCTCTAAAGAGACGAAGGTAAAAATGTGTAGAATCGAGAATATGACCCACAAGCTGAACATGCTTTCAGAAGAAGACATCCAAATACATGAAACATAAAAGCCGTTTTTGCACGATTAAAGTGAGTTAATACCAATTGATATGAAATTAAAATCATTTCTTAAAATACATGAAGTTAAAATCACAACACACACAACAGATTTTTTAACCTCACTATGAGTTCGTCCTCAGATGTAAAGGAACTTCAGCAAGTTCGACACAAAGTTATGTATCAAGTCCGTTGCCATTCCTCTCCCTACTAAAAGGATCAAATGCATATACTACAATGACTTATCTAAGAGCGTTGATCGTTGTATTAATATTACTTAGGTACCCAAGACTGTCTTGAATAGAGCTGGTATTTTCTGAAAATAACCTCTTCCAGGTTTCTAAAACGGCGGTCGGCAATTCGTCAGTACAGCATATTCCTCGGAGGCCATGAATGCAAATGCTCTCAGTAAACAGTAACGGCAATTTAGATGTGGGGGTAACTAGAAGAGTAACTCTATCCCATGCTAGGTAAAATTTACCTCCTGATGCTAAACGTGATAATGCTGTTGATTGAGAGCCCATCTTAACATTGTATTTATGTTCTAAAAGTCTAGTTCAAATCTACGTGAAGTAAAGCCGATGTACACACATTCTGTATCTTCAGGGTTCATTGGTGAGAGCGGTACATTGTAAATTCCATGTCTGTCGTTCACGTCCGCTGAATCCGGATCATTCTTTAAGCTTGTAAAAATGTTTGTTTATCACGATTAACCTCTGGAGGTAAATTTTACCCAACATGGGATAGAGTTACTCTCCTAGTTACCCCCACATCTAAATCATCGTAACTGTTTACTGAGAGCATTTGCATTCATGGCCCCCGAGGAATTTGCTGTAACGACGAATTACCGACCTTCGTATCAAGAGGTTACTTTCAGAAAATGCCAACTCTATTCGAGACAGTCTCGGGCACCTAAATAATATTAATACAACAATCTACACCCTCAGATAAGTCATTGTAGTATATGCATTTGATCCTTTTAGTACGGGAGAAATGGCAACGGACTTGATACATAACTTTGTGTCGAACTTGCTCAAATTTCTTTACATCTGAGGATGAACTCATAGTGAGGTTGAAAGATATCATGCGTGTGTTGTGATTTTAACTTCATGTATTTTAATAAATGATTTTAATTTCATATCAGTTGGTATTAACTCACCTTAATCGTGCAAAAACGGCTTATATGTTTCATGTATTGCATTCCAGCACGAGTAATTCACCTTAGACATCCAAATAGCTTTACAAAATGTCCGAAACGCTGGAACCGCTTCATAAGCTCAGGAAGAGGATGTATTGTGAGAGACATACATAGTATTCCCTTGTAAGTGTTTCATATCTTAGTTATAAATATAGTCCAGGTTATTTCTGAACACACCTAGTATATCTTTATGAAAACATAGCATCTTAGGTGAAGGCTGATGAACTACAGTAATGAATAAAGCCATGGCGCAGGCTGCATCCAGGTTCTCCAAAATACCTTTAACCCCAAGTAAAAACGGATGCTCAGCGTCTAAAAGTTACAGGGACGCCGACGGCCTTGTAGTTAGGGCAAACATCTTACCATCAGATGGTCGCGGGTTCGATCCCTGAGAGGTTGTGTTGCTCTGAATCACAAAACATTAGCCGCGCGTTGGATGTACACATTAAATTGTCGGACCCAAGGTACTGGACCCCCTCCCCCTTTACAAATAAAGTCACCTGTTCCTTTCCCCCGCCCATGTTCTCTCACTGGAAGTGCTCGTTGTAACATCTCAGTCTGGACTCGCACTTAAAATCTGGCATTCCTACTTCTCTGACCTGTCTAACCTCTGTTTTATGTGAGCTCTACGTTCAATCTTATGTAACTTATCGTTTTTGATATACAACACAAAAGTCCCATGGGACATAGGTAGTTGCATCTAAACCTTCCCTTGAACCTCACAAGAATCGGACCATGCCTGATTGCTATGGAAATTACGAAATACCAATTTGCCTTTCTTTTAAAGGAATGTCATGGATTGAATTACTTATTCAAAGCTACTAATGTTTCTTTTCCAGAAATCTGAAGTTGGAATATACCACGAATATGGCAAGTACCTGGAAGAAAATCGTGGAGTGATGATGAAATCATATCATGAAGGAGTTCAAAGAGTAAAAAATTCCAACGGTTCCTTCGCTTTTATTATGGAGTCTACTTCGAGCGAGTACATGAGCAACCATCGTCCTTGCGACACTGTATCTACGTTAGGATATCTAGACAGCCGATCTTATGGCTTTGCGGTCAAGAAAGGATCTGCTCTAAGGTATGATCTGTCTTTGGCTTCCCATAACACGATTTCCTCCTCATTCGAAAATTTTTAATAAGAACATGATTTATAAAAAAATCAAGTTCTTATTAAACTTCCTACCAAAATTGTACCTGTACTCTTAAACGTTAACAATTAACATTGTACTCTGTATCGTGATCTTTTTCTAAAGCTAAATGATGAAAACTGGTACAATGCTATGGTATAACGTTTAACATGCAATCTATATATTCTGATTTTCACTTCAATGAATGAATTTGTTCTGAGGTTCACCACTTCAACCCATATCCACGGAAAAACAGGGGACGCTCACACTTTTTAAAACGATTTTCCAGCAATATCATTAATGTTTAAAATAAAATTATTTTCTTCTTAAATTTTCTATTTGATATCCCTTTCTCTGGACTGTGAAACTACATCTAGATTTACAAGATAAAAGGGTATTTCTTAAAATTGATAGTGGTATTTTATTTCACTCTTATTCCACTGCTTTCCATAGTAAAATCATTGTTTTAGGTCTGCGTTTAGAAAGCACTCTTTTTAGCAGTCCGAAGACACAAATAGTCCATTGGTGACACATCAGAGGATTTTGAAGGGATATGAGCAAAAGGTGTAGATTTGATACCCGTCTCTTTTTTTCTTTTTTTTTTCAAAAATAGACTGGTAGATTTGGATGTAGACTGGTAGCCTTATCCTGATGGAGTTCTATTCTTTGAAGGCTCTGTGGATAAAGGAATAACGGTATTTCCTCTTTAAATATAGGAGTTAAAACATTATTTTGATTTTGAATGATTTACAACTTTTCTTAACTTTAATTTCCCCCTGTACGAGAAACCATCAATAATCATGAATCCTTAACTGAAACTTTCTTTGGTTCTTGAAACCAAGTTTGAAAGTCTTTTTCTGCTCTTTTGCGATAGTAAATCTATCTGTTTTTGTTGCAGTCGTTTAGGTAGATCCGTGTTTTGTCAAAAGTCACAATAAATTTTCATGTCTCCTGCTAAGTGATTTTCATAAAGAAGACTACACCTTCTTCTGCGCTCAGCGACGTGCCTAGGCAAGAGGTGATGAACATTATGTTTTTTGGTTTTTTACAGATTCAAATATTTGTTTATTACCTTGTTTACAGTTGATATAGGGATTTATAACGACTTAGCGGTTGCTCTTTTGGTCGGTGGATTTTCTTTTAAGATCAGAAACCTTACTTTTGAAATAGTCGTAAAAGTACGTACCTTATTTGGATATTCGTTCGGTGTTCTTTTCCCTGTTAAAAGCAATGGTTGACGATTTTTCCCTCTATTATTAATAATATTGCTTATTTTACATTTAGAAATGCTAATTCCATGCTTTTCACAGCGTTTTCTAATTACTGAGTACGAATATTTCCCTTCGTAAAGAGCAAAAGCATAACCTTCTATCCACAGCTTGTTTACATGCACCATTTTCTTAGCAGATGATGTTTAACTACAGCAGATGTTTTTTTCGTGTTCATCTAACACGCTGTTGCCAGTTTCAATTCCTGGAACTTCTTTTATTTTCTGTAATTTCTTATCAAAAACGTCCTAAAAATGTGTGAACATCCTCCGTATTACCTTTTATCCAGTCTGTGTGTGCAAAGCTTGCTAGCTGTACGGCAATAATATCTTTGAAATACATGAATAAGGTAAAAGTTTCAATTTTAAGTTCAAGATACACTGTAAAAAAATTCGTGAATTTCACGAGCTATTTTCCATGATTCCTTTTGTGAATGATAGAAGAATATTCCCTATTGAACCTTTCCCGTGAAATGAGGGAGGAAAACTTGAACTTCACGGATTTTTCTTACGTGAATTGACAGAAATGTTCCTGTTAATCTTTCTTCTATTAATAACGGAAAACTGCCGTTTTTAAGATTAGTAACCGGAAAAACCTGAATTTTCAGGGAATATTTCCTTGATTGCATTCATACATATTAATGGATTAAAAGAAGCAATGCCGTCTTACACACGATTTTTTATATGAAACTTTACGTTAAAAAACATATATACAGATTAAAATAATATATACAAGTTAAAATACATACATGAGATCTTTCGAGCTTAGTTTAAGCTCATCCTCAGATGTGTGACAATTCACTAATCAGAAGTGATTCAATATTGGTTATATACCATAAGAGAATTCACTAGGACGTAGTTCGGAGGTAAGGTTAACGTATGCGCCGAAACAATTGAGCGAACTCGTCCTCTGGATTGTCTGGGTGTTTCTCACGATCCATTATTTGTTTCCATGGCAGGGGGATGGTGTATGGGTATTCTTCATTACAGCAAAGGTGACTGTATTTATAAATCACCAAACTCTCTGCAAAGAGAATAGTTGAACGTGTCCTTGGAGTGTTCAATACGGTTATGTCTTCCCATATAAGGTGTATGCCTGCCTTCCAAGTAGAGTCGGGAAAGAGCTGTTGAAGTAGAGGCTGTTCGAATATTGAATTTATGTTCCGAGGATCTACAGCTCAAAGGACGAGTGGTCGAACCCACGTACATCTTGTTTTGAGCACCTTCACACGAGGCCTTTTAAGGTATGGCATAAATGTCATGACGTTTAACTAGTTCCACTGTATCTCAGTCATTTCTTGTGGTTGTCATTATATTATTTGTCTTGACTCCGAATCCGATTTTGTGTTTTTTACAGATTGTTTTTAAATGGTTGGTGACATCAGATAGGAAAGGCACAGAACCAGCATTTTTAACAGGTTGGGTAGCTCTAGTTAAAGTTGAGAATGGAGTCGAGGAAATTCGTCGTAGCAGTTTTCGAAAGATTTGCTCTGGGTATCCATATTCTGTAGCCAGTCTCCAAATATTTTCGAACTCCATGTTACGGAAGTAATTTTCGACGAATGAGTTATGGCCAGCCTTATCAAAAAGTGCAGAGATGATAATTTTTGACACCTGAGGTGAAATGAATGAAATGGGATCAGAGAGGTGTTTGAACCAAGTTTCCTGTAGGCAGAGTAGGAAATAGCGTTGGTAGTTGGATCTCGGTGTAACTGAAAGTCCAGGAAAGGTAGGGATTGATGTTCTTCCAGTTCGGGTGTAAAAGTTTATTGAAGAAAATTTTGATGACATATTTTTAGCAAAAACCTGTAAGCCTTCTAAAGTTGAGGGCCAGAAGATTATAACATCGTTTACGTACCGCAGGTATAGTAAGGGTTGAATCGGAGTATATGGGATCGTTTCTTCCTCGAGAGATTGTAGTAATACTTCTGCAAGGAGAGGAGATAATGGTGACCCCATTGGTGCTCCCTCTTTTTGACGAAAAAACGCATCATTAAACCGAAAAAAGATTCTATTAGAGGTCATTCAAAGAGCTGCAAGAATGGTTTGGATATTCTCAGGTGTGTAAGTCCACAGGGTGTGCAGTTTTGAAGAAATGAGATTATGCATTGTTGAAATAGGGATATTAGGTGGGGAACAACGAAACAACGTCGAGGGAAGCCATAAAAAATGGTGAACTGAAAGGTTGCACAGAGGTGATCCTAGATAATGCAATGGCAAAGCTTGAGATTGAGTAAGGTAAATCCGAGACCAATGGTGCAAGTAGTTTTGCCAAGGAACTCTCTAGGGGACGAGTAGGGCAGCAGCGTGCAGAAACCAGGGGACGAACTATGTTGCAGGTTTTATGAGTTTTAAATTTCCCAAATAATTATGGTACTCTGTAGCCTGGGCGGGGGGGGATTCAAGTTGTTCAAAACAGAGGTGGGAAGTGACGAGAAAAATTTCATGCGGCGAATTGAAGCAACGGTAGCTTGAGTAGGGTCTTTTGGACAAATTACATGTGGAATATCAGTTATGGCCTGTTGCATTTTATCTAAGTAGTCTGCCTTGTCGAGGATTATTATCTGTGGTATTTTATCGGCACTGACAATTGAGATAGGCTACAGAGTACCAGAGTTATTTGGGAAACTTAAAACTCATAAAACCTGCAACCCAATTCGTCCCCTGAAAGCTCATAAAACCTGCAACTAAAACTACCGAAAACTCGTAAAACCTGCTGCAGTCCTACTCGTCCCCTAGAGAGTTCCTTGGCAAAACTACTTGCACTATTGGTCTCGGATTTACCTTAATCTCCAGCTTTGCCATTGCATTATCTAGGATCACCACTGTACAACCTTCCAGTTCACCATTTTTTATGGCTTCATTCGACGTTGTTTCGTTGTTCCCCAATATCCCTATTTCAACAATGCATAATCTCATTTCTTCAAAACTACACACCCTGGGAACTTACACACCTGAGAATATCCAAGCCATTCTTGCAGCTTTTCGAATGGCCTCTAATAGAATCATTTTTCAGTTTAATGATATGATTTTTCGTCAAAAAGAGGGAGCACCAATGGGGTCACCATGATCTCCTCTCCTTGCAGAAGTATTACTACAATCTCTCGAGGAAGAAACGATCCCACATGCTCCGATTCAACCCTTACTATACCTGCGGTACGTAAACGATGTTATAATCTTCTGGCCCTCAACTTTAGAAGGCTTACAGGTTTTTGCTAAGAATATGTCATCAAAATGTTCTTCAATAAAATTTACACCCGAACTGGAAGAAAATCAATCCCTATCTTTCCTGGACTTTCAGTTACACCGAGATCCAACTACCAACGCTATTTCCTACTCTTCCTACAGGAAATCTGGTTCAAACACCTCTCTGATCCCATTTTATTCATTTCACCCCAGGTGTCAAAAATGGTGTCATCTCTGGTGTCATCTCAGGTGGTGTGTCAAAAATGGTGTCATCTCAGGTGTCATCTCTGCACTTTTTGATAAGGCGGGCTGGGCCCATAACTCATTCGTCAAAAATGAACTTCCGTAACATGGAGTTCAAAAATATTAGGAGACTGGCTACAGAATATGGTTACCCAGAGCAAATTTTTCAAAAACTGCTACGACGAATTTCCTCGACTCCATTCTCAAATTTAACTAGAGCTACCCAACCTGTTAAATATGCTGGTTCTGTGCATTTCCTACTTGGTGTCACCAACCATTTAAAAACAATCTGTAAAAAACACAAAATCGGATTCGGAATCAAGACAAATAATATAATGACAACCATAAGAAATGACTAAGATACAGTGGAACTAGTTAAACGTCATGACATTTATGCCATACCTTAAAAGGCCTCGTGTGAAGGTGCTCAAAACAAGATGTACGTGGGTTCGACCACTCGTCCTTTGAGCTGTAGATCCTCGGAACATAAATTCAATATTTGAACAGCCTCTACTTCAACAGCTCTTTTCCGACTCTACTTGGAAGGCAGGCATACACCTTATATGGGAAGACATAACCGTATTGAACACTCCAAGGACACGTTCAACTATTCTCTTTGCACAGAGTTTGGTGATTTATAAATACAACCACCTTTGCTGTAATGAAGAATACCCATACACCATCCCTCTGCCATGGAAACAAATAATGGATCGTGAGAAACACCCAGACAATCCAGAGGACGAGTTCGCTCAATTGTTTCTGCGCATACGTTAACCTTACCTCCGAACTACGTCCTAGTGAATTCTCTTATGTTATATAACCAATATTGAATCACTTCTGATTAGTGAATTGTCAAACATCTGGGGATGAGCTTAAAGTAAGCTCGAAAGATCTCTTGTGTGTATTTTAACTTGTATATACACTGATGGAAAAAAACCCCAACACCAAGAAGGGGTTGTGTTAGATAAACGCCAGTTGATAGGCGGTGAGAGTACATCTGTAAGATGACGTCTATGCAAATTTCGCGCTCGGCGCATACGTGTGGCGCTAGTAGCGCCCCTCGGGACATGCAAAGCAGGTTTGCTGTAAATACGCGCTGTAACGTTCGTGAGCGTTAGTTATCGTTGAGATTCGACGTAGTGTGTTGATGTTAGTCCAGAATGCCTTTAAGAAGACGAAGAAGCCATTATCAACAGCTCACGGAGTTTGAAAGAGGTCGTGTAATAGGGCTACGAGAAGGTGGATTTTCGTTCCGCGATATTGCAGAACGACTTGTCAGGAATGTAGCCACTGTGCATGATTGTTGGCAGCGGTGGTCAAGGGAAGGTACTGCCTCAAGAAGATCGGGTTCCGGCCGGCCACGTGGCACTAGAGGGAAGACCGCCGTGTACGGCATATGGCCGTGGCGCATCGTACCGCGTCTGCGGCAGCAATTCGAGCTGCAGTTGCCACCACAGTGACACAACGAACTGTTACAAATCGGTTACTTGAAGGACAGCTCCGAGCCAGACGCCCTGTAGCGCGCATTCCACTTACTCCAAACCACTGCCGTTTGCGACGTGAGTGGTGTTAAGCTAGAGCTCATTGGAGGACGGAGTAGAGATCTGTTGTGTTTTCTGATGAAAGCCGGTTCTGCCTGGGTGCCAGTGATGGCCGTGTGTTGGTTAGAAGGAGGCCAGAGACACACTGGTCCTACACCTGGAGTTATGGTCTGGGGAGCAATTTCCTATGACAGCAGGAGCACTCTCGTGGTTATCCCACGCACCCTGACGGCACAGTTGTACGTTGGTCTGGTGATTCAACCTGTTGTGCTGCCATTCATGAACAGAATTCCAGGGGTGTTTTCCAACAGGATAACGCTCGCCCGCATACCACCAGTGTGTCTCGGCTGCAACCAATCTGTCTGCGGCCGAGACACACTGGTCCTACACCTGGAGTTATGATCTGGGGAGCAATTTCCTATGACAGCAGGAGCACTCTCGTGGTTATCCCACGCACCCTGACGGCACAGTTGTACTTTGGTCTGGTGATTCAACCTGTTGTGCTGCCATTCATGAAAAGAATTCCAGGGAGTGTTTTCCAACAGGATAACGCTCGCCCGCATACCGCTGTTGTAACCCAACAAGCTCTGCAGAGTGTCGACATGTTGCCGTGGCCTGCTTTATCACCAGATCTTTCACCAATCGAGCACGTATGGGACATCATTGGACGACAGCTCCAGCGTCACCCCCAACCAGCATTAACCGTCCCTGTATTGACCGACCACGTGCAACAGGCATGGAACTCCATCCCACAAACTGACATCCAGCACCTGTACGACACAATGCATGAACGTTTGCGTGCTTGCATTCAACATTCTGGCGGTTACACCGGTTACTAATGTACCAGCATTTCACATTTAAAGTGGCTCATCTCGCGCTTACATTAAGCTGTGATCTTGAAACCTTAATCGATTAAATATGTTACCTATACAAATGTATTTCCGCCATTTCATTCCTCTACAACTATTTTTTCGTGGTGTTGGGATTTTTTTTCCGTCAGTGTATTATTTTAATCTGTATATATGATTTTTAACGTAAAGTTTTATATAAAAAATCGTGCGTAAGACGGCATTGCTTCTTTTAATTTTGGATTACCTCCAGCATGAAAATCACCTATTTCACTCATATTAATGGATATATTGTTCTCGCTTTTTCTGTCTCCATATGACGGGAAATTCTTATGAGCGATTCGTGAGAAAACTCGAATCCTTTAAAGTGTCGTACAGGTCACTGTTAGAATGTTGTCCATGTAAGAGTCTGTGAACTTAACTCGAAGCTACAGTACTATGGCTATCAAGACCAAATTTCATGCTGCGGAGTTTTGTGAAATAATGCTTTGATATAGTACATTTATGGATAGATAAATCAGTCTCCCAAGTAAACTTGCACATACAGACATTTTTAAAAATTATTTTATAACATTAAAATTTATTGTCTTGCCTACCGAGAAAAGAATCGATTAGGCGTGCAACTTAATTCTCGGCCCCTAACCGCAAGCGATCATAGAACGTCGGCAAATGCAAATAGCTGTGTGCGATAATGACTGACTGCAGCGTCATCCAACAGCTTTCCAGGCAACCGTAACAGCTCACAGCTGTAGTGACAGAAGGGACGAAAGTTGACGGTGAAAGCAATGTCGTTCGAGAAGCAACATTTGAGGCACTGCCTCCTGTTCGCGTTTCATCTGAAGAAAAGTGCTGCGGAAGCCCAGCAAATGATCTGTGCTGCTTTGGGTGAGGCTGCTGTGTCCTACAGTGCGTGTAAGAAGTGGTTCCAGCGGTTTAATCAGGGAAATTTTGATCTCCGTGATGCAGAACGTCCGGGATAGCCACAGAAAGTTGGCGATGAGGAACTGGAACAATTGTTGGACGCGGATCCCTGTCGCACACAGTCAAAGCTCGCCGCCCCGGTGGCGCAGTGGTCTGGATTGGAACCCGGACCCCTTTCGGGGTTCGGGTTTGAATCCCGGTTAGGCATGGATGTTGTGTTTGTCTTACGGCACTGGCTCTCTCCTTCCCTGGAACCAGTGACCCTAAATTAGGGACGGGCGACTGCTTATAGCCCATTGAGTTGCTCACGGTGGTCGTTGAACCTCCAATCAAAAAAAAAAAAAAAAAGCTCGCCCAGGAACTCGGAGTAACACGGCAAGCCATAGCGCCTGCACAAGCTTGGGCGGATTCACAAGGAGGGTAGTTGGGTTTTAATTTTTTTGGTAGTTTTTCAAGTCTTTTGAATTTCATTTTTTTTTTTTTTTTTTGGATTGGAGGTTTAACGACCACCGTGAGCAACTCAATGGGCTATAAGCAGTCGCCCGTCCCTAATTTAGGGTCACTGGTTCCAGGGAAGGGAGAGAGCCAGTGCCGTAAGACAAACACAACGTCCATGCCTCACCGGGATTCGAACCCAGACCCCATTCGGACGAATGATCAGAGGCCATCGCTTAGACCACTGAGCCACCGGGGCGGCTGAATTTCATTGCAACAACTTCCGTTGTGACGTGATCCATTAGTCGTGTAAGATTTTATTCTTCTTGGTTTCGAACATTCTCACAGCGAACCTTCACGAAAGAGGCAGTGATTGATTTCATCAATGATATCCCGCCCTGAAAAGCCTCAAAACTGGAGTTATCAGAAACGTAGCTAAAGAGCAGGTAATCTCTTCTAAATAAGAGATGACGAGATATTGAACGCTTTGAAGTGCACGAGTGCCAACGATGAGGAGTAATATACCGTTAGATTCCAAATTAAGATTTTTTGACGTCGAACTACGTGTTTCCCCGCGTTGGATAGGGGGGAACATCGAGAGCACGGATGCAACGAAAACATGTCACACTTTGAAAGTTTGTATTTTTCGAAACTAATAATCGCAGAGTGATAAATAATATATCATTAAATAGTTTATAGAATCCCGTTTATAACAAAACAAGTTTCAACCCTCCACCTCTTAACCCTTCGATGCAGTAGCGTTAGAAATTTAAGCTAAATTTCGCGTTATTTTGTTTCGTGGCACACCGTTTTAAGGTTGATAACTAGTGAATAGATAATGATAGCGATGACTTCAGCCCCGCATTCCGTAGCTGATGGTGTGAGCTAATGGACGTATGCGATAAACCGAAATAAAGTGGTTTTAAAATTTATTTATTTTTAGGTTAAAAAAAATTTGGTGACGAAAATTTAGAAACGCCATGAAAATCCAGCGAAAATTACTATAAGAACCGACGAAAGTTGAGGAAAGAGCTAGAGGAGAACGAAAGGAATCCAAAAAGGCCCGCTAAGTCATCAACTCAACCGAAAGATCACAGGAATGTAGAGAGTGTCAAAAGTCAGCGCGTTAGGATGCGTTTCACCCAAGTTCGACTCTAGAGCCACAACCTTCCACTTCAACTGCACAAATTGAGCCTGAACAGCAAGAACAGATGGAGATTCACGTCATCGAGCTAAATTTTCACGCCGAGCATGGAATACCAATGTACATCGCCAGTCTTCATAACTTCGCAGGATAATGAATGTATTACGTCTCAAACCTTTATATCGCCGATCCGTCCTGAATCTAGACAATCGTTCTTCAGCAAGAAGAGTATAAAGCCCGAGACGTATCTCCAAATTTATAACAAGGCAAGTAAAGAAATTGAAAAATTGTTTCTGAAGAACGATTTCTTCAGAAACAATGTTTGCAATAACTACCGACAACGATGACACTACGCCTTCTACTTCTACTAACATTAATTTATATTCGGCTTAAGTTATTACGAATCGTATATAGTATAAGTTGCTTTTAAGTAAATAAAGTAAAACATTTGTTTTGTTTTATGTCTTAAAAAAAATCATATCTGAAAAAATCAAAGGGGCACAGTAGCAACTGTACCGCAATCTACAACGCAGGGATACGTTAACTGTCTTTCCCTGAATACTTAAAGGTCGTACTGGGTGTGTGCAAAAGTTCTAGCCGTTTTTGTAATACACTATCTACCAACAAGTAATTGGACACCTGTGATAGCAAAGGAAAACGAAGTTTATTCGCCTACAATAGTTGGTGGAGCATCCACGAGCGGCGATTACAGCTGCGACCCTCCGGGGAATACTCTCAACCAGGCGTTGTACGGCGGCTAGCGGTATTTTCTTCCACTCGGCTTGGAGAAGACAGGTCAGTTCCTTCACCGATTTCGGACGGTGGGGGCACCCCTTAAGTCGACGCTCCAACTCGCCCCAGAGGTGCTCGATAGGTCCGGTCTCTGCGCTGGCCAGTCCATTCGATTAACCCCATTGTCACCATACCAAGCCATGGTGGACCTCGCAACATGACAGGTGGCATTGTCATCCTGAAAGTAACATGGGTCCACCCCGTAAAACTGCCACAACGTAGGAAGCGCATGGTCATCCAAAATGGTGCAGTAGGTCTCGGCATTGAGTCTACCAGGAATTGCGACCAAGGATCCCATGTCATACCAGGAGAAACACCCTCATAGCATAATTCCACCGCCGCCGAACTTCACAGTTGGCACAATGCATTCCGGCAGGAGGCGTTCTCCAGGCAGACGCCAAACCCAGACCCTGCCATCCGAACGGTAGAGGGTGAACCTTGATTCGTCGCTCCAGAGAACCTGTTTCCACTGTTCAACGGTACACTGCCGACGTTCTTTGCACCACGTTAGCCGAGCAGCGCTATTGGACTTGGTAATCAAAGGCTTGTAGGCGGCAGCACGTCCATGATAACCGAGCAGATGGGCTTCCTTACGGATGGTATTCATCGAAAGAACACTCCCGGATGCCTGTTGAAACTCCTCGCGGATATGGCCCATCGATTTAGTGTGGTTCTTTCGAATTTCTCTGGCCAGCACCCGTCGGTCTTTAACCCCCATTGTGGATCTGCAGGGTCGGGGCACATTCCGACAGTCACCTCTCATCTTCCACTTGCCAATCACGTAGGCCACTGTCGATTTTGGGTACTTCAACTCGCTGGATATGTCACGTATGGATCGGCCATTTCTGTGATATCCGACGATTACACCTTACTCGAAATCAGAGAGCTCCGAACTGCGTGGCATCTTGCATGCGACTGGTTGCGTTGTTGTTTCCCACACGATGTTTAACGGCGGCGGCCGTAACGTGTATCAGGACCGCAGATATCGTTGAGATTGCAGGGGTGTCCAATTACTTGTTGGTAGATAGTGTACATGCAAATTGCGACCGGAGTAGTTACGTCACAGATGACGCTGCGAAGCCGAATTTTCGGCAAGTAAAGCGTGGAGCAGTAGAGCATATAGAGGCACTAGGTTTGTCCGAGTAAGTCATTCGTAACGGGAATCACGGACGGTGTAACATGGCATGCGATAAGGAGCACATTAGTCATTGTTTCCCGTACAAGTTCGATATAGGCAATACCGCAGCCGCGGCTTACGGCAACATCTGTGAAGCGTACGGGAAGGATGCAGCTGATGATAGCACATGTCGCCGTTTGTTTCGGAAATTCCGGGACGGAGACAGAAACTGTAACGATCAACCAGGTCCTGGACGCCCATCAGTGGTTTCTGAAGAGGATGTGAACCAAGCTATAATAAATGACCCACATCCAACCGTTCAGGAATTAGCGGAAATGTTGTCGGTACACAGAACAACAGTCAAAAGGCGGATGAATGCGCTTGGGTTCATCACGAAGTTCGATAACTGGATTCCGCACCCGTTTCTGCAAAGCAACGAGAGGAGAGAATCCGTACCTATGTTTCTTTGCTGTCTTGTCACAGAAATGAACCATTTTTGGAACGAATTGTAACGGGTGATGAGAAATGGGTACTGTACTGTAATGTAATACGTCGACGGACTGTGTGCCAAGGTGCGGAGCCTGCTCCATCCACCTCAAAAGGAGGACTGCATCCCAAAAAGGATTTCTTGAGCGTTTGGTGGGATGTCCAGGGAATAATCCAGTGGGATATGTTGGCGCCTAACCGAACGATAAATGCTGACCTCTACTGCCAACAGTTGGACAGATTGCGAGAAAACTGATATCGAAGCGGCGAGCACTCGTCAATCGCAAAGGCGTGATCCTTCATCATGAAAACGCCAGACCTCATACTGCTTTAAACACTCGGCCAAAAATTACTGGCCTTTGGTTGGGAAGTGTTACCTCACCCGGCGTATTCCCCTGATCTGGCACCTATTGACTACCACCTTTCTCGATCATTACAGAACGCCTTCGATCTCCAAACTTTCGATGATGTGGACGATGTGAAAACGGCATTACATGACTTTTTTGACTCTAAAACACAGGATTTTTTTCCGGCGTCGGATTCACCTACTCATAGACAGATGGCAAGAGGTCATACAGAATGGTGGCAATTATGTAAAATCCTAGGTACATTATTTGTTGTGTTCTCCTCCTTTTACAAAAACGGGTACATACGTCAGAGATGACGTATATAGTGCACACACCCAATAGAACTAGTGAGATAGTGCCATGAAATCGTGACAGTTGACGTAGTTCTACGTAGTAGGTTGTGACACAGTTGCTACTGTGCCTCAAATATTTTTTTTTCTTGCTTATTAGACTTTCTTGAAATTCAATTAATTCCATTTCCAAGCTGTCAATGTTCCACTATTAAAATGCTGTCCCTTCGAAACAGATAATTCTCGGGTGCTATATAGTATTAGTATCTCTGTGATCAGCGGCTGTTTCCTGGATAATTGATTCATGAATATTTTTTGCTCGTATTTATTTTGAATGCGCCAGCTTTCTAATTTCGCCTGTAAAGAAAAACAAAAACTAGGGGGACTCCGTCTTTCCACGTTTTCTTCCACTACAACCACTGGTTACATTCAGATTTCCTTTCTTACAGGGATACCCTAGATGACGTCCTTTTGAAATTAATGGAATCAGGAAGTTTAAGGCATATCTATGAAAAATGGTGGCACTCAGAAAATGAGTGCAGCAATCCTTCTCTTGATATTTTACCGGTGAGTATACATTTTATCTTTTACTCGAGTTTTTAAACGAAACTATATCATAACCATTAGATTATTTAAACGAGACTGTTCCAGAAAATTCTTTACTCATACATTTACATTAGTCAAATATTACACTGGCAATTTTGCTAGTACAAAGAATTGATCACATCACTCTATTCAGTTTGTGACGGGCCTGCACCGCAGGACGCATATGAAATAAAGGCAGATAACAGCGAGAGCATACGTCCGCGTAGCTCAGTTGGGAGAGCGACTTATTCCGAAATGAGGGGACCCGGGTTCGATGCCCGGCGTGGGCAGAAATGACGGCGAAATTTACTTCGTTATAAGTTTAACTATGAAAAACGTTCGAAAAGTAGATCGTATTGCGGTCATTTTATACGAGGATCATAACAAAAGTTCTGCACACGTTAATCTAAACCGGAAGCGGTTGATGCAAACGGGAAAATGATTGCGTCATATCTAGGTCAGACTCTCAGCAACGCAGTGGTGTCAGAAAGATGCACTATCATTTGCTGTGTGGACGTGGGAGGGTTTGAAAATGAAAGAGTGCAGCTCCTCAGGTCGAGTCACAGCGTTAGACCAGCGCTCTTGCGTGAAAATAGAAACACTGCGGGGAAAAATTACTACACAGATCCACAATGCTTTGCAAGAAGTTTGTGGAGAAAGAACTCTTGATCGAAGCACAATTTCTCGCTGGGCATTGCGCTTTCGGGAAGGCCGCAACAGCACCGAAGATGAATACCGCTCAGGCCGACCTCAAACGGTGACAGACAAAACATCTGTCACCATTATTGCAACGCTTCTCGAAGAGAATCGCCGTTTGGCAGTCGAGGAGATTGCTCATCAGGAAAATTTATCCACCATGTCTGTTCACCAGATTTTGACCGACTCACTGGGAATTCAACTCATCTCCGAGTAGAAGGCATCCAGAGTAAGCATCGCACAGGACCACCTCCACATGTTCGAAAGGGAGGGAGACACCTTCCCAAAGAATGTCTAACGCTTAAAGAAGGTCAACTCTCATAGAGATAACGTAAAACAGGCGGCCACATCTTAAGAGATAATATATTCTGCGGGAAACTAACTAATGTTCAGGAGCAAAACACGTTAGAGAGAACTTCGGCAGTGAAGCTTTTCTTTGATCCACGATGGTTTCCTTCGAGTTTTTTTGTTGTTGTTGTTACTGTTTTCTGATATCCCGCTCATCCCTTATTTTGGTGAGAAAAATATGCTATAATATTAGTATTACTATTTAAATTAAATTTCAGCAAATATTACAGTTAGGCCTAAGGATCCGTACAAAATGCAGACATTCTCTAGAATTTGGCATTACTGAAAATATTTCTGAAAAACTGAAGAACAAACAAACGCCTTAACTAACCCGGTTGGAGTAACAAAACTAACATATCCGATTTGCGAAGTGATTATGCTACCGAGAAGGTTACAATCACGTGCTGGGAGTCTGAGTAGCTCGGCTGACGGCTGACTGTTCTTTACCCAAAGAATTGAAGTTAACAGAAATACGCATGCACAGTCTGCTCCGGCATCAGCCGATCAGCCTGTATGTTGGCTTTTGTGCACTGCATATTTTCTCTGAAGATACGGCTGCACTAGTTACGTCTCGCTGAGCCTTAACTTCTTCTCGTTAGATATTCGTTGACCTTCCTGAACAGAATTGTCGCAATTGATGAAACTTGGACCCGTGATTTTAAACAGGAACTAAAGTCACAATCAGCGGAATGGAGGAATCCAAGTTCTCCATGTTCCTCAAAGTGTCGTCGGCAACAATCCAAAGTGAAGCAAATGATAATTTTTGGGTACGATGCCCAGGTTGTTGTGGTCTCTTATCGAGTGCCGGTAAGGGGGGATGTCAAAGCACAATATATCGTGAATTTCTGAGGACAAAGTTGAGACCCAAAATTCGCCAAAATCGCCCCAACTTGTTGGAAGCGTGAGCGATCTTGCTGCATGACAACGGATCGTGTCATGGTGCAGCGTCGGTATGGAGATTTTCGTCAAAATACGACTGGGAAAATTTATGCCACCCACCATACAGCCCTGATCTAAGTCCACCCGACTTTGGTCTTTTCCCAAAGTTAAAAAATCGGCTCTGTGGCATCCGCTACGAATCGCTGGACGAACTGTCATTGGACGTGACACGAGTAATACGACAGCTGAATAAAGATGGCGTACTACAGGGCATCCAGGACCTACCTCACCGCTGACAAGCTGTCATTAGCAAAGGAGAGGAGTGAATTGAACGGCAATAATGTAAGTGTTTTCCGTTACTTCACACTTTTCTCAAAAATGGACAGTGTGCAGAACTTTTGTTAGGACCCCGTACGAAATGCACAATGTGTCAACGCCATGGAGTTGATGATTCAAGCTCAATGATGTTTGCATCAGTTGTAGTGTAGGACTTGAAGAAGTGGCACGTGGTCTCTTTACTCCTGCAGTACGCCGCGTCGTGGATTGACGAGGTTTGGAAATGGCCCCATGTAGACGCGTCATGTACTCTGACACGTGAAGGTCAACGATCGTACATTAAGATCGAAACTTTACGTGGTAAAAACAAAACCCAACAGACATTCACATGGCTTTGCGTAAGTTTGTGGTGATGAAACAGTATACCGGAGTACAGTTCCCAGCTGATCTACTGGCTCTCGTGAAGTATGTTTAAGCGTAAACCGCACCCGAAGTCAGAGAGGCCTAAAACGTCAACGGATGAGAGAAGTGTGTAACTTGGGGTGGATTGTGTCGAACAAGACCGTCTAGCAACTTGAGAGGAAACTACAGAAGCTACAGGAATTTCAGCATCATCAGTATTCTGTATTTTGGCGAACGATCTGCAGAAAAGAAACATTTCGGCCAGATGGATGCCTCATGACTTGATTGTCGCACAGAAAGAGATTCGTATAGACAATGCATCATTCTTGAAACAAAGACCAGTAGCTCAAGGCGACGCCTTCCGGTTACGAATTGTTGCTATTGATGAAACGTGTGTGGGGACTTGGAACCTGAGATGAAACGTGGTTAGGGACTTGGAAACTGAGATGAAACGTGGTTAGGGAGTTGGAACCTATTGATGAAACCTGGTTAGGAACTTGGAACCTATTGATGAAACGTGGGTTAGGGACTTGGAACCAATTGATGAAACGTGGTTAGGGACTTGAAACCTATATTGATGAAACGAAGGTTAGGTACTTGGAACCTATATTGATGAAACGTGGGTTAGGGACTTGGAACATGAGTTGAAATCGCAGTCGATTGAGTGGAGAAGTCCATGCTCCCCACGACCCAAAAAAATCCAACGGACACAATCGAATGTCAAGAAAATGATCTTCGTTTATGATCACCTTCGCGTCATCGTGACAGATAGAGTGCCATGTGGAACAAGCAGCCTATTACCATGACTTCATGCAAAATTTTCGCAGCAAAATGCATAGCAACCGACGTGAGTTGCTCAGAGATGGGCCTCTCATTTTTCATGACAACGCAAGACCACACATGGGGAAGTTGGTGACAGCTTTGCTGGAGAAGTAGCAATGATGTAGTTCTAAGAAAAACGTACCTTAGCGGTGAACTATTTAGGTGAAACAAACCCAGAAAGAGAAGGCCCAAAAAATGTTCAAGCTATTTAAAATTTGATTTGTTGTTATAATTAGTTAGTACTTTTATTGAAGTTTTATTTCTAATTATTTTATCAACTTTTATTAAAAGTGCTTAATTGGGGCAATTAAAAAGAAAAAAGATTAAAGTTTCCGGGAAGTCAAATGCTAAGAATATTAAGTTTCCCTTTAAATACTGTTCTGTCATTCTATAACATTCAGTGTGAATAACATGAATCAATGACGATGAATAGATATAACTTATATGCCGCTCTTGCTAAGATGATGAGGTAAGAGGAGTGAATATCTTTTGCATTAGGTTTTGTTTCTTCCCGGGTATAATGACGAACGATCAACTAGGGCCATAGTCGCCGATCCCTGATTCGGAACTATTGGTTCCGGGAGGGCCAACGCCATGAGGTGAGCGGACCACCCACGCCTCGCCCGGAGCTCGAGCCATTTGGAGCGATTCGCCAGAAAACAGTACCTCTGACCACTTGGACCCCGGAGCGTCCTTTTGCATTAATCATGAGGCATCACACAATGAGCTCGCAGGATTATTTTTATTGGAGCTGGTAGCGAATTTAGCTGAAATACCCTTCTCAACCATAAAAGACTTGTCTTTCTTTTGAGATAGGAGAGGGGTTTTAACGATCAACTTGAGGAACACTAAGGACTATAAGCAGTCCTTCGCCCCTAATTTAGGGCCATTGACTCCAGGGAAGGGGAAAACAGTGCTGCAAGGCAAGAACAACACCCGTGCGTCGCACGGGACTCGAACCCAGGCCCACCCAGACAAACGATGAGAAGCTTACGCTACCGTACCGGCCAATTGTTACTCTGTCTACATGCATTAACTTTTCTGTGTTGCTTTTCCTCCTAGCAGTCCGATCGCCCATGACTGAGACAAACAGTTTAGTCTCGCCCTTACAATACAAATATTTTTTTAAGGTACGTGTATGCTTTAACACAAATCAGTGTTCCTTTTACATGAATATCTAGAAAAATTCCCGTGACCTGCCTTTTTTCCCACCTAACCACGAAAAGTGCCCTAGCGCCGCTAAGCCTAGAGAAAAATTGCCTTAACTTCGTTAAGCCGCGCTAAGGATCTTCTACACTATAACGAAGTAAATTTCTCCGTCATTTTTATCCACGCCGGGGCTCGAACCCGGGTCCTCTCATTCCGGAATAAGTCACTCTACCAATTGAGCTACGCGGATGTTCGTTCTGACTGCTATCTGCCTTTATGCCGTGTGCGTCCTGCTGGCAGGCACGTCACATCTGCCCCCACCCCGAATGAGGGCTGGGGGCATGGCCCACGGGTCAGCCGTGACCATGAATCGTCGCAGGCAGCCATCCTTTGTAGAACGTGCAATCGAAAACTCCCAGTCAGTCTGGTGTGTGGAATGCAACGTCACACACATTTATTTTTTTGAAGCGCTGGAGAAGGGATTCTCTTATTTTTCCTCTCTCGCGGTGTGGAAAGAACATCACACCATTGCGAGATTTTGAACGGCCGGGTCATCCGGAAAGTTCGCGCGCCCTAATAACGAAGTAAATTTCTCCGTCATTTTTGGCCCACGCCGGGGCTCGAACCCGGGCCCCTCATTCCGGAATAAGTCACTCTACCAATTGAGCTACGCGGACGTTCGTTCTGACTACTATCTGCCTTTATGTCGTGTGCGTCCTGCTGGCAGGTATGTCACAACACCTCTGAGAAGTACTGGTGGGAAGTGATCAGATCAGATGATATCTAGAGGATTTTAGGAAGGGAGTGTCTGACCAGAGCTCAGTTCGTGGTCAGTTTTAGGAGCCCGAGCCCGTGGTATATCAGCCCGCGCCCACCCGAGCCCGAGTTTTATATTGCAAGATAGACCTGGGCCCGAATGAGCCCAAAAACTGGCTAACCTGTTCAACAATTAATAAAAAACATCTCCTTTTCCACACGTTCATTCTTTCGTCCTCCTGCAATTAACCAATGTATTTCTCAAACGGGAAGTGGGGAAGGGACCTCTATCTATTTTTATAGTGTAACTGTATGATTTTCTTTGACCGTTCGTTTCCACCTGAAGTGTTTCGGGCGACCGGGTATCCAACGGGCTGTGCTGCAATTGTTATGTTGCCCAAATAATTCTAATATTATCGCGCCATAATGCTCTTCAGTATGTACATTGCTAAATAAAACTAGCAGGGAGCTACTGCGTGGAGATAGTGAGTAAATTATCTTCGGCATGCTATCAACTATCCAATATCTATAGTTCTTGAAAAAGCTTTTTCTTCTCTGCAGAAACACACTAATGCGAAGCCTACGGTATTTTCTACCCAAGCACGGAATAAATAGCCATCTCGAATGCCCGTTCCCCAAGCAGAACCAATTGCCGAAGAATTCCCTTTACCAACTACACAGTGTCTCATTTGCAAAATAATATAAAATCACATTTATATATAAAAAAAATTCTCTCGTTCTCCCTCTCTGTAAGAGCCCGAGCCCGAACCGCAGTAAATATCCTACAGCCCGAGCCCAATTCGGGCTCATCCCGTCTCAGCTCTGTGTCTGACCCCAGGTCGTAAACAACCCTTAGAAATACGAAGCTAAGAGATTTAGGCTAGAGTGCCCGACAGGAAAGTGACACGGAAGCGTGGTAGAGAAAGGGGGAGGAAGACGCCCTTATTTATTACCGGGGTACCAGTACCCAAGGTCCGACAGCTTAACGGATCCATCCGATGCACGGCGGATATTTAGTAGATCGAGCGTTCGCACCTGCCTGGGATCGAACTTGAGGTTTCAGCGTGACAGTCACGAACGTCTGGTGGGAAGTGTTATCTCACGCAACCTATATACATTATATTGACAAAAGTCACCAGACACCTAGAGGAGAAATACAATATAGCATTGATTGACATACATTAGTACGGTGTCGGTCCACCATTGGCCTTAATGCATGCACTGACCCATCGAGACATGCTTTCGACAGGGTTTTGGAACACAGCGATAGGTATGCGCTTCCATTCAGTACATAATGCTGCCGCTAACTGTTGCTTAGTAGTAGGCCTTGGTTCCAAACTTCTTATGTGGCGCTCTAATTCATCCCATAGGTGCTCTATGGGATAAAGATCAGGGCTCTGTGCTGGTTAGTCCACACACGATCCGGAATTATCGTCAAAACACGCCGTAACAGTCCTTGCTTTGTGGCTCAGTGCATTATCCTACTGGTACCGACAAGGCTCGGGTCCATAGTATCGCCACAGAGTTGGTAGGGCATAATTGTCCAGGATATCGAGGTAGACATGCTGGTTAACAGGTTTGTCCACGATAACCAATGGGCCGGGACCGTACCACAAAAAACACCTCCACACGAGTACACTGCCAGCTCCAAACTTGATCGTAGGAACAGTACACTGTGGTAAATAGCGTTACCCCAGCTGCCGCCATACCCACACACGGCCATCAGATTGATGGATCATGTATCTGGATTTATCAGTCCAGAGGACCCGTTTCCATTGATCTACGGTCCACAGTAAAGGTTCTTTACACCATGCTAAACGACGAGTAGCGTTCCGAGTGAAGATGAAAGGCTTATGAGCAGCCGCACGGCCACAGTAACCCATGGTATGAAGTTATCTGCGGAAGGTACGTGTACATACCGATGTTCCAGCATTGTTACTTACCAGTACAATGAGGCCTTATGCAGTACTCAGTCGATTAGCTGTAACGACTCTCCTGAGGCTTTGACGTTCTCTATCACTGATTTTCTTTGGTCTGGCGGTACGTTTTGCTGCTTCAGGCACGCCATGTGTCTTCCACTTATTCAGTACATCCAAAAGAGTTGGCTTGGTTATGTTTAAACGCCTCTCGGTTTCTTTTACGGACAACCCACTAACATAACACCTAACAATCTTTCCTATCTCAAAGTCAGTTCTCTCCCGCCTCGACATTTTTTGCTCAACCTCACAGTGTGATATGATCGCGGTCAGCTGCAGGCTTGTTTTGATACCGTTTACAGCTGTACCGCGCATCTTAACAAAGCAGCGGATCCGTTCATTTGCTTTTGAAGGTGTATCCGGTGACTTTTGTCAATATAGTGTATATGAGTCCACAAGACTTTGACAACGACTGTAGAGAAACATCGCCTAAGACACTTCCGGCATGTATATTAAAAAAAATTGTGTGCATTACATATGAAATGACCTACGAAGAACTACAAGATGTATTTTTCTTTTATCTTTGATTAAAATGGTTAAATGTTGTAGTATAGGTAAAAGGTTATCTAACATAGGGAACTCAAAGTTATGATCTGAAATAAAGGGAGGGGGGAGAATGGGTAGGAGAAGGGGCGAATTGTCACGACCAAAACTGGCTAGAAATTTTAGTCTTTCGGTTCACTGGATGTAAGAAAACTGTTGAACTATGCATTGTAGGACGAATTCTGTCGTGAACAAATTTTAATAATTTAACGGTTAAAGAATTCTGAAAATCCGATCATGATTGAATGTTATGGTATTAAACCACGCTCAAAACGGGGTATTGTACCAGATAATTCTTTTCCTTTGAATTTGGTTTTGACAAAAAAAAACAAAAAAAAAAACATGCTCCTCTGACCACCATCTTACCACGGCCGACACCTCTCGTCCCACTCTGTCAGCAACTTGACGGAAAGACAAACCTCTTTCCCCCAGACCCACTATACGGCATTTCTCGAACTCCGATAACTGAACAAATGTTGCGCGCCTGCGTTGTCCAGCATTGGTAGCTTCTTCAACGAGCACTGAACAACACGACACCGGATGAATGACTTCATCCAATGACATTCCAACTTGGATCACAGTTTCTGCTGCCCTTAAGGTGGTTCCACCTAAAATCTCTGCCTTATGTTTCCAATGGTAAAACTTCTTTACATATTTTCTTCGCATCTAATGTATTCTCAAGGATGAAAATTTGCACATTGATTAAACTGACTTGAAGTTATAGCATGGTATACTTAATACTAAAGCATAACCATAATTATATTAAAAATCAATCATTTTTATTTGAGTAATGTTCAGACCTGTTAATAGATGGCGCGACCTGTACGTTGATGAAGTCAGTAGGCAAACAAATGTTGGATTGCTTAATTATGGTTATGTTTTAGCAAGTATTAAGTATCCCATGCTATAACTTAAAGTTAGTTATATCGATGTGCAAATTTTCATTCTTAGGAATACATTAATAGCGAAGAAAATATGTACAGAAGTTTTACTATTGGAAACATAAGGCAGAGATTTTAGGTGAAACCACCTTAACAATTAAAATATTATAATATGACATTCCTAACGGCATTCGTTCTGGGTGTTCTAGTTTTTGTGTTAAGGCGGAAAAAAACAGAGATACAGAAACCATCGTGAAATTATCCAAATCACATTCGAGAAAACCCAAAATATGTATTTATGTTGAAATCTCGAAGCCGGATTTTTTTATTGGTTGCAATACTTTGTCATACTAATGTATGAAAAAGTGAAAATAGGGGAGGGTATGTTGCTACAAAAAGCATTATTTTTCAAGGATAGTATGCAAAGTGAGGGGCCCTCAAAACTGATGCTGTGCGCATAACCCTAGTGATTTTAAATCCGCCACTAGAAACAATGATTCATGATTTGGGTTTGTGAAAAGTGTGCGCAGAGTGAGTTCCAAAGCCAATTAAACCAAGATCTCCTGGACCACAGGATGAAAGTGTGGAAAGATCTGTTGGGGACGTTTGAAGCGAACCAGGACACATTTCTTTCTAATGTGGTTACTGGATTTCCTTATGGCCTGAACATTCCTTTATGGCCCAGAGACAAAGGCGCAGTCTGCGGAGGGTTGGCACAAGACCTAGCCTTGACTAAGAAGTAGCTTTCAACAAAAAAAAAAAAGTGTTGGTGATAATTCTCTAGGATGTCAGGGGTATAATTCTAGTTGATATTTTTCAGCAAGGTAGTGCTGTCAACAGTTCTCTCTATGTTGAGACACAAAAGAAGCTCAAGAAAACAATCCCCTAGAAGATATCGAACATGCCTTTTCGTTCTGTCCTCCTACACCACGAAAACGCCCGCCCTCACAACGCATTTGAAACATCATCGGGCTATTATAAAAAACAAGAAAGATGACACCGAATTTTCGGGTGTAATAAGCACGTCTTTTGAATCCGTTCTGACGCAAATTAAATTTATCAAAGCTATTCAAAGTCAATGGAACCGGTATGGAAAACAATAGTATCTGACGGAAGAAAGAAGTTTTTCAATCGGGTCTTTAATCCCTCAGATATTGCTGTAAACGGAATCTTGAGCTTACGAACTCTTAGAAACAGAGTTATGGACAAAAATAAGATGTGACTTTACGTCCCCTGGTGGGAAAACCATGCATTATTTTAGGAAGAAAGTATTCTCAAAAGGTTTATCCATATGAGCGGTATCGGTCCAAGAAAAAAATTTAGTCGAGTTTTCAGGAGCCCAGATTTTGCTACAAAAACATCAGAAGCAGAAATTAACACTTATGACCCCTGGTGGCCAAACCATTCTTTACAAAACATTAGAAATTATGTGAAAAATATTTTCCATCAGGTCTTGTAGGCGATACAGGAAGAATTTTTCAAGTCGGAGTTTAAGGAGCAGAACACGCAATTTGCCTTTACGCTGCCTGGCGGAAAGTCTATGAATTACTTGAAAATTTTGAATTTTTAGGAAAAACATGTCACACTAGAAACACTATCCAACAAAGAAGGAATTTTTTAAATCGGACTCCTGGAAGTCGAGATATTGACAAAAATAAGATATACGTCTACGCCCCCTGGCGTAGAAACCATGCACTATTTTAAGAAGAAAACGTTTCTAAAAGGTTTGTCGGCACGAGTACTTCGGTCTACAAACGACGTTTTTTTCAATCGAGAATTTAGAAGCTCATATTTTGCTACAAATACATCAGAAGCGGAAATTAAAACTTACGCCCCTGGTGGCCAAACCATTTTTTACAAAAATTAGAAATTATGTGCAAACGATTTCCCATCTGGAGTTGCATCCGGGGCAGAAATATTTTTCAAATCGGAGATTTAGAAGCAGAGATATAGGGCGAAACGCAATTTACCATTACGCCCCCTAGCGGAAAGTCTATGAATTACTTGAAAATTTTGAAATTATATGAAAAACATGTCACACGGAAAACACTATCCTACAAAGAAGGAATTTTTCAAATCGGACTCCTAGAAGTAGAGATATTGACAAAAATAAGATTTACATCTACGCCCCCTTGCGGAGAAACTGTGGGATATTTTAGGAAGAAAGTATTCCGAAAAGGTTTATCGATGTGAGTGCATCAGTCCACGAAAGAATTTTTTCAATCGATGTTTTAGAAGCTCAGATTTTATGGCAAATACATCAGAAGCAAAAATTAGCACTTACGCCCCTGGTGGCCAAAGTATTCTTTACCAAAAATTCGAAATTATATGCAAAAGATTTCCCATTAGGAGATGTATCCGCTGAAAAAAGATTTTTCAAATCGGAGTTTTAGGAGAAGAGTTATCGGGAAAAATGTAATTTACTTTTATGCCCCTAGCGGAAAATCTATGCGTAATTTGAAAATGAAACTATATCTAAAACACTCTTCGACATAAATGAAATCGAAAGATAAAAGAATTTTTTTAATCGGATGTTTAGAAGCAAATATGTGGATTAAAACGTAATTTTGAATTCGACATCATCTGCATTTACGCCCCCTAGCGGCAAAATTCTACATCGTAAAAAAAAACGAAATGAAGGATCATCATTTGCATATTTCAAGCTTCCGAATGCAAAAAGAATTTTTCAAATCGGACTAATAGTTGCAGAGATTCCGTGGGTACAGACGGACGGACGGACAAACCGATAACAGAAGTACGATCTTTTTTTACAAAAGACGTGCTAATAAGCTGGACAGTAATCTCGCTTCTGCGGTACAGCCTTGATTTTGGCACCTTCTGAGTTTCACTTGTTCAGTACCATTAAACGAAGTCACCGTAGTAGGTCAATGTCTTGAGGATACAGTGACGTTAAACAGGTTCTGAGATCCTGGGCCAAATAATAATCCGCGGAATTTTTCCACACGGATTACACACGTTGGGTTGAACAATGGCGTAAATGCCTAATTACAGCGCAGGGCTACAGTAGTAGCCCTCCGCTGTAATTAGATTTCAATATATTTATGCTATGTTTCATTCAAATATTTCAACTATTAGCGGTTATTTGCGAAGAGGCATTTTATTTTCAGGGCAACCTTCACATCTTTCTGAAGATAAAAGTTTTCCACACCCAAATACACTGGTAGCCACTCGCGTAAATAAAAACAGCTTATCAGTAATTACATTGGAGAAATGTTAGTATTTGTTATTCAGCTGTGGTCAGAAGCACAGTGGAAACGGGTCAGAAATTTCGGACCCGGGCCCTACCCGGACCCGTAACTGACCCGAACAAATCTGCTTTTTCAAAACTCAATTTATCAATTTATATATATATATATATATACACATAAACGTAATATACATATTCATTCCAATAACTACTTGATATTTAATAACTGAAATAATTTTTAATAATATAATTTGGCTACTTGCCGAATTTTAGTGCCACTATTTTGCGTAATCCAGAAGTAATTGGTGACTATGACCGTGACCATGGAGTATATTACAAATGGGAATCATTATTTACGATTACACAAAGGTATTTTTGTAAATGTATTTAGATTGTTCATTCTTTCCACGCTTTGATGGAGGTGCGAATACTTTCATATGGTCCGCTAGATTTTTGGTTTCATAATCTTTTATTACACCGTCGACATCTTTCCTTGTAATTATGCAATTTCCACATTTTGAACAAAAAGCAAGACCAAACAACACAGAATTATTTACCAGTTCTTTAACGAGACGAAACAATTTCCAGCATTCACTCTTCCCCTTGTGGTTTTCAACAAGCACGTATTTGTTGGCCTCAACGCCTTTCTCAACCTCCTTAATATCAAATCCATCCATATTAACAAACAAGAAGTTAATTTCGACATGACATGTGATGGAAACGGGATGTTAGCACATGAATCGAAAAGCTCTGAATGCTCAATGTAAAAGATGCGATGTGAAAAGTAACTCTTCGTGATACAGTGAACTTCGCACGGAGAGAGTGAATCAGCTGAGAAGCAGGCGAATGGCGTTTGCCTGTACCTTGCCCTGGACAATCGCACTGTAAAAGAACGCGAAGGAAGTATTTTTTACGATATGGTGTCGGTGTGTCTGACGTCGATCGGTGGATATCTTCGCTGCTTTAAGAAAGAGACGACAATATTTTTTGCATGGCAAATCATTATTCACTCCGTGGGCACCAGTATCGACTACAGAATTCCACAACGCGCATTTTTCTTTGGAATATATTTTTCTCTTTTCAAAAATAAAACGGGAATAAAATCGGGTCAGGAACACCTTGACCCGACCCGTTGGAGCCGCAAGAAATTGTCTACCCGTTGACCCGTGATCCGTTTCCATCTCTGGTCAGGAGACGATTTATGAATAGGCCAACCTAAGCCGTGGTCTAAGTTGAGAAATCCTGAAAGTATTAATAGGTCGCGAAAATTTCTGAAAGTACTTCGTGAGAAGCAATTAACTTCAGTTTCCTGACCTGACTTCTAATGTATCTGGTGAAAGGTATTTTAGTGTTTTTAAAAGCGTTAGGAGCTACCTTAGGAACTCACCCACGGCATCTGATTTTCAAGATGTTATGGAAGACTTTGTTGTCATGAAAGCACGTCAATTGGACTTGTAAGATAATCCAAAACTGTTTTTTTTTCAGTATTGATAATATTTCAAGGTGAATTTTAAAATTTTAATGCAGTCAGACGTTTTGAATTATTATTATTATTTTTACAGTTAAAATTACTGTAGTTTGTAGCTGACTTATTAGTGTTTTTATTTAAATATACGAAAAAGAAAATAAAAGTTTTTCTTTACGTCTCAGTACTTTTGTTATGATAAAGCACATTCACATGCAATTTTAGAGTAGGGTACAAAAATAATAGTAAATGGCTTAAATAAATAGCCTCCAAGGAAGACTGGCTTAAAGTCCCAAAAGTTCAAAATCCCTCACTGGCTCTTCTCAATCATTGTTTGACAGGCCGAACTGTACCGCATCAAGAAACTCTCAACAGGAATTTCAGGCAGACGTTTTTATCACATGCAATACTTTGTTTTTATGTAATCTACGTATAACTGATCTTAGTTCATTTGAAAATATATTTGTTCCTTAAATTTACAGGGCTTATATGACGGTTCTCTGAGCATAGCTGAAGTTTCTGGTGCCTTCTTCTTTCTCATCATCGGTGTTGTCGCTGCGTGCATAGCAGCTGTGATAGAATATTTCGTCCGATCCAAGAAACTATCTGTAGACAAGTAGGTAAGAGAAAACGTCATTTCTTTGTGGGTGCCTGAGTTATTTATTTTACTTGTTCATCCGTCGATATAAAGATAGATGATGATTTCAACCTCTACAAAGCAGAAAAATTTGCTGCTTTTGCTGGCTGGCTTCATTTATAGGCATGTATAGGGGTTGTACAGAATAACGTGAACACCACGCTCAGAGACGTGACTTTTAATGCAGCTGCGTACGTCGCAATACGCAAAGGCATCCACCACTTTTTGGTTGTAAGAGCTTTGTTTAAAATCTCAAGATCCTGTTTAAGTGCATTTAAAGTGTCTTGTTGCAAAATTTCTTTCAGGGTGACGACGAAATGAGCAGCCTAACGGACTTTGAAAGAGGGCTAATTGTTGGTGGCCGTCTAGTTGGTGCCTCTGTGACAACAGTCGCCTGGGTAGTGGGGTATGGACAGCTACTGTGTCTGGTGACACAGTAGCTGACCCCGGTTGATAGAGACAGGAGAGCATTAAAAATAATTGTTACCCGTAATAAGAAGACCACGGCGCCGAAAATAAGTGCGGAGCTCAATCTGCATCTCCAGTATCAATGAAAACAGTGCGCAGGGAACTGCATAAACAAGATATTCATGGCAGAGCTGCCATTGAAAACCCTCTGGTGACCCAGGTGAATGAACAACGGTGACGGCAGTCGTGCCAGGAACATTCAACATGGACTGCCGATGCATGGAAGTGTGTGATGTGGTCGGATGAATCCACATTCACACTATTCCCCACTGAAGGATGTGCTTAGACGTGGAGAATACCGTCAGAAGCATACAACCCAGACTGTCTGCTCCAAACAGTGCAGCATGGTGGTGGATCTGTCATGCTCTGGGCAGTCACATCGTGGTTTCAGCAGGTTTTCTGTTCCCCTTGAAAGGACGGGTGGCGTATGAAACCATTTAGGCCGACCAAGTCCATCCAATTTCACAGGCATTGTTTCCTGCAGGGGATGCCATCTATCAAGATGATAATACCCCAAATCACAGATCTAGGAATGTCCAATCATGGTTTGAGGAACATGAGGACGAACTTTTCCACCTTCCTTGGCCTCCCCAATTACCAGACTTAAACATCATCGAGCCACTGTGTTCAGTCAGTGTTGGAAAACTGTAAGATCCCGTTATCCTCCTCCTGCATCTTTTAAGGACCCAGCGCAGTTTCTGCATCCCCGCACGGGGATAACTGGTTTTCCAGTTATTTGGGGAGCGGCGCCCCCACGGCCCGAGCTGACCTTGTGACTGGTCAACATCTGATGTCATGCCACAGCTTGTTTTTTTCTTATTTTGGTGCTGTTGGTGTTTGCAGGGACGGCTGTTCATCCAGCTGTTGGGGAGTCGCGGCCCCACGATCCCGAGCTGGTCTTGTGTCTCGCTTTTTCGTTTTTATTTAGTTTCTCCACTGGCTAGTTGCCCGTGTTGTATACTTTACCTAATCGCTACCACGTTATGCACTAACACCCCGGTCTTGTGGTTTTGTTACCCTCCACCACTAACTGTATTATATTAACCGCTCAGTTCGTAGGTTGCTGAGATTCCGTTTAGGTTCCCTTCCAGGATTTGTCTTCTTTGGATTTCTTTTTTTCCTTTTAGCTGGTTTGGGTGCTAGACCTACCTGCATGTTTGCCGCGTGCGGAGACCCGTGAGGCGGAAATGGGATGTCTGGCGGCTGAGGTCGCAGGAGACCGGATAAGTGCCTCCTGTGTACCAACACTCCTCTTCGACCCCGGCTTCGCTGTAAACGGGAGGCTAGAGACTAACCCACCTCTAGTCAGAAGTCTTGTACCAAGTTGTGTACACGGCTTTAGCGGCTTTTTTGTCGTATAGCACGGCAGGGTGAGTCCGGGGGCTGTGGGATCATGCCAAAGGCGTTGGCATGACGGTACCCGGAGGCCGAAGTGTCCGCCGAGTGCGTGTGATCACCGCCAACGGACTATATCTGCAACGTATAAGCTCCAGAACTGTGTCCAGCGTCTTTTTCTTGGCTTGCAGACCTCCAGTTCTCCCTTGTAGGGCTCGGTGGTGGGTGGAGTAGTCTGCAGACGAATCTTCCTCCTTTTTTTCCATGGGTAAAAAGAACAAAAACTCCAAATTTAAGTCACCTGACAAAATGATAGTTGACAACGACTGCCCTTCGTCTTCTCAACCTACCAAGTCTCATACCCTTAAACGGTCTTTAGACCTTGACCTGGACCAAGAATGTGGAACCTCTTCTTCGGCAGCTGTACCAGTCGTTCCGAAGCGTCGTCTCCCCTCGATTGCTGTGACTACGCATGCTACTCACTTGCTTGTAGAATCCATCGATCCGCATGAGAGACTGTCCACCAGATCTCCCTTTTTCATTTCTAAAGCTTTGGACGCTGCGGTTGGCCCCTTGAAGTCTGTGAGGAAGCTTCGCTCTGGGGACCTGCTTGTCCAAACTTGCAGTGTTTCTCAGAGTAACACTTTTCTGAACCTCACTAGTCTTCAAGGCATTCCTGTAAAAGTGACACCTCACCCGTTTCTTAACACCTCTCGGGGTGTTATTTCGGAGTTTGATCTCTTGCCATGCAGTGAAGACGAATTCGTGACTGAACTTGCTGATCAAGGTGTTATTGCTGCACGTCGTATAATGTTCCGGCGTGATGGTTCCATGATTAAGTCAAAAAATGTCATCTTGACTTTTAACTCCCCGAAAGTTCCGACCGAAATCAAGGCTGGCTACTTGGTCTGTGGAGTTCGCCCGTACATTCCCAGTCCTCTGCGCTGTTTCAGGTGCCAGAGGTACGGGCATTCACAACGTTTCTGTAAGAGTTCCGCTCGTTGCGCAAATTGTGGCTCCAGTGAACATGACGGGGAAGGTTGCACTTCTGCGGCCTGCTGTGTTAACTGCGGTGAGGCCCATGCAGCTTACTCCCGCAACTGTATGAAATGGAAGGACGAGATGGCGATCCAGCGGCTCAAGACCCTGGAAGGCCTCTCGTACCCTGCTGCCAAGGCCAAGTTGGGTATACCCACCACCCGACAGCGTACTTTTGCCGCAGTAGTTCAGTCTCTGCCACAACCCGTGCAGCCCTTTGTTCCGCGCCCTGTAGCTCTCGCCGCCCTTGCCAAGCGATCTACAGCTGACCAAGCGACACAGGTGTTTTTTCCCGAGCTCGAGATTTTTCGAATACCTGATTCTGGGCCTTCTCTTTTGCTGCCGACCGTCTCTTCCAGTTTCCAGTCGAAAGCCTGCACGTGCGGAAGACCCGGCCCTCAATCCGCAAAGGTGTGCAGTGTCCATCCAACTGTCTCGGCCTCAGCGAGGTCCCCACCCTCAACCAACATTATAGAGGAACATAGGGGGAGGAGAGTGACAGTTCGTCCCCAGCCTGAAACAACATTGCAGAGGAACATGGGGGGAAGAGAGTGACAGTTCGTCCCCGCCCTCTGCCAGCATTGCAGAGGAGTGTGGGGGGAGGAGAGTGACTCATCCTTTGTGTAGTTGTGTTTAAAAAAAAAAAAAAAAATTATAATTATAATAGTAAATTAATAAATTTTTATATAAACCTAATTAACTACCTTGTCTTCACAGCTTTCATCATACTCTTTTTCAACTTTTACCAAGCCTGTCTGCTCTTAATCATTTTCCACGTTTTTAAAAATCTGTGGCTGATAGTTCTTTGTCTGGCGCTCTTTGGCCAAACCTGGCCCTTGCGCCAATAAAATCCAACAACCAACCAACCAACCAGTTTCTGCATGAAGAATGGTGTAACATCCCACTAACCACCATCCGAGATTTGTATTCGTCCATTCCAAGAAGGATTCAGGCGATTTTGAATGCCAAAAGTGGTTCCACACAGTATTAAGTACGTAAAACTTTTTTTTTAGGTGATCACATTATTCTGTTCAGCACCTGTATTTGTGTTATAATGCCAGATATTGAGATATCTGTTGTAGATACAAATATATTTTTTATGCTGTTGGCAATGGTGACTTCTTGAAGTCAAGAGAGTGAATATCCTTCATTGCCGAACTGACAGCTGGGAGCATCTCAACAAATGTAGCTTTGCCATTTCGGCTATGTCGTCCGGTTACGTATTGTAGTAGTTGTCCGCGATCGCTAGATTGAAGGTTCACAGGATCCAAGTTGCAACGCTTAGAAACGTGAAAATCTAAGTCTTAATGAGAAAGTGGCTATTTTGAAACTGATTCTTAGCCAAACTTGAGCCAGTGTTATGCTGCTGCGCAATTAAAGAGTTCTCCACCTATTTTCAGTAAGAATTAAAAACAAGAAAGATGGCACCGAATTTTCAGGCACGTCTTTTGAATCCGTTCTGAAGCAAATTAAATTTATCAAAGCTATTAAAGTCAATGGAACCGGTATGGAAAACAATAGTATCTGACGGAAGAAAGAAGTCTTCCAGTCGGGTTTTTAATCCCTCAGATAATGCTGTAAACGGAATCGTGAGCTTACGAACTCTTAGAAACAGAGTTATCGACAAAAATGAGATGTGACTTTACGTCCCTTGGTGGGAAAACCATGAATTATTTTAGGAAGAATTCTCAAAAGGTTTATCCATATGAGCGGTATCGGTCCAAGAAAAAAATAGTCGAGTTTTCAGGAGCCCAGATTTTGCTACAAAAACATCAGAAGCAGAAATTAACACTTATGACCCCTGGTGGCCAAACCATTCTTTACCAAACATTAGAAATTATGTGAAAAATATTTTCCGCCACGTCTTGTATGCGATTCAGGAAGAATTTTTAAAATCGGAGTTTTAGGAGCAGAATTAACGCAGAAAACGCAATTTACCTTTGTGTCCCCAAGCGGAAAGTCTATGATTTACTTGAAAATTTTGAATTTATACGAAAAACATTTCGCATCGTAAACACTATCCACAAAGAAGGAATTTTTCAGATTCGACTTTTAGAAGTAGAGATATTGACAAAAATAAGATATACATCTACGGCCCCTGGCGTAGAAACCATGCATTTTTTCAAGAAGAAAATGTTCCTAAAAGGTTTGTCGACATGAGTAGTATCGGTCAACAAACGACTTTTTTTTCAATCGAAATTTTAGAAGCTCATATTTTGCTGCAAATACAACAGAAGCGGAAATTAAGAATTACGCCACCTGGTGGCCAAGCCATTTCTTACAAAAATTAGAAAATATGTGCAAACGATTTCCCATCAGGAGCTGCATGTGGTGCAGAAAGAATTTTTCAAATCGGAGATTTAGAAGCAGATATATACGAGAAACGCAATTTACATTTACGCCTCCCTAGCGGAAAGTCTATGAATTACTTGAAAATTTTGAAATTATATGAACCACATGCCACACTAGAAACATTATCCAACAAAGAAGGCATTTTTCAAATGGGACTTCTAGAAGTAGAGATATTGACAAAAATAAGATGTACATCTACGCCCCTGGAGTAGAAACCATGCACTATTTTAAGAAGAAAATGTTTCTAAAAGGTTTGTCGACATGAGTAGTATCGGTCAACAAACGACGTTTTTTTCAATCGAGAATTTAGAAGTTCATATTTAGCTGCAAATACAACAGAAGCGGAAATTAAGATTTACGCCCCCTGGTGGCCAAACTGTTTTTTTTTTTGCAAAAATTAGAAATTATGCGAAAACGATTTCCCATTAGGAGCTGTATCCGATGCAGAAATATTTTTTAAAATCGTAGATTTAGAAGCAGAGATATAGGGGAAAACGCAATTTACCGATACGCCCCCTAGCGGAAAGTCTATGAATTACTTGAAAATTTTAGAATTATATGAAAAACATGTCACACGGAAAACACTATCCAGCAAAGAAGGAATTTTTCAAATCGGACTCCTAGAAGTAGAGATATTGACAAAAATTAGATGTACATCTACGCCCCCTGGCGGAGAAACTGTGGAATATTTTAAAAAGAAAATATTCCGAAAAGGTTTATTGATGGGAGTGGTATCAGTCCACGAAAGAATTTTTTCAATCGATATTTTAGAAGCTCCGAGTTTTTGGCAAATACGTCAAAAGCAAAAAATAACACTTACACCCCCTGGTGGCCAAAGTATTTTTTACCAAAAATTTGAAATTATATGCAAAAGGTTTTCCATCAGGAGATGTATCCGCTGAAGAAAAAAATTTTCAAATCGGAGTTTTAGAAGAAGAGTTATCGGGGGAAATGTAATTTACTTTTACGCTCCCTAGCGGAAATCTATGCGTAATTTGAAAAAAATAATTATATCTAAAATACTCTTCGACATAAATGGAATCGAAAGATAATTTTTTTTTTCAATCGGATGTTTAGAAGCAAATACGTGGAATAAAACGTATTTTTGAATTCGACATCATCTGCATTTACGCCTTCTACCGGCGAAATTGTGCATTGTAAAAAAAAACGAAATAAAGAATCATGATTTGCATATTTCAAGCTTCCCAATGCAAAAAGAATTTTTCAAATCGGACTAATAGTTGCAGAGATATCGTGGGTACAGACGGACGGACGGATGGACAAACCGATAACAGAAGCACGATCTTTTTTTACAAAAGACGTGCTAAACAATCGTGACACTGAAAGATACATAAAAGTAATATTCTTATTTTAGGTTTTCACGTACGTTGCTTTAGGACATAAAATGATTGTAAGAAAAATTTGAATTTCCTGGGCAAATAGTAGAGTGATGAACGAATTTTCGGTATTTTCTTTATCAATTTTAAATACAGGACGAAGCTTGCCTTCTTTAACCCGCTTTACGCAATCTGCCAAAGCTCTGGCATAAAATGGGACACTTAGTACATCGTCAGCATAAATGGATATCAAAATTCAAATTGTATATTTAAATCTGTGCTCATAGCCACATCGATTCACATAGCGACGAAAAGACAAAAACAGTAACTCGTAACAGAATTTTGAATTGTGTTTATGACTCCGTGCTATTCCAAACGCAAACAAGTGTAGCCACTGGTGCTTTTTTAAGCGTGTATACCCTGGTAAGTTTAGCTGCGTTGAAACCACAAGGAAATGAAAGCACGAGTTGTAGCGCCATTTGGAGAGCTTGCTTTAAAGACCTGGGGTACCAGTGGACACCCCACTGGTAGAAGATCACTCTGTCAACTGCAAATACTACTACGTTTTGTTTACCGAACGAACCTTCTCCTCTTCACGAAGATATTGCACAAGGGAATTAATTTTAGCCACACACGCAAAGCATTCGGACAAACTTCGGCGAGCCTTATTAGAAATACATAAAAGAAAAAAAAAGAAAAAAAAAGAAAAAAACAATATTACAGCAACTCGTATCGCAACGTTGAAATGCAACGCTCAGTGGGACAGCAAGCGGTGCTCATTTTGGGTAGCACACCCTGACAGTTCCGCTGTTACGTTTGAAACCACTGGGAAATAAGAACGTGACCTGCAGCGCCATCTGCGGAGCGCTTGTACCACAGTTGCTTGAATATCGTCGGATAAGCGGACGCGGAACTTCACAACCGTGGATATTAGCGCTAATGCGATATGCTTACTGAACGAACCTTTTCTTCTTAATGAAAACATTATATGGGGAAATTAATTTTAACCACCACTCGAAGCCTTAGAACGAACTCTGGCGAGTTTTATTAGAAATAAATCTGAAGAAATAATATCGATAATAGGCTAAACTGCGACTCTATGTGGGTGTGCGCCGCACACCTAGTACACCCCGAATATTTGACCCTGGTAAAAATATTTATGTACAAGGTGTGTCAATAAAGTTGAGTGAATGCTGTCTTAACGCGTGAAAGATTGTTAGTGCTGTAACTTGCACGACGCAGTTAAGTGCACAAGAGAGCATGCCCGTAACCGTCAGTAAGAACGGCTATGCATTGAGAGCGTATCACGACAGCTGATGTTGGTGCACGTTGTTAGCTGGCAAAAATTGAGCAAAGAACCAGCATGAAATTCTGTTTCAAGTTAGGAAAACCCGCAACGGAAGTGCACGCAATGCTGAAAGAAATTTACGGGGATGAAGCAGTAACCTTAATGTGTATTTTCGACTGGCTCGAGTATATCCGCAAAGAAAGAGACTACGTTGAAGAGCCCCGTCCCCCTCCCACCCCCGGAGTGGAAGGCCCGCGACCTCCAAAAACCCTGAAAACTTCGAAAAAAGGAGTGAGCTCACAACGCATGAATGTTGACTGACTGTGTGAATGATCACTGATAAACTGCATATTAATCATTGAAACAGTCCCTACGCTTGAAAAAGAGGATTTGGGGAAGCAAAAGATTTGTCCGACACGTTCTCTAACCGAGCCATTGCTGTGTTGTATCATCCACCGTATTCGCTCGATCTGGCACCGTAAGCACTTCTCGTTTGCCTGACTGAAATTAGCGCTGAAAGGAAAAATATTTGCTGGCCTTTCGGACATTCAAGTGAATGTGAAGACACAGTTGCAGACGATAACAGAGGATGGCTTTTCAAATAGATTTCACCAGTTATACGAGCTATGCGAAAAGTGTATTGTATTGGGAGAAATGTGGGGATTGATCATTCTGAAAGCTAGTAACATAGATTTTCTTAAGTATGTTCGTTTTTTTGTTTGTCTGTTCGTTTTTCGTGCGTTCACCAGACTTTATTGACACACCTTGTATTTCATTGTTGCCAAAATTCTGTCCGCAAACCAGGAAACCTTATAACTGCCAAAATTTTAAACTTGTAAAATCAACCAACAAATAAGGAAGCTCAATTGCAGAATATTTTAGGAGAAACTATGCATTTTTAACTGAATTTGGAGAATTTCAATTAAATGAATCATTTGAATAGCAGAAATAAATGAGTCATTCCTGTATGGTTTCATCAGGCACCGACACACAAAATGTTCCATTTCGGCATTAACTTGGATAAACGGTTTTTATCCATGATGTTGAAATTTTCACTTCTCAAATTTTGTTCTTACTTAAACAGAACGTTTTAATATTTCAAGTTTCCAAACAGCAATTCAGAAATTATTAAAGGTCTTTTTACCTTTTATGAACTTTATTTCTTTATTATTTTTTTTAAAAAAGGAATTGTTTGGTTTTATTAAAAATTTTGACTATATAATTTTAACAGCAAGACCAGGCCCAACCTATATCAAAATCAAGTATAATAATATATAGAGAACATCATTCCTGAAATTTTCAACAACTTTAATAGCTTAAAAACTTTTCTTGCAATAAAAAAGTTTTAATAGCTTAAAAACTTTTTTTGCAATAAACCACACAGTACCTACAAATATACAAGACCCTGTTGTTCAGATTAATGAAGTTTTTTCGTTGAGAAATCAGTAGTAGCTTAAATAAAACCAAACACTGAAAAGCTATTTAGTCTTTCGTGAATAAATTATTTCAAAGAAGAAAATAAATCACAACTTTCACGACCCTATTGTGTTGTATTAAGAAGTTCTAAAATTCAGCATTTGTTATCAGCCAATAAATTTCCTATTCATTATGAACTTCTAGGTCAGTTAACTTTTTTTGATAAAAATCGCCAATAACTGAAAGAAAGTTCAACTGAGATGAAAAAAAGTTTAACTTACCTAAACTAGAGACCTGTTCTGCATCTCTGACTATGCTTCTCCAGACTAAAGAAAACAAAATGGCTCTTTCTTCCTTAAACCAAAACATCTTCAGAAAGAACTAACTGCTGCCGCCACCTAGTGACTACAAAATGAAACAAATGAAAACGGAAAAGAGTAGGAAAAATAAAAGCCTAGAGAAATGAGCGCGCGTGGAGATAGAACGGTAGCGCAGGTGAACTACACAGAGCATTATATATACAACCTGAGGACCGGCTTTCGGTTAGTAGAGTGTTCGGGGTCAGAAAGGGAAAAGCTGCCGATTATCGGAGCTTAATAAAGGATGCCTCGGAACTACGATCTCTGAAACGGCGCGGCTTGTGGGTTGTTCACGTGCCGCTGTAGTGAGTACGTACCAAAAGTGGTGCACAGATGGCCAAACGGAGAAACGTCGTTCAGCCATGTGTCGTCCGCAGCTCATTGATGCCAGAGGGGAGTGTAGACTGTCGCGCATTGTTCACAGCGACCAAAGGGCCATAGTGCGACAAATCATCCTCATCTACAACAGTGGTGATCAGGTTAATGTGTCGCAGAACACAGTTCATCGCATCCTTCTGCGCATGGGCCTGCATAGCGGAAGACCCAGCCAGATTCCCATGCTCACTGCACGTCATTCCCAAAAACGCATGAAATGGGTCCAAGAACATCGAGATTGGACCGGGGATGATTGGAAGAAAGTGACCTGGTCTGACGAATCAAGATTCCTGGTGCATCACGTAGATAGCTTAGCACGGATACGCCGATTACCAACGGAGGCTATGGCACCCGGATGCACTGTTGGGATGAAACAAGCCGGTTGCGACGGTGTCTTGGGATACTCTAGGAACCATCCGAGTAGCACAATTCCTGACAGCTGTCAGGTATCTGAATATCGTTGCGAACCAAGTTCACCCATTGATGGCAACTATGTTCCCTGCTGGTAATGGTCATTACCAACAGGATTATGCACCTTGCCACACTGCCAAAATCGTCAAGCAGTGGTTCGAGGAACATGCTGGTGACTTTCTATTAATGCCCTGGTCTCCAAATTCACCTGATATGAACCCAATCGAACATTTGTGGTTCGACTTAGGAAAGCGGGTTCGCGCTAAATCACCACCCTCCCCAAAATTCACGGGAAGTGGAGGGCCTGCTCTTGACATTATGGTACCAGATACCCCAGGATACCTATCGCCACCTCATCGAATCGATGCCTCGCCGAGTTGCCGCTGTTTTGCGTGCTAAAGGAAGTCCTACAGCTTATTAGGTAGGTGGCCATAATGTAATAGCTCATGTATGTCAGTACAAACTGTCATTAAACTCTGTTGTGTGGATTTTGCGTTATTCATGATTTTGTGTTTGTGACGTTCATTTTGAAGTCCAGAGTATATTTGTATATGTTTATAAATATATATACTTTTGCCGCTTCAGTAGCGTAGTGACACAGTCTTGGCTAGATGGGTCCGAGTTCGAATCCGGTGACACATGAATGTTGCATTTTGTTTTACGACATTGGCTCTCTCTCCGTATCCTGGAACCATTGGCCCTAAATTAGGGACAAACGACTACTTATAGCACCATCAAGTTGCTCACGGTATTCATTAACCCCTCCCTCCAGAAAGTGTTCCACAAAGTGGCTGCTATACGGTGTTAAAAGTGTTTTTCAAATCGAGAAAACGGATTATACATTTGCGCTCCCTAGAGGATAAATTGTGTATTATTTTGGGTAGGAAATGAGCACAGAATGTTTTCGTGGTTTGCGATATCTGATTGTAAAAGAAGTTTCTAAACAGATTTTTAGATGCCCATATCATCATCATCATCATTGTCAACCATTATCAATCCACTGCTGGACGAAGGTCTCCCCAAGTTTCCTCCACAACGGTCTGTCTTGTGCCAGTCTCCTCCATGTCACTCCCGCATATTTACGAATTTCATCCACCCATCTCCCATGTGGTCTTTTTCTGGGTCTTTTCCTGTCCCTTGGAATCCAATCTAAAATTTCGGCTGTCCATCTATGGTCTGTCCTTCTGGCAGTATGTCCAGCCCATTGCCATTTCAGGGATTTAACTCTGATCATGATGTCTTCCACTCTCGTCATTTTTCGGATCCACGAGTTCCTCTTCTTATCTCTCCTGGTTATACCAAGCATGCACCTCTCCATGCTTCTTTCAGTTGTCTGCAGCCGTTGTATGTCTCTTTTAGTTAAGGTCCACGTCTCTGCACCATACGTAAGCACTGGAAGGATGCATTGATCAAACACTTTTCTTTTAAGACATAATGGCATATTGCTCTTGAAAATTATGCTGTTTCTTCCAAAAGCTCTCCAAGCAAGTTTTGTACGCCGATTAATTTCTTCATCAATGTGACCCTCACTTGATATCTGCTGTCCAAGATAAACATACGTATCTGTTATCTCCAGTTGTTCTCCATCAATCGATAAATCTTCATTTCTTGTAAAAGCATTGAACATCACTTTTGTCTTCTGAAAGTTCATTTTTAATCCCACTTCTTTACTCTTGTCAGCAAGTTCCTGGATCATACTCTGCAGCTCTGATGGGGTAGTTGCAAAAATGACTACGTCATCAGCAAAACGAAGGTGGGTTAGATAATCTCCATTAATCTTTATCCCTTTGTTTTCCCAGTTCAGTGATTGAAAGACATTTTCCAATGTGGCATTAAAGAGCTTCGGAGATATGGTGTCACCTTGTCTCACTCCCTTTCCAATTTTTATGTGTGTTGTATTTTCAAACAGCCGAATCTTTGCACTTGCATTTTCATAGATGTTATTAATAATATTAATGTATGCATCTTCAATACCGCAGGATTTCAGAGCCGTGGTAACTGCTGATGGTTTCACCGAATCAAAGGCTTTTTCATAATCGATAAAAGCCATGCACAATGGAAGTTCATATTCCCTCGCTCTTTCAATTAGTTCTCTCAGTACGTGGATATGATCTATTGTGCTGTAGCCACTCCTGAATCCAGCTTGTTCTCTCGGTTGAGCCATGTCCAGTGTTACCTTCAAGCGGTGTGAAAGAACTTTAGTGAAGATTTTATAAACCACTGATAGGAGGCTGATAGGTCTGTAGTTCCTGAGATCCTCAATGTCACCTTTTTTATGTAGCAGGATCATTGTAGCATTGTTCCAATCCTCAGGAATCTTCCCTTCATTAAGGCATCGAGTGAAAATTTGGGCGAGTACTGTTTCAATTTCTCCACTTGCTTCTTGTATGATGTCTATAGTAATTCCATCTTCTCCTGGAGCTTTCCCCCGCTTCATGTTCTTGATTGCATGAGCAACTTCTGCTGGGAGGACTGGAAGAACTCTGGTACCTTTCATGATGTCTGGAGTACATGTATCATCCCTTTCATATAATTTGGAGTAGAAATCTTTCACTCTTGTCAAAATTTCGCCTCTATTTCTTGTTATAGAACCATCTTCTTTTCTCAGAGCCATAATCTGTTTTCTTCCCTTACTGAGATGTCCCTTTGCTATCTTTAGGCTTTGGTTGTTTTCAATTGCTTTCCTCACTAGCTCACAGTTGAATTTCCTTACGTCTTCAGTGATACTTTTTCGTGCTGTCTTGCATAGCTCTATATATTCCACTTTGGAAGTCACATCTTCTTTAGTTGTCCTCATCTCTCTTCTTTTTTGCATCAACATTTTGGTTTTTCCTGATAATTTGTTTACATGCAACTTGTTCTTAGACCCAGCTAATTTTGTTGCTGTTTCCATAAGAGCTTTGGTTACTTTTCTGTTAACTTCCGAAATATCCACTTCTTCCGATGTTAGGCCTTCTAAAGCAGAGAATCTGTTTTTCAGTTCCAACTTGAAAGTATTATGGTGTTTTTTAAGGTTGGTTATGTCAATACATTCTGTTTGTCTTATGAGCTTGCCACGTTCCAGTTTAGTGTTGAGGTGCATCTTACATCTCACCAATCTATGGTCACTACCTGTGTTGAACTTGTTCAGCACACTGCAGTCTTCGATGACGAATTTTTTGTTACACATAATAAAATCAATTTCACTTGTCGTCCCAATTGGATGTCTCCATGTCCATTTCCTGTGTGGCTTTTTCTTGAAAAAGGAATTCAAGATGAAAAATCCTTCTGCCTCTGCAAACTCAACGAGAGTATTTCCACGCTGGTTTCTGTTGCCGTGACCGAATTTACCTACTGAAGTTTCATTCTGTTGCCGGTGCCAGTGGCAAACTGGTGCTTCTTTTTAGCACGTCTTTTGTAAAAACAGATCGTGCTTCTGTTATCGGTTTGTCCGTCCGTCAGTCCGTCCGTCCGTCTGTACCCACGGTATCTCTGCAACTATTAGTCCGATTTGAAAAATTCTTTTTGCATTCGGAAGCTTGAAATATGCGAATGATGATCCTTCATTTCGTTTTTTTTTTTTACGATGTAGAATTCTGCCGCTAGGGGGCGTAAATGCAGATGATGTCGAATTCAAAATTACGTTTTAATCCACATTATTGCTTCTAAACATCCGATTGAAAAATTCTTTTACCTTTCGATTCGATTTATATCGAAGAGTGTTTTAGATATAGTTTCCTTTTCAAGTTACGCATAGATTTTCCGCTAGGGGGCGTAAAAGTAAATTGCATTTTTTCCGATAACTCTTCTCCTAAAACTCCGATTTGAAAAATCTTTTTTTCAGCGGATACATCTCCTGATGGAAAATCTTTTGCATATAATTTCGAATTTTTGGTAAAGAATACTTTGGCCACCAGGGGGCGTAAGTGTTAATTTTTGCGTCTGATGTATTTGCCATAAAATCTGAGCTTCTAAAATATCGATTGAAAAAATTCTTTCGTGAACTGATGCCACTCACATCGATAAACCTTTTCGGAATATTTTCTTCCTAAAATATCCCACAATTTCTCCGCCAGGGGGGCGTAGATGTATATCTTATTTTTGTCAATATCTCTACTTATAGGAGTCCGATTTGAAAAATTCCTTCTTTGTTGGATAGTGTTTTCCGTGTGACATGTTTTTCCTATAAATTCAAAATTTTCAAGTAATTCATAGACTTTCCGCTAGCGGGCGTAAAGGTAAATTGCGTTTCCCACTATTTCTCTGCTTCTAAACCTCCAATTTGAAAAATTCCTTCTGCACCGGATACAGCTCCTGATGGAAAATCCTTTGCACATAATTTCTAATTTTTGTAAAAAAAATGGTACGGCCACCAGGGGGCGTAAGCCTTAATTTCCGCTTCTGATGTATTTGCAGCAAAATATCAGCTTCTAAATTCTCGATTGAAAAAAAAGTCTTTTGTTGACCGATGCTACTCATGTCGACAAACCATTTAGGAACACTTTCTTCTTGAAATAATGCATGGTTTCTACGCCAGGGGGCGTACATTTATATCTTATTTTTGTCAATATCTCTACTTCTAAAAGTCCAATCTGAAAAATTCCTTCGTTGTTGGATAGTGTTTCCGATGCGAAATATTTTTCCAATAAATTCAAAAATTTCACGTAAATCATTTATGACTTTCCGCTAGGGCGCATAAAGGTAAATTGCGTTTTCTGCTCCTAAAACTCCGATTTGAAAAATTCTTCCTGTATCGCATACAAGACTTGATGGAAAATATTTTTCACATAATTTCTAATGTTTTGTAAAGAATGGTTTGGCCACCAGGGGTCATAAGTGTTAATTTCTGCTATTTGTAGCAAAATCTGGGTTCCTGAAAACTCGATTAATTTTTTTTTCTTGGACCGATACCGTTCATATGGATAAACCTTTTGAGAATACCTTCTTCCTAAAATAACGCATGGTTTTCCCACCAGGGGACGTAAAGTCACATCTTATTTTTGTCGATAACTCTGTTTCTAAGAGTTCGTAAGCTCAAGATTCCGTTTACACCAATATCTGAGGGATTAAAGACCCGACTGAAAAACTTCTTTCTTCCGTCAGATACTATTGTTTTCCATACCGGTTCCATTGACTTTGAATAGCTTTGATAAATTTAATTTGCGTCAGAACGGATTCAAAAGACGTGCTTATTACACCCGAAAATTTGGTGTCATCTTTCTTGTTTTTTTTTTGTTTTTTTATTAAAGGTCTAACGACCACCGTGAGCAACTCAATGGGCTACAAGCAGTCGCCCGTCCCAAATTTAGGGCCACTGGTTCTAGGGAAGGGAAAGAGTCAGTGCCGTAAGACAAACGCAACATCCATGTCTCATCGGGATTTGAACCCGGACCCCTTTCAGACGAATGATAAGAAGCCATCTCTTAGAACACTGCGCCACGGGGGCGGCAACTGGTGCTTCAAGAAAAATGCAAAATTATATGCAAGATATTTCTCACGAGAAATGCTATCTGGCAAAGAAAGCGTTTTCAAATGGGACTGTTAGATGCAGAAATATGAAGAAAAATAGGATATGTGTCTATGCACCCTGGTGAAAAACCTGTGCAATATGACCAGCAGATACGCGCAAAATGTCTTCCATAGTGAGTGGTATCTCCCCGAATTTCTTTCTGAGTTTTTACGAGAGCAGTAGAGCTTCAAATACATAAAAAAAACTAAAATGAAATATGTTTATATTTCCATTAGTTTTTATTATTATTTGAAGCTCTACTGCCTAATGGGAATATGTTTCCACCCTTTCATTACGTTCCACTGTCCAAACCAAGTTCCGATTTTTCAAAAGTAAAGCACTACACCCCATCGGTTCCGGCTAGCGATCTACTGACTCCAGGAGCATAACAGTGAACTTACCACACCCGCATGGCCCTCTCGCTCACCGGACATCAACCCCATTGAGAATTTATGGGACATATTGGAACGAACTATTCGTAATCAACCATCCCCACTTACATCTCTGCCTCCTCCACGCCAAGCACTCTTAGGTTGTTGGTCAGCGATACCTGAGTCTGTGTTTCGGAACCTCATTGTGTCCGTACCACGACGTTTATATATATATATAAAATGGAAACATTACAGAACAAAAATACAAAATTAAAAAAAAGGAACTTCAAAACAAGTGAAAACAAAAAAACAGGTTGCCGTCATCAGGAGAGCATCAAGCTGTGTGAGTGGTCTTTCTAGTACCAACAAACGACAAGACGAGCCAAAATTGTCGGTTGGTCATGCTCCCTAGGCCACCAAACCAAATTCCAGAACAAGCACAAGAATTCCGAGAATCAAATTTATACAACTACAAAGTAAAAAATAAAAAATGAAAAAAAAAATAATGAAAAAAATTAAAAGCTTACCGGCAGAACAAAACCACCATGACAAGACAACTAAAAAAATTGAACAGAACACCCACAAAAACCCACATATATACACCGATATAAAAGGTGGTCACGGTTAATCAACTACCTGGTAAGCCAAAACATGTGTGAATTGGCAAGATGCAAAACTGTGTATGTAGATAAGATCTTCAGCTATTAAGGGCCCACCAAATAGCACTTTATGTTGCCTATATACTTAAAATTGTTAGGTCCTATGTTAATAAAGCATGTCAATGTGCAATTTGAAACTCTTGGAAACCGAATTAAAGTTCAAAATTAAATGTTTAAAATGGTGTCTTAAGAAATTTTTAGGAAAATTGTTAGATTGCAGTTTAGAAAGAAGAGCTTTCAGATTTTTTACAAGCAGGAACCATGTAGAGCAAATTTTAGCTATTCTGTGAAACTGAGAGATGAGTAGATTGCGATGTATAACTTTAGAAATGTTGGAGGACCAGTGAGTGTAGTGAATGATATAAAACTCAAAGGAGTTTCTTTTATCAAATAAGTCCACTACACCTCTTCCCTTCTCGTCCACCTGTACCTCTAAATCGAGGTAACAAACACAAGTAGACGATCTGTTAGTTTTTTCTAGGGCGAGGTCTTCAGGATACAAGTTAGTGGCGCAACGCAAAAGTCCGGAATGTTAATGACAAGGATGTCATCAACATATCTTAGAGCAATTCCAGGTAAAGGATGATTGGCAACAAATCTGTCCTCAAAGAAATGTAGATAGAGATTAGCCAAACTGCTAGAAAAGTGACTGCCCATCGGGAAACCACGAGTTTGGAGGTATAGCCCGTCGCCCACAGTAACAAAATTGTTATTAATACAGAAATCCAGTAGGAAGTGCCAATACTGTTCTGTAGTCTCGGGCTCGAACTTTTTTTTTTTTTTTTTTGGTTGGAGGTTTAACGACCACCGTGAGCAACTCAAATGGGCTATAAGCAGTCGCCCGTCCCTAATTTTGGGTCACTGGTTCCAGGGAAGGGAAAGAGCCAGTGCCGTAAGACAAACACAACATCCATGCCTGACCGGGATTCGAACCCGGACCCCTTAACGGACGAATGATCAAATGCCAGCGCCTTAGACCACTGCGCCACCGGGGCGGCGGCTCGAACTTCGTATGTATGTTTAAGGCCACCTGCCACAAACCCTTCAATGAAATTGAGGTGAAGAGGTTTTTAAAATCGTAAGTATCCATAGATGTGACAGTCACCGAGCCAAGTGCCTCCAAGACTCTGTCATTGCTCCCAATAATCCAAGTCGAACCCAGCTTGCGAAGCGCCACGGACAAGCATCTCTGAAGCAACCCACCCGCTTTACTATTATAACAGTTGCGTCCACTAGTAATGAAACGGAAGGAAGCAGGTTCCTTATGAAACTTTGGGATAGCATAAATAAAAGGAAAGTTTAAGTTAAACACATTAAGCTTTATCCTTTTATGTAGAGCGATTATTTTTTTTAACAATGTCTTTATGGTTTTGAGAAACTGGAATGTAAGTATCCGAGGTGTTCATCTCCTGTATTAGGTGATCCTGATAGAACTGTTTACAAAATAAGACAAAGTTATTATCATCTTTATCCACTGGAGAAATAGTGAATAAATTTTGAAGTTCATGAATTTGTGAATTAATCAGAACAAGATTATGTGGCTGCCAGGCACAAACCCCAGAGCTCTTTAACTTACGGAGCTCATGACGAATGTCACACAACACGGAATCTAGCCATTCGTTAAGGGCTTCGAGGGGCAAGCCAACGCCAAACTCATAAGAAAGCTTTAGTGCACATTGTAAAAAATTACTGCGTATAATAGAGACACATTTCTTTGTTTTGAATCGAGGTGTCAATCTGTATTAGTGCCCAGAAACATAAGTGTGCGTAGTTCTCGAAAAGGTACGATGTTCAGGTCACCAGTAACGATATGACCGTGGAAAGGGTTGACAAATTTACTGAATCTGTCAAGATGACAGTAACAGCTGTCTTCCTCATTGCCGCTTAAAGACTTTATATCAGCAACAGTTTGTCTACAATTAAAAATACTGCGACCAAGCGGTTTTTCATATCGAAAACAGGTCACCAATTTCACCTCATTTCCGAGAGTGAAAAGATCCAAACATTTATGCAAAATTGATTTTAAACCAATAAAATCAATGGCCTCATGACAGTAATCAATAACGCAGTACTTCCTGACAAGGTGAGCCCCTGTGAATTTGCAACGGAAAGTGGAAAGTCGGTACGCAAGAAGGTCACTGATCAAAATTCCAATGTGTTCAGAGCCAAAGGCATAATTTCGAAGAAGTTGGTCAAAAAACTCTGAATTTTTTATTACTCAGGGCAAAAATTTTAAAACGACAACGCTTAACGAAATAGCCCTCATAGCAGTCAAACTCATAAACCAATTCACCTAAGCTCACCCGAACCGATGAGTTCCTTCCGCTATCCACTGGAGAAATATTATTCACTATTTCTCCAGTGGATAAAGCTGATAATAACTTTGCCTTTTTTTTGTAAACAGTTCTATCAGGATCTCCTAATACAGAAAATGAACACCACGGATACTTACACTCAGGTTTCTCAAAACCATAAAGACATTGTTAAAAAAATAATCGCTCTGCATAAAAGGATTAAGCTTAATGTGTCTAACTTAAACTTTCCTTTTATTTATGCTATCCCAAAGTTTCATAAGGAACCTGTTTCCTTCCGTTTCATTACTGGTGGACGCAACTGTTATAATAGTAAAGCGGGTGGGTTGTTTCAGAGATACTTGTCCGTGGCGCTTCGCAAGCTGGGTTCAACTTGGATTATTGGGAGCAATGACAGAGTATTGGAGGCACTTGGCTCGGCGACTGTCACATCTATGGATACTTACGATTTTAAAAACCTCTTCACCTCAATTTCATTGAAGGGTTTGTGGCAGGTGGCCTTAAACATACATACGAAGTTCGAGCCCGAGACTACAGAACAGTATTGGCACTTCCTACTGGATTTCTGTATTAATAACAATTTTGTTACCGTGGGCGATGGGCTATACCTCCAAACTCGTGGTATCCCGATGGGCAGTCACTTTTCTAGCAGCTTGGCTAATCTCTATATACATTTCTTTGAAGATAGATTTGTTGCCAATCATCCTTTACCTGGAATTGCTCTAAGATATGTTGATGACATCCTTGTCATTAACATTCCAGACTTTTGCTTTGCGCCACTAACTTGTATCCTGACGACCTCGCCCTAGAAAAAACTAACAAATCGTCTACTTGTGTTTGTTACCTCGATTTAGAGGTACAGGTGGACGAGAAGGGAAGAGGTGTAGTGGACTTATTTGATAAAAGAAACTCCTTTGAGTTTTATATCATTCACTACACTCACTGGTCCTCCAACATTTCTAAAGTTATACATCGCAATCTACTCATCTCTCAGTTTCACAGAATAGCTAAAATTTGCTCTACATAGTTCCTGCTTGTAAAAGATCTGAAAGCTCTTCTTTCTAAACTGCAATCTAACAATTTTCCTAAAAATTTCTTAAGACACCATTTTAAACATTTAATTTTGAACTTTAATTCGGTTTCCAAGAGTCTCAAATTGCACATTGACATGCTTTATTAACATAGGACCTAACAATTTTAAGTATATAGGCAACATAAAGTGCTATTTGGTGGGCCCTTAATAGCTGAAGATCGTATCTACATACACAGTTTTGCATCTTGTCAATTCACACATGTTTTGGCTTACCAGGTAGTTGATTAACCGTGACCACCTTTTATATCGGTGTATATACACTGCAGGAACGGATGACAATAGCAACGATAGCAACCATAAAATGGAAGGCAGGAAAATGTGGAAATTAGCATAAGTGCGGGATACAGTAAGACGTGTTGTGCGTATGTAAATTTTGGATTGCCGAACTTTTTCGTGACGTCATAGCGCTGATAAGTGATATAAAGGATTTGACGCGTATTGACCGTTGTTGTTCAAACGCAAAGTTGAAAGGGAAAGAATCAATTGACGAACTTGCAATTTTCAGTATGTCTTCCTGACATCACCTAGATGATTTTACGCGTGGCCGTATTATTGGCAAGATTGAAGAAGGGCGAAAAATAGCAGATGTTGCCAGGGAGTTCGACGTCAGCCACAGTGTTGTTTCAAGGCTTTGGAAATCATTTCAAACAAATGGAGAGTGTAGCAAACGTCACGGGGGAGGTCGTGTTCGCAGTACGACACCTGCAGAAGATCGGTACATAGTGCTATCAACAAAAAGACACCGGCGCAGCACAGCTAGTGAGGTAGCAAATCAGTTTATGGCTGCTACTGGAAAGCGGATCTCCCGAAAAACTGTCGCCAGACGTTTGCATGAAGGAGGACTATACGCCCGCCGTCCTGTTGTGTGCATCCCATTGTCCAGATGTCATCGTTCCGCCCGTTTGCAATGGTGCCATCAACATCGCAATTGGACTGATAACGACTGGTCTGCTGTCCTCTTCTCAGATGAGAGTAGATACAGTCTATCGTCTGATTGTCGACGACAACTGATCTGGCGTGATAGTGGTACTGCATATTGTCCAGCAAACATACAGGAAAGGGACCGATATCCGACATGTAGTGTCATGGTATGGGCTGGCATCATGATCAATGGCCGTACGTCCCTCTATGTGCTTCCAACTGGGACTATGACTGGCCAACGATACATTAATGATGTTCTGCAACCTCATGCTCGCATGTTCCGTGGTGCTGTCGGTGATAGATTCATTTTCATGGACGACAACGATACATGTCATCGAACAGTCGCTGTCCAGGAGTGTCTTGAGAGCGAGGATATTCAACGCCTCGTATGGCCAGCACGTTCTCCAGATCTGAATCCCATTGAAAATGTGTGGGATGCTTTGGGGAGGAGTGTTGCTGGTCGCCAATGCCCTCCAATAAACAAGGACACCCTCATCCGTGCACTGACAGAGGAATGGGATAAATTACCCCAACAGCTGCTTGATAATGTTGTGCAAAGCATGACACGACGTGTGGAATTTTGCATCGCCCTCCATGGTGGCCATATCCCGTATTGACATCTTACGCCGGAACGCCTGCGGACGGTAATTACATTTTTTTCACGTTTACGTATTCTGCACAAAATGGCCTGTTTGTCCCTTTAACACGTTCCAAAGCCTTCTGGATTTCAGAGCATAATAAATTGTCTTTCTTGTAATGTCCTGGCATTCTGACATTATTTTATTTCACTTGGCGTCCAACCACACTTACTTTTTTATGCGCTATATAGCCGTTTATGATCCGTCCTTAGCAATTGTCCAGCAGTGTATATGGGTTTTTGTGGGTGTTCTGTTCAATTTCTTTAGTTGTCTTGTCATGGTGGTTTTGTTCTGCCGGTAAGCTTTTAATTTTTTTCATTAATTTTTTTTTCATTTTTTATTTTTTACTTTGTAGTTGTATAAATTTGATTCTCGGAATTCTTGTGCTTGTTCTGGAATTTGGTTTGGTGGCCTAGGGAGCATGACCAACCGACAATTTTGGCTCGTCTTGTCGTTTGTTGGTACTAGAAAGACCACTCACACAGGTTGATGCTCTCCTGATGACGGCAACCTGTTTTTTTGTTTTCACTTGTTTTGAAGTTCCTTTTTTTTAATTTTGTATTTTTGTTCTGTAATGTTTCCATTTTATATATATATAAACGTCGTGGTACGGACACAATGAGGTTCCGAAACACAGACTCAGGTATCGCTGACCAACAACCTAAGAGTGCTTGGCGTCGAGAAGGCAGAGATGTAAGTGGGGATGGTTGATTACGAATAGTTCGTTCCAATATGTCCCATAAATTCTCAATGGGGTTGATGTCCGGTGAGCGAGAGGGCCATGCGGGTGTGGTAAGTTCACTGTAATGCTCCTGGAGCCAGTAGATCGCTAGCCGGAACCGATGGGGTGTAGCATTGCTCTGTTGAAAAATCGGAACTTGGTTCGGACAAAGGCGCGTAATGAAAGGGTGGAGATGGTCGGCCAGGAGCTGCACATAGCTGGAGCCAGTGACGGACGTCTCAAGAGGTACCAAGGGACACAGGCCGGACCACGTGATAGCTCCCCAAACAGTTACACCGCCTCAACCGGCCTGTAGTACTCCAACTTGGCATGCGCAGTCCATAGCTTCGTGTGGTTTACGCCACACACGCTGCCTGCCATCTGCGCGATACAGTGTGAAACGGAATTCGTCAGACCATATGATGCGTTTCCAATAATCTATGCTCCAGTTTCGACGGGCCTTCGCAAATTGCAGCCGAATCATGCGATGCTGTGCTGTTAACATCGGGAGACGATGTGGTCGTCGACTGCCCCAGCCGAGTTGTGCCATGTGTCGACGGATTGTCTTTGAGCATAGGCTTGTAGATGCTCCGTCATTGTGTCGTAATTTGCTGCAAGCAAGCCTTCTGATTCGTCTCTACGATGCGGGCCAATCGTCGGCGCCCTCGATCATCCAATGCAATTTTACGATCACATTTCATCCGACTGTTAGCGGTATTGCAGGATTTCACGTACTCCCGGTACACTCTTGCTACGGTTTGTCGCGGAATTCCTAACAGTTTCGCCTTTGCGCTGATTGAACATCCGGCCTTCCTGGCTCCCACGACTTGACCTCGATCAAACTCGCTTAAGTCTCGTCATCGACACATGCTGTCACTTGACGGAATGCATTCCTGTGCGTACCGACCCACTCTATTTACAGCCCCAACCGGTTTTTCTGCACACCGCGATTTGCTGCTGTCTTGCTGCTTGTGTATTTTCACCGGGATGTACATAATAACTTGTCCTTTCAGTGTATACCGATGCAGTCCTAAAAAAGTACGTTGACAGTCTCCTACACTGGCACTGTCAAATTACGGGGGAGTTGCGGCGTGCCCAAGAGGGTGTTACCCCCCTCCCCTCCCAATTAGAACCTTTCGATATTTCAAAAACGCGATTTTAAAAGGCGAAGTTTTGTTAGTATTTGAGATTTTTTTATGTCTTATGGCAACAATTGAACGTGTTTTCTCCATGAAGACGAGAAAGCGACAAGGAGCCAAGGACCAGGATGTCCCATCGTAATGAAAAGCCGATACATGGGTATGCTGAAAGTTTCTGTGGCGATGAGGCAATGCTAAATTTGAGTTCCAGGACTTATTGCAGATTACTCTAAAGCACCCTGAAAAGCCCGGAGATTTGGTTAAAATACCAATAGTCACATCAAATCAAAACCAACGCTGCAGCACAGAAAATACAGAAGACTATTACAGGATTTCAATTTATTTGCCATTTTTAGACACGTTTATTAGTGCTTTGGAAAATAGATTTCTGGCTCACAAATCGGTCCTATCAGGATTCCAGTCACTTTTTCCTTCAAATCCCAGTGAGCCACCATCTTCTCCACATACTGATGGTTTTAAAACGTTACCTGATTTTCATATAGGTGACTTCTATGGCTCGCAAGAAGATCTAGTCGCAGAACTGAAACTGCTGTGCCGTAGGATCGCCCCACCCCCCACCCCCCAAAAAAAGAAAAAGAACGAGCACTGACCAAAAGATGCATTAAGTGCCTTAAAACTGTGCTACAGTGAGATGTTTGCCAATATTAAAACATTATTTCACGTACTAGGTACTCTACCAGTGACAACTTTAGAAAGTGAGCATTCGTTTTCAACACTGCGTCTTTTAAAATCATATCTACGTAATACCATATCAGAACTGAGACTCAATAGGTTAGCATTACTTCACATTCATCGAGAATATACGCCGAAAGCTGGAGAAGTTTCAGATAAAATAGAAACGGAAATACGACTCAAGTAATAGTAAGTAAAAGTAGCATAAGAGTTGGAGTCAATTCAAAAAATATTTGCCGAAATGAGTGACGTCAGCGTCAGGGATTGTTAGTCTTACCGTACAATGAAAAAAGGCGCCATTAAACAAATGAAGAATGTTTCACTAGAAAACGAATTTTTATTTCGTTCTAGAATTATTGGTATCTTTTAAACATTTAACAGTAAGTAGTGTAGTGCTCTTGTTTTCTGCACACTTGGACAGCAGATATCAAGTGAGGGTCACATTGATGAAGAAATTAATCGGCGTATAAAACTTGCCTGGAGAGCTTTTGGAAGAAACAGCATAATTTTCAAGAGCAATATGCCATTGTGTCTTAAAAGAAAAGTGTTTGATCAATGCATCCTTCCATTGCTTACATATGGTGCAGAGACGTGGACCTTAACTAAAAGAGACATACAAAGGCTGCAGACAACTCAAAAAAGCATGGAGAGGTGCATGCTTGGTGTAACCAGGAGAGATAAGAAGAGGAACTAGTGGATCAGAAAAATGACACATGTGGAAGACATCATAGTCAGAGTAAAATCTCTGAAATGGCAACGGGCTGCATAATACTGCCAGAAGGACAGACCATCGATGGACAGTCGAAATTTTAGATTGGATTCCAAGGGACAGGAAAAGACCCAGAAGAAGACCACGTGGAAGATGGGTGGATGAAATTCGAAAGTATGCGGGAGTAACATGGAGGAGACTGACACAAGACAGACCGTTGCGGAAGAGGCTTGGAGAGACAGCAGTGGATCGTCCAACAGTGGAATGATAATAGTTGACAATAATGATGATAATGAATGTAGTGCCCTTGTTTTCTGCACAGATGAATGGCCAGCTATTATGTCGTGATAAGAATACAGGTAATAAGAATATTAATAATAATTTCCAGCTATATTTATTTGGACATTTTTGGGCGGATGTTACATGCATTTTAAAAATGCACTCATAACACATTCAGTTGTATAAAAAATAAATTTCCTAACCCCCTACCCATGAAAAATGTTTCTGGGTGCCATTGTGGGGTAGGGTGAGTTAGTTGGAGCTCTGGTCAACCGCAATTTGAAATTTCAAAAACTTTGCAATACTCTCTATTGTCAGAAACACAGGAAGTGATTTTGATCAAGAGTGTCCTGCTGAACGGGGTAAGTACCCTTCTCCCAAATTTTCTGACTAAAATTTAGTAAAATGCTTTCTCGAAAGTCATGCCGTACGCCGCTGAGACATTACACATTGACCCCCAACCTAATAAGCTGTATGATACCCTTTAGCCCGTAAAACAGCGGCCACTTGGCGAGGCATCGATTCGATGAGGTGGTGATAGGTATCCTGGGGTATCTGGAACCATAATGTCAACAGCAGGCCTTCCAGTTCCCGTACATTTCAGGGTGGTGGTGATTTAGCACGAACCCGCTTTCCTAAGTCGAACCACAAATGTTCGATTGGGTGAATCGTCCAGCAGTGGATTGGTGAATTTGGAGGCCAGGGCATTAATAGAAAGTCAACAGCATGTTCCTCGAACCACTGCTTGACGATTCTGGCAGTGTGGCAAGGTGCATAATCCTGAATGCTGAGAGTAATGACCATAAATAGCAGGGAACACAGTTGCCATGAATGGGGAAATTTCGTCTGCAACGATGTTCAGATACCTGACAGATGTCAGAAACTATGCTATTGGGATAACGGGGCGTAAAGTGTCCCAAGGAAACATCTCCCACAGCGTAACACTGCCGCGGCCTGTTTCCGCCCAACAGTGAATCCAGGTGCCATAGCCTCCGTTGGTAATCGGCGTATCCGCGCTCGGCCATCAACGTTATGAACCAAGAATCTTGATTCGTCAGACTAAGCAACTTTCTCCCAATAATTCACAGTCCAATCTCGATGATCTTGGGCCCATTTCATGCGTTGTTGGCGATGACGTGGAGTGAGCATGGGGACCCGGCTGGGTCTTCGGATACGCATGCCCATGCACAGAAGGCTGCGGTGAACTGCGTGCTGTGACACATTGCCCAGATCACCACTGTTGTTGCTGCGGGTGATTTGTCGCACTGTGGCAGTGCGGTGACTGTAAACAATGCGCGACAGTCTCCGCTCCCCTCTGGCATCAATGAGCTGCGGACGATACACGGCTGGACGACGGTTCTCCGTTTGGCCATCTGTGCACCACTTTTGATACGTACTCACTACGGTGGCACTGGAGCAACTTACAAGCCATGCCGTTTCCGAGGTCGTAGTTCCGAGCACCGTGCCATCACAATTTGTCATTTATCAAACTACGATAAATCCTCAGCTTTTCCAATTCTGACTCCGAACACTTTACTAACCGAAAGCCGGGTCCGCAGGTTATATATATATATACTGCTCTGTGAACTTCACCTGCGCTATCGTTCGATCTCCAGGCGCGCTCATTTCTCTAGGCTGGGGGTGGTCATAATGTAATGACTCGTCGGTGTACTTGTATGTGCGCACATAAAGATTATGTTCTATTTTTTTACCGTGCTCTATAGAACAGGGATGGCGAACCTTTTCCGACTAGAGTGCCACTTAAAGTTTGCTTTACTGCTTTCAAGAGTCTAGTGTGCCACCTCTTGTTTGCATTTTTTTTTTAAATTAACATTTTGTCGTGAAACTTTTTTTGCGAATACATAAAAATTACATTAGCAGAATAGGTGAATAAGTAATTTTTAAGACTAAGACAATTTCAATTTTAGCCGGATTTAATTCGTAAGAAGATAATTGAAAAATCATACTTACATAATTACATTAGCGTGAAATTTGTTGCTAAATGCTGAGAGCTAAGGCAATTATGTTAGGTTCATAACCTGCTGTCTGCAACATCACGCAAGACGCACTTAAGTGTGAACCAAGACGGTTCAGACTTAAGCGCATCTTGCTTTCGGGAATTAATGCATAAGGTGATTCAATAAAGTGAGATTGCTTTGCTACCCCTTTGGAGGACACTTTTTGGCTAGATTAAGTTTCCTGTCAGAGCTCAATTATCTGCAAGAACATACTACAGATATGCTGCCGAAAAATTAGTTTTCAAAACCCAAAATGGAAAATTTACCTCTGAGTCAAGAGACGAAATAGCGTTTTAAATCCGTTTATTTTTGCGGCGTATAGTAAGTATAAAGATTCGCCAAGCTTTCTCACTCCACTGGGAGGCTTTCTCAAGGCAATGGTAGACATAAAAATGCATTTTATGTCTACCATTGCCTTGAGAAAGCCTCCCAGTGCGAAAGCTTGGCGAATCTTTATATTTACTACGCCGCAAAAATAAACGGATTTAATACGCCATTTGCGTCTCTTGAGTATTCACAGTGTGGTGTATTTATAATTACATTACCTCTGAGTCTCCTGCTCTGTTGATCTTCATATATGTACTTGCTTGCTGATTGGTCACTGACATTTGCAACCCAGATGTTACACTCATCGTCAAAAAAATAGTTGCACCCAGAAGAAAGCAACCGATAGGAATGAAACTTGCTGGGTAGGTTTGACATCGTGAGACATGCAAATGATTCAAATATCACGCTCGGCTACGCATGTGACGGAAGCAAGAAGGGGTCGTAGCGCTGTCCCTGAGCGGCTATGTGAGGTGGTCCTGTTGCGCTTGCGCTTGCCATTCTGACTCGTGCTGTTGTGTTGGTTGCATCCTTTGCAAGTGAAGTATGCCTCAGAGAAAAGTTCGGAAGCAAATCGAGAAGTTGGAGGAGTTCGAGAAGGGCCGCATCGTCTGGCTCCGGGAAGCGGGATGGTTTTATCGCTGCATTGCGTGCCATACCGGTCGTTTGGATATCACTATAGCACGCTGTTGGCGGCAGTGGAAAGAACAAGGCACGCAGCAGCGGCAGGAAGGGTCTGCAAGACCTAGACGAACCACGGAGAGAGAGGACTGACGGGTCGTCCGACATGCGCGGAGTGACCAACAGCCACGATTGCGGATATTCAGCGAGCAGTGGTGCCTTCCATGCATCGTCCGATTAGTGCCAGCACCAGTGGCAGACGGCTACACGACGTAGGACTGCACACACGCAGACCGTTACGACGACTGCCCTTAGCACCATTGCATCGTCGCCAAAGACGGCAGCCGCCCCGGTGGCGCAGTGGTCTAAGCGATGGCCTCTGATCATTCGTCCGAACGGGGTCCGGGTTCGAATCCCGGTGAGGCATGGATGTTGTGTTTGTCTTACGGCACTGGCTCTCTCCCTTCCCTGGAACCAGTGACCCTAAATTAGGGACGGGCGACTGCTTATAGCCCATTGAGTTGCTCACGGTGGTCGTTAAACCTCCAATCAAAAAAAAAAAAAAAAAAAAAAAAAGACGGCAATGGTGTCGTGCCAGACTGTCATGGAGCTACTCAGAATGGCAATATGTGATCTTCAGTGACGAGTCCCGCTTCTTTCTTGGAGAAGACGACTAACGAATACGTGTGTGGAGGCACCGTGGTCAGCGCCAAGATGAACGGTTTGTTGTCCAGCGTCACACGTCATCCAGAAGGCCTGGTGTCATCGTGTGGGATACAATTACCTACTTTGCCAGACCACCTTTGGTGTTCATTACAGGCACTTTGACAGCCCAACCTTATGTTAATTAGGTCCTGTAACCTTTGGCCCTACCTCTCCTGAACGCTTACTCCACTGCGGTTTTCTAATAGGACAACGCTCGCCCGCATACTGCTGCTGCCTCGAGAGCTTGCCTTTAAGACACTGACACTCTGCTATGGCCAGCCGGAACACCAGACCTATCGCCGATTGAAAATGTGTGGATGCTATTGGACGCGCTATCCATACTCCACCCCTACCTCACAATCTGCAGGAACTGTGTGAGAAGATTCAAGCTGCATGGGATGGTTTATCGCAGGACACCATTAGGAACCTGTACAACTCCATGCCGAGACGTCTGGCATGCTGTGTGAGCAAATATGGCGGCCCGACGCTATACTGAGAGTCATTATTTATTGGCGTGTAGATCAATAAATATTGCCCACGTCACTCTCAATGTTTAATCATTTAATTTCCCAGGTAACCTTTACCTTCCTCCCGAAAAGCATTGCAATCCGACACGTCCTTCTGGGTGCAACTATTTTTTTTGACGTTGAGTGTATTTCGTTCACTATTGAGAACAAAGGATACGCCGCCCATTGTTGTAATCGGCTTGCAGGTACTTTTCATGACCTGTCCTATAAACAGCGGTATTCCCTTTCCCGAATGTTGAAAGATTTCGATGTCTGAAAATTCCCGATCGTTCATGAATACTTCCATGTCTAAAAATAGGCAGTTTGGTCACTGACATTTGCTACACAGATGTTATTTAGGCGTTCTGTGTCTGAGCTTTTCGACACATTTACGAATATTATTCTCCTCAGAATATTTCCGCTACGAAATATTTATTCATGAAAAATGATAGAAAACTAAAATGACAAATTCCAGGAGAACCTTTCGCCCGCTATAATTGATGCCAGGGCCCGGCCGTTGAGAAACACTGTTCTAGTACGTTATCCCGTAGGGCAAAATGTTATAGAATGGCTTGGCCACCAGGGGGCATAACTAGTAACAATGTTGCAAGCGAAATTTTGAAAAAGGTTGATAGAGTATACAAACCTGTCTCATATTGTTCAGTTAGTTTTTCTGTTAAGACTGAGTAATTTCATGTGTCGTTATTGGCTAACTAATACTAATATCATCATCATCATCATCATCATTGTCAACCATTATCAATCCACTGCTGGACGAAGGTCTCCCCAAGTTTCCTCCACAACGGTCTGTCTTGTGCCAGTCTCCTCCATGTCACCCCTGCATACTTTCGAATTTCATCCACCCATCTCCCATGTGGTCTTCTTCTGGGTCTTTTCCTGTCCCTTGGAATCCAATCTAAAATTTCGGCTGTCCATCGATGATCTGTCCTTCTGGCAGTATGTCCAGCCCATTGCCATTTCAGGGATTTAACTCTGATCATGATGTCTTCCACTCTTGTCATTTTTCGGATCCACGAGTTCCTCTTCTTATCTCTCCTGGTTACACCAAGTATGCACCTCTCCATTCTGCTTTGAGTTGTCTGCAGCCTTTGTATGTCTCTTTTAGTTAAGGTCCAAGTCTCTGCACCATACGTAAGCACTGGAAGGATGCATTGATCAAACACTTTTCTTTTAAGACATAATGGCATATTGCTCTTGAAAATTATGCTGTTTCTTCCAAAAGCTCTCCAGGCAAGTTTTGTACGCCGATTAATTTCTTCATCAATGTGACCCTCACTTGATATCTGCTGTCCAAGATAAACGTACGTGTCTGTTATCTCCAGCTTTTCTCCATCAATCGATAAATCTTTATTTCTTGTAAAAGCATTGAACATCACTTTTGTCTTCTGAAAGTTCATTTTTAATCCCACTTCTTTACTCTTGTCAGCAAGTTCCTGGATCATACTCTGCAGCTCTGATGGGGTAGTTGCAAAAATGACTACGTCGTCAGCAAAACGAAGGTGGGTTAGATAATCTCCATTAATCTTTATCCCCTTGTTTTCCCAGCTCAGCGACTGAAAGACACCCTCCAATGTAGCATTAAAGAGCTTCGGAGATATGGTGTCACCTTGTCTCACTCCCTTTCCAATTTTTATGTGTGTTGTATTTTCAAACAGCCTAATCTTTGCACTTGCATTTTCATAGATGTTATTAATAATATTAATGTATGCATCTTCAATACCGCAGGATTTCAGAGCCATTGTAACTACTGATGGTTTCACGGAATCAAAGGCTTTTTCATAATCGATAAAAGCCATGCACAATGGAAGTGCATATTCCCTCGCTCTTTCAATTAGTTCTCTCAGTGCGTGGACGTGGATATGATCTATTGTGCTGTAGCCACTCCTGAATCCAGCTTGTTCTCTCGGTTGAGCCATGTCCAGTGTTACCTTCAAGCGGTGTGAAAGAACTTTAGTGAAGATTTTATAAACTACTGATAGGAGGCTGATAGGTCTGTAGTTTCCGAGATCCTCAATGTCACCTTTCTCATGTAGCAGGATCATTGTAGCGGTGTTCCAGTCCTCAGGAATATTTCCTTCATTAAGGCATCGAGTGAAAATTTGGGCGAGTGTTGTTTCGATTTCTCCACTTGCTTCTTGTATGATGTCTACAGTAATTCCATCTTCTCCTGGAGCTTTTCCCCGCTTCATGTTCTTGATTGCATGTGCAACTTCTGCTGGAAGGACTGGAGGAACTCTGGTACTGGTATCTTTCATGATGTCTGGAGTGCATATATCATCCCTTTCATATAATTTGGAGTAGAAATCTTTCACTCTTGTCAAAATTTCGCCTCTATTTCTTGTTACAGAACCATCTTCTTTTCTCAGTGCCATAATCTGTTTTCTTCCCTTACTGAGATGTCCCTTTGCTATCTTTAGGCTTTGGTTGTTTTCAATTGCTTTCCTCACTAGTTCACTAGTTCAATTTATTTACATGCAACTTGTTCTTAGACCCAGCTAATTTTGTTGCTGTTTCCATAAGAGCTTTGGTTACTTTTCTGTTAACTTCAGAGATGTCCACTTCTTCCGATGTTAGGCCTTCTAAAGCAGAGAAACTGTTCTTCAGTTCCAACTTGAAGGTATTATGGTGTTTTTTAAGGTTGGTTATGTCAATAGATTTTGTTTGTCTTATGAGCTTGCCACGTTCAAGTTTAGTGTTGAGGTGCATCTTACATCTCACCAATCTATGGTCACTACCTGTGTTGAACTTGTTTAGCACACTGCAGTCTTCTATGACGAATTTTTTGTTACACATAATAAAATCAATTTCACTTGTCGTCCCATTTGGATGTCTCCATGTCCATTTTCTGTGTGGCTTTTTCTTGAAGAAGGAGTTCAAGATGAAAAACCCTTCTGCCTCTGCAAACTCAACGAGAGTATTTCCACGCTGGTTTCTGTTGCCGTGACCGAATTTACCTACTGAAGTTTCATTCTGTTGCCGTTGCCCTATTTTTGCATTGAAATCTCCCATAATTATTTTCAAGTGCTGCTTACCTTTATTATTTAGATGACAAATTTCCTCATAAAATTCTTCAATTTCTTCTTCAGGATGACTTGTGGTGGGTGCATAAGTTTGAATAATCTGAGCCTGGTATCTTTTCGAGAGTTGGATAACAAGTCGTGCAGCTCTGTCAGAGGAACTTTCAACTTCTACAACTTTATCCTTCAGTTTCTTGTTTATTATAAATCCAACACCACTAGTTCTGCCAGTATCTGTCCCACGATAGTAGAAGAGATGTCCACTTTTCAGTTCGATGAGATCTTCTCCTTTTCTCCTTACCTCACTTAGCCCCACGATGTCCCACTTGATCCTTTGTAGTTCCTCTTCCAATTCAAGAAGCCTTGAATCAGAAGATAGGGAGCGTCCGTTGTACGTAGCCAAGGTCAGCATCAGATGACACCTGACCTTACATCCCGAATACTAATGTACTAAACACTAAAGAGTTTATTTTTTGGTAAGTGATTAGATAGATAGATAGATAGATTTGTTACTGTGGAATAGTTTTTTTTTAAACCCTGAAACAAAATTCTGGTTACAGCCCTAATAGATAGATAGATAGATAGATAGATAGATAGATATAGGGCCGGATGGAACTTCTGCGGGACCAGGTGCGAGACACAGACGGACAGGAGACATAGAAACAGACAAAGAAAGAGAGAGAAAGAAAAACAGCAGAGAGACAGACAGACAGAGAGAGAGAGAGAGACTGAGAGAGCGAGAGAGAGAGAGAGAGAGACAGAGACAGACAGTAGACAGGGGGTAAAAGTGCTAAAATCTACAATTTTCTTTCCGGAAGAAGGGGGTTTGTGATTTTCATAAAAAAAATTTCTCACAAAATGTTAAAAAGATAACTTTAACTAATCCGCGTGGCGAAATTTTTTTCCATAGCAAACCTTATTGTTTAGCGATTAATAAGGATCCCTCTTAAATAATTTCGTTTATGTATATATTTTTCGTGGTACAGGTTTTAATGATTGATTTTTGATGCAAGATGGAAAATCGACAAACTATGGCTTTTTTTAATCTTTTATGCACGCTCATTATGAAAATTGCTTTTTTTATTTTTTTTTATTTACTGTTTTTAAAGTTACTGAACAATTGGTCTCCGTATATAGCCCAAAAATAACTTTGATATTTTTTTCTTTTCATTTTTTTCAATTTCAGTACCTGGTTTACATACAAATTTTTCAGCATATGGTAGGGAGTCACACAGTGTGATGAACTTTATTTTGCTATTTCATGAATGTAGAAAAGTTAAAGTGGGGAGGGGAGTTGTAAACTAAAAAAAAAACATTATAAAAATATATTTTAAGTGCTCTCGCCCACCCTTTGCGCACTCTGATGTCGAAGTCTAGTGACGTTCCTGTCCATGACTAACAGCATGATACGGGAAGTGGAGGGGGGGGGGCTGGTCCCCTTGTTTGGGACATCATACCACTCAGCAGGAACAAGTGAATCAAACATCTTCTCTCTTATTTGTTAGGTTCGTCGCCATTTCTATATCCTTTGTAGTAGTTATTTAGTCAAAAAGGATTAGCATTAATCATCCACCTGAATAACAAAGTTAAGGAGGAAACAAGGCTTTTTGATGCGCAGGTTCACTCTTTCCAGCCCACTTCTTAGGCAACCAATATATCTGCTCGGGCTTATTTCAAGGCTTATTTCAATTCATTTCGCTAACCACGAGTTAATTTATTCTAGCCGGTTAAAGGATTAATAACGCCCTTTCCCCAAACATTTCTTGATTGGGCAATATTGCTATTCTTTTATTCACTTTCCAAGGTTTCCTTATCGTCCTTTCAGCAACTGTGCGTTAGATAGTAAAAGGTAAAAGTGCTTTTATATTTTGCCAAAAATCTACAAAGGCGATTCCTATGCAATATACACTATATTGACAAAAGTCACCGGATACACAGAAGAGCAACACAACATGGGATTTTTTGACATACATTAGTACGATGTCGGTCCACCTTTGGCCTTAATGCATGCACTGAGTGTCTTCTCTCTGTATTTTCAGAGATTATTTTTTCTTTTGTATTCTCAGGAAAATTATTGTATATAACTATTTTTCATATCACCGTTGTATGTAACATGTAGTACCGCGAGCCACATTCATCTGTAAATTTTTCATCATCTGTCTTTCGAACTTTCGATTTCATGTTTGTCCCTTGATCACCTGCAACCTCCTGGTTTTCCAGGTCACCCACAATGTATCACCTTTCGGTCAGAACTTTTTTTTTTTTTTTCATCAATATTGTGTAAAATTTATACTCTGTAGTGCTCACCATTCTGGATTGATTTTACTCTCTGTATTACCAGAGATTCATATTGCCTCGCCAGATTTCTACTGCACTTAACTGTTGTCATGCAAACGTTGCACCGAATCCTGTAATTAACGTAGCGCAAGCTGCACATTCTGTTAATTTCTCATCACCTGTCTTTTGAATCTATGTCTGCAAGCTCGAATTCTGTATTATTCCTTGCATCAATACTGTGCAAAATTAATATTGTATAACGCTCTTCTAGCTGAATTGTTCCTATTCTTTGCTTTGTCAGAGACTTTTGTTGCCTCACCAGACACTCAAGTGTAATTAACTGTTTTTTTACTATCATCAATGTACAGAACCGTGTAAATAAGCAGTAGCGTAAGCTACAAGCATCTGTAAATATTTTTTTTGTCATACATCATTTGAGATGATTTATTCAAGCACATCTCCTGTATCTTTCTTCTAATAAATATTGTGTGAAAACTGACCCTTCGAGACATGCTTTCGACAAAGTTTTGGAACACAGCGTTCATTACATAATGCTGCTGCTAACTATTGCTTAGTCGTAGGCCTTGGTTCCAAACTTTTTATTCGGCGCTCTAATTCATCCCATAGGTGCTCTATGGGATTAAGATCAAAGCTCTGTGCTGGCCAGTCCACACACGATACGGAATCATCGTCCAACCACGCCGTAACAGTCCTTGCTTTATGGTTCGGTGCATTATCCTGCTGATACCAACAAGGCTCGGTTCCATATTATTGCCACAGAGTTGGTAAGGCATAATTGTCCAGAATATCGAGGTAGACGTGCTGGTAAACAGGTTTTTTTCACGATAACCAATGGGCCGGGATCATACCACGAAAAACACCCCCACACAAGTACACTACCAGCTCCAAACTTGACTGTAGGAACAGTACACTATGATAAATAGCGTTCCCCGGCTGCCGCCATACCTACACAATTACCATCAGACTGATGGATCGTGTATCTGGATTCATCAGTCCATAGGACCCGTTTCCATTGATCTACGGTCCACGATAAATGTTCTTTACACCATGCTAAACGACGAGTAGCATTCCGAGGAGATGAAAGGCTTATGAGAAACGCACAACCACGGTAACCCGTGGAATGAAGTGCTCTCCGAATGGTACGTGTACATACCGAGGTTCCAGCAATTTTTCTCACCGGTACACTGGGGTCTTGTGCAGTACTCCGTCGATTAGCTGTAACGACTGTCTTGAGACTTTGACGTCATCTATCACTGATTTTCTTTGGTCTGCCGGTACCTTTTGCTGCTTCAGGCACGCCATGTGTCTTCCACTTATTCAGTACATCCAAAACAGTTGACTTGGGTATGTTTAAACGCCTCTCGGTTTCTCTTATAGACAATTCATTAATATAACATCCAACAATCTTTCCTTTCTCAAAGTCAGTTCTCTCCCGCCGCGACATTTTCACTGAACCTCACAGTGCGATATGATCGCAGTCAGCCGCAGGTTTATTTTTATACCATTTGCAGCTGTACCGCGCATCTTAACAACGCAGCGGATCCATTCATTTACTTTTAAAGGGGTGTCGGGTGACTTTTGTCAATATAGTGTATCTACAAACTTAGGATGGCATGGTAGTAAACTGCTTTCACTGCATTTGTCTTGAATGTTTCTTTTTTTTCTTACATTATGTTACAAAAAACCATCACAAATCTTGCTGATATCTTAATATGTTCAACAAAATTTTACAGTTCTTTTAATTGTATCCTGTTTATGTTTACAGGTACGAAGTGTTCGCTAGTTTTAAATACAAGCGAGAAGGAATACCAGTCTTGCCATAAAATAAAGTTTACTGGATGTTCATCATGAAAGACGTCTGAAAATATTTGCACATGATGCTTCTTGTGACCTACTTGTACGTCTCAATCATCAGTGTTCAGCAAAGGGTAGAAAAATACTTCGCTTAAATTGACTGTCAGATACAAAACTGCAATTTTTTTACCTCTCTCTCTCTCTCTTCTTAGCCGAATAAGTTCATAATCAGGTGAAATTCTATTCCTCAGATGATGTATATTTGATAGTCTGCGTCAAACATTTTGTAATATAATAAAAAAGTGTTCATACTAGAAATAACTGTTTTTATAATTTTCAATTGTCTAGCACTATGAATGTATTTTTATCACTTAATAGTACGGTCATATTAATATTACATAATCGTTCGAGCTCATTTCAGTTCATTCACAATCGTTCAAGATGATTTTGGTTATAAATAGAAAACATGGATTTACGTACATTAATACAGCTTTAAACAAAATTTTAATAACGAGTGCTATGTTATTATTGGTGTAAACTTTCTGGCTTACAAAAACATACACCGATAAGCCATTACATTATGACCACCCCCAGCCTAGAGAAATGAGCGCGCCTGGAGACCGAACGGTGGCGCAGGTGAAGTTCACAGAGCAGTATATATACAACCCGAGGACCGGCTTTAGGTTACTAGTGTTCGGAATCAGAATGCGAAAAGTTGCCGATTTGTCGTAGTTTGATAAAGGACAAATTGGGATGGCACGGAGCCTCGGAACTACGATTTCGAAAACGGCGCAGTTTGTGGGTTGTTCACGTGCCGCTGTAGTGAGTACGCATCAGAAGTGGTGCACAGATGGCCAAACGATGAATCGTCGTCCATCGGTGTGTCGTCCGCAGATCACCGATGCCAGAGGGGAGCGGAGACTGTCGCGCATTGTTCACAGCGACCGCAGGACCAAAGTGCAACAAAACACCCCCCAGCTACAACAGTGGTGATCGGGGCAATGTGTCAGAGCGCGTAGTTCATCACAGCCTTCTGCGCATGCGCCTGCGTAGCCGAAGACCCAGCCGGCTCCCCAAGCTCACTGCAAGTCATTGCCAACAACACATGAAATAGGCCAAAAATCATCGAGATTGGGCCGTGGATGATTGGAAGAAAGTGACCTGGTCCGACGAATCAGGATTCCTCGTACATCACGTAGACAGCCGAGCGCAGACACGCTGATTACCAACGGAAGCTATGGCACATGGATGCACTGATGGACGGAAACAGGCCGGTGGTGGTAGTGTTATGCTGTGGAGGATGTTTTCTTGGGACACTTTAGGCCCCATTGTCCCAGTAGCACAATCCCTGACAGCTGTCAGGTATCTGAACATCGTTGCAGACCAAGTTCACCCGTTCATGGCAACTGTGTTCCTTTCTGGTGATGGTCATTACCAATAGGATAATGCGCCATGCCACACTGCCAGAACTGTCAAGGAGTGGTTCAAGGAACATGCTGGTGACATTCTGTTAATGCCCTGGCATCCAAATTCACCTGATATGGACCCAATCGAACATTTGTGGTTCGACTCAGAAAAGTGGGTTCGTGCTAAATCACCACCACCTCGAAATGTACAGGAACTGGAGACCTGCTGCCGACATTACGGTACCAGACCCCAGGGTACCTATCGCCACCTCATCGAATCGATGCCTCGCCGAGTGTCCGCTGTTTTGCGGGCTAAAGGGGGTCCTACCGCTTATTAGGTAGGTGGTCATAATGAAATCGCTTATTAGGTAGGTGGTCATAATGAAATCGCTTATTAGGTAGGTGGTCATAATGAAATCGCTCATCTGTGTATTGTTGTTGCATAACATAACGCACAGATAATTAGTTGCACTATATTAGTTCACATGCTAATATATTCCGTCTTGGTAATGAAAAGAAAGAACCTTTACTGATCATTACGAATAAAAATCCGTATTTTCCATTCTAGAACAGCAATGATGGTTTTTGTTCTGAAGAATCATTTGTAAACGTTATAAACTAGGCTTTGAAGTATTAATGTCAGATTTTTTTTAATTTAACTGCATATTTTATGCCGCCATGCCACAACAACATTGGCTAAGATTTAAAAAAATATTGAATCGATGGAAAAGGATCAGTGCTTCAACTTTCTCGTCACTGCCTAAAGTAGTCCACAAAGAGAGGCAGTAAAATTTTACTCTGTCCATGAGAAATTACTACAATGTCATAAAATTCAACATTTTGTTCCCATTTACATTATCATGTGAAAAGTACCTTCATCTTGAATACATTCTTCAATTTTTATATCCTAGTTTGGTATACTCAGTAGTTGAAAATTATTCTTCATTTCCATGACACTTAGCAGCAACAAAATTTTCCAGTCATAAAAAATCAACAAAATAATCCTAATCATAAAGTAGGGTCACCCTTATTTCCAGATAACCAAGTTTAATATTCTACGAAGTATTAAAGGATTTTATGTATACTGAAAGGGGCCGTGCCAGTTTAGATTTTCCGCACCTCATTTTAAATTTTTTATTCTACTTTTTTCTTCATGCTAGAAAATATAAGAAATAAATACATTTAAACATAATTTCATATTTCCTTTAAATTAGAATTTTTATAAAAAAATGTTTCATACGAATACCTCGTAATAAAAATACATATTCAATATTTCTTAACAAATGTTGTCAGCTGCTGTCACCATTAGCACCATTAAACGTTGCCATTAGAATTTTTACAACAAAATAAACGCAAATTTTTGATTGAATGTACTAACCATTGTCTATGAATTTTTCTCTATTACTTAATATTTTGTTAAAATATGCAGCAGGAAATGACCTGTTATTATTATCTGACGGAAATTTAAAATTTTTATTTGAATTGTCCCTCTATCAACTCAAGACATTATTATAGTTTTCCCACGTAATATCAATCACATCAGAAAACCTGAAAATTTTATCACCCTGGAGCTGGAATCGAACCCGCATCTCCCGCTTACCGTTCGAGCATGCTAACAGTAAATAACACAGCGATCAGACATACACTATATTCACAAAAGTCACCGGACACCCCTTCAAAAGCAAATAAACGGATCCGCTGCGTTGTTAAGATGCGCGGTACAGCTGAAAACGGTATAAAAACAAGCCTACAGCTGACCTCGATCATATCGCACTGTGAGGTTGAGTGAAAATGTCGCAGCGGGAGAGAACTGACTTTGAGAAAGGAAAGATTGTTGGGTGTTATAATAGTGGGTTGTCCATAAGAGAAACCGAGAGGCGTTTAAACATACCCAAGTCAACTGTTTTGGATGTACTGAATAATAAGTGGAAGACACATGGCGTGCCTGAAGCAGCAAAACGTACCAGAAGACCAAAGAAAATCAGTGATAGAGGACGTCGAAGCCTCAAGGGAGTCGTTACAGCTAATCCACGGAAAACTGCACAAGACCTCAGTGTACAGGGGAGTAAAAATGCTGGAACCTCGGTATGTACACGTACCATTCGCAGAGAGCTTCATTCCATAGGTTACCGTGGTCGTGCGGCTGCGCATAAACCTTTCATCTCCGCTCGGAATGCTACTCGTCGTTTAGCATGGAGTAAAGAACATTTATCGTGGACCGTAGATAAATGGAAATCAGATACACGATCCATCAGTCTGATGGCCGTGTGTAGGTATGGCGGAAGCCGAAGAAACGCCATTTACCAGTGTACTGTTCATATACGGTCAAGTTTCGGCTGGCAGTGTACTCGTGTGGTGGTGTTTTTCGTGGTATGGTCCCGGCCCATTGGTTATCGTGAAAAAACCTGTTTACCAGCACGTCTATCTCGATATTCTGGACAATTATGCTCTACCAACTCTGTGGCAATACTATGGAACCGAGCCTTGTTGGTACCAGCAGGATAATGCACCGAGCCATAAAGCAAGGACTGTTACGGCGTGGTTTGACGACAATTCCGCATCGTGTGTGGACTGGCCAGCACAGAGCTTTGATCTTAATCCCATAGAGCACCTATGGGATGAATTAGAGCGCCGAATAAGAAGTTTGGAACCAAGGCCTACTACTAAGCAACATGTACTGAATGGAAGTGCATACCTATAGCTGTGTTCCAAAACCCTGTCGAAAGCATGTCTCGAAGGGTCAGCGCATGCATTAAGGCCAAAGGTGGACCGACACCGTACTTATGTATGTCAATAAATACTATATTGTGTTTCTCTTCTAAGTGTCCGGTGATTTTTGTCAATATAGTGTATTTGGGGAAATTTTTAGTTTTCTTTTTTTTTTTTTTTTTTTTTTTTTTTTTTGATTGGAGGTTTAACGACCGTGAGCAACTCAATGGGCTATAAGCAGTCGACCGTCCCTAATTTACGGTCACTGGTTCCAGGGAAGGGAGAGAGCCAGTGCCATAAGACAAACACAACATCCATGCCTCACCGGGATTCGAACCCGGACCCCTTACGGACGAATGATCAGAGGCCATCGCTTAGACCACTGCGCCACCGGGGCGGCATTTTTTAGTTTTCTGATGTGATTGATAATACGTGAGAAACAGTAAATACAGCCGATTCAGAGATGTCGGATTGCTGTGTTAATTATCATGACTTATTTTCTACGTATTAGGAGAAGAATATTTCTTCTACACTATGGTCCATGAAAAGTTTTTCCATGTTGTTATCTTAAAGTATTTTCATTTCATTTTCACATTTATTAATAAGCTAATAGTATTTTCACGTATATTAATTTCCACACTCTCGGCTTTAGGCGAAAGATCCTCCAATGCATTAGGAGAAGCTATTTCAATAAGCAAGCTTTTGAAGTTAGGAAAAGCTGTCCGACATCTTTAACTTCATAACTGAGATCTGATGATTTCAACATTTTTCTGTTGACCCTGTATTATTTATGTAGGAGTTCACTGAGGATGTAGTCCTAAAAAATTCGAATTTCGCCAGTTGCTTTTTTAACGTTTTTACCTTTTCCTAATTTTTTTTTCTTCGATATGCTGCTCGCTCTCAACAGTTTATTCTTCCACTAGGCATTCGATAGGATAGAACAGTGTAATTACTACAGTATAACTATTCTTATATTTGTGATACTTATTTACGTTAGACAGTATAGCTTTTGTACATGTGTACTAGTGCATAATATTACAATAACTCCTTTCATTTTTTATTTTATTTTGTATGAAAAGTAAATTTTTAATCTTCCTTTTGAGCCAGTTTTGCCTGCTGGGCCTGATATGCAAATTCCACTTAAACTTCAATAAATTTAAAGTGCAACAGTCAGCTTTCTCAGCCGATAATTGTGACTTCAAAATTAAAGTTGTGAACAATCTATATGTAAAAAAATTATCGAGTAATTAAATTCAGCACATGATAATCTCCTATATGTGTTGGCTCACTCCCACTGCGGTTAAATGTTGCACCGTGGGAATGAAAGCAAAAGTTCTGAATTATATAATAAAATATATTTACTAAAAAAATGGACGTGGCATGTAGCGTTGCGATTTCTTTTAGTAAAGCTTTTTAGTAAATTCCCCACGACTCCGATATTAATTTACTTATCATCAATTTTGACTGGAACTTTCTGGAACCTACTGCCCGAGTGCTGTGCATTCCCAGGTGGCGCATTCCTGGATACTGGAAGCTTTAGTACTAGTTCTCTCTTAATTTAGTACTTGCAAAATCGTGAAATATTATACAGATCACATGCATAAAAAGGAAGGTCAAATTTGTGCGTCATACCATGACAAATTACACAGTGAGTTATATCATGTGTTCTCAACTGTTTCATATTACTAAAGAATCACTTTCACACTTACCACCGACTATGGAACTATACTCCAAAAATTTGATACTTTAATCAGAAAGAAAAGTTTCGGTGTTTATTCATTTACCACCTTTGATAAAATGCTAAAACCAATGTATACAAGACTAACCACTGTACACAAAAGCAAGGACTTTGACATGTTTGGAGAGGTTATTCCGATATCATCCCACAGGAGACACACCATTTTTACAGAAAATCATTTCTGGAAACAGAACCCTATTTTTTATAACACACACTGTGTAATCAATCTATCTATCTAATAGCCAGTAAGTCAGTCTGTTACTTACTCTCTCTCTCTCTCTCTCTCACACACACACACACACACACACACAAAGAATATGCATAATGTTAAATGATAATTCCACAGGGACTATTTTTACAGAAACACTTATCAACATATTGATAAAGAGGAACAGTACATCAATTATGTAGGAAATACTGTAGTAACACTATACTAGTGATCCGATTTATTGGCATAGCAACATAGACACATGAGCGTTTCTAAGCTTTCGCACATTAACCAGATTGCTTTTTCAAGGAAGTTAGACAGAAAGTTAGTCAGTTTCTGTCTAACTTCCTTGAAAAAGCCATCTGCTTGATGTGTGAAAGTTTGGAAACGCGTGTGTCTATATTCCTACGCCAATAAATCGAATCACTAGTATAGTGTTACTATTTCCTACACTTATCAACATTTTACACTCAAGAGTTTCTCTATAACAAGGCAACATTCTTGCTGAATATTTCTACAGTGTGATGATTAGTTGTTGGACCCCAAATGGGCATTACTAATGCTATACAATGAACTAAACGGTGTGAACTGCAGACCAAAGAAAGAGGGAGTAGATTAATTTATAGAAAGTAATCTGTCTCAGGACCAATTGTTTAGTTTGACTTCTAAATCAAAGTGCATGTATGGCAGTGGCAATGCAAGCAGCTCAGAACTGAAGCGATGGGGGGAATGGGGCATAAGTATTGTATGGGGGGCACACATTTTGAAGTTCTTGGTAGTAATTTTGCCAAAAAATTCCATTTATGTAGACTGCAGTGATGCTGATGATATTATCGGGCCGCGGGTGGCCTAGTGGGCAACGTTCGTGACTTCCACGGGAAGGACCTTAGGTTCGATCCCAGGCAGGTACGAACGCTCGATCCACTAAAATATCCGCAGTGCGTCGGATGGGCACGTTAAGCCGTCGGACACCGGGTACTAGCCCCCCGGTAATAAATGAGGGCGCCTTCCTCCCCCTTTCTACTTCGCTTCCGTGTCACTTTCCTATCGGGCACTCTAGCCCAAATGTTCTAGCTTCCTATTTCTAAGGGTTGTTTAAGACCTGGGGTCAGACACTCCCTTCCTAAAATTATCTACATATGATCCGATTTGATCTGATATTATCTCCAGTAGAACAAAAGTTTCAAGTACATACTGTACGTAGTATTTATTCATTGTACATAATACTAGGAACCATGGATACAAACCTTCGTGACTTTTAATAAGTTACTATTTCCCTACAATTTTAGCTTATTTAAGTCATATTTTTATCCCTTTTTTTAATATTTGCTGTATAAGGCAGCTTAGGAATTTCAGTTTGTAACCAAAGAATTTCTCTTTCTCATCTTTACTACAATAATTTGAATATGGTGTCTTTCTACTAATCTCTGAGACATTTGATTAGAAGCCTTCTTTTATTTCACGGAATAGTACGACACTAAATTTAACAAAAAAAAAAAAAAAGTAACAATAACTTTATATAACAACATTTTTGTGATTCTAAAAAATTCATCTATGTTCATCCCAGCTCCTTAAAATTTTGGATGGATGCATTTGCCATGTGTTCTAACTGCTTAAATATTTGGGAGGGGGCTAATGGTGGGGCAGAGAGTCAAAGAAAAGTTGGGCTCCACTTACACCATAACGCCTGAGATATCTGGTGGCACGACACAAACCAGGGACCCATCTGACCACAGGCGGTGTGTACAAACCACTCAGCTACTTGTAGTGACTGAAGCTATCCTTTTGCAAAGCTGATTCACACATGAATGTATGTTCCTCAGTAACTTCAGTTGAATACTGGACATTATACCCACTCATGTCTCCATTACCATAGAAATGCTAGATTTAATTGTCTTTCACACTGCCAGCTTCTCAAAATATTCAGAAAATTTGTTGCCTGAACTAAAAATAACACATGCACTTCCTGATTTCCATCTAATCATGTTACTGTTCAACCATGAATGACAATGCCCTTCTAAGCAACGAAATAGTACGTACCTGAGTGAACATTCATATAATGCACTATCCAAAGCTTTCCCTGTCTCCTACAGTCACAAACCTTATAAGTGATGTTATTAAGATATTGTTATCATCAGTTCTTTTGATAGCAACCTCACAGAAATTAATGAAGGATTATTATTGTCTACATCACACATGATCAGCCCAGAATCTTCATCACACAACTGATTCAAAGGATTTCCGTGCCTATTACGTTTATTAATAAGTGATGGAAAAATCATTCAAATTTCTTATTTTTCACTCAGAAATGCAACCAGCTTGCAGTAAAAAGGGTCATGAGACATTGTGGAAAGCAGTGAATTACATGATTTCCGTGTCAAAAACAATTTGTGTGTGTGTACTGTGTGCCTTGATTGTCATTCCTTCATTAATTTCTATTGCACTCAAGGCTACTATTAACATTTTTTGTCATTATTGCTAGCAACCTTACATCACACCAACACAGTCATTCAATACACAAAAAGCAGATAACAGCATTAACTGGTCAAAACGGAAAACCATATTTCAATGAACACCTCATGAGATTTTTCTTTATATTCCATCCAACCTTTTTTTCATCCCATTTGAATAACTGACTTTGATCCATACAGTTAGTGTGCATTATATTTAATTCTGTAATATTTTGCACCATTTTGAAGTACGTAGATGATGACAACAAAAAATGGTAAAACCAGAAAATATAAACAGAAATACGAAAAATCATGCTTTATTTTTACAAAATAAAACATAAAAACAGCTATCAAAGTAGCTAATCTCTTGAAAGCCTTAATTGTTTCAAACTTCTCAGAAGTTAAATTCTGTACCAGATTTTTAACAGTAAGTGCATTCCTCCATTTAAGAAATGTAGAGGACTACACTCCATAAACAACACACTTCTCACATTTACAGGAAAGGCAATTTATGAGCAATTTGTAACAATAATTAAATAAGTGATGACTGGTATTTCTGCATTTAAATCATAAAAATGCAGCATGAACAGACACTAATATACATAAATACATATATTACAAAACTGCCACAGACAGCTGAAAGATCTTTTAAGGCCACTTCAACATACACACTTTTCCAATTTTTTCTGTAAATGAACCTTTGCTACAAATAGATTTGAAATAACTTTTTTTCCCCACAAACACAGCCTCTAAGTCAACCTTGTATAAAATATTTTTTATACATCATTGAAATATATGCAATATTTTTCATATATGTAAATAAAATCAATTTTTCAATCAAAATTTTGAAACAAATTTCTGCATACATAACTTAAAAAATTATATAGATTATGACATATGTTTCCCCTTCAGATTTTTTTCATAAAGAGATATACTGTAGTTTCTATATAAAGAAATTCAAGTTTGTTATAATGACTTAAAATTGAACAGCTCACACACAATCATTTTGCTAATCACACTAGCAACCTTCTTAGCTAAACAGCTTTCCAGTAATTTTCAAACACACAGTTCTGTATTAGCTTCTTGTGCAAACTAGATTTATTTGTGAAGATCAGACCACTTGCAATGAATTTTTAAAGTGATACATACTAAAACACTTAACAGTGGAGTAAAAAAGAAATTCTGTATCATTTTAATGTGTTTAATTAACTATTATATTAAGCATGCAAGTATATTTGTCCACCTGCTTTGGCAACTCTGACTGAGAACCTCACAAGTTTTATAAAAAAATCTTTAGAATTTCCACAAAAGAAGTTAGTGGCAGAGGAAACGTGCCTTTTGAGTAACATAATCCAAGAAAATATAATTCCCAACACGAAAATGTTCAACTTCTGTTACTTGCATCATAGTTAGCTTTGTGCTCAATGGAGGAAATATAACTATGTTCTAAACATAAATTTAAACAGCTGAAGGTACAATTGAAATGAAGCTCACCTGGTGAAATGCCAACTTGTTCTCATCGTTAAACAAAAGCTAAGGCTTCATCCGTGTTGTTTTCACTGATTCAAACAGTAAGCAATGTGAATAAAAAACAAAAGCAAACAAGGCCAATAAGGTAAAAAAGCTGAAAAAATGAAGTACAGAAATTGTAGTAAAATGAAGTTAAAATCTTATGCTTCGTAAAATTAATTGACAAATATTAAAAACTCAGAAAGAACACCCCCCTCTTACCCTCACAATTGCCAAATGCCTTTCAGCACATAGGCCTGTGCCATCTTCAGAGGTCTTTGAACCATTTGCAAATTGTGTTTGGCTATCTCCACACCAGGCCAACTGCACTATCCGACTTCCGCATAGATGCTTTCCTCCTTGTTACTCGCAAATATTTCAAATTGTAAAATTCAGGAAAAGTTTTGAGAAAATATTCCTTGAAATCAATAAAAAAATATCAACAGAAAATTTTATCCTTTTGCCACTAAAAGTAGTATGGTAAAAGCAATCAAAGCAATCAACCATACTGGTACTCAAAATTTAAAGGATAATTTGCAAAAACATATATAGCTGCTGATGTATGCAAAAAAATATATTAAAACATGTCGAACATGCAAATTTCACAAAGTGGATGAATACTCCACATTTGCTTTTGCAACAGCTAAGTCAGAACATGCAAATTAGGATTGCCTTAAAAAGATACACCTGTACCTTGTAGCCATTCTAGAGAACTCCTGCTTTCACTTTAGTGGCATGTTGAGCTAGTTATCTCATGAAGACTATTGATAATTTTCAGTGGTAGAAGATCGATTGGTAGGATGAAAGCTAGTTGTCTCATGAAGACATTGTATTGATAATTTTTAGTGGTGGAGAGCAATTGGTAGGATGGAAGTTAGTTGTCCCATGAAGACACTGTATTGATAATTTTCAGTGGTGGAGAGTGATTGGTAGGATGACAGCTAGTTGTCTTATGAAGACTGTATTGATAATTTTCAGTGGTGGAGAGCGATTAGTAGGATGGAAGCTAGTTGTCTCATGAAGACATTGTATTAATGATTTTCAGTAATGGAGAGCAACTTTGCAGGTTGGAGCTAGTTACCTCATGAAGACACTGTACTGATAATTTTCAGTGGTGAAGAGCAATAGGTAGGATTAAGCTAGTTATCTCATTAAGACATTGTATTGATAATTTTCAGTGGTGAAGAGCGATTGGTAGGATGGAAGCTAGTTGTCTCATGAAGACACTGTATTAATGATTTTCAGTAATGAAGTGCAAATTTGAAGGTTGGAGCTAGTTACCTCACTCATTAAGACATTGTATTGATAATTTTCAGTGGTGAAGAGCAATTGGTAGGATGAAGCTAGTTATCTCATTAAGACATTGTATTGATAATTTTCAGTAATGAAGTGCAAATTTGAAGGTTGGAGCTAGTTACCTCACTCATTAAGACACTGTATTCCTAATTTTCAGTGGTTGAGAGCAGTTGGCAGGATGGAAGCTAGTTGTCTCATGAAGACATTGTATTGATAATTTTCAGTGGTGGAGAGCAATTGGTAAGATGGAAGCTAGTTATCTCATTAATGCATTGTATTGATAATTTTCAGTGGTACAGATTGATTGTTAGGATGAAAGCTAGTTGTCTCATTAAGACATTGTATTGATAATTTTCAGTGGTGGAGAGTAATTGGTAGGATGGAAGCTAGTTGTCTCATGAAGACACTGTACTAATGATTTTAAGTAATGGAGATTGCAAATTTGCAGGTTGAAAGCTAGTTACCTCATTAAGACATTGTATTGATAATTTTCATCGGTGAAGAGCAATTGGTAGGATGGAGGCTAGTTGTTTCATGAGGACATTGTATTGATAATTTTCAGTTGTGCAGAGTAATTGGTAGGACAGAAGCAGGCCACTCCAAAACAGAAGTTTTGAGAGCATTGAATGTTTCACAAAATATCCTGTCCAGACTGGGTGACAGCTTCAACAGATAAGAGATGTTCATTGTCAACCAGAACAAGGCCATTCTAGGATCATAACTGCTGCAGATGGTCACGGCATGAGTCTGAATACCAGATGGAACAAAGAGATGTCTGCTAGGCAATTTTCTTTGGAATTTGCAACAGTTACATGAACAATGGCTTCAAAGTATACTATTTGTAGAAGACTCAAAAGTAATTTGCTTTGTGTCCCTCTAACTTCCACCACTTGGCAAGCTCATTTAATGTGGAGTCACCAATCACACTAGAGTCCAGATCAGTGTGCAAATGTTCTTTTCACAAATAAATCGCAACTCAGCTTAAGTAATGATTTCCAATGTAATCTGTCTACAGAGAACCAGAGACCCACAACAGTCCCTGTAACATCAGAGAAAAGAACTACAGTGGTGACAGTGCCATGATAATCTGAGCAAGAACTATGACAAACAGGTGTACAGACCTTAACATCTTTCAGAGTTGCTCTGTTACTGTCCTGAGGTACAGAGACAAGATTCTAAATGCATATGTCACTGTCAGCCATTCGGGGAAATCATCAGTCCAGATTTTATTCTTATGAACAATTATGCCCAACTTCGTTGAGCTCATTTGGTCAATGATTTTTTAAAGAAGATCTGGAATGGCCACTCAGATCCCCTGACCTCAATCGTATTCAGCATGTTTAGAAAGTTCTTGGGAGATGCATTGGAGCTCACCAGCCCCCTGCCAGAATACTTTAAGAACTCAGAACAGCTCTTGTAGAGGAATGGTCATTAATCCCTCACAATCTCATGGATATCTTCATGAACAGAATGAAGAATCATTGCTTGAGCTGCATGCATGCCTGTCAGAAGTGATCATATTCCATATCAAAATATCACACGTGTTAAGTGAATTACTTTAAATATTATTCCATGGACTGCTCCTTTCATGTAAATTGCTATATTATGATATTAACACATGTAAATTACAAGATTATGATTTTCCTCACCTTGAGGGAATTACATAAGTAATATAATGATAAACCTCTACCAAAGTTCATTGCATTCCTCTTAAATACTTCATATTATGTACAAATTTATAAATTATCCTTTAATTTTGAGCACCAGTGTAATATTGCAAATGTGAATTAATGATCAGTTAATTCCAATGAATAACAAATATTCTCTCTAGTTGTAGCATTTCAACAATAAGTTTACTTTAAAATGATGTTAAAAAATGGATATTTGGTGAATATTGTATTAAAAAAATCTCTCTTAAATGTACACTCAGTATAAAACAAAGCCTATCTGTACTCATAGAATCTGAAATACATCAGAACATCAGGACAAAGTAATATGGAAGACTGGGATCACCAGATACTTCTCTCAGCATGAAGTGCATGGGAAAATAATATTTCAAGAAGCCAGCTATGAAATTCATTCAAAAGACAGGAAAAATATCAAACTCATGCAAAAAATGAGTTGTAGAGACACTGGGTAGCATCTAATTCTCTTCCTACTGAAACTATCATACCACCTGGGTTTTGAACACTTAAGTACAGTACTGAAAATCATGATGAATCAAACAGAACTGATATTGCGAAACATTTTCTCCACAGTTACTAATAGTGACAAGAAAATTTATTTTTAGTTCAGCTTCTACAATTACAGTTTGTGTAAACAAAATGCACAGAAATGAATGCATTACTTCAGGAAAATAAATACCATAAAGCTCAACTATAGCACAAAAATAGAGAACCCATTATATGATGAATCTAGTGTAAAAAGAATAACAGAAAGAAAATGTTAACATTAAAAACAGAATTAACCATAGATAAGCAGCTACAGTTTTCCTGGTATCACAAAGATACAATGGCATACTAAAATGTTTTCCTAATAATGAATATTTAATTTGAATTAAAATAATTACTTAAATTCTGTTACCTACTGAAATTAAAGGCTCATTATTAATAGCTTAATCTCTGGTACTACAGACACAAAATGAAAGCTTAAGTCAGTAACAGCATATTTCATTATATCTATAAAACTCAACAGGCAGAACTGAACACAAACATGTAAAAATACATTAACATTTCAAGCAAATATAAAAAAAACCTATATAATGACATTTCTCTCTCTCTCTGTCTTTTTTTTTTTTTTCTGCAAAAATTAAATATTGAAAAAAATTCTTTAAAGAAAACTAAAATGATAATAATTTAGTGCAACAATTAAATGTTTTTTGATAAGACTGAACAATCACAAAATAAATGCAACCAATTATCACAAAAAAAAGCACATTATTTTGTGTCATTAAGATACATTTTATGGAGAAAGTGGTCTAATACATATCAAAATCACCATATACCTCTAAGGGTATAACACAAGGTCAACAGATTTTATAAGGTTCACTTCCAATTTAGAATGGGAAATAAAATGCAGTGGAATAGGGAATGCTAAATATGATCCAGTTGGGGGCAACTGCAGTGTTTCTGTAACCCTTGTAAAACTTGAGTCTTGGTTTATCCTAAATTCAAGTTTTACAAGGTATAGGATTATTAGTAGGAAAAGGAAATTACCCATTTATAAGAATTTTGTTTTTTCAGTCTATCTGAATTGTCAGGTTTGGTCCATAGGGTATTTGACCTCCATATCCCTAACACCAATGATAAGCCTCTGTAAAGCATCAGATTAACCTCCCCCTCCCTTCCGAATCAAGGGCATACGATATATTGCATCAATTTAGACTCTACTTCTTGTCAAACAACAGGCCTTTCACGAAAATCATTTTCCTACGTCGAATTCTAAAAGTATCATAATGTGTTCATAATGCATAAATCAACCAAAAAGTAAGTCGAGAGTTTCAATAAATCTTCTGGTCACGTAGTACACAGCAGGGGTGTATATAGAATTTTTTTCAAGGTGGGGGTAACATAAAATGGAAATTTTTGAAATCCATCAGGACAAAATACAAAAGTTAATGAAAAATGAAAGAAAAAATTAAAGCATTATTGTCTAATGTACAAGGAGTGTTCAAATGAAAAGGTACGAAACGACACTGTGGGTGTAAATGAAGACTTTATTCAAAGTATACACCATAGGCCGTAGCACAACAATCCCACTGATTAACGAGCCGAAGGATTCCTTGTTCCCAGAATTCCTGTGGCCGTGACGAGACCCAGTCCTGCACAGCATCCTTGAGTTTGTCGTCCGAGTGGAAGCGCTTCCCTTTCAGATGTTTTTTCAGGGGACCAAACACATGGAAATCGCAGGGTGACATGTCCGGGTTGTAGGGCGGATGGTCAAGCTGCTTCCACTGGAACTTGGCCAGTTCTGCGTGTGTGACCCTGGAGACGTGTGGACGCGCGTTATCATGGAGCAGACGACACCCTCCGCGATGAATAGCGGCCGGTTTAACACCTTCCGCTGTCAGAAATCGGATAACGCCTTGCTGCTCCTCAATCGTCGAATTTTGCAATGTGAACGCCATCCTGTCCTCACACGCACTGCTGCGTCAATTGGACGGCAATCTTTATAAGAGCCTCTGCTCTCTCCTGCGCATGCGGGCGCCCGCGCATGCTCCGATCCACGCCAGCGACTCCAATCGCATCCCTAGATGTGTCGCTACGTTCTCCCATAGCGGCATAGGCAAATATGTTAACAGTTACGTTCTTATGACGTTTCGTACCTTTTCATTTGAACACCCCTAGTAAGTTACATTTTAACACAAAAAATGAAACATTTTTTTTGGGGGGGCTCTTTCCCCCTCCTCCTACATACACCCCTGGTAGGTAGCATATTTCCTTTCATGGTAACACTGCCAAATAAACACAGTGCCTTTTAACTGCCCTTTTATTGTTGTGTGGCTTGGTGATTCTATGCCTCAAACTTATCAATAAGCAACAAAGCTGAGGTCTGAAATGTAGTGTGTTTTTATGTGAAAAACCACCCCCACACACACAAATTTATTTAAAATAAAATCATTCAAGGTTTTGTGAAATTGTATCACAATGAACCAATGAGCTAGCCAATGATAATTTAGGGGAACAAAATGTTCAATGAAGGATGAGTAGGCATGTTCAATTAGGAAGTCCAGCAGGGACTACAACAACAAGTGCTGACAATGTTTTAAATTTAGACCAGATCATCCATTGAAATGGAAGAGTGTAAGGCACATTGCCATAGAGTCAAACGTACTGTATGGTAGCATGGCAAGAATCGCTGGAGACTGGCTAGCATACTGTGAAGTGTGTTCATGATGGTTCCCTCGATTGTTAACCAATGTGCACAAATCAAAGAATTTGACATCTTTGGAGGTATTTTTCTGATGACATCATAAAGAAGACAATCCATTTTTGCAGAAAACTGTTACTGGAGACAAAACTCAGGTAAATCATTCCATCGCAAAATTAAGATGTCAATCTATGGAATGGAAATATCCATCCTGCTCATGTTGCAAGAAGTCAAAATTGCACTCTCTACTCTCAAGTTTACAAAAATAGTTTTGGGATTGTGAGGATGAAATTCCCACAAAGTTTACAACTGGGGGTTATGCTGTGAATACAGAAGCCTACTGACATCATAATCTGAGAAAAGCAATAAAGTGGAAACATGCAGGAAAGGTGACCAAAGGAACAATTTGTTTGCATGTCAATGCAACACCACATACAGCTGTGCAAACATACCTGCTACTGGTTTTATTCAAGAGCTTCTGAACTAACTTTCCTTATCATTGGATGGCTATGGTTTTAGTGTTAAAACCTCATCTCCTGTGATTATCACCTCTTCAACAGCATTTAAGGGGGTCGGTGATGCTGAAAATCACGCTGCTGCTGTTGTAGGGTGGTTGCAATCAGATGAGACTTTTACCAAACAGCTATGTTGAGCTTGGTATTGCAATGAGATATAATAAGTCATGCAAACAGTGACTATGTTGAAAAGTGACACGCTGATGAATTTTGCTAAACATACTAAATATAATTAACAACAAGGAACTGTACGCCAATTACACTGAAAATAGTACTAGTGATACGAATTTCTTGGCGTAGAATATAAATCAAAGTTTCCAAGCTTTCGCACATCAACCAGATGGTTTTTTCAAGGAAGGTAGACAGCTATCCCATTATCCAGTTTGCAGTTAGCTGTCTACCTTCCTTGAAAAAGCCATCTGGTTGATGTGCGAAAGCTTGGAAACTTTGATTTATATTCTACACCAAGAAATTCAGATCACCAGTATTATACTAAATGTAGTTAGTTTTCTATAACTGGCATTTATAAATACACTTCATAGCTTGCTAACTTTTTTTATCACACACCATATAATATTTGAAAAAAAAAAAAAAGAGCCGGATTTTAGTGGACAGATGAACAAATTTAGACTAACCATTCTTAAGTGATAAGAGCAGACTTTTTAGGATATCAGACGCAAGTGCAAAACCAAAATTTCTGAAGAACATACATCTGCAACTCCAGTGTCTTTGACCTTATACATCTAACATAAGACACAATACAAAAAGTAACACACTGTTTAATAGTGATTAACTCAAGTCACAATCAGAGCAATAACACAGGCACTGCCATCCATAATAGTACAACACTGCTGTTCTTCCTTAACTGTACTCATATCATTCATTGCTATATGAATAGTCACCCCCCCCTTTCACATGTGGTTGTGCACTGTTGCTGCCATCTGTTCTCTTTTAAGTACTACTACAATGATAGTTAATGCCACCTACCAAATTTTCTATGCAGATTATAGGCTTTGAAGTAGTACAGATTACATGAACAAATAATGTCTTTCACTAGGCCACATTTGATATATTATCAGTATCACTTCATATATTAATCACTGGATAGTACCCAAAATGAATAGGAATGCTGCCCTTTGATCAATACAAGTGTTGCCTGCCTTTTATTTGTAAAGATATTTTACAGATGTATGCATTTATATGATACACACTTCATTTCACACCTGTATACCACAATGGCAAAAAATTACTGTGAAATACTTTTAAGTTCACTTACCGAGAAACAACTTGACATAAACATTAAGAAGCATAAAATAAAAATTTCGCTTTTCTAAAGACATATTTTTAAAAAAATTTTGATAGTATATTTCAGCATTGCAAATTCTTTCTTTTTTCTCCCCTATCAATGCATAGTACAATTTCTACATAGATCTAAATGGAAATATGGCCAGCACTATTTTAGTATGGCTATGTAAATTATGAACAACCATGATAATATTACAGATTGCTTATAATCTAAAATCACAATGCAGTTTTCATTTTCTGAAATGTACTCCTAGAATTAATATACAAACAATAATTTTAACAATTAACAAATTTTGGCAACAATACTGCTCTGATATGGAAGAAAAATAAAAAAAAATCTATTAAATAAGTGGCACTTACAAAAACAAATGTATGTAGACATGTATGTCTCTGTGACATAACAAATTGTAGTTGGCCCAGTAATGAATAAAGAAGGCACAAACAGAACTCACAAATCCTAACTATGTATGATTTGACATAAAGATTTTTTTTTTTTCTATATATTACCTGAAAAGACTATATATACCTACAATACACCAAGAAAACTTGATTTATTCATTTCTTAATCATCTGAAATAAGTTATTCTATACACATATTCATAAAGGAGTAATTTTTTAAATTTTGGCTATACACAGAAAAAAACTAGCTGAAACAAGGAAAAATTACTATGAATTTACCTTATAAAACATAACACACGTCCAAATTTATTGGTCAGCTATGTTTGTGCTTAAACATGCAAAATGGATAAGAAAAATCCATTTAGTTTTCAAAGTGTGGATAAGCTAGAAACAGTTTCAACCAAGTGCAACATAAGGCAAAAACTCTGGTAAACAGCATCATGTGTCAAAGAAAGGACTGTCTTTTCTCAAGTTTGCAAGGCTAATAATGTTACATTATCATTTCACTAGTTCAGAAATATTTATATTTTCTAGTTTGTAAACTGGCCAAAAAGCATGTGGTGCTTTAACAATCAGTTCAAGTATTTCCCTGTTACACAGCATTACAAATATTTCTCATAAGTCTTAAATATCACAGATACAATTTACAGTACTTACCATAGATCTTAAATAATATTACATGTACTATGGAGTTTGAAATCAAAAGCTATACAGGGTTACAAGGAAAGTCCGTGATCAGGCCAATATCTCACGAACTATCGCAGTTAGTGATTTACTTCTTGTGCAGTTGTATACGAAACACCCTGAGGCGCCCACAACACCACCACAAAAGATTCCCTCACCCCTTGGGAGGGGGGGCTATCTCACCCTCCTTTGCAGATAGGGCCAAAAAGTCAATTACAAACTTGTTCAGCAAGGCAAAAATAGTATCATAAATGTTTTTGTACCATAACAAAAGATGGAAGGGGACTCTCCAAATGCAAAAAAAATGGAAAGCTACCTGAGTCACTGTGTCCGAAGCATATTCGCATGGATTTCAAATGTGTTTTCTGCTCTGTCATCAGAATACAAAAATGATATGTGTGGTCGGTATGCCAACAGTGACGGGAAGTCAAAAGCTTTGCCACGTACGCAAGTCAATTAGATGTGCATACAGTTTTCCTATTGGATGAGTGTTTCACCACTTTATGCTATTTCTCCTTCTCTGAGTGTATTTTTTACGGTATTGGACATCAAAATCTGATACTGAATATGTCAAGGAACTGCGTTTTATTTCAGAACAAGAACTGTTGATAAAGTTTGTAGGAAAACTTTTCCTTTGTGCTTTCATTTAGTTAGAACTAGCTACTTCAGATAAGTTCTACACAATAAGTTCTTGTCTAAATACTCTGTCGTTGCTTCCGGATTTTTTTTTTTTTTTGAGGCCACATTCCTGGTCTCTTTCCGTCTTTTGTTATGGGACAAAAACATTTATGTACTATTTTTGCCTCGCTAAACAAGTTTGTAATTGACTTTTTTTGCCTTATCCCTTAACCCTTCCACCCCCCCCCCAAAAAAAAGGGGGGGCGAGGGGATCCCTTGTGGTCTTATTGGGTGCACCATAGGGGGTGTCCTATACAACTGCACACAAAATAAATCGCTAACTGCCATAGTTCGTGAGATATTGGCCTGATCACGGACTTTCCTTGTAACCCTGTATAACTGTCATGTATATACTCCTCCCTGTAAAGATGACCTTGAATTCAGGAATCGTTTATAAATTCATTTTACAATCACAGAGTAATTAAATTATTAAATTTTACTTCAGATCAGCATTTCCACTAAATTACATGTAAACAACATTTAAAGGGAAAATATTTTTTTAATTTGTTCACAAATATTTTCAATACCAAAAAACCCAAAATAAATTTTTATGACAATAAAAAAAAAAAACATACAAAAATCATTTTCTGACATGGTGCTTTAAGTGAGTTTCATTTTTACTTGTCAAAAAATACTGTACACATTGTTTTACATGCAGAATACTTTCCAAAATTTCCTTAAGAGATAAATGCCAATATTTACAAAGCTCCTCATTTGTAACATTACTTGCTTATCACACTTTTCCACATAATTTAGGACATTTTACACTTCACTGAACATGCTAATTTTAACAGCAGGAATAGATGTTTTACTGGTACTCACAATTATGAAGTTTGTCAAAATTGGGGTACAAAACAAACAAACAAAAAACATGCATTAGTTTTATAAGTCCAAATCCTGTTTTGGGGAGTTCTCCTTAAAGTACATTAGTGGAAGAATACTGAAAAAAATTAAACTATCATATGAAAAGCAATACTGGGAAACCAGAACACATATATATATTAATGTAGCCTAATTATAGCAAACTTGAATGTAGTGAATTACCAGTAACATTTTTTAAATTCCATTCTCCTTGAATACTATGTTAAATTATGTTTATTTATTAAAGCTATGTTGAAAGAGTCGGATATTGTGAACTCAAATGTCTAAATTACTGATTACTGCAAAGTTTTCAGCTTCTGAAAGCCAAAAAAAAAAAAATCTTTTCCTTCCACTCAGTGAACCTGATTCTAACACCTTGAAGAATAACTCCTCTTTACCATTACTATCTTTCCTTAATCAAGAAGATCAGATAAGAAAAGCTTCTTTGTCCATTTTGTATCATTCACAGATCATGAGGATGTGGAAGAGGAATAGTGGTTCAAGTGACATTTTCTGTAACAAAGAATGAGCGAGTGAGAAGAATTTTGATTGGCTCAGAAGATTGCAACATATGTATCTTGGAATGGTTGTACATATGCTTGAACTTCCTTGGCTCAGTTGTGTTAGTCACAGTTGGTGTAATGAGAAAGTGTTTGATGATAATAACAAAAAATTGAAGCAGCTAAACTGATAAATGAGGGAATCATGAAACAAATGTGATATCTGCAAAAAAAAAATCTGAGAATTCTGGCAAACTGTGAAAGATACTAAGGAACAAAAGCAATTTTTTTTTTTAAAAAGTTACTCAATTTCAGTAGTATCAGATAGGAAAAGAAATGACACAGAGCAGCACATAAGGGTTTTTAAAATGATGCCTGGTAAAATATTAAACCAAAGGACATCTGAAACTGTGGGAATCATATGCTGGATGTGTGATAGCTGAAGATGTAAATATTTGACTAAGGATGGAGAAAATGCTTTCTGGCAAATGCATAATATGGGGATCTGAAAAATAGTTACTTTTAAAAATTACCTTGAAGCTGATGTGTTTATTTTGACTGAGCAGCAGATAACAGATGATGAAATTGCTACTTTTCTTTCAGAAAAATATGATGTCTTTGGGGAATCACATTTTGATGCCTTTGACTTTGTTGAAAGCTCTAGGAGCCCTCTAGCAGCATTGAAAATTGCAGTAGAAAGCTTTCAAAACTGATACGCACACTTTGCAGCTCATAACACTGACTGTGATGAAAACTTAAACATACTCTAGTAGCAATTATGTGCATGCTTTGTGAATTTTAAGGCAAAAAGATTAAAATGTTTTAAGTAATAAAATGAATCATCTAAAATCTGTGTTCCAAACATAAATACACACATTCAGGTTAAAAATACACTTATTACATATTTATATTTAAAAGGAAGAACTATAATGCTAAAATGGCCATGTGCACAAAAATGTTTTAAAATAATAAATTAGCATTTTGTTGTGCAATTGGAAAAGGAAAAAAGTATTTTATATCAAGTTACTGATTACTTATAAGAGTAATTTCTATAATAAATATTTTTTTCACCTAAATAACTTTGTAATACATAGGTTATGTTATATATATACATGTACATAAAAAGTATTCTCAGGTTTGCTCCTCATGTTTATAAATGATTATATAAATACTAGCCTACATAATAAAATCAGTAGTCATTTTTTTTTCTCACTGCTTCTGTATTTTAAGATCCAAATTTGTGAAATATATTATCTTCTCTCTCTCTCTCTCTCTCTCTCTCTCTCTCTCTCTCTCTCTCCCCCCCCCACACACACACACACATATAAACATTTACACATCCATCACGTCATAACACCATCTGCTCCACATTAGTGTACACAAGTTCACAGGGTTTTATTGTACAAGGTTTTTGAGCAATGCTGCACAGTAATTAAGACACTCAGATGTGTCAGAGTTTTTCTGAATCAAGTATTAATCTTCCTGCTTAAATTCTAGTAAACATCTTTGACATTCTACAGCAATCACAGCTACAAACAGGCTCAAGATTTTATGAAATTTGTAATACTTAATTTCATAATAAAAAATAAGTATACATGTACTGACATGTACATATATAATTTGAAGAACAAGTTTCATTTTCAAATCATTGTAACAGGAAAATTCTGGTATTTTCACTATACAGAATAATAGCTACATTTACTGAAAACTCATATTTACTTCTAAACAATCCAGCTCTATCTATGCATCAACAGATTTATGGGACTATTCACACACATAGAAAAATGGGATATTATTGCATTAGTGTTTCTTAGTTTTTGTGACTTTTAATTAAATGGAGCTACATAACATTAAAGCAAAATATAAATATTTGCAACAACGAAAACCTTAAGCAACACAGGTGTTTACAAAATATTCTTTCTGTGATAAGTAGTGGCCATAAATATTGCAATACTCAAGTAATGTGAATAAAGCATGACTTTTGCTCAGTAACAAATCATAGTCCTTATCTGTGGGACCACAGTTTGTTTCCAAATCCCAATTTGAGACATGTGTGAGTAGTATCCATTTATCTATGCTTCTATAAGTGTGCATGATGATATCCAATCATTGTGGCGACCAAAGAAAAAAATAAAGAAGTATGAAATGTACAATATGTGCATATTATGTTCTAGAAATTATTACTGAAGTAGTAAAGAAAGGAGATCACAGTAATTTCTTTACATTTTTTCTACATTTACAGCTTTTAAAAATAATTCAAAATAACTATGTGCCAATGCATCATGATTGCCACTTGCCTTTACAACAATGATTACCACTTGCTATGTCTAGCCATTTAACATGTCTATTAATACATCAACAAAACTTTCTCTGCACCCACACTAAAGCAAATACACTGTCTGGAAATACTAAACACAGAAGTCACTAACATTATACAAATAACTACCTGAAATGCACAGCTCTAATGTTCATGTTTGGACAGAATTTCCTAGTAGCCAACAGCTGGCATTCTTTAGAGATAACTTATAGTTGAAATGATTATTAAATAACGCTATACAAGCACAAAAATCCAAACTGCATCGCATAAGCACTATCCACATAAAATAGCCAATAATATACTGGTACAACTGCCAAACCAGAATTATAAGTAGTAACATCCTTTATTATTAATACCTTGAATTGATGTATCAAATTAGACTGTAGTTAATAAATTAAACATTTGTAACACTTGAAACCTTTCCCAAAACTTTTTTTCTTTTTCAAGTAATACACACAGCAATAGACAAAGTCTTCATTTTTGGCAGATTACACTGACTGTTTTAAGCACAATATTGGATTTCACAGTTTCACAGTTTTTCTGCCAATTTTAACTAATACTCTGACGTACTAAAGAGGTGAAACATGTGTCAAGACAACAAATCTGCAACAATACATTCCATCGGTGTAGCTTAGTTGGTTAGAGCAACTCACTCCAGAGAGGGGAGACGTGGGTTCGATCCCAGCACCAGCAAATTTGTGAATTTCACAATACACAGATCATTTAACTTTTAAGAAAGAAGGTATAAAACTGTGTATATTCATGTATAAGTTGACCCCACTTTTTTTGGATAAAAAAGCTTGAATTTTTTCGATTCTCATGAAGAAGTTGAAGGGTGAATTTGCTTTTGGTTAGGTACACTGGGAAAGAATTTAGTTTTCTTGCATTACTAGTGCTCTGTATGTGAATTTGTGCCACTCCTGGTGTTCTAGGCTGTCATCAGTGCCATGTGAGGAATATCCAAACTAAGCTCATGTTCAGTGATAAACAATTAGATTCTGCATAAGTGTTCATCAATGTGTAGTAACTACAAGCATGTTTACTAAAAAACTGCATTTTCTTTCTTTGTTTCTATACTCCACAGTGTGAGTTTACAAGGATAAAATAAACAAATGCATCTACTGATCAGAACAGAAAAAATTAAACAGACTGTTAAGTTACTGCACATTTGATAAGACTTGAGAAAGCATCTCTGAGCCACTTCACTCTCAAATACAACTACAATAGCAAAGGGACAGGACCGCCTCCACTGAAGCAGGGATAAAAAAATTGCATACCATAGTCTCTCTTTGTTTGCAAAAACCGAAAAGCATGCTTCAAGATGATATGATTGTTGTTGTAAAGATGACAATATTAGTGGTTGATGATCTGGTTCGTGTGCCAATATGGCTATTCCAATGATAAATAATATACTTCATACACATGTAATTGTTACCTGACACCTGAATCAAGAACATTTCAGGATGATTCAGCCACTTCACTCTAAAATTATTGTACAGCTGTTCACCAACTGGTGCCACATGCTGATCTTAATAAAATGCCACATGACTTAGGTCACATGACATCCAACCCTAATAGAAAGCAATGAGCATAGTTTAATTGCAACTATAACTATCAATCACAGATTATTTCATACCTCCACAAAAAGTTACCCATGTATAGATTGGACCTCTTAATAATGGCTCAAAAAATTTGGTCTTCCAAACTCGACCTACACAAGAACATATACAATATCTTTAGTATTTCTGGTCATGAATTTTCAGATAATTTTGGGTATTTTTACTTAGACAAATACTGAAAAAAATTGGGGGTTAATCCTATTTCATGTTCAGGTTAGTTGTGGCTTATATTCAGCAATATGCAGGAAGTGTATAACACAAATTACTGTTGACAACTCTCTTTCAGACTGTTCTCAATTTCCAAGCCTCCTTGAGATATGAACATAATACAAATATGTTGAAGATGCACATTTGTATAATGACATTAACTCAAACAAAAAGTTAAACAGCCATAAATCTTTAAACTGAACACTGCACATGATTCTGTGTCAGTTGTACTATTCAACAGACACTGATTAATGGAAGACATCCATATGTATATAATTTTTAGCACAATTATGCCAATAATAAAACAGAACTAATCAAATTATTACATAGGCAAACTGCTAATTTTCTACATTTGTAGGTATTAAAAGGAAGCAGTGCAGTATCAACAGCCACTTATTGGAGCCCAAAAATGATATCCATAAAGGAAGAAACTCTGACATCTCTGGCCACCCTAATTTTGGAGGATACTTCTACTGAACCTCTTTGGACTCGCCCCAAACAAATTGCCCCATTCATTAATCGTTTTTCGTTACATTATTGGGAAAGTTGGGAAATATTTCTCAGCCCCCAAAACTGTAATTATGATTCTCTTTTTATCATTCCATTAATATGGAAACAAATTTTGAAAAAGATATAACGAATATGACTTTACAGATCTGGCAACCACTTAACATCATCCATCCATTACCAGGCTGAAAAAAAAACCCTGAAGTTATCAGTTAAAAACTTCCTTACCTTAAATATTTCACATAACTTAAGCATGTTTTTAAAGTTTTAATACTTATTATTCCTGGTTGTGTGCTTATGTCCAAATTTATCATGTTTTGCTATTATTGGCATATTTTCACTGTATTCCATGTAACCACTTCCTTCAGAAAACTTGAAAATTTTCATCGTCCTGGAGCGGGAATTGAAACCGCTCCTCCCGATTTCCGGTCGAGCATGCTAGTCATTACACTAACCAGGACAAGAAAATTCCAAGCAACTGAATGTAGATATCCGAGAGCCTTCAGATTTGTGCTAGTCGAAGCTATTGCAGCCCAATCGTAGTGCCTCACGACCTTTTCTTACATCCAGGGTTGGATGTAGGTCACAAATTCCATTGATGATAGTAAGTCATATACAATTAGGAAATGAATTTCCCCAAAGAAAGAATTATTCATAAATACATGGTAGGCATTGTAATGCTATTATTGGCATATTTTCACATTTTCATCGTCCTTGAGCGGTAATCGAACCCGCACCTCTCAATTTCTGGTCAAGCATGCTAGTCATTACACTACTCAGTATTACACTACCAGTCGAGCATGCTAGTATCACACTCTCGTGTTTTTGTTTTTTTGTTTGTTTTTTGCATTTGCTTAAGACTAAGTGTACAAAAATTATCAGTTAATAAAACAACAAATGTTACTTTTTAAATTTTGACATTTTTACCCCTGCTATAACAATAACACTGTAAAATATGTAAACACAGACACACATAAATAATAAAATAATCAACAAAACCTAGTAAAATTACATTCCATAATATAGTTCTTCAAGATCAAGTTTTAATAATCGAAAAATATAAATATACCGTCATCTCAACTTTTCCTTAATACATTTCAATTTCTAGAATAATGATAATTACAAGACTGAAAAATATTATTTTAACTAGATCTAAATTGAATCTAAATCCTATTTTAATTATCTAACTTTTTTTCTAAAGAAAAATGAATTCTTTTTCAGATAAGTCATATTAATAATTTATAGGGCATCTTCTGGAGACACAGGAATGTCTCTCTAAATTATTAATTTAACAGCAGAAACGATGATTCATATGCACCACTTAAAAGGTTTGTATAGTAGAAGTCATACTTAAAGGTAATTAATTTTGTAAATGTCTGCAAATGAGTATGAAGTTCAGTATTCTTGCAATTCAAAAAATACTTGATATAAAATTTTGGAGTACTATATAGATTCTGTTGTGTTGAAATTTTCTTCAGTGCAGTTTTCTCACCACAGTCATTTCAAAAGTACTGATCTTTGATTGTACCTGCTAACTAACAATGGAAAAGCAGCATTGTATGGCACACATAACACTGAAGTAAACAAAGCAGAGAAGCAAAATCAAATGATTAGTCACATTTAAGAATATAGTAGTTTAATTATATGGAAGGACTTCATTCACATACTTTTAGTGAGTTTTCAGAAAATCCCATTCTCTCTCACAGTATTTTAAGTAAAATATTTTCTGGGATCTGGAGATATTTTATGAGATAGTGACTTTGCCAAGTAAAGGACTTTAAGTCAGAAACACTTCTGCATTTCCTAAATTAGTGAATGATAATACTTTTTAAAAATGACGCTGGCATCCTTCTTTGTCGCTCTCTCTCTCTCTCTCTCTCTCTCTCTCTCTCTCTCTCTCTCACACACACACACACACACACACACACACACACACACACACACAACAGAAAATACTGCTTCCATGCTTCTGTATCATAATGCCATAATGCATGACATGAACTGATTTGACTGTGTTTTTGATTTACTATGCACATAAGCACATTTTCCACCTATACATATATTCATAAGATCTTTCCAGGAATAACATAATTTAGATCTCCTAGAAACAGCACATTATCTTGTAAACAATAGCTCACTAGCACTTCATGAATACAAGAGGCTTAAGTAGAACATATCAGTACTTTCCCACTAGAACCTCTCAAGTAGCAATACAATTACATTAACATGATACCAATCAAAAATGTCAACAGCTAAAAATGTACAAAAATGTATCAACACAGAAAAAAGAAGAGTTTATCTCAGCATGATAATGGAAGAAATATCATGGAGATAATAAACTCCTGCTTGAGGTAAGGCTTTCAAAATGTTTTTTTAAAAATGTGTGTGCATGTAAAACATAATATACAATCATAACATATGACTCTAGTCACAGTGAGTTTGAAAACAAAACACAATTTCCTTCACACATGTATATGTTCCAATGACACTGCCACAGACTCCAAATATTATTATGAAGATGTCTTTTATTAATACCACAGCAAACACTTTTTTATCTGCAAAAAAAAGAAGACAAAAATTAAAAAAAAATCTTAGTGAGGCGGCTTTACATTTATATACAATAAGTATGCACAAAATATTTTTTAATAAGAAATCTTTGTTTGATGAAAAAAACTCCCATTACAAATCAACTTCAAGAAGAATACTTTCTTTTTAATGGCATATACAAAACTGAAAACCAGAATGCAATCAAGGATGATATGTTGCTTCTAATAGTAATAATTATCTGCATATAAACTAAAAGTTAATACCAGATTTTCTCTATGTAGATGATCTACAAGTAATAATGGGAAAATGATTTGAAGGAACACCTACACACCTAACTTTAGGCCCAATTTAACTGAACTCACTTGGCTGATTACCTCATGTTCTATCCTTACTTCCGTATGGCTATTAAAATCCAGAAGATTGCTATTAAAATTGTGAAGTGGCTTGTCAACGTCAAAATCTGTTTTATAAATCTGAACCAGAATACTAATAATGACAAAACAGAAGTGTTACATTCTCAGATGGCAGAAGAAGTGTTCAACACTTGCACCCATACCAAACTAAAATTATAGGTAGTTATTTACACAGTAGGTTCAGAACATTATGTCCCTTCCCCCCATTTATCTGATGTTTGAATCCTTTCCAGCATGGTGATGTAGTATGAAGATCAAGGGTGTACGTGCGAAGTATGAAGATCAAGGGTGTACGCAGTGATATCTGTGATACATGCAGTATCAGCTGGAACTGAAACTGCAGTTGTAATGGAAAAGGGGTGAGATTTGACACACACCCCCTTTGGAAAATGGCATGATCACCAGCACCAGATACAGATCAAAGGGTGTCAGTGACTGGAGAGACAGTAAACTTCTGCCTGCTGTTCATGGGCTGCCGCAGTTAAAACGTACTGAGAGTGGACAGGAAGAGGCACAACACATAACTGGCAGGTGGGAACTGAACAACCACAGCTGCTCAAACCTCAGGGAGAGAGGTGGCTCAGCTGTATTGTCGAGAACAATAGGTATGCTTACCTTGGCATAGCTGACCATGCCTTGCTACTATGGAGTACACAGAAGTGTCTCCACAACACCAGTGCAGTATCGGCCCTTCCACTGTACAGGCCAACAATGTCAACACATGACCACAGAATGTCTTCAGTGACAATGACTGGAGTTTGTAAGAAAACATCAGAACTGGACCATTGAAGAAAGTCGCCTTCTCTGATGAATCATATTTCCTACTGCACTGAATGGATGGATGCTAGTGGGTAGGACAAACATCGGAAAAGATGGTACAAGATGCAATGACCCCACAGAAACAGGCAGGTATTGGGGAAGCATAATGCTCAGCAAGATATTTTCCTAGGACACTCTTGGTCCACTGATAGTGGTGGATGGCTACTTGAACACCAACACATACTTGTCCATTGTTGCAGACCAAGTTCATCTGCTTACACTGACAGTGTTGAGATGGGATGTTCAACAGGAAAATGTGCTATGTTATAAGGCCCATATTGTCCAGGACTGGTTCAAAGAACATGAGGAGGACTTTCTCAAGGCTACTCACATTATCTGATATGAACCCAAATGAACACATATGAGACCATATGGATTGTCAACTGCAGTGTACAGACCATTCACAGTGTACAATGAGCAAACTATGGGCAGCACTTATATAGATGTGGTGGGATGTACCAATAAACACCTTCTGAGGTCTTGCAGAGGCCATGCCTCACTGCATTGTCACAGTGGTGGTGGCTCTCAGACGACCTACATAATACTGGGTAGGTGGTCATGTTTTGCTTCTACAGTGCATTTGGATTTCTCGATGCATCACTAATTTCTAATACTTATATTTCACTATTATGCATGATCTTTTGATCAGCACATTAGTTTGGGTACAGTACTCCCTTAGGGTTGCACACAACAATCAGAAGTTCCAGTACAGCTAACCATCACTGTAACAATATTCAGGCTGAAGGGGAGTAAACTTTAAGCTATTGTGTTGATATATACTGCCTGACAGAGAAAATGCCACACCATGAAGACGTGAATGCAGGGCCATGCAATTGCAGGGTGCATGCACAGGTACAAGTCATGCATTTGCAGCCCAATCACACAAACAGCACATGGGATATAAGTGGACAACCAGCCCATGAGGCCAGCAGTTGAGACATCATCACGGCCATGAGAAGTGAGTGGTTCTGCTGTAACCATGTCTGGAGAACAAACAACGGGTGCCAATGCTGTTAAGATGCTGTCGTACATGATTTCGTCAAATGGATGAGTTTACGAGAGGTGTCGTCGTAGGCCTTCGTACCGCCAGATGGTCCTTGCACTGTGTTGCAGAAGAAACGCAACATGATGCCACAATCATCGGTCGCATTTGGAGACAGTGGTCCCAGGATGGATCTGTGCAACGTTGTAGGGGGACCTGAGCATGGAGACGGACGTCCAAGTGCACCGATCGTCGCATCTGATGTCATGCTGTACCACAGGTCACAACAGGCAGCACTTTGCGGAGTATACGGGGAGACTTGGATGCTCCGATATCGGCACAGACAGTTCGTCTGGTTTGCTGTCCGGCCGTCCGTTGTGAAGGCTACCCTTAACAGTGAGCCATCGTCGTCAATGCTTAGCATGGTGTCACTCCAGAGCTGCGTGGGGTGCTGAATGGAACAGTGTGGTGTTTAGCGATGAATCGCAGTTCTGTCTCACAATGGATGATCGTCGTGCGAGAGTCTGGAGGCGATGTGGCCAATGGGCGGATTCCTCTGCCATTGTGGAGCACCACATGGCCCGGAAACATGGAATTATGGTGTGGGGTGCAATCAGAGCTAACAGCCGCTCAGAGCTGGTATGCCTTATGGGCCGAGGTGCTGTGGCTCGTGGCACTACCATACCTGCAGGGCATTCCAAACGCTGTTTTTCAACAGGATAACGCCCAGCCGCATACCGCTCGGATCAAGCCGGTTGGTCTACACATCCTATCTCTGCACATGTGGAATGGGATGCACAAACTTTTGGATGCTGTTGGCATCAGTGGCTACAGGAAGGTTCGTAGATGTGTCGGAGGGGCAGTAGTGCAGTCTGACAGACGTCAGCAGGCCTTGACCAATGGACTGTTCCAAACATTCGTTGATCACCAGAAAGCACTGCAGCTGATATTTGACGCGCTGCGTCATCAGCCGTGGACGTCGCCATAATGACCTGAACTGTAAATTGAAGATTACATGTGGAAAACCTGAGCAGTGGGCAACCGTTACATCGACTGTCATTGACGGCCAACCATCGCAGAGGTCTGGCTTGGTGCCAAAGTCATGTCACCTGGGATCACGGATGGACCACTGTGGTCTTCAGCGATGAATCCTGTTTCTGTCTGGATGCTGACGACTGACAGATCAGTGTCTGGCGACACTCTGGTGAGCGGACGGATCCGGGTTTCATTCACGACTGCCACACCACCCCTCAGGCAGGCATCATGGTATGGAGTGTTACTGCGCATGACAGCAGGTCACCTTTTGTCCGCATCACGGGCACTGTGGCAGCTGCACGATATGTGAGTGAGGTTCTGCAGTCCGTTTTGATACCATTCCTGAATGGCCTACAGCAGCCCATTTTCCAGCAAGATAACAACCGTGTACACACCGCCCAGGTTTCCAGAAAATGTTTGCAACATGTTCAAACACTGCAGTGGCTAGCAAGATCCCCTGATTTATCCTCAATCAAAAACCTGTGGGAATACATTGGATGTCGTCTGCAATCAAATCGGCCTGGGCACAATCTCGATGAATTATGGAAGCGATTCAACCGTGCATGATGTTCCATTCCTCAGGACAAAATCCGTCGACTGTGACTCAGCGCCACACCATATTGCTGCCTGTATTGCTGTTTGCGGCGGTACAACCACTTACTGAGGCGTACACATTGTGCTGCATTATCGCACTTGATAAACACAGTACGTGGCTGAAAATAGCATTAAGGTAAACCTTTATGTATTCCTATTTGCATGCTCAATTTCACCCCTTTTCCCTCACTCTTGGGTGGGGCAATTTCAATGTTGAGCAGTGTATTTTAACCCTGAGAAACCTGCAGCTTTGGGAATAATACATTGTAACATGTTACAAATGATGATCAGAGCTAAGAGGTAAATGTAAAATTAAATTATTTGTGCAATTTTCCTCGGTATTTAGCTCTTAATACCATATGCAAGAAAGTGCATATAACGATCTTCTTCAAAATTTGTACCTTTAACTTAAACCTAAAGATAAAAAAGTAGCAGAGAAATAGTGGAAGTTGCTACTTTTCTGAGAAAAGTAGTGTAGCTAGCTAATTTTCAAAAAAAAAAAAAAAAAAAAAAAAAAGGTAGTTGCAGCTGTAGCCAGCTACATTTTCAAGAATGTAGTTGTACCAGTAACTAGCTACTTTTAGTAGTTTATATATGACCACAAGTCATCCTGAAGAAGAAATTGAAGAATTTTATGAGGAAATTCGTCATCTAAATAATAAAGGTAAGCAGCACTTGAAGATAATTATGGGAGATTTCAATGCAAAAATAGGGCACCGGCAACAGAATGAAACTTCAGTAGGTAAATTGGTCACGGCAACAGAAACCAGCGTGGAAATACTCTCGTTGAGTTTGCAGAGGCAGAAGGGTTTTTCATCTTGAACTCCTTCTTCAAGAAAAAGCCACACAGGAAATGGACATGGAAACATCCAATTGGGACGACAAGTGAAATTGATTTTATTATGTGTAACAAAAAATTGTCATCGAAGACTGCAGTGTGCTGAACAGTTCAACACAGGTAGTGACCATAGATTGGTGAGATGTAAGATGCACCTCACACTAAACTGGAACGTCAAGCTCATAAGACAAACAAAACGTATTGACATAACCAACCTTAAAAAACACCATAATACTTTCAAGTTGGAACTGAAGAACAGATTCTCTGCTTTAGAAGGCCTAACATCGGAAGAAGTGGATATTTCGAAGTTAACAGAAAAGTAACCAAAGCTCTTATGGAAACAGCAACAAAATTAGCTGGGTCTAAGAACAAGTTGCATGTAAACAAATTATCAGGAAAAACGAAAATGTTGATGCAAAAAAGAAGAGAGATGAGGACAACTAAAGAAGATGTGACTTCCAAAGTGGAATATATAGAGCTATGCAAGACAGCACGAAAAAGTATCACTGAAGACGAAGGAAATTCAACTGTGAGCTAGTGAGGAAAGCAATTGAAAACAACCAAAGCCTAAAGATAGCAAAGGGACATCTCAGTAAGGGAAGAAAACAGATTATGGCTCTGAGAAAAGAAGATGGTTCTATAACAAGAAATAGAGGCGAAATTTTGACAAGAGTGAAAGATTTCTACTCCAAATTATACGAAAGGGATGATACATGTACTCCAGACATCATGAAAGGTACCAGAGTTCTTCCAGTCCTCCCAGCAGAAGTTGCTCATGCAATCAAGAACATGAAGCGGGGGAAAGCTCCAGGAGAAGATGGAATTACTATAGACATCATACAAGAAGCAAGTGGAGAAATTGAAACAGTACTGCCCAAATTTTCACTCGATGCCTTAATGAAGGGAAGATTCCTGAGGATTGGAACAATGCTACAATGATCCTGCTACATAAAAGGTGACATTGAGGACCTCAGGGAACTACAGACCTATCGGCCTCCTATCAGTGGCCTTTATAAAATCTTCACTAAAGTTCTTTCACACCGCTTGAAGGTAACACTGGACATGGCTCAACCGAGAGAACAAGCTGGATTCAGGAGTGGCTACAGCACAATAGATCATATCCACGTACTGAGAGAACTAATTGAAAGAGCGTAGGGAATATGAACTTCCATTGTGCATGGCTTTTATCGATTATGAAAAGCCTTTGATTCGGTGAAACCATCAGCAGTTACCACGGCTCTGAAATCCTGCGGTATTGAAGATGCATACATTAATATTATTAATAACATCTATGAAAATGCAAGTGCAAAGATTCGGCTGTTTGAAAATACAACACACATAAAAATTGGAAAGGGAGTGAGACAAGGTGACACCATATCTCCGAAGCTCTTTAATGCCACATTGGAAAATGTCTTTCAATCACTGAACTGGGAAAACAAAGGGATAAAGATTAATGGAGATTATCTAACTCACCTTCGTTTTGCTGATGACATAGTCATTTTTGCAACTACCCCATCAGAGCTGCAGAGTATGATCCAGGAACTTGCTGACAAGAGTAAAGAAGTGGGATTAAAAATGAACTTTCAGAAGACAAAAGTGATGTTCAATGCTTTTACAAGAAATGAAGATTTATCGATTGATGGAGAAAAACTGGAGATAACAGACACGTATGTTTATCTTGGACACAGATATCAAGTGAGGGTCACATTGATGAAGAAATTAATCGGCGTACAAAACTTGCCTGGAGAGCTTTTGGAAGAAACAGCATAATTTTCAAGAGCAATATGCCATTATGTCTTAAAAGAAAAGTGTTTGATCAATGCATCCTTCCAATGCTTACGTATGGTGCAGAGACGTGGACCTTAACTAAAAGAGACATACAAAGGCTGCAGACAACTCAAAGAAGCATGGAGAGGTGCATGCTTGGTATAACCAGGAGAGATAAGAAGAGGAACTCGTGGATCCGAAAATGACGAGAGTGGAAGACATCATGATCAGAGTTAAATCCTGAAATGGCAATGGGCTGGACATACTGCCAGAAGGACAGACCATAGATGGACAGCCGAAATTTTAGATTGGATTCCAAGGGACAGGAAAAGACCCAGAAAAAGACCACATGGGAGATGGGTGGATGAAATTCGTAAATATGCGGGAGTGACATGGAGGAGACTGGCACAAGACAGACCGCTGTGGAGGAAACTTGGGGAGACCTTCGTCCAGCAGTGGATTGATAATGGTTGACAATGATGATTTTCCTCCACAACGGTCTGTCTTGTGCCAGTCTCCTCCATGTCACTCCCTGCATATTTACGAATTTCATCCACCCATCTCCCATGTGGTCTTTTTCTGGGTCTTTTCCTGTCCCTTGGAATCCAATCTAAAATTTCGGCTGTCCATCTATGGTCTGTCCTTCTGGCAGTATGTCCAGCCCATTGCCATTTCAGGGATTTAACTCTGATCATGATGTCTTCCACTCTCGTCATTTTTCGGATCCACGAGTTCCTCTTCTTATCTCTCCTGGTTATACCAAGCATGCACCTCTCCATGCTTCTTTGAGTTGTCTGCAGTCTTTGTATGTCTCTTTTAGTTAAGGTCCACGTCTCTGCACCATACGTAAGCACTGGAAGGATGCATTGATCAAACACTTTTCTTTTAAGACATAACGGCATATTGCTCTTGAAAATTATGCTGTTTCTTCCAAAAGCTCTCCAGGCAAGTTTTGTACGCCGATTAATTTCTTCATCAATGTGACCCTCACTTGATATCTGCTGTCCAAGATAAACATACGTATCTGTTATCTCCAGTTTTTCTCCATCAATCGATAAATCTTCATTTCTTGTAAAAGCATTGAACATCACTTTTGTCTTCTGAAAGTTCATTTTTAATCCCACTTCTTTACTCTTGTCAGCAAGTTCCTGGATCATACTCTGCAGCTCTGATGGGGTAGTTGCAAAAATGACTACGTCATCAGCAAAACGAAGGTGGGTTAGATAATCTCCATTAATCTTTATCCCTTTGTTTTCCCAGTTCAGTGATTGAAAGACATTTTCCAATGTGGCATTAAAGAGCTTCGGAGATATGGTGTCACCTTGTCTCACTCCCTTTCCAATTTTTATGTGTGTTGTATTTTCAAACAGCCGAATCTTTGCACTTGCATTTTCATAGATGTTATTAATAATATTAATGTATGCATCTTCAATACCGCAGGATTTCAGAGCCGTGGTAACTGCTGATGGTTTCATCGAATCAAAGGCTTTTTCATAATCGATAAAAGCCATGCACAATGGAAGTTCATATTCCCTCGCTCTTTCAATTAGTTCTCTCAGTACGTGGATATGATCTATTGTGCTGTAGCCACTCCTGAATCCAGCTTGTTCTCTCGGTTGAGCCATGTCCAGTGTTACCTTCAAGCGGTGTGAAAGAACTTTAGTGAAGATTTTATAAACCACTGATAGGAGGCTGATAGGTCTGTAGTTCCTGAGATCCTCAATGTCACCTTTTTATGTAGCAGGATCATTGTAGCATTGTTCCAATCCTCAGGAATCTTCCCTTCATTAAGGCATCGAGTGAAAATTTGGGCGAGTACTGTTTCAATTTCTCCACTTGCTTCTTGTATGATGTCTATAGTAATTCCATCTTCTCCTGGAGCTTTCCCCGCTTCATGTTCTTGATTGCATGAGCAACTTCTGCTGGGAGGACTGGAAGAACTCCGGTACCTTTCATGATGTCTGGAGTACATGTATCATCCCTTTCATATAGTTTGGAGTAGAAATCTTTCACTTTTGTCAAAATTTCGCCTCTATTTCTTGTTATAGAACCATCTTCTTTTCTCAGAGCCATAATCTGTTTTCTTCCCTTACTGAGATGTCCCTTTGCTATCTTTAGGCTTTGGTTGTTTTCAATTGCTTTCCTTACTAGTTCACAGTTGAATTTTCTTACGTCTTCAGTGATACTTTTTCTTACTGTCTTGCATAGCTCTATATATTCCACTTTGGAAGTCACATCTTCTTTAGTTGTCCTCATCTCTCTTCTTTTTTGCATCAACATTTTGGTTTTTCCTGATAATTTGTTTACATGCAACTTGTTCTTAGACCCAGCTAATTTTGTTGCTGTTTCCATAAGAGCTTTGGTTACTTTTCTGTTAACTTCAGAAATATCCACTTCTTCCGATGTTAGGCCTTCTAAAGCAGAGAATCTGTTCTTCAGTTCCAACTTGAAAGTATTATGGTGTTTTTTAAGGTTGGTTATGTCAATACATTTTGTTTGTCTTATGAGCTTGCCACGCTCCAGTTTAGTGTTGAGGTGCATCTTACATCTCACCAATCTATGGTCACTACCTGTGTTGAACTTGTTTAGCACACTGCAGTCTTCGATGACGAATTTTTATATATATATATATATATATAAGTCTACAGGCAACTGAAAATTGCATCAAAAGTATACAGGTGGCTACTGAAATTAGTAAAAGCCATATAACTTTAGAAACCAGTACGAATTTTTAAAACATTAATATTTTTGTGGTTGTCACTCATATTAATAATTAACAAAAAAAAGTGAGAAACTGTCACACAGGCTGTTGGAAGAAATATCACTTGCACTCAGGTCATCCCCTCCTCATAAAATGGACTTGCTCACCACTTGCTTTCCCACCAAAAATGTGCTATCTATGCATTGTACAACTTACAGAATCATTGTACTCTGGAAATCACATGTATGACTTGATTTTTATGTGCCTCTGCTTACCATAAGGGATTTATTATACACTGTATTTAGTACTCAGAAATTTATTGTAATTCATTAAAAATTGTGATTCTTGAATTATAATACAATATATAGAAGTAGAGGAAAGTCTTAGTAGAAGTTCACATCTGACACTTAAAAGCATTTGCAAAATTTTTGAAATAATTTAAGCAGAAGAAGTGGATAGATCCCGACAACACGTGTCATTAATTCATTCATTTTATGTACAACATCACATACAATTTAATGAAGATCGTAGCTTACAAAATACAGTGTTTTATATCAGAATTTTACACTAATAAAGCTACAAAAGGAGTTCTGTAAGACTGTCTGAACCTATACTCATACACCTGTCAGCATTAGCTGGTGAGTTCTTTCTGGAATGATTTCAAACTTCACAGACTCTGATGTTGCTAACATCAGCTCCAGTAGACGAATCTTCAGACTTCTACATACACACATATATATCACTAACCTGTTCTCTGAGATTCAGAGGTTAGCTCCAAAAAGAAATACAAACTACCAGATAGTTTCTATTTATTGTTGCCGTATCAAACTTCTCCATTTACAGCAATCTTGACATACAACTCGGGCTTCACTGATATCCATTACACGCCGTACACAAGATCTTTTATACTTCACACTCATAATCTTTTTCTCATGCAGACCCTCCTGAATCTAATCCACCCATGTCTTCCTTGGCCTTCCTCTGCCTTTCCTTCCTGACACTTGGGCTAAAAAGATTTTCTTAGTAAGCATCTCATCACTCATTCTTTCAACATGGCCAAACCACCTAAGCATATTGATCTCCACCTTGCTAACAACATTTTGCTTCACATCATACAACTGCAACACATCTTCATTCCTCACACAATCAGACCGTGTCTTGTCACAAACCCCCCGTGAGTAACGCATTTCTCCAGCACACAAACAACTCCTATGCTTCTTCTACAGTACCCAGGTTTCACTGCCATACATCAGAGTAGGAACAATTACAGTTTCATACACAGCCATGCGGGACTCTCTAGAGAACCCATCATTGCTGTGAAAACCTCCCAGAGCAGCTATGACTTTCAAAGAAGAATTCACTCGCCTACTGATTTCACCATCCAATTTGTTCTCTCTGTCAAACATGCTTCCTAAATAGACAAACTCACTCACCTGGTCAATCACTGTGCCATTTATACTTACATTACATTCAGTGCTACCTGTTTCTCTCTCAAACACCATAACTTTGGGTTTTCCTTTATTTATACTCAGTTTGAATTTCATGCAAACTTCGTGCATCCGAGTCAACATACTCTGCAACTCACTTTTGCTCTCTGCCAACAAGACAGTGTCATCAGCATACAGCAATCTGCGCACATGGATATCACCAAGACATAAACCACTATTATCTATTTTGGCATCACACATGCATGCGTCCATAAATATATTAAACAGCCATGGTGACATTACACAACCTTGTCTAACTCCTGCACCAATAAAAAATCATTTTGATAAAACACCATTCACTCGTACACAAGCTCTACTACCCACATACATGGCTTTTACACTATTAAGTAGATTCCCAGTAACACCATATTCATTCAATACCTTCCACAAAAGTGTCCTATTCACTTGGTCGTAAGCTTTCTCTAAATCTATAAAGGCAGTAAAAACTTTCTTCCCAACAGCCAGATACTTTTCAATCATTGTGCGTAATGCAAAAATCTGGTTAGTGCAGCCTTTACAAGGCATAAAACCACTCTGAACATACCACACTTTCTCTGATGTAAAACCCCGTACTTTTTCAATAACAACCTTACCAAACACTTTCCCTGGCACACTTAGTAGGCTAATACCACAAAAGTTCTTGCATTCAGTCTGATCACCTTTTCCCTTATACAAGGGAACAATAATAGCATCCTTCCAATCCCGAGGGACCATTCCTAACTCCCAGCACAACTGGCAAATTTCATTTAACCAGTCAATTACAGAGTCACCACCATATTTCAACATCTCTTCAGTTATGCCACAACTCCTGAAGCCTTACCATTCTGAAGAGATTTTAGAGCTTTACACATTTCTTCTCTTGAGATCCCTCCTGTGCTTCCATCCCTCATTGTGACATCATCTGTGTCTGTCTCAGAATCATCTTTGCTTTCCTGATCTAATAACTCACAGAAGTATTTACCCCATCTTTCACTTAACTCATTGGGCTCCCATATCATTTCCCCGATCCCATTCTTCACACAACTTGCAACTTTGTTTCCCCTATTTTTCCTGAGTCTCATGTACTTCCAGAAGGACTTTCTATCTTTCCAAAAAGCCAGTTCATGCCTTTCCACTTTCTCCTTCCTACCTTTTGCCTTACTGTGGAGAACCAGATTAGCAGCTTCACGCTTCTTACAGTGATATTCATCCACAGAGACTCTACCTTGCAACATCCCCAAATAGGCTTCCTTCTTTTTCGTTACTGCCTCTTCAATCTCACTATTCCACCAAGCATCATCTCTATTGTTACCCACTATTGTGGTGCCACAGACCTCTTTAGCAGCAGTGAACACCATAGTTCTTAAAACATTCCCACTTCTGTTCTACATCCCTCTCACCAGACTTCAGAACCTTCAGTCGTTCTCTGAGTACGTCAGAATAACATTGATGATCTTCAAGGAGCCAATCAACCTTTATTCTTTTTATCCTGGGTCTCTTCCTATTCCTTTTCCTCCAACCAACATTAAGTTTCACTCATAACACTACCAAGTAATGATCAGAACCAACATCCGCACCTCTCATCAAACGGGTGTCAACAACTAAGTGTTTTTCAGACGCTGATCGTAGACAACAAAATCTATCACACTCTTTTGACCAAGAGTAAGATTTTCCCAAATATATGTGTGGATAAAATTGTGGTTGAAAAATGAATTAGATACACACAAACTATTCTCAATGCAGAGTTCAATTAATCTTTCACCATTATCATTCACACAAGGATCGTTAAACTTACCCAGAACATTGTCAGAAATTGCATTCTGCACACCTACTCTAGCATTAAAATCCCCTGCTATTATAACTTTTTCTTTAGCACCAAACTGGCTCAAAACAGCTTTTAGCTCATTCCAGAAATCTTCCTTCTTATCAGAAGGTTCCGAGTCACAAGGAGCATGCACTACAACAATTACAATTCTCTGAAGTTTCACTTTCAAACGAATCCAGAGAATTCTCTCACTTACGCAACTATAGTGAATCAAGTTGTTCTTCATCTTTTCACTTAAAATCACACCTACACTAGCCTGTCCTCTCATATTATCCAATACTCCAGACCAGACACTCACCGTGCCATTCACTTCTTCTATCCCAATTTCTTTCTTTTTGGTTTCAATTACACACAGCACATCCAGTCTATACTTATTCATCTCCTTAATCACCTCACTCATCTTGCCATTTATACCTCTAGTATTCCATACACCAATCTTACATTCACTCAGCCAAGATCTCTTTCTCATACGCAGTTTAGAAAGTCCAGGTCGATTTCGTGGAGGACCGTACTTCTCAAGTGTGGTAGGTCCACCATATCTCACACTTGAGTCATTCTTAACATTTCCCGAAGCATATTAGTCTCCACCTTGCTAACAACATTTTGCTTCACATCACACAACTGCAACACATCTTCATTCCTCACACAATCAGAACATGTCTTGCCACACACCCCCACCCCCTGTAAGTAAAGCATTTCTCCAATACACAAACGACTCCTATGTTTCTTCTGCAGTACCCAGGTTTCACTGCCATACATCAGAGTAGGAACAATTATACTTTCATACAGAGCCATGCGGGACTCATTTGAGAGCTCATCATTCCTGCAAAAACTTCCCACAGCAGCCATGACTTTCAATGAAGAATTCACTCGCCTACTAATTTCACCATCCAACTTGTTCTCTCTGTCAAACATGCTTCCTAAATACACAAACTCACTCACCTGGTCAATCACTGTACCATTTACACTTACATTACATTCAGTGCTACAAGTTCCTCTCTCAAAAACCATAACTTTGGTTTTTCCCTTATTTATACTCAGTTTGAATTTCATGCAAACTTTGTCGTACATCCAGAACAACATACTCTGCAACTCACTTTTGCTCTCTGCCAACAGGACAGTGTTATCAGCATAAAGCAATCTGCACACATGGATATCACAAAGACATAAACCAGTATTATCTATTTTGGCATTACACAACCTTGTCTGACTCCTGCACCAATTGAAAACCATTTTGATAAAACACCATTCACTCATACACATGCTCTACTGCCAGCATACATAGCTTTTACACTATTAAGTAGATTCCCACTAACACCATATTCATTCAATACCTTCCACAAAAGTGTCCTATTTACTCGGTCGTAAGTTTTCTTTAAATCTATGAAGGCAGCAAAAACTTTCTTACCAACAGCCAGTTACTTTTCAATCATCATGCATAATGCAAAAATTTGGTTAGTGCAGCCTTTACCAGGCATAAAACCACTTTGAACATCCCACACTTTCTCTAATGTAAGACCCCGTACGTTTTCAATAATGACCTAACTAAACACGGCGCACTTAATAGGCTACTTTTCACTTTCCCTGGCACACTAATTAGGCTAATACCACAATAGTTCTTGCAGTCAGTCTGATCACCTTTTCCCTTATACAAGGGAACAATCATAGCATCCGTCCAATCCTGAGGGACCATTCCTAAATCTCAGCACAACTGGGAAAGTTCAGTTAACCAATCAATTACAGAGTCACCACCATATTTCAACATCTTGGCAGTTATGCCATCAACTCCCGCAGCCTTACCATTCTGAAGAGATTTTAGAGCTTTACACATTTCTCTTGAGATCCCTCCTGTGCTTTCATCCTTCACTGTGCCATCATCTGCATTTGTCTCAGAATCATCTTTGATTTCCTGTTCTAATAACTCACAGAAGTATTCACCCCATCTTTCACTTAACTCATTGGGCTCCCATATCATTTCCCCGATCTCATTCTTCACACAACTTACAACTTTGTTTCCCCTATTTTTCCTGAGTCTCATGTACTTCCAGAAGGACTTTCTATCTTTCCAAAAAGCCAGTTCATGCCTTTCCACTTTCTCCTTCTTACCTTTTGCCTTACTGTGGAGAACCAGATTAGCAGCTTCACACTTCTTACAGCGATATTCATCCACAGAGACTCTACCTTGCAACATCCCCAAATAGGCTTCCTTCTTTTTCTTTACTGCCTCTTCAATCTCACTATTCCACCAAGCATCACCTCTATTGTTACCCACTATTGTGGTGCCACAGACCGCTTTAGCAGCAGTGACAACACAGTTCTTAAAACATTCCCACTTCTTTTCTACATCCCTCTCACCAGACTTCAGATCTTTCAGTCGTTCTCTGAGTAAGTCAGAATACCACTGATGATCTTCAAGGAGCCTATCAACCTTTATTCTTTCTATCCTGGGTCTCTTCCCATTCCTTTTCCTGCAACCAACATTCAGTTTCACTCGTGACACTACCACGTAATGATCAGAACCAACATCTGCACCTCTCATCACACGAGTGTCAACAACTAAGTGTTCCAGACGCTTATCATAGACAACAAAATCTATCACACTCTTTTGACCAAGAGTAAGATTTTCCCAAGTATATGTGTGGATATACTTGTGGTTAAAAATGTATTATATACATACAAACCATTCTCAATGCAGAGTTCAATTAATCTTTCACCATTATTATTCACACAAGGATTATTAAACTTACCCAGAACATTGTCAGAATTGTATTCTGCACACCTACTCTAGCATTGAAATCCCCTGCTATTATAACTTTCTCTTTAGCACCAAACTGGCTCAAAATAGCTTTTAGCTCATTCCAGAAATCTTCCTTCCTATCAGAGGGCTCAGTCACAAGGAGTGTACACTACAACAATTACTATTTTCTGAAGACTTCTATTACTTCAGACTTCCAGTTTTGCTTTATTCAATTATGTAGCTGCTACAATATGCAATTCTAATGCTATGTTAATTTTTCTTTTTTGCAGATTTTTTACTTTTAATCTGTTTCGTAACTACCAATTTAACACTTATTTCTGACTAACAAAAGGACCTGGTGTTGCCTGAATTTAACATTAAAAAAAATAAAGAACAACAACAAGAAGAACAAGAAGGAAAGAAAGAAAAAGAAAAGAAAAAATACATCGAACAGCCCTTGGGACAGAATTTTCCATGTTTTCCTGAAATTACGATTACAATATATTGCACAGAAACATTTAATTGAAATATGTTCCACAAATGAAAAAAAAAAACAGTGATTTAAAAAGGAAAATCAAAATCCTGCTTGTGCTGGCACAATTGGATGAACCCAGTGGTATTTATTGACTGTGAGAATATAGGGAATTTGAAATATTTTAAACATCTCCATTTTTCTGTTGTGCTGTGGTCAGTGTAATGTACAGTTCTTCTGAAGCATAAGCAAGATTCTCCTTGAAGTGCCTTTGGGTCAATGACATTGAGTGTTTTTCCATGTGGAGGTCATATAGCTGGTCATGGAAAAAGCATGGTTTTTGCAGGTTGATTCCAACAACTTTGAACAATTGGCCCAATAATTGTTGATACTCATGGTAAAACTAAGATAAACAGGACACTGTAGGTGTTTAAATTGAAGGTCAGGTGGGACAATTGGAATGCATGGAATAAAAACAAGGTCTCTTTAAGCATGCCAGCCATGATGGTAGTTTTGAAGACATTTGAAACAAGTCTGTTGAGAGTCAGTCATGTTCCACTGCAGATTGTTGGTGGATCAAGATTATGTCAAGGTAAAACAAATAGTCAAGATATAGTGTGAGAACAAGTGTAAAAAGGAATAGTAATGTTAAGCTTTGAAGAAATGAAATGCAAGAAAATTCAAATTTTTCTCTCACATTTCATTTTTTGTATTTGCATTTCATTGAAATAAATTTCCTCTCTAAAGAACCACAGAACTATTTATAGGGCACAGTAACACATGGAGAGCTACGATCTGAAACATAAACAAACCTGCTGGCAACTGTGGTGAAAGAGTGCATGTAATATTTTAGAAGTCTAATACAGTAAACAGCAAGATCAAATTTCTAACTGTAAATAGTGCACGTTATATCAAATTTGAAACAATGGTTGAAGAAACCTAGTGAAGATCTTACCATAAAAATAGCTTGGAACTATATATATTACATAATAACATAGTGGGAGCACTGAGGTCTGAAACATAAGCAAATCCACATGCATCTGTGGCGACAGGATACATGTAACATGGAAGCGCATCCCAAAAAGTTTGTCACAACCTATTAATACTGTCACTTCCATTTTCCCACAGGGTGTTCTCCCATATATGTTTGTAGTATTAGTCTACCTCAATAAAGCCACCCATAGGTGTGTAAAAAAGTTGGCACATATATATTATTACACCAACAAAATATTGATTTTGAAATAGCTTCTATCATGTTTGATGTAAGGTCATCAAAGTTTATACAACAGCGCAATTAAATATTATTATGTTTATGTAGAGTGTATTGAAATATTGTTGAGCAAGAGTGTAATGAAATTTTTTTACACAAAAATGAAATTAAATATTGTTACCTGAACTTATGGCACAAAACATTGCAAGATCAAATTTTAAATACAGTTGAAAGCTTCAAAAACTAAATAAATTAATAAAAAATTAGCTATTTTTTTAAAAAGGGCTTTAAGGTACACACACCCCCATGTTCTTCTGAAGGTTTCTATCAAATTTCAAGCCTCAACATTCAATAGTTTCTTCTGTAGTCAACTGAGAGGCAGAAATGGCAAATTTTATTACTACAGAAGATTATTATTTTTTTTATTAAGATTTTTATTATTATTATACCATGGCAGTTGGGCCATATGATGTGAATATATGGCTGAGTTATTAATAAATGATCTTGTACTTAATAATTTTGCAGTGTTTGTAAATGATATAAAACAATGTTAAAATATTTGTGCCAACATTTTTATAATTTTGGAACAAGTATTTAACATTGTGGAAGACTCTTAGTGCATGCTGAAGGGGGATACAGAAGATTATTTCAGTGCAAGTTGAATGCTGACATGATAGGTGCTATTCCATCAATAGATGTAAAGCTCAAAATAGGCAAGCAGAGTTATAAATACACAAGTTCATTAATTTATCAGTTAATGACAGCCAAAAAGCACATTACAACTTTGTGTTTGATTAATGAAAAGAAACTTACTCATATCAGTATTCCAAATTGTAACGAGTTCCAAAATTGGAGGAAAAATCAAAGCAAGTGATGCACTTGCAAGGGCGCCAACCAAAGAAATGAAAAGATCAAGCATAGGAATTGCAATGGCAAGCACAACTGAAATAAAAAATCACACAGGTAAGAACTGGAACAATGAGAAATGAACAGTACACATAATAATGAAAACAACCAATATTCAAACACTACACATAGAATCTTATATTAGACAGAATTACTTTATACAGTAGATTCCGGTTAATTGGGACACATTGAGGCTAGAACACATTGGGGCTAGAACACTTTGGCCCAATTAAGCGGCTGCCCTAATTATAAGCTTTATCCCAAAGAGCTAATTTGCGATGTTCTTCAGGAAATGTTCCAAATAAATAGCTGTCCCCATTAATCAATGGCCCAATTAACTGGAAGCTACTAAATTTTTACACAAAATTGATCAAAAAAGCCAAATGGAAATGTTTAAAAGTAGTTTTTCCTTTATTTTAAATGACTTCAGAATATAAAATTCAAGTGAAACCTTCTGGGAAATTTCTCAGTTCCTATGTGACAGAATTCTGTGTGTATACATTGAAATCTATATGAAACTTATTCAGTTGACATACAGTACAAGTGTTGCATAAGTAAAGTTCTTATAGGATAATGAAAAACTTCTAAAGGTAGAATATGTGATGAAAGTTTTCTAGAGTGATGTTCATGGCTGCCACAGTGAAAGGAACAAAAATATTACAGCTATGTTTACAGACTAACTAACATCAGGAATTTTTTAAGGTTAATCTAAGTGATTATCACTACAACTAATACCTCAATACTGGAAATATTTGTGATTTAAACACAGCAATCAAAAGTTGTTCAGATTTTTTTATCTAGTTTGAAAGAGAAACTCTTGATTATTTTTAACCACATTTTTTGGTGAAGCCTTTGTGACTTGCAGGATTGGATTTTATATGAATTACATGGACATTTATTCTCGTCTCAAAATCAAATAGTCTCAATATCAAACATAACAGAGAAAGCAACATTTTAACAGTACCAATGATGCACATTGAGATCATGAGAATAATCAAGAACATTAAAGGCACGAACAGTGCAATTGTCTGCAAAACTGTGAATTCAGTTATCCAAAATGTGAGGATCATCAATGGGAAAAGGACAATAGATGAAAGAATTAATTTCTAAGGTATATCTGCATTAATGGAAAATACTGCATTACCCATCCTTCAGCAATACATATTTGATGGCCAGAAAAAACAAGCCAATGATACAAAGTTGGGCAAAGATCACATAAGTGAAGTTTATTTAGCAAACATCAGTGCTAAACTTTACCACGAATTTTTCAAATACAAAGCATCATCAGTTGAAGTTCACCAAATTTCTCCATAGTCTATTCTAAACACAGGCAACATAGGCTACATCACTTTTTGATAAATTATTACAAAAGCTATACTAGTGGTAATAAAGAGGATTAAAAGACAAATAATAAAAACAACAGCAGTAGCTTGTTAATTGCCTTCTCCATAACACTGGGCAGAACAGATATCAGTGCTATATGACAACAGTTTGAAGATCAGGATGGATCACTCTTGGGGGGTAGGGGGAAAAGACTGCAGTTTGCTGTCTACCTACCTTGAAAAAGCCATCTGGTTGATGTGCGAAAGCTTGGGAACCTTGATTTTATCTACGCCAATAAATTCGGATAACTAGTATAGTTGTATACTGTTATCTTATGTATAGTTGGAGTACAGTTCCTTTAGTTATTATCTGTGCAGATGAGCACAGTTATCAAAATAGTAATTTATTGAGAGATTGAACAAACCAGCATTCTGTACAACAAAGTGTAAATGATGATTAAAACAATGGATGTATGGCACGTCCCTACCAACTCTCTGTTTAATGATAGCTTGCACACCTCCTTCACTGCCACTCACGATGTTTGCACCATTGTAACATTGGCTCAAAATATTATTTTCATTCAAGCCATAGCATTCGAGAGCAAAAAAGAATTGTATCTGCAAAGGAAACAGCAGTAAGGGGCCGATGCCTTTTCTATTGAGAGAAGATATTCTTTCTCCTTACCCTCAAGCACATATCTTACTCTAATTTTACGTGGGCATCACAAAATTTTCTTTTATGTCCTTGTACATGCTTTGTTCCACCTCCAAAGTACGACTTATCAATAGAATCTGCAGAATCAGAATTTTCCAATGATGGCCCATTAATGTGCATGTTTAAGAGATTATTCAGACTTCTGTTGACTAATGAGGTCATAAGATTCATCTGGGTGAAGCCACATTTGCAGGTTGATGTTGATGCTGGTATTACACAAGGAAGTGAAAACAACTGGCTCATGTAAAAAAAACTTCTCCTTATGATCAGTAATCTTTAAGAGAAGTTTGTCAACTTTCAAGTTCTGGCTACTTATTTTGAAGGCGAACCATTCGTCTACCACACTTTTTTTATATCTTTCTCATTGTTTTTACGTTTGATAACTTCCTTAAAATGATGCAAGATAATTTTGATTTCATTGTTTCCAAAACCACTCAAATCTTTTCCAGTGGACCAAGTGAAGGTGTCAAAAACATATGTTGAAGTGATTACAGGGGAATTAATGTCAAATAACCTTTCCATTATATATACATATTTTTTGCAAAGTATATTATAGTATTTCAGTCAGATCTGAAGAATTTCTTCCCATTTGCAACATTTGCGAGAACTACATCTTTGTAAGTTTCTCCATTATAGGAGCTAAAAATTGTTTTTCGTTTTTTCCTCTTTCTTTCTGCAAATTTTCTAATTTCTTTTTTTGCTTTCAAAACTTCATTGTTGACTTGACATAAAAAGCAAAGGTTGTTTTTGGAAAACGAAGGGCAAGTCTTGAAAGATTCGAAGAAAATCTAGGAGAAAACTGAGGGTTGCCACAAATCGGAAATCTTTTACTCTCTTTACTATGCTTTCTGCATTTTTGCTACCTTGTTTTTCATTAGCTTCATTTTCTAAAAGCAACGCAACTAGCTGGTAGTTATGAAAAATTGCTCTCAAAACTCCTTCTTTAGATGCCACCCATCTAATCTGGTGCAATTTCTGAATTTTGAAATTTTTTGTGCTGTTTTTTCCAGGTGCTTGATTTTTTAACTGGAATGTCCTTAAAATTTATAAATTAAAATAAGAACAGAGTCAAATGTTACTAAATATGATACATTCTTCAGAACATAAATACACTTAACTGCAATCGGTGAGCAACATAATGCACAAACAATATATGTGGTAAAAATTCTTTAAATTCGGAACACAAACCAGATGTTTCACCAAATATGTTGGCTGCCTCATCTGCTGCTAAACCAACAATCCCAGAATTTTTCTTCTAATCTAAACCAAAAGAAGCAAACTGTTTCTCAATAGCAAAAAAATAGGATTCAGATGTGTTATTTTCTAATTCTAAAGCCTGAAAAATATTCTTCAATTTTACCACTTTTCAAATATCTTGCATACATGATCAATTCCTTTATTGTGCCCTTGTCTGTAGAGACATCTAAAATAATGCTAATGAACTGAGACTTCTTTAGTTTTTTCAATACCGACTCTGCTATAACCTCTGATATGTAAGAAATAAATTTCCTGAAAGCATTCTGTTTGCATACTGGTTTTGAACATCAATATTCTGGATAACATGGTGAGTGACTCAATGTCAGAAAACAGCTTAGTTTTTTGCAATATAGTAGTCTGAGATTGAATAATATTTTGAGCTGCTTAAATATTTTTTTCATCCATCTTTTTAATGCATTTAGCCAATGGGGTGCTAACAAGAAGCTATGATGAATTTTCATTAAAATCAACATTTTTTCTATGCTGCACAGATTTATCATGGAATTTTAAAGTTTCATGTTTGAAAAGACCACTAAGTCCCTGTGAAAACTTATGTGACATATTGACTTTCACATCTCCTTTGCAGCAAAATTCACATTTTGCAAGAGTCTTCATAAACAATCCAGGGAATTCTTCTATCCATTTCTCCTGAAATTTCCTGTTCTATGCCTTTTCACAATTTCTTTGCATGATTTTCATCTTAAGTAAAACATTTTCAGAACCAGAATCACGTTGTATCACACTGCTGTCAACCAAAACAGAAACACATGGTGTAGAGGATGAATCACATGGCATTGCTACATTGCTATCAGATGGATTACATCGGAAAAATATAAATAAAGTTGATTGTTTGGAATTAAACATACACACTGATTTTCAATGATACCTGCAATTTTTTATGTTGCAGAAGCCCTTTGTTCACCAAAACCTTGTTGTTTATGTTTTGACTGTGCATTCAGGCAAAATAACCAAGTGAAGACAATTTAGTTCACGCTCCGAGAAGAGAGCCATAAGTACCACGTGGTCTAACAGGTGGGACGTCAGCAACACTTCCCAGTAGTTACACAGCATTCTCCAGTGTGAAAACCGGTCTATTCCACCAGTGGGAGACTTCTAAGCATCTGTGACATCAGCTCTACTTTCTTGTGCGCTCTTTAGTGTGAAATGCGGTTAATGCAATATTTTTGTGTGAAATTTTGGTTAATGTAATAATATAACCACATAAACTATGTGGCTAATTTGTGTGAAGTATCAATAGGTAAGCAATATTGCAAACAATAGTATACCTATTGATACTTCACTTTTTCATGTGATTGAACACCTAGGTCAGTCTAAAAATTGAATGCTTCTCTGTCTAGTGGGGCATGACTTTAGAGTTCAGGTGTTTGGGTTTTGGATTAGAATATACTTGCCCATCTCATAAATAAAGAAGCATAAGGTGTACAAAAAATATTGAAAGCCTACAATATTATTATTTTATATACTTTATAAGCTACAATTTTTAAGAGGTCTAAAATCCAGGAAATCCACTTGCCATGCCAGTGTAATTTCTCACCCCTGCTGTTAATTTTTTTGTAGTAAGTACAACTAAGAATCAAAGAAATCATAGATAAAAAAGAAAATACTTACATGTCAAAGTAACAAGGAGAACTCGCAGGCCTAACTCAAAGGCAAGCTGCCGTTTATCAGAAAATCGCTCAAGATAAAACTTCTTCTTCAAAAATGGCCAAATGATTTGCAATGGTACATACATCTGAAGAGCATATGATAGGAAAATTGCTACTGCGAACATCAGACGAATTACTTCACCAACACTGAAATTGAAACAGTACAATCTTTACTTTTTTGCACAACATTTATTTCATATGTTTAGCTTGTAGTACCCGAAATAAAACAATTCACGACTTGACACTACCCACAGTTAAATAAAAAAACCCTATGTGGTGTGCATATGTGTAATAAATAACCAGACATTTCCCAAATATACACTTAGAGTGATATAAAATAGAAAGACTGAATATACAATTTAATTATCTAATATTTTAATTATTCATAAGAAAGCATGACAGACAATCAAATGAAAATAGCAAAGGGAAGTAACAGTTTAATTGCATGAATTTAAAATATTTTGCATCAGGAAGTTATTTTACTTTAGCTGGTATAAATAACTAGACATGAATGTGGTCTTCCCATGATTTCCTTGGCCTTCCTCTACCTTTTTTCCTGCTACTTGGGCTGAAAAAATTCTCGTAGTACCAATTAAATGCACACCTTTTGCATTTCATAGGTTGGTGGTTCAGTTGCGAGTAAAGTTATAGATGAGATGGGTGAAACCAAGGATTTACAGGAGTTTGTGAAAGACCAAAGCCAAACTGCAGGTCCATGAAGTGTTGGCATACCTATTTTGGAAACACATAAGTACTTGCAGGATGTTCGAGCACTTTCGTGGGTAAAGTGTGCCATTAGTGGTGCCAAAATGGTGAAGCAACTATTGGTTTGTCGGAAAAGTCATGACTTTTTTTGGCACCCGATGGCGGTTGGGCGGTTTTGGAAGTACTAGAGGCATGCGCAGCTCTGTTATCGCTATGGCATTCGACAGGTGCCAGTTCTAGCTGCAGTCTAAAAGGAATAGTGAACAATTTGGTTGATTTGCGGAGATTTGACATCAAGTTGAAGATGGAAGACCAAACTGTGCATTTTCGCCATATTTTACTGTTTTACTTCCGTAAAGGGAAGAACGCGCAGTCAAGCTTGTGAAAAGTTGCGTAAAGTGTACGGTGATAATGCTCTACGTGAGCGGTGGCTCGCAAAATTCCGTGCTGGTGATTTTGACCTCAACGATGCTCCTTGGTACGGAAGGCCCACCGAGGTTGATGATGACCAAACCAAGGCATTGATCGAGTCAAACCCATGTTACACGACATGAGAGATTGCAGACACATTGCACATCCATCATTCAAGCCTTCACGACCACCTGAAGAAGCGGGGATACGTAAGCAAGATCAATGTGTGGGTTCCTCATGAACTCAAAGAAGCTCAATTGATGGCGCGTATAAACATCTGCGATATGCTCATTAAACCTGAAGAAAGCGATCCTTTTTTGAAGCGAATGATAACTGGTGATGAAAAGTGGATTGTGTACAACAATGTGCTGCACAAACGGTCTTGGTCCCGACGTGTTGCTTCACCTCAAATGACATCCAAAGCAGACATTCATCAGCAGAAGGTTCTGGTCTCAGTGTGGTGGGATTTTAAAGGTGTCGCATTTTTCGAGCTCCTACCACAGAACCAAACAATCATTTCAAATGTGTACTGTTGGCAATTGGACAGTTTGAACGAATCCATCATCCAGAAACGTCCAGAGCTCATTCATCGTAAAGGTGTTGTGTTCCATCACAACAACGCGAGACCACACACAAGTTTGATCACCCATCAAAAATTATTGGAGCTTGGATGGGATGTGTTGCCACACCCAGCATACTCGCCTGACCTTGCGCCATCAGACTTCCACTTGTTTCGCTCTCTTCAACAGTCCTTGCGTGGTATAACGTTCAATTCAGATGAGGCTGTAAATCATCACCTTGTACAGTTTTTCGCCACGAAAGGCAGGTCCTTCTATGAACGAGGCATTCTGCAGCTCACTGAAAGACGGCAAAAGGTTATCAAACAAAACGGGCATTATATCATTGATTGATCTTTGTTCTTTAAATCAATAAATGACCTTTGCAAAACTTGGCTAAAATACGTCATGACTTTTTCGACAACCCAATATAAAGGGTGGTGAACATTAGATTCAGAGGTGAACAATGGTGTTTCTCCTTGTACAAGCATGGGTGCCACTATAGTGCTCAAGCCAAGATTGTAAATTGACTCATACTCCACAGTGCAGAGTTAAGCCTTATTGGGTCAATGAGACCAGGAATATTATATACATATAATTACCTGTTCCTGGAGAAAACTTTAAAGCTTATAAACAAAACACTGACTCTTAAGAAACTCATTGCCTACCCCCCCCTCCCAACATGCACACACACACACACACACACCAGCAGAAAATAAATCTGTCATTCAAAAAAAACTGCTAAATAAGTAAATAAATAGACACCAGTTATTTGAATTGACATATTCTAATGATTACTTAAATGCTGATATGAATGGGAAGTTTTCAGAACTTCCAATTCATGGGCCACTGACAGTTACTCAAAATTGAAATTTTCATTAGATATACATACATATCATTAAGCTGTTCTCTGAGATTCAGAGCTGAACTCCTCAAAGAAAGACAAACTACCAGATAAATGTTTAACTGATGGAACTAGAATTTACAAACTGTTGGTGTATCAAACGTCTTCATTTACAGCGATCTCGGCACATAGCTTGAGCTTCACTGACATCTACCACACGACGAACACAAAGATTTTTGTACTTAATACTCGTAATCTTTTTATCATGGGGACATTCCTGAATGTGGTCTTCCCAAAATTTCCTTTGTCTTCCTCTCACTTTATTTCCTACCATTTGAGCTGAAAAAATGCTCTTAGTAAGCATCTCATCACTCATTCTTTCAACATGGCCAAACCACCTAAGAACTTACTAACAACATTTTGCCTCACATTACACATCTGCAACATATCTTCATTCCTCACATGATCAGAGTGTGTCTTGCCACATCCTCCCTGTAAGTAATGCATCTCTCCAGCACACAAACAACTACTATGTCTGTTCTGTAGTACCCAGATTTCACTGCTGTACATCAGAGTAGGAACAATTCCACTTTAATATACAGCCATTTGGGACTTCCTTGAGAATCCATAATTTCTGTGAAATTCTCCTGAAGCAAATGAAATGAGAAAACTCACCGTCTATGTACGATATTTAATAAAATATGAAAGATATTTACAGTTAAAATACCCCACTAGCACTTTTGGGGTAACATTTGCCCCATCATCAGGTGAAACAGAGGCAATGTAGTACTTCCTTTATATATTAGTGCAACGATGCATTATGGGTATAAGTCAACAAACGTCGCATGGGTAGTGACCGTTGCCATTATTAACAGTGTGAAGAGTATAATTTCACAAGTTATTAGTTTAGCATATCAATATAAGGATTCGTTACAAATACAAAGTTATGATCAATTTATATATTCTTGGAATTTGTAAATATATATTACTATAATTTAAAGTTCAGGTTAGTAATACGCTCTTTCCAAATTCTTGATATGTTCACAGGCAAGTAGTCATTGCAGCATTTGTCCCCTAAAGCTTCGATGTACATACTTTCAACAAAATGCAGCGAATGTATATATGCTGGAGTGTCCAGTAGTCTGATGTTTTCCCAGTCTGGTTGTAGAATTCCGTTTACCACATTCCTTGACAAAGCTGTGTTATTGCTGTTGGTTCGGATATCGTATTTGTGTTCCTGGACACGGATACCCAAACTTTTTCATGTCGAGCCCACATAGTTGTAAACATGTTCTCCTGTTGAGGGGTCCAGCAGTGGCATATTATACACACCCCATTTATTCATAATATCGGTTTTTGCTCAATCCTTTTTAACTGATGATAGGAGGTTCTTCGAGCGGGTGCCGAATTGTATATTGTGTTTTGAACAGATATGAGATAGTGTGTTAGTGATATGGGGGTGCTGGTCCAATGCTCCTATGAATCGTTTATTAGGCTTTGTGTCTGGCTTCAGATTAATAGTTCGTTCACTTGATATTCTAGTGTATAATCTATTAATCATCATCCTGGGGTATCCATGTTTATCTGCTAATTTAAAAATGAACTCTACCTCAGACTGGAAATGCCTATCATTTGAAGAATGTATGAAGGCTCTTCTAAAAAGGAAATTGATGGCAGAAAATTTTTGTGGAGTTAGATGTGAAGAGTTAAACGGGATAAGGCTGTTACAATCGGTAGGCTTTTGATAGACACAAAAGGACAGTGAGTTAGTGTTCAAATAACGAAATAAACGAAAATCCAAAAAAGGCAGAGAGAAATTAAATTCAAGTTCTATCGTGAGCCCGATAGCAGGAAATACTGACGATAGTGCGTCAGCGAATTGTTTTAAATCCTTAGAGTGAGGCCAGAACACAAGGATGTCGACGTACCTAAGGTATAAACTGGGAACTAAAGGGAATTCATTGAGAACTTTGTTCTCAATGTATTGTAGCAGAATTTCCTGCTAAAACTGCGGAAAGTGGGGATTCCATGGGGGAACACTCGGTTTGTAAGTAGATTCTGTCAAGAAATTTGAAATACGAACGCCGTTTGACTAAACGAAGTGCGTTCATAATAGCTGAGATTTCAGTGGTGGGAACATTAATTTCAGCAAGTTTGACCTCAATAATAATATGATGAGTGGCATCCACAGGTACATCATGGTACAGTGAAACTACATCTGGTAAGGCTAAAATGAAAGGGTCAGCATGTGGCTGAATCATTCTGATCCTTTCTCTTGCCCTAGTGGAGCTTTTAATAGAATACGGAGAGCTCTCTGCTAACTTAGCCAAATATAGGGAAAGAGCTTTTTCAAGCGGTCGGGTAGGGCTAACATAGCTCGCGACCAAAGGTCTAATAGGTAGCCCCTATTTATGTAGTTTAACACGCCCAAAGATGAAAATGCCCAAAGATGAAAAAAAAAAAAAAAAAAAAAAAATTGAAAATAAAGCTCCTATAGCAGCTATGATTTTCAATGAAGAATTCACTTGCCTACTAATTTCACCATCTAATTTGTTTTCTCTGTCAAACATGCTTCCCAAATATACAAACTCGTTCACCTGGTCAATCACTGTTTCATTTAGACTTATTTTTTTGCATTCAGTGCTAACAGTTCCTCTTGGTGATATCCGTGTGTGTGTGCAGATTGCTGTATGCTGATGACACTGTCCTGCTGGCAGAGAGCAAAAGTGAGTTGCAGAGTATGTTGTCCAAGATGTACGAAGTTTGCATGAAGATCAAACTGAGTATAAATAAGGAAAAACCAAAGTTATAGTTTTTGAGAGAGGAACTGGTAGCACTGAATGTAATATAAGTCTAAATGGCACAGTGATTGACCAGGTGAGTGAGTTTGTGTATTTAGGAAGCATGTTTGACAGAGAGAACAAATTGGATGGTGAAATTATTAGGCGAGTGAATTCTTCATTGAAAATCATGGCTGCTCTGGGAGGTTTTCACAGGAATGATGGGTTCTCAAGAGAGTCCCGCATGGCTGTGTATGAAAGTGTAATTGTTCCTACTCTGATGTATGGCAGTGAAACCTGGGTACTACAGAAGAAACATAGAAGTTGTTTGTGTGCTGAAAAAAATGCGTTACTTACCGGGGGGGGTACGGCAAGACACGTTATGATCGTGCGAGGAATGAAGATGTGTTGCAGTTGTGTGGTGTGAAGCAAAATGTTGTTAGCAAGGTGGAGACTTATATGCTTCGGTGGTTTGGCCATGTTGAAAGAATGAATTATGAGCTGCTTACTAAGAAACATTTTTCAGACCAAGTAGCAGGAGAAAGGAAGGTAGAGGAAGGCCAAGGAAGTCATGGGAGGATCAGATTCAAGAATGTCTGCAAGAGAAAAAGATTATGTGCATGAAGTATAGAAGATCTTGTGTACGGTGTGTGATGGATGTCAGTGAAGCCCGAGTTGTAAGTCAAGATCGCTGTAAATGGAGAAGTTTGATACGGCAACAGTAAGTAAAAATTATCTGGCAGTTTGCATTTCTTTTTGGAGCTAACCTCTAAATCTCAGTGAACAGCTTAGTGATATGTATGTATGTATGCTAACAGTTCCTTGCTTGAAAACTATAACTTTGGTTTTTCCCTTATTTATATTCAAGCTGAAAGCTTGATCATTAGATACAGGGGACTGAAAAGGAATTAAATATGAATTGCAAAAATATTAAAAACATACCTAGTTATAAATACTTTCTGAAAGAGGAAACTTTTTTCTTTTAGGTTTTTTTCCCAATTGATTCAGATATTACTGGAAATATAAACTCATTTTTTAATAAATTTTCTTAACAAATGTATATATTTTTTTATCCTTATAGTCCTTTCTTGCTGTACCTGTCACAAGAGAATGCATTTCTTTTTCTTTGTCTCTTTTTAGAGCTCAATTGAAGTTGAAAATCGTTACATAACCTCATGCATGCTGGGAATAGTGCCATTTCTGTTACCTCAATGGTTGTTTTCTTTTTTTTTTTTTTTTTTTTTTTTTGATTGGAGGTTTAACGACCACCGTGAGCAACTCAATGGGCTATAAGCAGTCGCCCGTCCCTAATTTAGGGTCACTGGTTCCAGGGAAGGGAGAGAGCCAGTGCCGTAAGACAAACACAACATCCATGCCTGACCGGGATTCGAACCCGGACCCCTTACGGACGAATGATCAGAGGCCAGCGCCTTAGACCACTGAGCCACCGATGGTTGTTTTCAAAACAGAGTGAGAAGCAACATTTCACTAAAAATGAATGTTTTCCCATTTATTAGTCACTGTTTGCTATATGAAGAAGCAAAAAGTGCATGCATTTTACCTGTTGTTTGAAGAAATATTAAAGTTCATATTCAGAACTTCAGTTGCCCATCGCCATCTATGATGACATGCAAAGTCGTTTTCTCTGCACAATGAGTAGGAAGTGGTGTTTTTTACGCTTTCCAACCGTAGGTTGAAGAAGCGTATACGCTCCAGCTTTGTCCGTCCGCATGATAACTAGCATACAAATGGTTCGATTTCGATGAAATTTTAGTATGTGGTAGGGGACTACCTGGGGACGAACCCTATTGAAAATGGGACAAATGGGGTCAAAGGTCACGATGTAGGAGCAGAATCATTCCATTACCCTTATGCGTCATATCTTGCGTAAATATGGTTCGATTTCAATGAAAGTTTACTATCTGGTAGGGGACTACCTGAGGACAAACCCTATTGAAAATGGAACAAATGGGGTCAAAGGTCACGACGTAGGAGCGGGATCATTCCATTGCCCTTATGCGTCATAACTTGCGCAAATATGGTTCGATTTCAATGAAATTTTACTATGTGGTAGGAGACTGCCTGCGGACGAACCCTATTCAAAATGGGTGAAGTGGGTCAAAGGTCAGGACATAATATCGGGATGCATTCCATTGCCCTTATGCGTCATAACGTGCGTAAAAATGGTTCGATTTCGATGAAATTTTAGTATGTGGTAGGGGACCATCTGGAGAGGAACCCTATTGAAAATGGGACAAATGGAGTCAAAGGTCAGGACATAGGATCGGGAGTCCTTCCATCACTCTTATCCCATACTATTAAGGTGGACGTCAAGTAATTTTGCTTCCTATACTTCCAATGGAAAAACGTTTGTACACATTTCCTTCACAATTAATGTGTTCCCAAGGATGAAAATTTGAACACCGATTAAAATAACTTCATGTTATAACTTGGAATACTTAATATTTTCTAAAACATAACCATAATTATATAAAAAATCAATAACTTTTCCTTTGGTGGTGTTGAAACCAGAGAAAAGATGGCACGGCCTGTACTTTGATGATGTCAGTGGACAAATAAATGTTGGATTGCATAATTACGGTTATGGTTTAGAAAATATTAAGTATTCCAAGTTATGAAATGAAGCTATTTTAATCAATGTTCAAATTTTCATCCTTGGGAACGCATTAATTGTGAAGAAAATGTGTACAGAAGTTTTTCCATTGGAAGTATAGGAAGCAAAATTACTTTACGTCCGTCCACCTTAAAGTAGCAATTCTTGTATGTATGTATATACATTTTATTTTGAAAACGGCTCTAAGAATTTTGATGAAAGTCGTTAACCTACCGTTTTCTGGTACTAGAAATCGATTTAGCTTGATCTCGACTATAGAAGAATTCGTTTAGTGGGTTAAATAACCACCCCGAATTATAACGTTTTCAGTGTCATGGCGTTGTTCCATTAATGTTACCAATGCTTAGAAATCTTATGACATCACAATCTCGCGTTTGAGAATGTTGGCGCGCGGTCACACCATCTGTCTCATTATGTCACGTGTTGTGTGCGTATGTCCGCCCGCACGATAACTCGCGTAACAATCGTTCGATTTCGATGAAATTTTAGTATCTGGTAGGGGATCACCTGGGAAGGAACCCTATTTAAAGTGAACGAAATGGGGTCAAAGGTCAGTACATAGGAGCAGAATCCATTCCACTGCTGTTATGCGTCATAACTAACGTAAAAAGGTTCGATTTCGATGAAATTTTAGTATGTGGTAGGGGACCACCTGGCGACAAACCCTATTGAAAATGGGCGAAATGGGGTCAAAGGTTAGGACACAGGAGCGGGATCTATACCATAGCCTTATGCATCCTAACTTACGTAAAAATGCTTCGATTACGACAAAACTTTATCATGTTATTTTGGACGTATACCGAACCGGTTCTGTTGAATATCATCGAAATGGGGTCAAAGGTCAGGGCACAGGACCGAGATTTATTCCACAGCCATTATTCTCATAACTTGAGTAATTATTTCTGGTATGTTGGAAAGCGTATTATAATCAGTGCATTGCATGATTTTACAAACTTGTTGAACTTTAATTTTATTAAGCAAATGAGAAAATGCCTCCTCTGTTTCTTGATATAGCAAGAGGTCACTAAGAGATGGCGAAACATGCAATGTCAGTAAGTTTGAAGCATATTGCATGCAATTTAATGTGTATGATTTGCGTATAGTGGCTTTGGAACATTGTTTTCCCGTATATCCTTAGAATCTTGTCTAGCGCGTGAAACAGTAAAAACTAATTCAATATAGTGAATGAATAATATACAGTTGATATAGCCACGTAACGTAAGTTCAACACGATTTCAGTGTATTCAGAACTTACACATGATGACTGTCTGAAGTAATCGACATTCATAATAAACACATGCATTTTTACTTTTCTTTTCCGCATCCTGTTCCAGTTTGCCATGTTGTCGCCGATTCAGAAAAGTTTGAAAACCCCTAGTTAGAGAGAAACAAATGTGCTGTAATGAACAAAACTATCTTAGTTGTAGAGGGAATGTCACACAGAGAGACATGCCATTTGTCGTAGGAATTTCTCATATGGTAAAGGTTTTTAGCCTGACTACATGATACAAATGTAAATGCTTTTCCTCTTCTACACTTAAATACAAAAAAGGTAGTCCTCGATCCCCAAATATGAAAATGAACTTCCTTATCTTTGCTGTAGCAACAAATGGTGCCAGAAGTTTGTTTTGGTTTCGAAAACTGATGACAGTTCATGTAAACATTTCTTTCAAAAGAGAAAAAAGCCATGTGTTTTGGTGCCTAAAGCCAACAACGTAAAAACGGAATTAGATTTCAATTTCAAAAGAAATAAACTATCCCATTTCACAGCCTGACTTGTCGGTTTAAACACCAATTAATCAATGCATCCAGTGGCAGATTTGTTTCACTCAGTCAACTTTGCCATCTGATTGTAGGGCAAGACAGTCTTCATTTTGTGAGAAGAAAAGATTTTTTTTATGCACGAGCAAAACCTCAAACTTTACAATACAGGCTCAGCCTGGCCCACTCGAGCTTTCTGGGCCGGGCAAGGCCGATACAGACCTCTACCAGTTACCACCAGGGACTGCTTGCATACCATGTGCAGTACACCCCACAATGTTGTACTTTCACCCAGTGGAGGATGGGTTCATGGGCGATAATGCTCGGTGTCATAAGTCCTATTTTATGTAGAAACTTTTTCAACAAACACAGTGCTAATATGAGACACCTTGAATGGCCCTCAAACTCACCTAATCTCAACCCAACTGAACATCTGGGGGATGTTGAGGAATGCCAGGTGAGGCAGTTGGACACATCATCTCACTCCATACCGGAACTGTGGATTACAATACAAACAGCTTGGTTGCAGATCCCTGCATAACTGTACAGACACCTCGAAAGTTGATGCCACGGAAAATGAGGGCCCACAAAGTGCTAGGTAGATGGTCATAATTCAGTCAGCACTCATGGTATGTATACATACATGCTACATAATGCCTACTTTTTCCATTTACAAATAAAGCTTTGATATCTTATTTGAAAAAACAAAAAATACATTTTTTTTCCCTTTCTGATGCACAAAAGTAGCCAATTTAATTTTAGAATGAATTAAAAAAATTAAACCCAACTGACTTCATAGAACTTGAAACATTTCAACTGAAAATATCACAGCATAAGATTTTCAATACTACAACCTTTATCAACTAGAAATGTGTGTCACACATTGTTTAGACTGAGACTTATGCATTAAAAACCTACATGATACAAACTTACTAAGGTACGTGTATATTGAATGTGATGCTGTCCTTAACACCTGTTCCATATTTTAAATAACCATAAAATCCAACAGCAGTGTAAAGACATGCAACTATAACCATGGTAGTATTCAAGACTCCATTTAGTCCAACAAAGTCTTCTGGTGTGGCCATGGCATTTTCCAAAGGAAGAACCTTAAAGGAGGAAAAAGTTACTGAACAACTACTTTTAAAGATAAAAATGAATCTGATTTACAAGTAAACGTGAAAATACAAATCAGTGCACTCTTAAGCATATGAATATACACTATCTACCAACAAGTAATTGGACACCTGTGATAGCAAAGGAAAACAAAGTTTATTCACCTTTAATAGTTGGTGGAGCCTCCACGAGTGGCGATTACAGCTGCGACCCTCCGGGGCATACTCTCAACCAGGCGTTGTACGACGGCTAGCAGTATTTTCTTCCACTCAGCTTGGAGAAGACAGGTCAGTTCCTTCACCGATTTCAGACATAGGGGGCACCCCTTAAGTCAACGCTCCAACTCGTCCCAGAGGTGCTCGATAGGGTTTAGGTCGGGGCTCTGTGCAGGCCAGTCCATTCGATTAATCCCATTGTCACCAAACCAAGCCATGGTGGACCTCGCAACATGACAGGTGGTATTGTCATCCTGAAAGTAACATGGGTCCACCCCGTAAAACTGCCACAACGTAGGAAGCGCATGGTCATCCAATATGGTGCAGTAGGTCTCTGCGTTGAGTCTGCCATACCAGGAGAAACACCCCCATAGCATAATTCCACCACCGCTGAACTTCACAGTTGGCACAATACATTCCGGCAGAAGGCGTTGTCCAGGCAGACAATAAACCCAGACCCTGCCATCCGAACGGTAGAGGGTGAACCTTGATTTGTCGCTCCAGAGAACCTGTTTCTAGTGTTCAATGGTCCACTGTCGATGTTCTTTGCACCATATTAGCCGAGCAGCGCTATTGGACTTGGTGATCAAAGGCTTGTGGGCGGCAGCAAGTCCATGATAACCGAGCAGATGGGCTTCCTTATGGATGGTATTCATCGAAAGAACACTCCCGGATGCCTGTTGAAACTCCTCGCGGATGTGGCCTATCTATTTGGTGCAGTTCTTCCGAATTTCTCTGGCCAGCACCTGTCAGTCTCTAACTCCCAGTTTTGTGGGTCTGCCAGGTCGGGGCACATTCCGACATTCACCTCTCATCTTCCACTTGCCAATCACGTAGGCCACTGTCGATTTTGGGTACTTCAACTTACTAGATATGTCACGTATGGATCGGCCATTTCTGTGATACCCGATGATTACACCTTTCTCGAAATCAGAGAGCTCCGAACTGCGTGACATCTTGCATGCGACTGGTTGTGTTGTTGTTTCCCACACGATATTTAACGGTGGCGGCCGTGACGTGTATCAGGTCCTCAGATATCGTCGATTGCAGGGGTGTCCAATTACTTGTTGGTAGATAGTGTATATGTGTATCAATTGCTATTGTTATATGTAATATGCAAGGTCAAATAAAAAAAAATAAAAACTTAACTATGCAGTCCTTTTCACTGCAATGGCTTAACGAAACATATATACACTGAAGTGTCAGAAAAACTGGTACAGATGAGCTTATGCAAAATACATAGCAACATCACTTATGCGCGTACTCGGTTGCATCCGCCAGTGCGTATAGGAAGCGATAGACATCCTTGCGAGCTGTCAGAGCTGTTTTCGGCATGAGAATGACAAGTAATAACGATTTACGAGATTTTCAACACGGTGTCAAAGTTGGCACTCGTGAGATGGGCCATAGTATTTCGGAGGTAGAAAAGAAGTTCAGATTTTCACGGACAACCATTGCAAGGGTGTACCGTGACTACAAGAATTCTGACAAAACCTCCAACCTAAGATACCAGTGTCGCCGTAAAAAGACATTGGGTGAACGTGACCATCGTCGGCTGTCAAGAATCATTTCACGCAATAGACATGCAACACTCTTGCACGTATAATTGGAATTCAATGCTGGAGCCTCAATGTCCGGACTGTGCAATGTACCCTGCACTATATGAGCTTTGGGAGCCGATGGGCAACTTGAGTCCCCTTGATGGGTGCATGACACAGAGCTATGCGCCTGGTTTGGGCATGGCAACACCCCCACTCTGGACACTTGATGACTGGAAACAAGTGGCCTGGTCTGACGACTCGCGTTTCCAACTGTATCGGGCAGATGGAAGGATTCGTGTGTAGCGCAAACCATATGAAGCCATGGACCCGCCTGTCAACAGGGAATTGTATTGGCTGGTGGGGGATCCGTAATGGTGTGGGGTGTGTTTAGCTGGACTTCACTGGGACCCCTGTTATGTCTACAAATGTCTGTGACCAGCCAACATTATGTGTGTATCCTTTCTGACGAGGTACACCCGTTCATGTCCTGCATTCATGCTGATGGGTTGGGCCTGTTCCAACAGGACAATGCACCTCCATACAAGTGTCGGGATGTCACATTATGGTTAGAGGATCATTCATCTGAGTTTGGGGTGTTGCCCTTCCCACCTAAGTCCCCAGATCTGAACGTGATAGAACACATTTGGGATGCCATGCAACACACTATCGAACACAGGAATCCGAGACCTCGGAATACACCCCAATTGTGGAACGCTCTGCAGGAAGTATGGTGTGCATTGCCTACAGCATATTTCCAGATGCTAGTGGAGTCCATGCCCCGTCGTATTTCTGTAGTCCTGCACTCCCGTGGGGGACCTACCAAGTATTAGACTGGTGTACCAGTTTTTCTGGCACTTCAGTGTATATACGAGAACTTCAAATACTTAATCAAAATCAGACCAATAATTAACTCAAAAAGCTCAATTCTTTTAAATCTAAACTACTTTTTAAAGTCACACCTTCAGAAATTGTTAAATGAACCACCTTCCTTGCTTAAAAATGCAATGGAACTAAAAGAAAAATTAGAACTTCTTCCTACATTAGATTCTCCTATTATGGGTAGTTTAGACATAGTTTCTATGTATACTCACACCAATATAGGCTAACTTATAGAGTTTATAGCTGAAGACCTGGCAGGCCTAATAGTTTTTCATAACAAAGATAGAAACATATTAGTTGTAATTTTTGAAATGCTTACCTCCTCTTTGGAGAATAACTACTTTCAATTTGAGAAGTTTTTCATTCAAAAATCTGGACTTGCTATGGGCTCCCCACTCTTGGCTAACTATTATGTGGGAAAACTTGAAGAGAAGATCCTAATACAACCCACATACATTTGCCAATATACAGTCAAACCCCGCTATAACGAACGAAATGTTTGGTCCTGTCCAATTTCCTATACGTGTAATGTTATTTTATATGGCTTTAACAAACCTATGAAATGATGAAAATCGGATATAACGAACTTTATCAATATCTTCGATTGAATTTTTTTTATTAATATTTCTTGTAATTTTTTTTAGAATTTCTGCAAGTTCCAACTGAAAAATTACCAACCCTTAAAATCATCCATGTTTAGGCTATTAGGACAGCGATAAATATCTTTACGTTACTGCACCTGTTCTTTTATCTTTGCCCTCACCTTTCTTTGTGTTCCAAACAAAGTCCATACGAGGCAGGTGCAACACCCAATTCTTGGAAGAACAGGACAAACAAAAAGCATATCTTCAGGAACAGGAATGCGTTTTCATTGCTCATTGGCCAGGACCGGTTGGTGACGAAATGGCCTTGGCGGTGGCGGATCAACGATTTTCCCCAATGCAGAGATTCATCGCATAACACACCAAGTAAAGGAGAGAGAAAGAACCTGATTGGACAGAGAACATTCCCTGTGGGGAATAGGTAGAAGGATAATCAGTCTACGCCTGGACACCGTGAATGAAGGTTTGATCTAACTCTCTTCAGTTTATACATTATCCATATTTCTGGCACAGTGGCACCGAGACAGTACAGCACCTCTCCTTGACACCATGCCATGAACAATTCTGTAGCATGGCAATGCCTGTCTGTATACTGCCTGTGCTACAAGAGACAAACTTCAAGGCATGAACATTCTTCCATGGCAACCAAACATGCCAGAAGTAACTTAACAGTAAAAAATTTTGCAATACGGGGATTACTAAGATGACATAAAAATTACTTATTGTCAAATTTTCGAATTGCACACTAACCCATCGTCGGGATTGACTTAAGAGTGTATACCAAAAGTGCCCATCACTGAGCATGTGTGGGACCTTATTGTTGGCCCACCCCTGTCACTTTCATGAAGCAGTAGGCTTGCAACCACTGCATGCCCAGTGGGTTGCTGCTTGGAATGCCATAGCCCAGCACATTGTTGAAGATCTCATTGACAGCATGCCTCATTGGTCTGCAGGCTTATGTAGCTGCCCAAGGTGGATCAACTATGCACTGAAGAACACTAAATTAAAGCACGAATACTACCTTCCCTCATTCCATTTTTGACCATTTAAATGTATTTTACAGCTTTTTGCATCCTGGGATTTTTATTAGTCTATATTAATTCCTTCTCAGTATTATGATTTCTGTGTTGAGTAGCATATTATGACTTCATGGGAAATGCAACAGCTGAAACCACTGTAGACAAGCTTGCCTACAAGTATCACTAATTTTTGCACTTGCATGTACTCAATAATTAGTGGAATGATATTCCTTAAAAACATATCACTGCACCTGATAACTGAGTTACATCTACACACTTGTATGCATTTTTAGCAAAACAGATTTGTTGAATAACATAAGGAACCTCATGAAAGAAATATGGGATTACGCCATATGATACAAATTTTGAAGATCTACCCGGACGTTTTCTGGGAGACGCGGGTTCGAGTCCCGCTCCAGGACGATAAAATTTTTCAAGTTTTTGGATATTATCTTACTTACCATCCTTGTCACATTTACGCTAAAAATCGGATTGTCATCTTCAAAATTTGTATAAGGAACCTCATTGTCACTATCTATAAAATTCTATATTCTGTTAAATTTTAGATAATTTTTGAATGTCATGTCTAACACTTTCTCAATTTCTCATAAGTCCTATGTGCTTACTTCATGGTGATGTACAGGGCTATTCCTAATTCGAGTTACATTGCAATTTGACAATTTTTCTTATTCTTATTTTTTTTTATTCCATAGGTTCCAGTGATATCATTTGCTGTTGAAGAATGAATTGAGGAGGAGGCTCACATTTTTCAGGAATTCAACTACGCACTCTGGCCACTGAATTAGAAACCTTTATGCAGATACACTATATTGACAAAAGTCACCGGACACCTAGAAGAGAAACACAACATATAATTTATTGACATGCATTAGTAATGATGTCGGTCCACCTTTGGCCTTAATGCATGCACTGACCCTTCGAGACATGCTTTTGACAGGGTTTTGGAACACAGCGATAGGTATGCGCTTCCATTCAGTGCTGCTAACTGTTGCTCAGTAGTAAGCCTTGGTTGCAAACTTCTTATGCAGCACTCTAATTCACCCCATAGGTGATCTATGGGATTAAGATCAGGGCTCTGTGCTGGCCAGTCCACACATGATACGGAATTATCATCAAACCATGCTGTAACAGCCCTTGCTTTATGGCTCGGTGCATTATCCTGTTGGTACCAACAAGGCTCGGTTTTATAGTATTGCCACAGAGTTGGCAAGGCATAATTATCCAGAATATCGAGGTAGACATGCTGGTTAACAGGTTTGTTCACAATAACCAATGTTCCGAGACCGTACCATGAAAAACACCCTCACACGAGTACACAGCCAGTTCCAAACTTGACCGTAGGAACAGTATACTATGGTAAATAGTGTTCCCTCGGCTGCTGTCATACCCACACATGGCCATCAGACTGATAGATCGTGTATCTGGATTCATCAGTCCTAGGACCCGCTTCCATTGATCTACGATCCACGATAAATGTTCTTTACACCATGCTAAACGACGAGTAGCATTCCGAGTGGAGATGAAAGGCCACGATCAAAGCGACACCTCATCACAAATCGAAAACATGATTATAATTGCAATATTAAACACTAAAGTCTAAAAAAGTATGTAGTTCTGAGGATTGTCCAGCACTTGTAGACAAAAAACATCTCCAAATATCAGGTAGATCCCAAGGGCAATTATCATTACAGAAACATTCTTTGAATGCAGAAATGAATAAACTCTCAGTCACCAGTAGGATGTGTGTAGAGGCTGGGGTTTTCAAAATTTTGGCATTGCCCAAATCCGGGATAAAATCTTCCGAATCAATGCACTTGGTAAGTGCTGTACAGATATGGCTTGATTTTAAACTATATTTATGTTCCTGCAGCCTGAGGCACAGTTTACGGCGAGTGGAGCCTATGTAATGGTTAATACACTCGTGCGATTCATTGCGATTCAATGAATTGCACGAGTGTATTTACCAATTTTTTCAATGAATCGTGTGAGTGTATTATTTAGCAATCCAATTAATCTCATGAGTGTATTAACTATTACATACGCTCCACTCAATGGAAACTGTGCCTTAAGCTGCAGGAACATAATATAGTTTAAAATCAAGCCATATCTGTACAGCATTTGCCAAGTGCATTGATTTGGAAAATTTAATCCCGGATTGGGGCAATGCCAAAATTTTGAAAACCCCAGCCTTTACACACATGCTACTGGTGACTGAGAGTTTATCCATTTCTGTGTTCAAAGAATGTTGCTGTAATGATAATTGCCCTTGGGATCTACCTGATATTTGGAGATGTTTTTTGTCTACAAGTGCTGGACTATCCTCAGAACTACATACTTTTTTAGACTTTAATGTTTAATATTGCAATTATAATCACGTTTTCGATTTGTGATGTGGTGTCGATTTGATTGTGGTTTACCGCTGGTATAGATGGTGTGTATATCGCAAGATTCTGTTACGTCAATTGCTGTTATGGTGCACCACTAATATTTATACTGAACAGTTTGGGAAATCCGATCACACCTAATGATGGGGCGAATGTCACCCTGAAAGTGCTAGTGTGTTTTAAAGTAGTTTAATGTATATATATTTCATATTTTAAGATAATTAAAATCTTGTTAGGACGGTATTCATCCCAATGGATTCCGCTTGCTTTGTAAACACAACTCAAGGTTCTGGAGGTGGTGTCATGGTATGGTGCATGTTTTGTTGGCACAAAATGGGTCCCCTGATATTTCTGGAAGGTTGAGTGTACTCCGAGGATTATCTGAACATTGCTGCCGATCAAGTCCATCCTGTAATGTTGACTTTTTAACCAGCAGGAAATGGCTGTTTCATGGATGAAAATGCTACTGTCCATCATGCAAGATGCACTCTGAAGTAATTCAGCGAACATGACAATGACTTCCACCATCTTCCCTGGCCACCACAAAGCTCAGATCTGAACTCCATTGAGAATGTATGGAACATGTTACAAAAACAGATCTGGGAGCAAAGTCTTCTTCCGTCAAATCTGAGCCAGTTAAAGCACAGTCTGATGAACACCCGGTATGCTGTAGACATAAATGAGTGGTATGCAATTAATTATTAGATTGCTGTAGACATAGATTCACTCCAACACCGTCTGATGAACACCCGGTATGCTGTAGACATAAATGAGTGGTAGGCAATTAATTATTAGATTGCTGTAGACATAGATTCACTCCAACACCGTGTGGAATCTGTGCTGAACCGCATACATGCTGCAATTTGGGCTAAAGGAGGTTCAACCAGGTATTGAATAAGAGTTTCTAATTCAGTGGCTGGTATGTGTACAAACTTCAAAATGTGACCCCATCACACATGATGTTGTGGCCAAAATGACTGCTAACCTCAAGGAGATTGAGAGCCTCCATGACAGAGAATGCAGTGGATGTCTCAAAAGCATGGCAAGTGAAGAATTGTCTACTATAGCCCTAACTGCAATCACAAAAAGCCCCCACCCCGAAGCACAATATAAATGTCACTGGAAGCTGATAGCAGCCAATGAAGTGTGGTCTGAATACTGCACAAACACAAATGGCACCTCTATAAGAAGTTTGGAGAATATATGAGGGTAAATCAAAAAGTAAGGTCAATTTTGTCATATATTAAAAAAACTAAGAGGCATACAGATAACAGTTACCTTATTTCTCACCATAATCCCCCTATCATTCAACGCATATTTTATATCTTTCTACAAGCTTCTGGATTCCTGCACAGAAAAATGTTTTGGATTGTTCCTGCAGCCATGAATGTACCGCTTCCTGTACCTGGACATCACTTTCGAAACGGCAGTCATGCAAAGTATCTTTCAAAGGACTGAAGACATGAAAGTCACACAGCACCAAATTGGGGCTGTAACCAGGATGTGGTTGCACCTCGAACTTCAACTCAGCAATTGTTTGTTGAGTTGCCAATGCCGTATGTTGACAAGCATTGTCGTGCAGCAACAGCACTTTTTTGGATAACATTCCTCACAGTTTTGTGCGAATTGCTGGTTTCAATTTGTCTTTCAGCAAGTCACAATATGACCGACTGTTAATTGAGTCACCCTGTGCTTGATAGTGTTCGACAATGGTCCTTTCATGTCAAAAAAGAGAGTCAGCATTAATTTTTGTGCCGAAGGAACAACTTTGAACTTCCTTTTGCATGGGGAGCTCGGATGTTTCCACTTCATGCTTTGCCTTTTGCTCTCAGGGTTGTAATGATGGACCCATGTTTCATCACCAGTGACAATCCTCTCCAGAATACTGGGATCTGACTCATACTGCTGCAAAAAATGTCTGCCAATTTCCAGGCGTTGCTGCTTGTACGCATCAGACAACTGTCGTGGCACCCTCTGGGACACATTTTATGATATCAAAGATCATCATGCACTATTGAGAATGCAGAACCATAGCTAATGTTTACCTTTTGGATGATCTAAGGCAGAGTAACCAGCAATCTTCTTTAATGAGCACATCAATGCAATTCAGGTGGTCCTTTGTGTGAGAGGTCGACGGATGTCCTCAGCGAGTTTCATCAAACACATTTACATTTGCTCTACCGGCTTTAAACTTTTATATCCACTTGTACACATGTCTCTAGCTCATACACTTGTCTTCCCCATATTGCACAAGCATCCTATGATAAATTTTCAGCGGGTTTCACACCCTCAGCCCATAAAAATCTCACTAAACTTCGCTGCTTGATGATGGAGCATTTCGATAAACAAGCAGCCATGTTTACACCTTTAACTGCTGGGTAACTGTGGTTAGAAGATTAGCAATTGCATCTGCCATGTGTCAAGGTCACGTGCCCTCTCCTCCCCAAATAGCAATGTGCCACAGCTCTGCTTTCCTACGTAACGAGAGCATTGAACTTACTTTTTGATTCAGCCTTGTACAATGACAGTGGATCAACTGAATCTACAAATGCATTGAAGTACATGGACATTTGGAACAAAATTTGTAAAGGAGAAATTGTATTTGATTGTATTTTAGTGTTATTTTTATGTAGCTCAACTTATGAATCAACCTGTACATTCATGTTTGTTTATTTTTTATTTTTACTTACACTGTTTTAATTTTACAAAAGGCAAATTTTAAGAGAAACACACTACACAAAACTCAAATACACCAGCTGCATGCAAATTTCCATGCAACAACAGCAAGTTAACTAGTTTTTCCCCATTTTCCAGCATATTACACAGCATTAATGCATTTCACTATTATGACTTCTTTACTTGTTTGTTCGAATTATGCACATTGAAAAACATGTCAAAACTAGTCCTGTAATAATTCGTAACTAAAAGAAGTATGACTGAAGTTTATATGGGTGATTTAAATAATATGAAATTAGCAGCAATAAGCATTTGATTTCCTTCTCACCAGTATCATTCTGTTTATTGTGCTATATAATTCATTGGGCCCTCATCTTCATAGTAGTAAAAATGTACTGATTAATAAAATTAAAATAGCAGTATGTTCCCTGGAGCTTCCCTTGTTAACAGCAGAGTTGTATAAAAATAAGATGTATCTGCGTACACAACCATTAAAACAGAAAACTTGCTGCAAACCCGCGAATCACAATAACAATAGAATATGATAATTTAAAAAAAATTAATAAAACAATAAATAATTATTAAAACATTACAGATTCCAGAGAGGACAAAAGCACATTATGACTGAATGTGCAGAAATGTGTGTAAAATCAACCTTAAGGGCAAAACTTTAAAATATTGGACTAGGAACCTCATAAAAACAAGAGACTAATTAAAGAAAGTTTTTATATCTAGAAAAGCAGTTCCGTTAATGAATTATGTATTTATAAGTCTACATAAATAGCATTTTCAACAACTTAATTCAAAAATAGTAGACTTATAAAATACGTGACGATTATGGGCAAAACACGTAACAATATTAACAAAGAAAGGTGGCTTGATCACGCTAGTTACGTTAACTAAAACTTTTACAAAAAGTTCGTAAGTTGGAAGCTTTCGACCTTATCTTAGGTCTTCATCACGCCAATGGAGGACTAAGATTGTTGCCAGATTCTACATTTGAATTTTTCCTATTTTTGTTGCCAAAACTTAGAATTGATCAACTCCATTACAGAAAAATTTCCTTCCATTAAGCTCACTATATCTAAGGAAGTAAATCACAAAATTGATTTCCTGGATGTATCTATCTGCAGAAACGCTGATCTCTCCATTACTCGTTCCGTCTATCGAAAACCTTCTGCAGCCACTAACATCATTCCCTACAAATCTTGCACCCTGCATCTCTACAAGCTTGCAGCATTGAAGTCCTACATCCACAGGGCTCATATCATTTGCAACAGCCAACTCTCTCTTCAAGAAGAACTCTCCAAAATTTCTACAATAGCCCTCTCTCATGGTTTCCCTGCTGTTACAGTCAACTCCCTCATAAAGAAATATGAAAACCATTCGAAAATCGAATGCCTCCTTCCTCACAAGAAAGAAGACCTGAAATTCTGTGGTTCTGTTCCTTACCATCCTTCCTATGCTTATAAGTTACAGATTCTTTTTAGAAGTTTTGGTTACCATCTTGCCATTAAATCTACCCCAAACATCTTGAAACTTCTACAAAGGGATAGGGACAAAGTTGAAAGCCTGAACCTCCCAGGAGTTTACTGCATTCCTATCTCTTCTTCTACTGGGGATAACTTATACATTGGAAGCACATACAGGAGCATAAGCCATAGAATTTTAGAACACAGAAAAGATGTTTCGAAAGGCAATCCCAACACTGCCTTGTCTATTTTGACAATGGAAGACACATCTGCAGTTCCCCACTGGAACGAAGCAAAACGAATTGCTTCGTTTGACAATCGTTTTGCCCTCCGTTACCGTGAAAGCATAGAAATTTTTTCAACTCAATGACTTGCAACTCCGAATCTCCTCTCTACATTCCGTTAATCTGGAGATCAATTCTAAGTTTTGGCAACAAAAATAGGAAAAATTCAAATGTAGAATCTGGCAACAATCTTAGTCCTCCATTGGCGTGATGAAGACCTAAGATAAGGTCGAAAGCTTCCAACTTACGAACTTTTTGTAAAAGTTTTAGTTAACGTAACTAGCGTGATCAAGCCACCTTTCTTTGTTTCTTATAAAATACATAAGGAAAATATTTTAATTTAATAACTGGCAACTGCAAGAGGAACCTGGCAATAAAATTTAGTCTTTCTGTGTAAATGAAACTTTTGTTACAGTTCCTATATATTGAGAACAGAACTTGATAAAATCAAGAGGCCAGAATGTCTGTAAAAACAAAATAACTCACTATCAGAAAATGTGAAAAATAGTTGAACATTCTTACATTAAGATAGAATTAAATATATTAATCTGAGTAAAGCCTTGAGTAAGTGTTTTAATTGCTGTAAATAACATTTTTATTGTGGAATTAACTTTTTTGTGGGTCTTATAGAGATTATTATTCAAAAAAAGAACTAGGCTTTAGTTCAAAAATTAGTTTGTGAATAATAACCTCTATTATTCAAAGCCTAGTTCGTTTTTGAATAATAGAGGTTATTATTCAAAAACGAACTAAGCTTTAGTTCGAAAATTTGATCAACTTTTTTGAATAATAACCTCTATAAGACCTGTAAAAAAGTTAATTCCACAGTACAATATGAATAGAGTTGCCATAAATTCATTTACAACATTTTTATTTTTTTAGTCTACAAGCAAAAACTACCTGCAAAATCTGCTAAAAATTTGGAAACTATCCGCGTATGGCGTACGCATGTACATCTATATTCTGCAACTCTGGTTAACAACTTACTTTAAATCCTTGTCAAATTGACAGCAGAGGTGATATTTCAGGGTACAAGTCCTGTACTTTTATCAATGAAAGCATCAATCAACATACTATTTTTTTTACTAATTAATACCTTCTGAAGGCCAATGAATATAGTGTGATGCAAATAATGATACTGGGTAGAAGAAAATACTTATTGCAGCTATCTGCATATGCACATGATTACTGCACTGACATCAACAAACAAACATACATACATACATACATACATACATACATACATACATACATACATACATACATACATACATACAGACAGACAGACAGACAGACAGACAGACAGACAGACAGACAGACAGAAATATCATTAAGCTGTTCTCTGAGATTCAGAGGCTAGCTCCTCAAAGAAAAGACCATCTGCCAAATAAACCTTTAACTGAAGGAACTAAAATTTACTTACTGTTGGTGTATCAAATGTCACCACTTACAACGATCTTGGCACTCAGCTTGAGCTTCATTGATATCCACCACATGTTGCACACAAGATCTTTTGTACTTCATACTCACAATCTTTTTCTCAAGCAAACATTCCTTAATCTGGTCCTCCCAAGACTTCCTTGGCCTTCCTCTACCTTTCTTTCCTGCCACTTGGGCTGAAAAATTCTCTTAGTCAGCACCTCATCATTCATTCTTTCAACACAGCCAAACCACCTAAGAATATTAGTCTCCACCTTACAACATCTTTCCTCACATTACACATCTGCAATACATCTTCATTCCTCACATGATCAGAGCATGTTTGGCCACAAAGGCCCCGTAAGTACTGCTTCTCCTCAGCACAAAAAAGACTCCTATGACTTTTCTGCAGTACTCAGTTTTCACTGCCATACATCAGGGTAGGAACAATTACACTTTCATATACAGCCATTCGGGACTTTCTTGAGAAGCCATCATTCCTGTGAAATCCTCCCAATGCAGCTATGACTTTAAAAGAAGAATTCACTTGCCTACTAATTTTGCCATCTAATTTGTTCTCTCTGTCAAATGTACTTCCTAAATATACAAATTCATTCGCCTGGTCAATTTCTGGGCCATTAAGACTTATCTTGGATTCAGTACTAACAGTTCCACGCTCAAAATCCATATCTTTGGTTTTTCCCTTTTTTATAATCAGTTTGAATTTCATAAAAACTTTGTACATCCAGGACAACATACTCTGCAACTCACTTTTGCTCTCTGCCAACAGGACTGTGTCATCAGTATAGAGCAATCTGCACACATGCATATTACCAAGACACAAACCAGTATTATCCATTCTGGCATCATACATCCATCCATAAATATATTAAACCGCCAGGGTGACATTACACAACCTTGTCTGACTCCTGCACCAATAGAAAACCATTTCAATGAAACACTATTCACTCGTACACAGGCTCAACTGCCATCATACACGGCTTTCACACTATTAAGTAGATTCCCAGTAATGCCAAATTTATTCAGTACTTTCCACAGAAGTATCCTATTTACTCTGTCATAAGCTTATCTCTAAATCTATGAAGGAAGCTAACACTTTCTTACCAACAGACAGATACTTTCAACAAATTTCATCATATAATCAAATGGTAAATAAAACATAAATTGCTTACCACACCAATTCCTTCAAAAGCATACATGGCAGTGCCAAAAAATAATGGAAGTTTTGATAATGGTGCTGTAAGTGGAGGCATGGGTGCTTGATTTACATCTTTTATGAGGTAATAGAAAACCATGCAGAGTCCAATGCTTTGTAAAACATTAGCTACTGAAGATGCCGGAGAGAGATTTTTCAAGTTCCGTATGAAATTGTAAAGTATCATTAAAGGCAACAATATTGCCATATATCCTTTTATACCAATTGGTGAAGACCCAGTCTTTTCCACAACCTAAAAAAAATATTTGAATTAAGATCAAAATGTTAAAGAAACTTTACTATCAATAAAGAACTCCAATATTTTTTTTAAATTAAAAAAAGAAAATTCGATTCTCTTTGCATAGCACAACTTTTCAAGCCATACTAAATTAGAAATAAATAGGAAAACAAATGTAGTAAAATGTACATGTCTGCCATGAATTAGGCAACATGAAATTACTTTGTTTATAAACAAAATCAAAAACACATTCAATTCGAAATTTTCTTCAACATTTCTCCAACAAAGGGAACTAGTTTACATAATCACATGTCATACTTGCAAAGATAATTAATTGTACATGGAGGAAAGATGGAATGACAAGAAAACAATACATTACATTACAAATGTACATGTTATTTATTTAACTATTAAAAGGCTTGCAACTAGAACTAGTCTCCAGCAGCTCACTTCAGGGCATATATTAGCTCACCTTTAGCTGTTTCAGTGGGTAAATGAAAATGTAAAAGGTGTCAAGTGTTTCTATGTAACATCAAAGGAAGTTGAAGAATGTGGGCAGCAACTGAAGGACAGACTGAAAACTGTGATAACAATTCACGGAACAAGAAGTCACCACTTCTTCTTGCCCTCGGGTAAATGACCTTTGCATCAGCAGACTCTCATCTCCTGAGAAAAGAGCAATTACTGTTGCACATGTCAGTGAGGCTCCACCTATACTGTACCTTCAAGATATTAAGCCAGGTCAATACGTTGCTGCAGTTTATGAAAATGAATAGTACTGAATAGTACATTGGATGCGTAACTGAGAAATCTGAGTAGTATCAAGATTTTCTTGTTAATTTTATGACTCCACCTGGCCCATCTAAGTCATTTAGTTGGCCTAAAGATATGGATGAAGGCTGGGTTCCAAGGAACCACATCCTTATCTGTATTCCTGTACCAGCTACGACATCAACAGGCCGGCAATACAAACTTACAAATGAAACATTTGAAAGGATTGGCCAATCTTGGCAGGAATTTTGCAACATTCATATTGTACAGTGATTCATCATACAGTAGAGCATGTATTCATATTTGTTTTTATAATAAATTTGTTGCTGTGCTTTGGGTTTGTAACCTCATGTTTCTTTAATTTGTATGGTTTTATTTTTATTTTTTACCTTCAAAACGTCATACACCTAACTTTGTTGGGTAGCCTTTTAAATTTATTGTATGTAAAGCCCAAAAAAAATGACAGCTGACTTTGCGACAGCATTTAAAATATTCTCTTGTTCTCTTTTGTATTTGGAATATCCAACTAGAAACTGAGTTCAATATTAGTTATTGCATGTTGTATTCAATGTTTAGGGATTTTTTTATAGTACAGTTTGAAATTTTTTTGAACAAGAATGATTGAGGGGAGCAACTAGAATTTTCTTTTAGAATGTCACCCATGAACAGAAGCATTTGCACAAAATGCTTCTGTTCATGGGTGACAACTGCTACAACCTATCCCTTTTGAGATGTACACATTTGTATTTTACCTATGTATTTTGCCATTGGATATAATGCTAAAGGGTAAAAATTAGGCTTAAGCGTGCATTTTTAAAAAATTTGTAACTTGCTTAATTTTGGAAATATAAAAAAAACACACACACATATAGGTCTCATAAAATTATCCCTAGAACTTGTGAAAAAATCAAGATAAAAATCTGAAATATCAAGAAATTAAAAAAAATAAAATTGGGTGAATTGACATGGACTCACCCCCATACTTTAATATTTTCTAGCAGAATATAAGTTTTGTGACTGAAAACCTTGGTGTGAGTAAAATATTGTTGAACAACAAGCCCGTAAAGGAGAATGCTGAATTTTTAATCAATATAAGATACAGCATGAGTCATTTTCCAAACAGCTGACTAACTTATGACTTATGCATGGCTGCAAAACTATCAACAGCATAAAAAAAAGAAATGTAAGTGAGCAAAAATAATGCCCTGAGACATGAAAAACCTTCATATAGCTGACTTATTACTCATACTTTATCAAGTGTGAGTTTGCATAACCATGGTTTAATTTCAGTTAAATAAGGAATACTCTCCTTTATGTGACCACCACACAAGATTTCCCACATCTTACTAATCATGCATTCAAAGTCTTGGGCAAGACTTGTCCTAATATTTTAACTCAGAAAATTGGTTCCCTCCACCATTTCTCTTGTATGAGTATATAATGTTCCTTATTCAGCACTTCTGTCACCATACCAATGTTGGTGCCTGCAATAATATTCAACTAATAACAAACTTTTATACATATCACTAAGTTATTTTGACATTCAGAGATTAGCCCCCCAAAGCAAGATTAATATCATCAGTCAAATCGAAGTTACTGATGGTGTTAGATTTCACTTACGCTAGATGTATCAAACAACTCCTTGACAGCGATCCTGGCACACAACTCAAGCCGCACAGGCATACTCCACATGTCTCACACAGGACCTTTTGTACCGGTTGATTCATAAAGAAGTATACAGTTTTAACGCACGATAAAACAAGAACAATGCAAGATATTTTATGTTACCTGTAACAGAATTGTAGGGAAATGTTTCAAGTTTTTTTAGAGACAGTCGCAGATGTTCTATGTGTGCACCCTTAGTCACACAACACACATCGAGCCGGTAATTCATTTCTGCCCAAATGCGAGGTAAGATATCTGAATCAAGTGCAGTGATAGTGGCTGTGATACGCTCTGCTAGATCAACAGGAAGGATGGGGGGCGAATACCTTGTCCTTTACGTACCCCCACAGGAAAAAGTCACAAGGTGTTAAGTCAGGACTTCTGGGTGGCCATTGGGTCAGTGGCATGTTGTAGTCCACGGCTCGTCCAATCCTTTGGTGAGGAAGATGTTCATCGAGATAATCTCGCATGTCGCCTAACCAGTGCGGTGGTGCACCATCCAATTGGAGAATAAAGTTGTCACTGTCGTCCTACAACTGTGGCATCAACCAAAGACATAACATATCCAGAAAAGAGCCTCCCGTGACAAAAGAAGGGGCTGTACACTTTCTTTTTGGACACAGCACAGAACACATTTACCTTAGGGGAATCTCACACGTGTTGCACTGTACATCTGGGATTCTCCGTTCCCCAAAAGTGAACATTGTGCTTGTTTACCTGACCACTCACGTAAACTGTATCTTCATCGGTGAAAACTAAGTGATCAGCAAAATCATCATTTTCAAAACGGTGCTGCATTTCGGCACAGAATTCAAAGCGCTTTGTCTTGTCAAGGTCAGTGAGATTTTGTAACATCTGCACTTTGTATGGAATCATTTTCAGCTTCTTTCTCAAAATTCTCCAGATAGTGGGCTGTGAAATCTCCACTTCACGACTCACCCTCTGCATTGATTTTCCCGGGATTCGTTGAATGGCGGAGCAAACACTATCGACGACTTCTTCCGATACATGCGGCCGTCCAGGACTTTTAAAGTTTGCACAAACAGCCCATAGTTTCAAATTTTTTTATGCCAATCGTAGATAGATTTTCTGGTTGGTGGTTCTTTTCCGAATCGTGATTGAAAATGCCATTGCACAACATTTACAGATTCCGTTTTGCTCAATTCAAGAACACAAGACGCCTTCTCCACTGCAGACGCTGCCATTTTGAATGACTAGTCATGTGACAGGTGCGCTATCGCCTACGTCACTTCCTTCAGTAGCGTGACACAAACTTTATGAGTACATCTACCTAATGAAAGAAATACGGGATTACGCCATTTAATAATAATTTTGAAGATGACAATCCGCCAAAAATCGGATTATCATCTTCAAAATCTACCTAATGGTTCACAGTTGTCGTCCGTATTTTCAACTGTTACTGTTTTACAGCATCTGGAAACTGTATACTTCTTTATGAATCAGGGTGTACTTCATACTCATTGTTTTCTCCTGCAGGAAATCCTGAATCTGGTACTTCAATGATTTCCTTAACTGTCCTGTACCTTTCTTTCCTGCCACTTGGGCTGAATACATTCCCTTAGTTAGAACCTTATCTCTCATTCTTTCAAAATGGTGAAACCACCACAAAATATATGTGTCTATATCTGACTAACAACATTTTGCTTCACATGATATATTTGCGACACATGATTAAAACAAGTTAGGCCATAAACCTGTGTCAGAAATGCATCGCTCCAGAACATAGCACACAAATGACTTTTGTGTCTCTTCTGCAGTACCCAGGTTTTATGGTATAAACAATTACACCTTCATACATAGCCATTCAAAACATTTTTTTTTTAATTCCTCAGTCCTGTGATATCCTCCTAAAGCAGCTATGATTTTCAAAGCTAAGCTGAATTTACTTGCATAATGATTTCACCAGCTAATGTTTTCACTGTCAAACATGCTTCTTAAACATACAAACACATTCACCTGGCCTAAGTCTGTACCATTTAGATTGGTCTTTGTCTTATTTACACTCAGTTTGAATTTCATAACTACTTTGTTCGGCCAGGAGATGACATACTTTGCACAACTCACTTTTGCTCTCAAGCAACACAATTGGGCTAACAGCATACAGCAATCTGCACACATGGAAATTCCCAAGACATAAACCCAATACTGCTGATTTTGGTATCACACACACACACACATGCATCCATGCATATATGGAACAGGCATGTTGACATTACACTGCCTTGCGTGCCTTCTGCGCCAGTGGAGCAGCAATTTGATAAAACACTATTTTCAAGTGCACACAGTCAACAGCAAACATGAGCTTTCACTCAATTAAATTCCCAATTACACTAGAATTTTCTGAGACCTACCACAGAAGCTCTCCATTTATTATGTCATAAGCCTTCAATGCCACAGAAACATACTTATCAACAATTACCTTTCAATCAACATACATAATGCAAAAATTTCTCTAGTATATTTCTTACCTAGAGAAAAAGAAAACACTCTGTACATGACTCCATACCTTCTCTTAGTTCAGAAATTGTGCCTTATCAATAATGACTTTTCCAAACACTTTCCCTGGCACACTCAGCAGGTTGATATCATGATAGTCTTTACATTTTGTCTGATTGCCTTTTCCCTAATACAGAGGAATAGTAGTTGCATCCTTTCAACACGAGAAACAACTTGTAGCTTTTTGTGTGCACACATCGTGTGTGAGAGAAAAAAAGGGGGGGGAGAAACTAAACTACTGAAATTACACTTGCAAATACAGAAAAGTTCCAGAAAATTCGTACCCTAGGTGATGTTGGAAGTTTTGAACTGTTTTCATTGAGGAAGCTGCAGCTTTAGTATTTAAATGGACAAGGGGCTGAATGATTCTTCAATGGGAATCAATTACATCAGTGGTGATGCATTTCCTAAAGGCACTTGTTCACTTTGTGTTTCTTAAAGACACTTCTAAAAAACCAAGGTGTACCAACACAACAATTATTGAAGTTCGTATCTGACAACTAGCCAATATAAGAAAACAGTAGTACTTTCTCAACATGGAAATTTTACATAAATTCCAACACTATAAAATCCATTTTCATGAATTTATCTTTAATAAAATATAGCAACAAATACTTCATTTCCTTCTTACTTGGGGAAAACAAACAATGTAATGCAATTGGCATAGTTTCTCCAGATGAACCTTTCACTACCCCACTTTTTTCTGCTATACCTACAAATATTTGCTCTGTGTTTTCTCTATTACATGGGTCATTCCATCCAATGCTATCACATGGCACCATTGCTAAACAATCAGCCCTACTCCTCATTTGACTCTGCCTTCACATTCTTGCATAGAATTCATTGTTTGCTGCTGTTACATGTGCACCTGTCATTTTCCTAAACCACCCACTCCTATGTACACAGTCCAGAGCTTCCTCAAAGGAAAAAAAAAAGATTTTTTCAGGACATATTCATAAGAAGTTCATGACAATCCATATACTGATAAATGGCACAGAACTTCTCATGTCATTTCAATAATATATTAATCTACCATAATATTACACTGAAAATTGTTACATAAACAATGCACAATGGCTAAATGTTTAACAGGAAATGATACCTATATATCTGCAAAATATTACAAAAGAATGAAGATTCCTCCTTTAAGTCTATGAACATTTTTCACATTACTTCTAAATTTTATAAAATGCATGAATACCTTCAAGCAGACATTTTTTGATAACTCTGATCATGTTTCTGTACCAGGAATGAATGCTTATTAAGAAAAATTATACTGTTAAAAAAATCCCCATTGTAATGTAATTGCTTCCTATGGGAAGTACTTTTTTATGGTTTTCAAGGCACTTATCATGATACAATAAATGCCTTTAAAACATAAACAATCTTCTTGGTAGTGAAAATCATGTTCAAATAATGGTACAATGTTTGCAATGTTTGTAGTCATATGTAAATGTTTTCATATTCTTTGCACAACCAAAAATCTAGTATTTTTTTCTTCTTTTTTAAAACCAAATGATTCCTGATTATTCTTATTCAAGTAAAACCGTTACCTTCATGCTGCTGGTAACTGTGTGTTCTGCTTGAAATGAATGATTCCAAAAATGCATATTCAGAATAATGTAATTTCATTTAGGGGCCATATAACACATGAGTTCACACATGAATCTGGCAAGTTCATAGTTTTCTCTGTTTCACAATATTCAATATAAACCTTACCAAAAATCTGAGATAATAACACAGTACATAAACTTCTGATTTTGTATGTGTTCATTCTTCTCTCTTGCAAAACACACACACACACACACACACACACACACACACACACACACACACACACACACACACACACACACAGTAATAAAATGATAAAAAGCCTGTTTCAGATTTTTGCTCAGAATTTTTTAAAACCTCGAAGTTCAGGAGAGTATGTCAGAAAATCAGGATGTGGAAACAATCAGCAATTTCCTGGGGAAAAAATAACAAAGAATTGATACCTACAAGACTGAATTATAAATACTTTAAAGACAAAACGGCTGAATGCATAACTTTACCCGTATAAGACTAAAAGAAAGATTTCATGAACATTAAGATCTTTTTTTTTTTTTTGATCAGGTGTTTAATGATCACCATAAGCAACTCAATGGGCTATAACAAATCACCCCTCCCTAATTTAGGGCCCACTGGTTCCAGGGAAGGGAGAGAGCCAGAGCTATAAGACAAACACAACATCCATGCCTCACCAGGATTCGAACCCGGACCCCTTCCGTACGAATGATCAGAAACCATTGCTTAGGCCACTGCGCCACCGGGGCGGCACATTAAGATTTCGCTACGCAGAAGTTATTTTAATGATTCACTTCAATAAAGTTTAATTTCCATTTATACTAGAGTTAGAGCGAACTACTCATCAGTGAGCGACACCTCCATTTTGACTGAATCAATAAATTTCGGGTTTGTGCTTTTTAAATATAATTTTCCTAGGGGGAAACTTGCTTAGCAGTAAAACAATGGATACAGACTATATTAAGATGTTTAATGACATATAGTAAGTTCTACATTAAAATAAGAAGTTCATTTTTATGAAAGAAAAAAAGTGAGTATTGGAGTAATATGCATCCCATTTTAATTTACTAATCACTGTTTAAGTTCCTAAACAAAGTATATTTGCAAGAATTTGCATGCAAAACATACATTTATTTGTCATACATCAGATAAAAATATTAACAAATTCTAAAATTGTGCACTGAAAGACCATAATATTGCACAAATCTGATTGCAACCATTGAGCACCAAAAGTGTCTTAATGACTAAGTAATTCAGCATAAATATTTTGGAAATGTTGATCACATAAAAATGCAATAATACATAAAGAATAGGTGCACAGCAGACAAAGATTAAAAATTATACTATGCTTTCATTTCAGAATTACTTTTTTATGAATTATTCTACAAATCTATAAGATTTGGGAACTAGAAAAAAATACCATCTTTACAGATAAAATTTTAATAATGAAAGCCAATGATAATAAATTTAATTATAATGAACATTAACTAAAATAACAATTGTGGGGTACTAAAAATATATTTTAAGTATTATATTGCATATGCATACACATATGTAAATAAAAACTTCTGCAATTGATTTTTGAATATTTTTTATACTCAGGGTATCTTCCAGCTTCATGTTCACCCAAAATACATCTGCACCACATTAACTCAGTTATTTCTGTATACTAATACGCTAAGCCACACTAAAATTTTCATTTTAACTTTATCATCACATCAGTTGCACTTATTAACTAGCAGGTAGATATTGGACCATTTCAGCTACTGTATCTCCAGTTACAGAAGCATTCCTCATGGCATGGTGATAACTCATACAGGACATAAGTTAAGTATGGCTTATATGATACCCCTTAGAAGATTATACAAACATGCACATGTATCTAGATTCAGATGTGATGACAAATGTTTCATTCTGTGTACATTTGAAACTGATATGTCATGGCATTTGTGGTTTTCTAGGGTGTCACCCAATTGTAACTAATGGCTAGTAACTAGGAAAAAGAGATAAACATAACTACACAAGAAACATGCTATTGATAGCTTCTTTACAATGTAAACCAATGGCAAATGTGGTTATCACACTAGACACCACAAAAGGAAGGAAAACATTTTCTTGAAATTACTTCTTATCCCATACATGACATACTTTGATTAAAGTATTCTTTGATGACAAGCTTACAAACTTCAGGTATGCTGAATAATGTGTAAAGCTCAATTGTTATTAGCAAAAAGGGGAAATATGTAAATTAACAAACTATAAGTCACTGTAGTGATACATATGACACTTATTTAAGTTCTTTAAATGAGTATAAATCATACCGTGTAAATACTTTTGGAAACAAAAAGAAAGTACACGCAGCAAAATCCAAACTGTGTAAACATCAGCATAGTATTCACACAGAACCTGAAAGGGTTGAAAAATAGTTTTCAGAGTGGACATATAAGGAAAGATAATATATATATATATCATTTGAAAATACACACACATTACGTCACAACACCAATACAGTATACATGAGGAGGAGCCCATCTACGCAAAATATCGAACATTGTGGCAGATATTTTGGAACTAGCCTAAGCTGACTTTGTAACTGATTTGGTTGCACCTGGTGTTCCATAGCCAAACATGGTTCTTTTACCGAATATCCACATAAACAAATTTTCTTGGACTACAAAAATAGCACATTTCATAGCTTCTCTTGCATAAATAAAAACAAATGCAGCACTGTAACAATTTGGAAAAAAGTAAAATCTTCAGTGCTCATCGAAATATAATACAGTAAAACCTTAAAAATCTAGAATTGACAAGACCAGAGGAGTGCCGTATTTATGAAAATTCTGGATTTCTGAAGCTATCCGAAAATTATGTAACGAGCGGTGCGAAAAGCACGTACTTACACGTAACACGTCACTTTAAAGAAAATTTGCACGTCCACTCCTTATAAATATGCAGGTGTCGCACTTCCGATCGCATTCTTCGCAATTTCAAAAAAAAAAAAAAATTGTTGTGTCCATGGAAAAAAGTTTTGGCGAAAATATTGGCGATTACCTTTTTGTAATATTTATTATAAAACTCCGTTGAAAATAACTGAATTTGGCGAATGGTCAGGCAAAAACTTGAAAAAAGCCAGAGCAACTGCTAGGGGCAGGGTGATGTATCGATACATCACGAAAACCCGATGTGAATTTTACATCGATGTTACACTTTTTCGACTGATGAAACTATGATAGATCTTGAAGGCGATTACCACAATGCATAATGAAGGCCGATGCAGATGTCATTACACGATCGAATCCACATACTGCCACTACCAAACACAGATCATCAGCACATGTTCAACACACATTTCAAACATACATGCCGATTCGTCAGCTCACTGGTCTGCATCACTTCAGCGCTGCCCAATGAGATGAGGAATTTGAGAAACCTTCCGATGTTACACGTAGGCGGCTATTGGCAATTTGCACGCTGAGATAGGATGATCTCGCGATGTGTTGTTGAGACAGTACATCGGAAGATTCCCACAGTTATTGGGGAAACATCGGTTGTTCTCATGAAACCGAAAAAGTGCCGGATTTCTGAAGTTGCCGGTTTTCTAGATGCCGGATTTTCAAGGTTTTTCTGTACATGTATCAAATATAAAATGTCAAGGATTCTTTTCTTGATTTACCGCCATGTTTTACAGAAACATAGTATGCATACTTTAAAACTAAAATGTACACAATAAAAAAAAACTGAAACACAAGAAATGTATAGTCATCTCTGCTAATTGTTTGAATTATTACCACAGCAATCAGACAGCTCCAAATTGCATGTAGTTTACTCTTTCTCAAGTAACACAGTCACATCAGAAAAATTGAAAATTACATTATCCTGGAATGGGAATCGAACACAAATTTCCCGATTTCCGTTCGAGCATGCTAACCGCTACACCACCCAGGATGACGAAGTCCCAAGTATCTGAGTGATAAGAGCCAGAATAGTCTCTGATTTTGGAGGGAGACTATTCTGGTGATCACAATTCGGAGCTCTCTGATTGCTGTGTTAATAATGCAGATGAATTTCCACTTAATATGTGAAGAATATTTTATCCACACTATCTACCTGAACAACTGGAGATTTAAGTAACTAAGCTACGATGGAGCGGGATTTGCTTTGACGGGCAAAAATCAGAGACTATTCTGGTTCTCATCACTCAGGTACTTGGGACTTCGTTGTTCTGGGTGGTGTAATGGTTAGCATACTCTAATGGAAATTGGGAGGTATCGGTATGATTCCCATTCCAGGAGGGCGTAATTTCTAAAGTTTTCTGACATGACTGTGTTAAGGTGGATGTCAAGTAATTTTGCTTCCTATACTTCCAATGGAAAAACTTCTGTACACATTTTCTTCACAATTAATGCGTTTCCAAGGATGAAAATTTGAACATCGATTAAAATAGCTTCATTTTATAACTTGGAATACTTAATATTTTCTAAAACATAACCACAATTAAGCAATCCAACATTTGTTTATCTACTGACATCATCAAATTACAGGTCGCGCCATCTTTTTTCTAGTTTCAACACCACCAAAGGAAAAGTTATTGATTTTTAATATAATTATGGTTATGTTTAAAAAATATTAAGTATTCCAAGTTATAATATGAAGTTATTTTAGTTGATGTTCAAATTATCATCCTTGGGAACACACTATTTGTGAAGGAAATATGTACAAAAGTTTTTCCATTGGAAGTATAGGAAGCAAAATTACTTGTCATCCACCTAAAGTGAAAAACAGTGAGATATATGCAATTTGGAGTTGTGTGATTGCTGTGTTAATAATGCAGATGAATTTCCACGTAATATGTGAAGAATATTTCATCCACACTATCTGCTAATTGTGTTTTCTTTAAATCAAGCAACTTTTTTGCTCCAAAGGTATGTTTCTGAACAGTGTATCTGTGTAAAATTGCTGCCACTGTTGAAAAGGAATTCAGACAAGCTGTTTTGAATTCTGATTAGCAATGGAGTATTTTCTGTATATTTTATTGAGTAATATTCCTACTGTGGCTGAGCTTTTTTATAATAATCATGGTTACAAATGAAATCATAAAGAGCAAATCCTAACTCAATAATCACATCAAGCCTACGGCGAATGAATGATGTCACTCTGATGATGTTATATCTATAGTAAGCAAACACTAACTCAATAATGAGATAATGATTTACTGTGTGCAAATGCAAACTCATTGCTGAGGGCATTTCAAAGCAAGCACAAATTCTAAGTTTGGTAAACAGAAACCTATACACAAACATTTTATACATATAAGCACCTTTATGAATATACTGTGTGCAACTGATCTCTGCCCAGTGATTATAAAAAAATGCTTTAGTGTTTGGCTCAAATCTCTACAATGCATGATATATTCTATATATCCATAATACTTTCTTAAAACTTTCTTTCTAGAAATAATTACTGATAGAAATGGTATTAAAATGAATATTTTTACAGATAATTTAACAAAGGAAATTTTTAAATACATCATCAGCCACTATTTTTTTATCTTTTTAAAAGGAAAGTTCCTACACATACATTTAAACATGAAGAAAATTTCAAGGGAGGCATCAACAAAATTTTATGGAGTAAAAATGTGATTTCATTTTATACAAACTTCAGAGTACATTATTTGCCTGAAATTTATATAAGAAAACCAAGTTGAAATATGCAAAGGCCACTGATAAGACTTTGGTGTATAACAGTGATCAGAAGTAGTCACTAGTGTTGCTACTGTAGCATGCCACTTTTACAGTAGTGTATGCAGCATCGCTACAAATAAAAAAATATGTAGCAGTAGCATGCCACTAAATGAAGTAGCTTGTAGAAGAAAATTACACTTCAATTCAAGCTACTTTAAAAAAAGTGAAAACAACTCTTTAAATTGCATAACATTTTCAGGAGCATTATTGGCTGGAACAGGCGATAATGAATGTGCTCACTACCCTATTTGACATACTTTGACAATCCCATACCTGATTTGACATACTTTGTGAAACCCAGCCAAACAGTTAACCCTTCATTTACTTATATCCTCCTGCTTACTAAACGTATACACTATGTAGACAAAAATATTTGAACACCTGCACATTTGCAAAACCAGACGAGCACATGAGGAGTGTGTTACGTGCTGTATATAAAGGAGACTGTTGGTGCTGTATATAAAGATACTGTTTCAGCAAGATCGAGCAAACAAAGCTGAACTGACGATCTTTGAAAGGGGCATGACTGTTTGATGTCCCCTGAGTAAGCAGTCAGAGCATGGCATTCCCGCTCTTCTGGGATTCCTACACTGTTGATGATATTCTTAATTGATGAAAAGCAGATGCTGTCATTACAGCAAAGCCACACTCTGGGAGACCACACAAACTGACTGACACAAAGCTTAGTGTGGAATGAGAAGAAGGAACACATGTACTCTGCCACTGACCTGGCCAGCAATGTCATACAAGCCATTGGAACAGCCATTTGCACCTGAACAGCCCATCAGGAACTGAATGCCCATGGTTTTCATACTAGGTTTGCTGTGCAGCAATGTCGTAGACACATCACTCCAGACAATGCCAGAAATTGGTAGCAGTGCCTCCCTTTATTTTCGTGGGCAACAGAAATGTGGAAGTGGGTACCACGGTATGACAAATCATGCTATTCCCACTTTCTTTTGGATGGACAAATTTGGATATGGAGTCTGCCTGAGGAATGGTGTCACTTGGACTGTATTGTCCCTGAATTCGTGTTTGGAAGAGGATCTGCAATAGTGTTGTACTGTTTGTACTGAAAAGGACTTGGTCCTTCAGTTGTGGTGCCCTCCAGCCTACTGGCCACCATATATTAATACATTCTGGACAATTCCTCAATACCCATGCTATTGCAGTACTTTGACAACGATTCCTGCCTGTTTCGATTCCTGCCTGTTTCAGCAACCCTTCTCTACTGCAGTTCTGGTAGAGGCTTCACAGAAGGAATGGAGGTAAATTCCAGAGCAGATCTACATGCATCTTGTAGAAAGGGAGCCTGAAGGGTAGCTGCAGTCATAAAGATCAAAGATGGGCCAACTATACTGATTCCAGCTAGTGCCCTTGTTTTCATTTATCCTAGGTGCCCGAATAATTTCTTCTATATTGTGTATATTTATTATTCACATTACAAAAGTAGTAAAAACCATACCCAAATGGTCAGAAGTCAGTGGTGTCCGGATAACAATTTTTCGGTTGCTGTGTATTAATTAAAGATAAACATGGAAAGAGTGATGACTTTGTCTATTTACATTGTCTCCAGGTATTTGGAGATTTTCCCCCAGAAACACATTTATGGAAATAAGAAAGCAGATTTTTCCTATCCGTAAACGTGGAGATTTTTTTCCCACCTGGCAACCAGTGTTATTAGTATTAGTCTGTGCTGATAGTTTATTATACTGCTTAAAGGGAGAGAAAGAAATGATTATCTTCTTTTCCATTTTGTTAAAAATAATGTTTTTTGACACATATTCCATTTTGAAGTGCAGCATCCTTCTAAAAATCCATTGAGCAAATATAGCGTTTTTGTTTGTAGACAAGAATTTTTTTTTTTTCTGAGTTTATCAACCATCATAAAAAGTAGCCTGTCCCTAATTTAGGGCCACTGTTTTCAGGAAAGAGACAGTGACATCAGCCAAACACACCTTCTATGAGTGCCTCATCTTGGAATACAGATCCAAAGGCCGTGCATCAAACCACTTGGCCACCAGGACAACACTGTAGACAAGAATGCATGCATATGTACATAAAACTGTAAAAACCAGCTGATGGATAAGCCACCCAGGTGGTGCAGTGATATAAGCACTGGCTTCGGATCATTTGCTCAAGATGTTCGAAAGTCCCGGATGAGGCATGTGTGGCGTGTTTGCTCATTTCGAAATTAGGACCACTTGTTTTATTCCCGAAACAAGTGGTCCTAAACTAGAAATATGCGACTGGCTATATTCTTAGAATTGCTCATGCTGGTCATTAACCCCATCCTACCCAAAAAATGATGACGGATAACTTAACATTTGATATTCAAAAGATTTACCTTTCTATCAGAATTTTTACATATTTTAACCCTCAGAAATATGCAGTTTATGGATTGTTTTTTTTGTTGTTTTTTTTATTGGAGGTTTAACGACCACCGTGAGCATCTCAATGGGCTATAAGCAGTGGCCCGTCCCTAATTTAGGGTCACTGGTTCCAGGGAAGGGAAAGAACCAGTGCCGTAAGACAAACACAACATCCATGCCTCACCGGGATTCGAACCCGGACCCTGTTCGGACGAATGATCAGAGGCCATCGCTTAGACCACTGCGCCACCGAGGCGGCGCAGTTTATGGATTAATATGTTTAAATGAGTTACATGCATTGACTGAGTTAAATACAAAGATAAATTACATTTGAATAATTTGCATTGTATTTAGCTCTCAACAGGATGTCTAAGAATGTACATATAAAGATCATCCTCAGAATTTGCACCTTTAACTTAAACCTGAAAGCCGAAAAGTAGTGAAATTAGCTACTTTTCAAAAAAAGTAGGGTAGTTATCTACTTTTTGGAAAAAATAGTTGTAGCTGTAGCAAGCTACTTTTTTCAAGAAGGTAGTTGTAGTGGTAATTAGCTACTTTTAAAAAGTAGCTTTCCAATCACTGGTGTACAATGTAGCTCAAAATCAGTCTTGACCTAAGGCCTCTAAGTTCTGGCAACAAAAACCAGCATAAAATTGGCACTTACATCTTTAACCATGCAGTGGGAGTTTCAACAAAGGTCAGTAAATGTTTTTGATCTTCAAAACTTTCACCATTTTCTTCTTGGAAACCATATGGTTCCATGTGGCTAATATGTGCAAGTCACTGACGGCGGGACGCAGTGGCGCACCCAGGAATTCCTGTTACAGGGGGCTATATATATAGTATATGTACACAATGTATACACACACATATGTACGTACATATACAGATATATAGTGTATGCCTATAATTTATATACGGTTGTGGCGTACGTCGCAACCGTATATAGGGTGACGTACAGTATCTCTTTGGGACTTTCCGAAGACATCATACAATAGAAGACACTCTATGTAATGGTTTGAACATAATAATATTATTTTTGAATGTTTAATTTGTGATGTACATCGCTCTTAATCTCCTTGGAGGGGGCTTAAGCCCCCAAAGCCGCATCCGTAGGTGAGCCAATGGCGGGATGTCACATTATTACAAAAATTAGCACACCTTTTACTCTTCAACTAGCAACATGTGCATTGATTAGGTCTATTGTAGCATGTTCATTGATTAAATATCTACTGACATGGTAAAAAAAAGTGCTGAGATTGCTTGATGCTTAGAATATGAAGAAAAACAAAGTTCACATTTTCTTTTATCTAACAAAGAATAAAATATTTGAGGAATTATACCTTGCAGTCCCTGCAAAAGGTTGAAGTCTACGAGGTCCAAAACGAAATGCTTGCTCTGCTGTGCTTGAATAATCCAACGAAGACATACCAATTCTGTAAGCAAAAAATATTATGCAAATTTTTGTAGCAATGTAAAATACTTTACTAAAGATATATAATTTATGATGAGGAAAAATTATAGTACGACAATTATAAAAAATAAACCTTGAATATAAAGAAGCCGTTAGACTTTAATTCTGAGTTTATAATGCATTGCAGCAAAGAGTTTGAAATGTTAGTATATCAATAACAAACTTAGTGTTATTATTTATTTGTTGAGTTTCCTTTAGTTGAAGAATTCACTTTTCCTCTTGAATGTTTTATTTTCATACAGAGACCTTCAAGATGACTATCAAAGCCAGTTCGCAGTTCTATCGAGACCTGTTGCTCATTTTTTCCCTCGAGAACAGACATTGATGATTATCTGAAGCAGAGGCAACTTTAGATCTTTTGGGGCCCTACGCACTAAAAGATTCAGGGGCCCCCTTACCCTTCTCATCACCTCAAAAATTTGCATCCATCAAATTGACAAGAACAACAACAACAAAAAAGTCAGGTCAAGAAAAAAGTTTTTACGGTTTTTAAAATGCCATTCTATCTTCCTATTATTAGAAAGTTTTTTATAAGAAACTCTGCTAGTGTAATCACTTTGTCTGTCCGTCCGTGCACATTGAACTTTTTGTTTTTAGAGACTTTTCATAAATTATTTTTGCGGTTAATAGAAAATCAAAGGATATTAAATTTAGCACTTTAAAAATATCCCATATACTTTATGAATTTACCTCTAAAGGCTGTCAATGTTCTATTGTGAATAAACTATTCAACTTAAAGGGAAAGATTATATTTGTGCCTCTCAGATTGGGCTTAACTGTTCTTTCTCAAATATTTAAATTTTCCAATTAGTTCATTAATTTCCTACTAAAGAAGTCCAAAGAATTTGGTTTTCACAGATTTTTCAAAAATTATTTTTGCGAATGATAGGACATAAATATTCATTAAATTTGGACCATTTTAAATTGTACTACTGGTTCATAAACTTCCCACTAGGAGTTCTCAAAGTGGAAATTTAGAAAATTTTAGTTTATGCTCTCATTTCAGTTACAAACAACATAAGTTCTTTTTCAGTTTGATAAATTAGGTAAAACTGATTACTTTAGCACCTTTTCAGTTACAAGTTACTTGCCAAATTTAATGCTATGGGCACTAAAAATGGATACAATGCATATAAATTGTCATAAAATTGGAATGTGTTTCAATTACAAAACATGCTCTTTCCATTGCTTCACCTTTGGAAAACCATCTTGTTTGTATGTTATGAGCAAATTAGAAGGCAATGAGCATGGTATCAAGCAAAAATGAAATACTTGAAGACACTGGCAACAGGAAAAGTTCTCCACATTAGAAAATTCGGGTAAAATGCAATTTGTGCACAGTACTTCACTTAAAAAGGGTAGATGACTTTTCGTGAAGGAGTTTTTTGGTGGAGAACAATCCCCTGAATCGAAGAGATTAAGCTCTCCATGGCACAGATGAATGCTATGGACCAAGAAACTTAGACAGCAGGAATTTAATCAGTCAGTGCAGAAAAGGAAGAATGTGTTTCTTGAGAGCATTTTTTCTTATTATTTTCATCAGAAAATTGAGGTCTGCATTTTTTTTTATTCTGACAAAAAGATGCACAAGATTTTTTTTTTTATACCAACACTGCAGTTATCAGAAACGGAAGCATAAGAATTAAATGCAGAAGATTCGGTTTGAAAATGGAAAAGTAGGAACTACAGTTTTTCAAGTATGAGTAACATTGAAACTTTTTTTATTGCTTTTCCAAAAGTTAGTTTTATGTAAATTTAAGGAATAGAAAAGGTGAGAATACTTTATAATTATCAGTATTAAACCAGGAGGGATAATAGAAATTTCTTTTAACACTATTAAATAAGAAAAAGATAGTGTGATATTCTTGAATTTCTTATTTTTTTTTTCAGCCTAATTATTAACTCTTTTGGTTTAGGCTGGTTTAGGGAGATTAAAGCTGAGAAAGAACTTTACTACCCTACCACAGAGGGAAAAAACAAATAACAACAAACACCGATGATCATCAGGACAGTACCTACACACAGTCTGCAATGTAACTCAGGATGGGGGAAAGGTTCCAACACAGATGTTTTCCTTTGGCTGAAAGTGGCATGAAAGTAATTTATATAACCAGAAGGCCAGTTAAGTATTCGCCTTAAACAATGAAAAGTGTGTGAAGCGTGAATCCTTCCTTCACCTACCACTGAAAGGAAGGCTAAATTATTTTAACCGTTCGCATTCCCTTTAAAACAAGTACATCAATAAGAACTCAAAAATTTGGAGTATCAATGAAGCAAGAAAAAATATGTTACTATGACATAATATCAGAAAGTGAAACATCAATTGGCAATACTAAGTAGTCACTTCAAGGATTGATTTGTTTTGGTCCATGAAAACCAAAACAAAACTGGCAATTCATCTACACGTTTTTGGGGCCACTCAAGCTCTGGGGCCCTAGACGAGCACCTAGCGTGCCTAGTTCAAAATCCGCCCCTGTTCTGAAGGTCAGAAATGATTACATGAAAATAACAGATGCAGAGGAGAAGTGCATTCTTCAACAACAGAAAACTTAAATATATCTCTGAGCCAATAAATTTAACTTTCTAACATCTGTTGGCTTCTTAACATTTAAAAGTTGATTCATTGGATTGAATAATTTCATGATAAAAATTTTCCAGAAAGATAAATAACCCATTTGGGTTTGAAGTAAAAAGAAATAAAGAAAGCAGAAATGTAGAGGTAAGTTAGATGAGCTATCGATCCTGCACCACCAAAATGCTGGCTCCACGGGGTTTGGTTGAACTCTCTCATCGCATCTCCCTTTCGGTTGTTGCTGCGTTATAATCCCAATCAAGGGACCTCAGATTCGGACACACCGACAGGTGGTGCAAACTGGGGAGGTCATACTTGATGGACCATGTGTCCATTGAGCAACCTCTCGGAAGAACTGCTTGCCACACGAACGATCCTTTTTTCATGGGCCGAAGCCTTTAATCTTTTAATCATAGAAACAAACAAAAAAGATACAAAGACACATTGGATCACAAACACAATGGAAATCTACAAAGTCAGAAACACAGACAAACGCACAACATGTGTTTAAACAATTTAATGGGGAACACAGTTCCATCTTTCAGCAATCGTCACTTGCAGTTCAGCCATAGCTTATTCGGGTGCAGAGTCTTTCCAGTTCTCGTCTCAAACTCGGACATGCCGGGGTCTAGACTGGAGTGATCTGTGTTGAGCTTCAGTCGGAATTTTTCATTGGCGTTTTGGCAGTTGGGGCATTTTGCGTTTGCTTTGCAGGTCCAGTGCTTGTGCCCTGCCTGGCCACACTGGGCACAAGACTTGATCTCTGCCTAGCACTTCACTCTGTGGTGCTTGAAACCATTGCACCAGAAGCAATGAGTCTCGTGCAAGTACTCCTTACGGGTCAAAATCTTCCATCCGACATTTACTTTGCCTAGTTTGCGGAGGGTGTGGAAGTCTGCTGGGACCAGTTCAAACACCTAGTGGAACTAACCCACTTCCCCCCTCCCCTTGATGGGGAAGAAAACCTGCACTCCTTCGCGGTTCCTTCATCTCGTTTTCTCCAGTGATTTTTACTAGGGCATTCTCTGGATTCGGGTCATTGTCCCCATAGACAATTAGCCTGGGGAGTTTTCTGGCTGGGATTTTAGCACAATACCCTTAGTTTAGGAATTGGTGCGTCTCAAAGCAGTCAATGAACTTCTGAACCCCTTCCGCCTTCTCACACTCAATGAGAACTCCTCCCTTGCTAACTTTCTTTACTCCTTTGATTCTGACTCCAAGGCCTGCTGGTTGGAACATTGCTTTCACCTCCTCTTTCATGTCTGCAGCTGGTCTGGTGGTGTCCAGCAGATACACAATCACGGTACGATTCGAGAGAGATTTTTTCTGCCAGCCGAGCTTTGCCTTTGCACCGGCAACTTCAGCATAGGAATGTTGTTTCACTCCATTGTCCTAGCCTCACTTTCTTTCCTACAGTTATCCCTTTAGGTTTTCGATCTGCATTGCTTGCCTTGTATGCTCTGCCAGTATATAATACAGGAGAACTCTTATTTGTGCCCACACATTGTGAGACGCCCTGGTGTTTGGACTGTCCAGGAGGGTGTTAAGCTCCTGAAACAGTCCTAGGAACTCATCTGCATTTCCACTCACTAAATCTTCAGTGCCTCCTTCCCCCATGATTAAGTTCTGGAAGCCCGAGCGAGATGGGCTTCATTAGTCTGACCCCCACACTTGGCCCACTCATGTTGAGTGGGGAACCAGTGCGACGGTGACGTTGCAGGGTTATGGATCGGTGGGAGCTTGTAGCTCTAACAAGAGATGTTTTTGTTCATAGGACTAACTAGTCTGATTGTAGGCGCACCTGCAAATCTAACGTGCCACCTGCACTCTGTTTTCAATCTCAATCAGTAAAATTTTCACCTGCTCACTCCCCGAGGATTCTACCAATCAGAAATGTGGGTAAAAGTTCATATTCCTGTGGTTGCATATGATATACCACAAGATTCTGCAGATCTTATTCTTTATCAAACTCTCAATAACAAATTATGCAATTTGTAGAAAGGCTCAACATTCTATTTAAAAAATCTTATATATGTACAGATTACAAACAATACCGTCTTAGTACGATTTATTAAAAGATGAAAGATAAGTACAAATTGAAACCATGAGTACTTTCAAAGTGACGTTCACTTCCTCTTCAGATGTATCAGACATGCCAACATAGCATCTTATATACACCGTTCAAGTGCACCTTGGGTACATTACTCCAGAGACACGTGACAAAAACAGGATTTTTGTAAACAACTTATGCAAATCATGGTGAGAAGGTAAGCTGTGAGAACAAATTACTCCAAATTAAACACATTATGCCACTTGATACAACAGTTTGTTACGAAATGTATTAATGAGGTGCTTCCAAGTTTCAGACAGTTCATAAGGGCTGTAATCGTTGCAACAGTGGTCACCACAAGATGTAATATAAATACTTTCCATGCACAGTTGTGAGTAGGCAGAGGTGGAAGTTGCCAATAATTTAGTGTTCTGCCAGTCTGGGTACATAACTCCAGAGTTGATATCCTTGCTAAGGCTGTGCTATTTACGTTAGCTTTTAAGCTACATTTGTGCTCCTGCAAGCGCAAACCTATCTGCCTTCTAGTACATCCTACGTAGTTGCTGATAATTTTACCTGAGCATAATGTAGTTGCTGATAACCTCATCTGAGCATATCTCACCTGAGCATAATGTAATAAATAAATAATCTCACCTGTGCATAATCTCACCTGAGCATAATGTAGTTGCTGATAATCTCACCTGAGCATTATGCTCAGGTGAGATTATCAGCAACTACATATGATCTACTAGATGGCAGATAGGTTTGCACTTCCAGGAGCACAAATATAGCCTCAAAGCTAACCTAAATTAAATAGCACAGCCCTAGCAAGGAATGTCAACTCTGGAGTTATGTACCCAGACTGGCAGAACACTAAATTATTGGCAACTTCCACCTCTGCCCACTCACTACTGTGCATGGAAAGTATTTATATTACAGCTTTTGGTGACCAGTGTTGCAACGATTACAGCCCTTATGAACTGGCTGGAACTTGGGAGCACCTCATTAATATGTTTCGTAACAAACTGTTGCTTCAAATGGCATAATGTGTTTAATTTGGAATAATTTGTTCTCATTATAAATGTAACAAGTAAACAATATTCCCTGGTAATGATAATAATCAGTAGCATATGATTGTTGTATGCATTGCATGCCCTAAATACGTGCACAAATTTGCTTTATGAAAAAAAGAACTACACGAAGAAAAACTTTGTGATGCGGTTTTTTATAGAAAAATTTAAACTATGTACCTGATTTCGGAATATTTTTATTTAAAATGAAATTCCACTATTTGCAGGTATTTTTTAGAAAAATAGCACTAATGCAAAAACTACTTTCACATCATCATACCTGTAGTATGTAAAATCATGCCATGGGTATCTGATCCTAGACAGGGAGCTGACATCAACGTAGAAACCACTGTGGGTGTGAAGTGTCTCTCTCTCTCTCTCTCTCTCATTGAGTTACTTTTCGGGCTTCGACCAATTAGATCCTTTCCCTTTGTCCCCTCTGTTCATTCCCATGTACGATGATGTGCCTATGTTAACTGCCACTGAAAAACTCGCCCCCACAGGAAAGGGTGTAGTGCATTAACCAATGGAAGGCAGAACTTCTTTCGGTGGTGACCTTGTCTGGGATTTATAGTCCAGTACACAAGGTCAGGTGATCCGCAACATATGCTAGCCTCTTCTTGACAAATGTCAACCTCGCCTTCTCTTGGTGCATCGTATTCCCACTGAAGGGGCTCTGATGTCCGACGAATAGCAGTATAACTATACCATCGGGAATTGAGGAAATGATATTCCACACTCACCAACCCGCTTGGCCAGCGTGGTGAGTTATGGCCAAACCTCCAAAGATGCTTACACAATTTCAAACTATATATAAAGACTGCAGACAACTCAAAGAAGCCTGGAGAGATGCAGGCTTGGTGTAACCAGGAAAGATAAGAAGAGGAACCTGTGGATAAGGAAAATGTCAGGAGTGGATGACATGATGACTAGAGTGAAAGTACTGAAATGGCAATGGGCTGGACATGTTGCCAGAAGAACAGTCCACCAATGGACGACTGAAATTTTAGACTGGATTCCAAAGAACAAAAAAAAGACCCAGAAGAAGACCGCATGGGAGATGGATGGATGAAATTCAAAAGCATGCTGAAGTGACATGGAGGAGACAGGCTCAAGACAGACAATTGTGGAAGAAACTTCGGGAGACCTTCATCCAGCAGTGGATTGATAATGGTTGATGATGATGATGACATATGTTTTCTGAAACAGTTGGAAAACCCCAATGCTACTTTTTTGTATATTATTTGACTTTTTGAAGTTCAATAATGCTTCAAGACATCTAATCAAACTGAAAAAATAAATGGATGAAGTGAAATTAATAAGTGTCTTCCAATTCCCTAAGTTTTACACAAAAATCCGAATGTGTAAACAACGAAAGACCAACCTCAGACCTGAGTGGCTTAAAATCGTTGTTAAGTATGCAGGTGAAAACATATGAACTTATTACATATACATATTTTAATGTATGTGCCTGATTTATTTGGTAGATTAAAGCTACACAAGGAAGGGTACCCTATTCGCCCTCTTGTATCAGGTTACATTGCCCCCACCCGACCTTTGGAAAAAGCTTTGGCAAGTTATCTCACCAAATTTACAGTGAATTCTTCCTACTCAATAAAGAGCACCACACAAGCTATTGATAGGTTAAAGTTAATTCAGCCACTACCAAATTCCTATTTTTTGGCGTCCCTAGATGTAGTTTCGTTATACACGAATGTACCTATGGAAGCTACATTTCAGTTGATTCAGGCCTTGCTGATTGATTCTGACATTCCTGCCAATGATATTGCTTTCATAATGAATGCTCTTCATCTCATTAAAAAGCGTTCATTTTTCAAATTTCAGAACATATTTTACCAACAAACCGACGGGACAGCCATGGGTTCACCTTTATCCGCAGTCTTAGCAGAAATTCTTCTACAGCATATTGAAAATAAAGTCATACAAGAATTCCCACAAAAACCTAGTCTCTATATCCGTTACGTTGATGACATCTTGGTAATTTGGCCATATACCATAAATCAGTTACAGCAGTTTGTCAACGCTATGTCTGCTCAATACCCCTCCATCAAACTCACGATAGAACTTGAAAATAATTTCGTCTTACCTTATCTTGACTTTCAAATTACTCGTACCCCTTCTGACAATTCCCTGTCTTTTGCCGTTTATCGAAAACCTACTTCCACACCCACTCTAATTCCGTACAATTCTGCTCACATTTTTCAGCATAAAATTTCTGCTCTGCACTTCCTATTTAGAAGAGCATATTCACATTCTTCTAGCCATTTCGCCAGAGCTCAAGAACTACAATGGATATCATCCCTCGCTAAAAACCATGGTTACCCGGACAACGTTGTTAGGGGAGTGCACAATAAAGTACGGTTTTCTATGTCAACTGCTTTAATTAGTGAGCAAGTGCCTAAAAAGTATGGTGGATCTGTTGATTTTAATCCACATATTGTAAACCTCCTTACCAACATATGTTCTCGTCATAAAATACAATTTGGAATACGATCATGCAATCTATATATCATTATCCGCAATGATCGTGACAAAATTGACAAAGGAAAAAAATGGGGTGTGTATGTTATTCCTATGCTTGACACTATCTCTGGTGAACTAAACAATCATTATGTGGGTTCTACCAAAAGAAATTTGGATTTGAGATTAAATGAACACAGATATGATCTAAAAATGAATCACCAAAGCACCTCTTTTGCAAGAACCATAAGTGCTGGAAATTCCATCCCAGACTGGGACAACGCTAAAATCATAAACACACCTAACTCTGTTCATTCCTTGTTATTTGCAGAAAGCCTCTATATTTCGGCTTATAATACAAGTTGCTGTAATGACTATTATCCTTATGTTTTACCTGAACCTTGGAGCAATCTTGTTGGGAAGGACAGCACAATAGCAATTGCTTCTGTTAAGTGATCATTGGCTAACTATGCCTTTTTTTGATTGTCTTGTTATCTGGTATATCATGTGACATTGACATTACCTTTCCCATGATGCATCTACTCCACGTACTTAAGACCAGCATGTAGCCACATGGTGAAATTACATCTGATGAAGGTGTCAATGTGACACCGAAAGTGCTCATGTGTTTTTAAACTGTATATAGATTTCATTTTTTAGCTGAATAAATATAATCGTGCAACAAGACGGATTTCTTTTAATACTGGTATTTATGCACGAATTATAGTGTCAACCGTCATACTTCCGCATTTTTATTGTGAATCACAGTCTTCTTCAAAATTCATCATGTGGAGCCATGCTATGCAATCATTTAGAAGTTTTCGTGGAAAACTTTCAAGGGAATCGGCACATTTGTCATTTTTACTAAATTGCAGAGATTTAGATGTCATTCCACGACATCTGCGTATCTTCAATTCTCCATTTACCAGACGAGACGCCAGGATTATAAGGACTGCCGAAAGGAAGAGACTACTTCAACAGATCAGAAGTAAGCGTAGCAGTATTGACTTCTTTAATAAGAAATGCTATACCTGTTACTCATTCCTAGCTGATTCCTCACACCCAATAATTTTGGACCGTACATTATTCATAATTTCAGCAATAATCGAAAATGAAATGAAGGTTTTATTTAACACCCATGTGAAAAAACTAAGATTGTTGGTGGATTCTGAAGTTCGTAGTAGAACGCATAAGCTGTTCGGATTTCGAACAAGACATCCTATCGGCCTTTCTGAACAAGGATCATTACATGGATCACCTAATGTGGGTAATGGATTGGATTTGCATGAACTGGACCATGACAGATATAACTCTGATTCACATAATGGAGTCAGAAACCTAAGTGATAAAGTTCTAAATCCCATTCAGCTAAGAGCCTTGCAACGAGGTTACAAGTTCGCTTACCCTAACCAACGTAAAGTAGACTTATTCAAAACAGTTCCGCAAATTGAAAAAATTCTATATTCACTTCCAATAGAAGATAGGAACTTCGCAAGAATGAAAATCGTAAGGTCTCTTCACAAACACAATCCACGACGGTGTAAAACCACCGAAGAATGCCAGCTTCATGAGGAAATGCAGCAGCTGATTGAATTGAAAAAGGACCCAGATATTGCCATTCTTTTAGCTGATAAAACTAGTCAAGTTGTACTCTTAAATCAAAGTGATTATATTAAAAAAATGCTCAATGCCATTTCTAGTATCCCTCATGTAATAGTGAAACGAGACCCCACCAGGGCTACTGTTAGTGCTTTAAGCCGCCTTAAGAACTCTTCAGCTCCTCCGGACTCCTTTTCAAAAGCCTTCAATCCACCCCCCGGCTGCCATGTGCCTGATTTATTTGGTAGATTAAAGCTACACAAGGAAGGGTACCCTATTCGCCCTCTTGTATCAGGTTACATTGCCCCCACCCGACCTTTGGAAAAAGCTTTGGCAAGTTATCTCACCAAATTTACAGTGAATTCTTCCTACTCAATAAAGAGCACCACACAAGCTATTGATAGGTTAAAGTTAATTCAGCCACTACCAAATTCCTATTTTTTGGCGTCCCTAGATGTAGTTTCGTTATACACGAATGTACCTATGGAAGCTACATTTCAGTTGATTCAGGCCTTGCTGATTGATTCTGACATTCCTGCCAATGATATTGCTTTCATAATGAATGCTCTTCATCTCATTAAAAGCGTTCATTTTCAAATTTCAGAACATATTTTACCAACAAACCGACGGGACAGCCATGGGTTCACCTTTATCCGCAGTCTTAGCAGAAATTCTTCTACAGCATATTGAAAATAAAGTCATACAAGAATTCCCACAAAAACCTAGTCTCTATATCCGTTACGTTGATGACATCTTGGTAATTTGGCCATATACCATAAATCAGTTACAGCAGTTTGTCAACGCTATGTCTGCTCAATACCCCTCCATCAAACTCACGATAGAACTTGAAAATAATTTCGTCTTACCTTATCTTGACTTTCAAATTACTCGTACCCCTTCTGACAATTCCCTGTCTTTTGCCGTTTATCGAAAACCTACTTCCACACCCACTCTAATTCCGTACAATTCTGCTCACATTTTTCAGCATAAAATTTCTGCTCTGCACTTCCTATTTAGAAGAGCATATTCACATTCTTCTAGCCATTTCGCCAGAGCTCAAGAACTACAATGGATATCATCCCTCGCTAAAAACCATGGTTACCCGGACAACGTTGTTAAGGGAGTGCACAATAAAGTACGGTTTTCTATGTCAACTGCTTTAATTAGTGAGCAAGTGCCTAAAAAGTATGGTGGATCTGTTGATTTTAATCCACATATTGTAAACCTCCTTACCAACATATGTTCTCGTCATAAAATACAATTTGGAATACGATCATGCAATCTATATACCATTATCCGCAATGATCGTGACAAAATTGACAAAGGGAAAAAAATGGGGTGTGTATGTTATTCCTATGCTTGACACTATCTCTGGTGAACTAAACAATCATTATGTGGGTTCTACCAAAAGAAATTTGGATTTGAGATTAAATGAACACAGATATGATCTAAAAATGAATCACCAAAGCACCTCTTTTGCAAGAACCATAAGTGCTGGAAATTCCATCCCAGACTGGGACAACGCTAAAATCATAAACACACCTAACTCTGTTCATTCCTTGGTATTTGCAGAAAGCCTCTATATTTCGGCTTATAATACAAGTTGCTGTAATGACTATTATCCTTATGTTTTACCTGAACCTTGGAGCAATCTTGTTGGGAAGGACAGCACAATAGCAATTGCTTCTGTTAAGTGATCATTGGCTAACTATGCCTTTTTTTGATTGTCTTGTTATCTGGTATATCATGTGACATTGACATTACCTTTCCCATGATGCATCTACTCCACGTACTTAAGACCAGCATGTAGCCACATGGTGAAATTACATCTGATGAAGGTGTCAATGTGACACCGAAAGTGCTCATGTGTTTTTAAACTGTATATAGATTTCATTTTTTAGCTGAATAAATATAATCGTGCAACAAGACGGATTTCTTTTAATACTGGTATTTATGCACGAATTATAGTGTCAACCGTTTCTATTTACCAAACAGACAGGATTTATATAGTTTTAAAACTCCAACTGTTTTGTTGGGCTGCACATCACTGCTTAAAACTCTGTACTCTTTTTTTTCTTTTCTTTTCTTTCTTTTTTTTTTTTCTTTTTGCATGCCAACACATAACTTTCACCACATGCCACTGCTGATAGTATGAAATGCAGATGAGCAATCCATATTTTAAAAATTGGATTTGCTATGCATGCCATTACTTAGATATTCTTTTCAAAATATTTTCCACAGGTCAAATCTATTATGTTACTTTGCCATTCTACTGTTGCACTGTGCACTACACTACTTTACAATTTTTCTATGTTAAATTTCTTAGTAGTCCACAAATGGATGGATGACTAGAGAGAGATACATTCTGCCCATAGTTCTTGATGAAGTAAAGGCACATGCAATTTAGTCAGTATTAAGTCCAGCACCTTTTGCTCATCTTCAGCAGTTAAAACATTATTTAAGCCACAACTTGTTTTGCAAGAAGCTTCAATAGCACATAGAATGATGAAAATCTTATGACTGTATTGAATATAGCTAAGATGTCATGGGCACAGACACCAAGAATAGCAGTGTCTGACAACATCGTAAACTGTTTTAAATAAAGTGAAAATAACTTTCTTCTAAGAAGAGTGCCATTGTTGTATTTTTCAAGAACTGGAAATCTCTAAATCTATGAACACAGCCTTTGTTGAATTACATTTAAAATTACTTTTTGTGTGTTTATTTTGCACATAACATAAGAAGGTCAGTCAGTACACAAGGTTACACAACATATAAATTTGAACTAAAGAAACTATATCAATTAGTGGAATTCATTTATCATGGTTGGCAACAGTACAAGTTAATTTGGCAGCCATCTACTCCATATGACTTGCAAGTCCAAAGAATGTGGCAACTTGTATGTTGCAATAGCAGAAAAAAAAAAAGAAGCAACGTGCTTAAAGTTTTTTTTTTTTTTTTTTTTTTTTGAAAAAACTACAACATAACCTTGGAAGAAATTAATCACCATCTGATGGAAGTTTATTAAATCGGTAGGCATCATACAGTAAATGGATACACAGATCATAGGTGCTGGCTGACTATAGGGCGCAAGGTGAATCTTGCCCCTCCAAGAATTTTACTTGGGGGGGGGGGCAGTGCCCACCCAATATTTTTGGTCGTTTAATTAAATAATTGCTTTAGCCTCATAAGATGGACCAAGCTCCACCTTTATGAGACCAGAGCAATTTATTTCCAAAACATTAATAAATAACAAAATAAATAAAAACTTTTTTCCCATTCTCAGCATTGCTCATTTGATAAGAAACTGGATTGGCAGCCCCGTATTAATAATATTTGACATGAACTCGTGATATGTGGTAAACGCTTAAAACAATTTTCAAAAGTTAAATAAATAAAATACAGAAATGCATAATTTCTAGCGCCTTTATTTATCTATTTATCTTTTGCAGTTCTTGTTCTTTGTTTGAGTTACCCAGCTAATTTCTCATATTTTTCACTAAATTTTGGAAATAAAATCTCTGGATGTTTTTATAAAATCACAGGCTGAATATTCTTTTTAAAAATATTAATATTCAGCAAAAAAATATTTTTTTCCTTGTTCATTTGCTGGTGAACAATTACAATTGCATTTTAAAATATATGTCGAATCTCGTAGTTTATCTTTTTGCCCTCCCCCCCCCTTTTTTTTCTATTTTCCTCCTGACAATGGAAGAGACATGTCCCTCCCATGTCTGATCTCTTCACGCCTGCCCCCAATAATTTGGAGAAATCGGTGCCCCTGACATAGAGTTTTGTGCAGAAAGACTGCAAGGTGGACTGTAAAAGCAGTGGAAGACCCGAACAGCAAACACTGCAGACAACATGATGCTCTTGGGGAAGGGGGGGGTGTTATTCAAAGTAACAGAGATTACAGTATTTGAATTATTCAAAACTAATTTTTCACATGGAACAGTTGTTGAGATCATTCATTTTAAGCTTCACAGAGTGTGTGCACATGTCAACGTGTTAGGGTTGTTAACACCAGATATGGAATTCTGTCAATGGGAAATCATATAAAGGCTCTTCCAAGATAAATGCCTCTGTTGTAGTGAAGACTTCATAAAATATAGCTAAGCTACATATGTGCACAGATGAATCTGTAATGTCCATATTGGAGCTGGAAATAAAGAATCCAAAATACATGCCTTTAATTTCCCATACTTTTACTTTTTTATGAGTGTACTTTTTGAATAACACTTGAGACTGCCACAAGTTCTTTTATAACTCAAGCACATGCTTTGTTAATTTAGTTACTGACCAACCCTCATACCAAAATGGAAATTGCCAAAAATCTTAAAAACTTTCAAGAACCATAGCTGTATTCACACACACACACACACACACACACACACACACACACACACACACACACACACACACACACACACACACACACACACACACACAATATTGGCATTTCTGATTTCATCAGCATTGCTTAAAACTCTCATATAAAACTATGCCAATAATAAAGAATTTAGGTCTGTAACAGAAATCTCTAAAAAGCATTTATAACTCTTATAACTTTATAACTTAAATGTTTTAGTACTTTGGTGCATCCATATCATATACACAGAAATAACAAGGAATTAAAAATGCAAGAGTAGTGGAGTAATGTATTAGCTACATTAAAAAAACTGGAAAAAAAAAACCAAAAAAAACATGCACAGTAGACTTTTGACACAGTTTGGGTCTTGATCATCTTTAAAACTGTCAAGAGTAAGACTGGCTGCTACATTTGGATTTTCAAGTGCTTCACTGTGTTTGTTGTTGAATGACTGGGGGATTTCCAAAAAAAATGTTGAGCCTTTTGTTGAAAACAGGAGCAATTTTTTCAGTATTCTTCCAGAGAGGCACTGCTGATGTATCTGAGAGAAAATTAATAATTTCAAGGAAGAACTACAGGGTGGGTGAGAAATAACTCCCTATTAAAAAGTGTTAGTAACTTTTTGAAAAATCACAGCATTTGGATGAAATAAAAAATTTCTCGATTCCTAAATTGGTAGAATTGTATTGCTAATTTCTGTTTTCATTTCAGAGTGATAACAGCAGCCCAGAATGACCCAACGCCTAACACTGTGTGAACGTGCCCAGGTTGCATGCCGCTACGACAGTCTGTTGTGCAGGTGCAAAGACGGTGGCGCAGTATTAACGGACCTTGTGCTTCAGTTGATACCAAAACCATCAAGAACTGCCATTCCAAACTCATGAATACAGGATCTGTAAGAAATACTCACAGAAGCAGTCGTCCCTCAACATCTAGACAGGAGAAGAATGTGCAAGTTGTGCAGGAAATGTTCGCCCGAAGTCCGCAAAGTCAACACGCCAGGCCACTCGTGAAAGTGGTCTATCCCGTCACACAATACAAACTGTCTTAAAGGAGTTAGACTGGCGTCCTTGGAAGCCACATTATTGCCAGGAATTATCAGCAGAAGACTGTGATCGTCAGATGGAGTTTGGAGGGACCCTGCTTGCTTGGTATGCTGACTGGCCCCAGTTGTTTCCCAACATCCTTTGGAGCGACGAAGCCATCTTCCATGTTGGAGGATTTGTGAACAACCACAATTGCCACTACTGGGCGCCAGAGAATCCCGAAAACATTGTTGAAAAGATGCAAAATTGGCCCAAGGTCACAGTGTGGTTCAGCATGATCTCCAGTAAAGTTACGGGGCCATTCCTTATGCGGGACACAATGAACGCAGATCGTTACCTAACCATGCTTCAAGAGCATGTGTGGCCTACAATATCCACTAGGGACAACTTCAATTACCTCACATTCATGCAAGATGGTGCCCCTCCACATTTTGCACGCACTGTTCGTGAGTGGCTTGACATCCAATTACCAGGACGTTGGCTGGGTCGTCGAGGTCCACATGAATGGCCTCACCCCATGTGACTTTTTCCTGTGGTGGTGGGTGAAGGAAGAAGTTTACCGAACAAAGCCAGTGACTTCGGATGAGTTGGAGGAACGCATTCGGCATGTTCTGGTAGACATACCACGCGAGTTCCTACTGAAGTCAGCCGTGAAGTCAGTCGAAGATGTTCCCAGACGACTCCAAAAACTTGTGGACAATGTTTGTGGCTATGTGGAATTTTAACACTTGTGCCTATGTGAATTTTAAACACTGTAGTAAAGTTGTACTATTCTACTGTGCAATTTAAAACTCGTTCCATTACAATCGATCTATTAGTATTAAAGTTATTAAATATTTCTAATGGGGAGTTACTTTGCACTCACCCTGTATGTCTTTAATGGGTAACAACATCCTTTTTATGCTTCAGATGTTTATTAATGCTACAAAATATGCTGCCCATGTAAACTGCGATACCAACAGAAGTGGAAATAGGAATTTTGTGTGAACACACCAGGAACACTGAAGTCTTCATTTTTACCTCTATCCATGAGGATTAGTTTCATGATGGTAGGGTTAGATTTGATACAATCAAATAACTACAGGACTTTAAATCCAACGGATTTGATAACAATGAAATAACCATAGTATTTGAAATTCTATGGTTATTTGATTGGCATGAAATCTCAGATCAGATCATATGCAGATGATTTCAGGAACGGAGTGTCTGACGCCAGGTCTTAAACAGCCCTTAGAAATAGGAAGCTAGGAGACATGGGCTAGAGTGCCCAATAGGAAAGTGACACAGAAGCAAGGTATAAAGGGGGAGAAAGATGGCCTTATTTATTACTGGGGAGCCAGTACCCGGGGTCCGACGGCTTAACGTGCCCATCCGACGCATGGCCAGATATTTAGTGGTTCAAGCATTCGTATCTGCCTGGGATCGAACCTAAGGTTTATTCATGGCAGTCACGAACGTTGACCACTAGGCTATCCATGGCCCTTGGCATCAAATCTAACCCTACCAAAGGACTTTAAATCCTATAGATTTGATACCAATCAAATAACCGTCGGATCTGAAAGTCCATGGTTACTTGATTGGTATCAAATCTAACCTAACCCATCATGAAACTAATCGTTCTGAACAGAGATAAAATCAAAGACCTTAATGTTCCTGGTGTGTATAAAATTTCCATTTCCGCTTCCATTGGTACCCCAATTTACATTGGCAGCATATTTCACAGTTTTACTAAACATCTGGCTTAGCATAAAAAAGAATGTTACCCAATGAAGACCTAGTTTTCCCTTGGCATTATTAATTCTCTTAGATACACCAGCAGTGCCTCTCTGAAAAAATACTGAGAAAATTGCTTTTTTTGTCAACAAAAGAGTGCTACAATTTCATGAGAGCATTAAAATATCTACCCCTTCAAACTGCAATACCAATAGTCCTTATTTTATCCCCATCATTTGAAAATCCCTCCTATCATTTGACAACAACTACAACGAAGCATTTGAAAATCCAAATCTGGCAACCAATCTTTCCCCAACTGCTTACAAGTGATCAAGACCCAAGCTAGGTCAAAAGTCTACTGTGTTTTTTTCAACGCAACTAGTGTATTTACCCAACTACCTTCATCTATTTATTATGTGTGTATTACATACTTCCTATTGAAAAGGTAAAATGCTTTGTAAAAACCTCCTTTTCAACTTGTTATAGGGCATATATATGCATTCTCTAAATTATATCAAGCATCTGATATGAAAATTTACAGAAGCTTGTCAATGTGAAATACTGATAAACAAGAATATCAACAAGAGCGTTTCTCTTTGGGTAAAGTGAGAAGAAAAATAAAGAATAATAAAATAGTAGAAAGGGGAAGCAACTTAGCACCCCTTACAAGGGGCAAAGAAGTGCTGGCACTAAAGAGACTGATAATGTGAATACAGCACATAGTAATGGAGTTTGAAGCTGCGTTTAAACTTCTCTTAAAACATTTTTAATTAATAGAAACTTTTGAAAACAACAATGTTAACCTTATATTTCCTTGAGAAACTTTGAAAAAAAAACCCCAACTGTGTGTGCAATATATAAAGCACCCTACCCCACAACAAAACATGTCACAATTCTCAGTTGTAAAAGAATAACAAAGAATACTACTAACATAGGAATTCTTGGCAACAGCAATATATTTTCATAAGTTATTTACTTATTTGCCTTCATAAGTTATTTATTTTCTTTAAAAGTTATTTATTTACTTTAAAAGTTATTTATTTATTTGCTTTAATAAGTTATTTATTTTCTTACATTTCCAAGACTTACTCAGGGGATATCAACTTGCCAATGTTTAAGATGAAAACACATATCAACAAGAAACCACACAGGTAATTGAACTTTGTGTAGCATATAACTTTAACCTGTATAGCATACTTTAAAAACATGTTTTTTATCTTAGTACAGATTAATTCTTGATTAATATACAACAAATAACTGGAAAAATTACATACCAGAAAGAATGGAACTTTGTTTTCACATGAGTGAAAGTTTTGGCAAGCTTTACCTTGGAACTTTTTTAAATGCACAAAACAATTTTTGTCCAATCTAAAAGCATGAATTGCAGTACAAAATTATAAAATATATAATGTTTGGGCATAAATAATAAACTGTGGTATATGGCATAAGCATTCGTACATTTTGTATAATGCATTCAAAGTATCTGAGTGCTATTTGGACCATTACTTAAATCCAATCTGACAATGCATGAATTTCTATTTTAGCAACTACGATATGTGAAGAAATAAAACGTTGAAAAAATCAGGATTATAAATATGCATTTCTGATGTTAATACTAAATTTACCAACAGAAAAAAATCTTGGAGGCATCATATCACAAAATTTTGAAAACTTTTTTAATTCTTCTTCCGCAGATGTGCCATTTTATAAATCTTTGCAATAGAAATGTACAACATACATGCATATTATACATATCACTAAGCTGTTCTCTGATATTCAGAGGTTAGCTCCACAAAGAAATACAAACTACCAGATAAATTTTTAACTGATTATTTACTTACTGTTGCCATATCAAACTTCTCCATTTACAGCGATCTTGACACCCAACTCGGGCTTCACTGACATCCATCACACAATGTACACAAGACCTGGAATACTTCATACTCATAATCCTTTTCTCATACAAAGACGCATATACAACAGAAATATATTCAATATTTAAGCAGTTTCACTTTTTAATAGAGTGAACCAGAACAGATAAGCAGATTATGGCACTGTGCACTGTATTTTGCCTTACATAATCAGTTTTACACACCAAACACACAAAATCAGAATCATGCAGTAACTTGTGAAGCTATCTCAGATATTAAGGAAATGCATTTAACTTAAAATATCAATCAATTATCCAAAAAAAAAGAACTGTTTTAAAATTATTAAAACACTCACTTCTTTGATAATTTCCTACTGCATCCGACTAACAGGTGCATGCAATGGACACATATGATTCCCAGGACAGGAATGCCTATTGTTCCTATCTGCACGATAAATAAGAAATTATTAGGAACTAAAATGAAGAGAATTGTTTATTATAATAACAAGAACAAAATAAATAAACTGGTTTTATGGGAAAAGCACAGTCCCTGCATATCATTCCCTTAAACATAGAAAAAGTTCCTCCTCCTCCTCTGTCAAGCAAAGTATACATATATAACATCCACCTGCACCTTATTTGTAGAAAAAAATATTGTTGTGTGTGCATGATAAACACTGTAGTGTGGTTTCTTGTTTAGGAAAATAAAATTAGAACTTCAGGAAATTGAAAGATCAGCCAAATCTAGGGGTTTTGGAACATCACAGTTTCCTCTCTCGGGTCTTCCAAGTCATTTGTGTTCTGGAAAACTCAAGAGAGTAGTTTGAATGTCTCACACACTCAGTGAATAGCATTGATTTCCTAGCAATATGGTGAAAATGGAAAATTAAAAAGAAAAGATTCTACTCCCTACTGATAACATTATTACAATACCTGCTCCAACTAGATCTTCAGACTGCTCCAACTAGATCTTCAGATACGGTTTCAATTTATGCTCATAAACATAAAGCAGTGTTTCAATTGAGAAATAAGTGAATCAGTGTTATTACATTGCAGGAAAAATCTTATACGAAAGAATTACTATACATAAACTTATGAATCAAAAGCTGCATCTGTTTAACAGTAGCAGCTTTTATGTCTGACACAGTGAATATGGAAATTTTCATGCAAGTGCAACAGTGAAATGTATTAAAAAAAATTGTTTTACTCATCAAGTGAAATAAATGCAAATTGCAACTCTTGTGACATAAAAAGTTCAAATTTCCTGCCTCAAAATGATAATTCAGTATTAACGTTTTTTGTTGTTGATGATTATGATGTTATTGTTTTGGCTTTAATTTCTCCCTAGCCACCTAGATTTCATCTTTTTTTTATTGTATCATGTGTCTACAATTAAAGTTCACATTTCCAAGGGCACTACAGGTGGAACTATTGCTCAGAATGAGTTCAAATTTGGTAAGAGGGCACCCAAGGTGATGGAATTTTGTTTGACAAAAGCAAAAAGGTAGCTCCAAAACTCACCTCTAGAGGTACAAATGGTACTGTAATCACATGCAACAATGAAGAGCTGCAGTTATACATGTTGCCACTATGATGTGGAACCAAGTGTCATGTTTTATTTGAATGCATCTTTTACTGTTTAGCAGAACACTTGTTTGCTTATCTTTCATGGTAATGGGTGATTATATATGATTTGCTGAAGGAGGTTACCGCCTCCAAAATCCTTGTATATAATCATCACAGTGGACAAGGTACATCGCCCAAATATGCAAATTATAAGTACCCACAATGCACCATTCTTGGAAAGCTTTTATAAAACTATAAAAGCAGATATTGGTTGAACACGTCATTTTATAGAAAGCAAGTAGTAAACATTTCAAAGAGCAATGGCATTGTCACCAAAAGACCGTGCATTTCTGGTAAAGTTAAGTAACATAACTGTTGATACACCAAATATATAAGACTAAAATAATAACCCATTTATTAGCTAAGTAGTCAAACATACATTTTTCCAAGTTTTCGCTCATCCACGGATGGCTTTTTCAAGGCTAACAGCGTAAAACAAACTGAAATACTAGTTACAATTTAAATATGAGTATGATTACATGAGGCAAATAAAGAATGATTAAATACACAGTATGTTCTAAATTTGAAGTCACATGATGTGTTGGTTGGGTATGTGGCGATTTGAAAGGAAAAATCATGTAGGCATTAGATCCCAATTTTTGGCAACTCGAGGGAGATACTGTCATTGCATGCATCATGGCTAGTGATGATTTCTAGAGTTTCTCAGAATGCTATTGCTTTTGGATTGAAGTAGGGGGCAAATCTTTTAATACCATCCCATATAGGAACCACAGACTTGAAACTCACTTCTCTGGAGAGAGCTGTGAATGATCTTCCTTTCTTAGCATCTCTTTTGCGTTTGCTGATTCTAGTCCTGAACAAGTGCTTAGTCATTCTGATGTAAAATATTTGAGTATATACTGCTATCATACCCTGATGTGGTACTCAAAGATATTACATCAGAATGACTAAACGCTATACAGGGTGCCCAGTAAATTCCTTTCTCAGCCCCGTAACTTTAGAACGCTGACAGCTATAGCCATAAAAATGGTGTCTAGGTATAGTAAAGTGGCTATGCGCTATTCAACGAGACCGCTTACAGCACCTCCTAGCGGCAAAGTCAGGAGTTAGCATGCCGATCTTGAAAACTATATGGGATACGGGAAAATAGTCAATTACAAAGTTGTAGAGCAGCATCGATTTAGTATGAAAAGACACCTTACGCAAATGAATGCTAAGAATAGAATGTGTACAATGCTTGTTTGTTTGTTCATGATGTCAAACACTGTTACGCCATGAAACGCGGCAGAAAGAAGATAATATCGCCTTCCGCAAAACACTAGCCCGACTCATGGCCCAGTGATAGCGTGCGCTCTTCACATGCGATAGGACCTTGGTTCAATCCTCATTGGGTCCATGCTATAAGCACAGTCTGTAAGAAATGAGTGGACTCAGTGGCGATCGTGACAATTCATCTCGCATTGACTAACCAACTCAACTCAACCTGCGTTGGTATGTGAGTTGCATGCAATTTCTGTGATATGCAAAGAAGTATGGAAAGTAATGCATTTTCAGCAGGTATAAAAGAGAGTTCCCGAGGTGTATGTCAAATATCGTGGTCATGTATAAATATTCCAATGATGAGTATTGCGAGATGTTGCTCCTATACGGTGAATGTGGTCACAATGCAAGAAAGGCAGAACTGCTATATTGTGAACGTTTTCCTGCAGGACCGCATCCGTCATGGAAGACCATCCTCAATGCTGTTTATAGGTTAAGGGAGATGGGCTGCATGACCAACCGACCTTGATCTGGCAGACCAGCTGCTCTAGGCTGTCAAGTGCAATCAGAGGATGTCTTAGCATATGTCCTTAACAATCCTGAGAGCAGCACAAGAGAGGTTAGTGCCGAGTGTAGCTGCTCAAAAAGCCACGTATGGGAAATCCTGTGGTGATCAGGTGCTCATCCATTTCATCCAACACTGTTGCAGGCACTACAGCCAGGAGATGTTGAGCAACGTTATGACTGGTGTAACTTCGTCATGAACAAATTAGAGGTCCAGCCAACGTTCCTTGCTGACATTATTTGGACAGATGAGGCATGTTTTAGGCGTAATGGCGTCTACAATAGGCAGAACACCCATTACTGGGCGCTGGAAAATCCTGCATGTGGTCTACCAGTTCGTCATCAGGTGCGGTGGTCCATTAATGTTTGGTGTGCCATTTTCAATGACAGCCTCATCGGACCTGTGTTTTACAAGGGTACGTTAATGGGAGCCCAATACTTGGAGCTTCTACAGTACGTATTACCCGATTATTTGGTTATTTGGACAACCTGCCGTTGCTTCAACTGTGGAATGTTTGGTTCCAACATGACGGCGCCCCTCTGCACCAGCCAGGAAATGTAAGAAGGTACTTGGTCGAGACATTCGAGCAACAAATCATCGGCTATGGTGGTGGCGTAGAGTGGCCTGGACGCTCACCAGTCCTCACCCCTTTGGACCTTCCTGCGGAGCTACCTCAAAGAGCAGGTGTATCAGACCTCTCTGACAACATTGCAGGACCTTCGACGCCGTATAGCTGATGCTTGTTCCAGCATGTCACCTGACATGCTGCAAAATGTGCAGCATGAGATTCAATCTAGAGTCCCAAATGTGTATTGTGGCTGATGGAAAGCACATTGAGCACCGACGGTAAGTGTGCCTAGTGACAACTAATTGCTCCTTTCTGAAGCATTTCGTGACGTAACAGTGTTCGACATCGCGAACAAACAAATGAGTGTTGTACACGTTCTATTCTTAGCATTCATGTGCGCAAGGCGTCATTTCGTACTAAATTGATGCTGCTCTACAACTTTGTAATTGACTATTTTCTCGTATCTCATTTAGTTTTTGGGATTGGCACGCTAACTCCTGACTTTGGTGCTAGGCGGCGCTGTAAGTGATCTCATCGAATAGCGCATAGCCACTTTACTATACCTAGACACCGTTTTTATGGCTATAGCTGGCAGCGTTCGAAAGTTACGGAGCTGAGAAAGGAATTTACTGGGCACCCTGTATAGCGTTTAGTCATTCTGATGTAATATCTTTGACGAAAAAGACACACACCCCCAGATGAAAAAGACACACACACACACACACACACACACACACACACACACACACACTTCCAAAAAAAAAAATTCAGTTTTGCATCGATCTTGAGAATTCCCAAATGATGATGTTTGAGAAAGCGGAATTCCGCGAATCCACAAAATAATATCACGTATGAGTAAGGAGTCACTAAGAAATGGAAAAACACGAATTTTATGGAAAATTAAAGTGAAAAATCGATACTACGTTGCTCACTCTGCCGTGAAACAATTTTACAGGGCACGGCAATGGCACAGATTCCACCGCGGACATATTAAGTACTGATCTAGAAATTTAATTTCGCTTAATAAAAGGGAAAGGGACGAAAACGATTGGTCTCTATTGATTAGTTTTGAAGGAGTATATATTAGAAATAGGGAAACATGCATTTCATTAGAAAAAATCTTCAAAAATATGAGGTTGCTCCTTTCCACTATTACCAAAGATACTAAAAAATGAGGAACAAGATCAGAAAACATCAGAAATAAAAATATAATCGGGTACAGAAAAAAAGGGGGGGGGGGACTTGGACGGAAACATTTATTATGCGGAAACAGAAGACGATGTGACTTCCCAACACTCGAGAAATATTCCCGAAAATGTTTAACAAGTGTTACAATCTTGAAAATAAACTATTCATAGATGTTTAATAATGTTATTTCATTGAGTTTTTCGATTTCCATAGCATACTAGACGTTTTCTGTCATCTGCAGAGGATCGAAAATTTCCATAGCATACTCAACGTTTTCCGTCGTCCGTAGAGGACCAACGATTTCCATAGCATACCCGATATTTTACATCATCAGTAGCAGACCGACGATTTTCACAGCATACTCGATATTTTCTGTCATCTGTAGCGCACCGACGATTTCCATATCATACTCAATGTTTTCCATCGTCCTTAGCGGACCGACGATTTCCATAGTAATTACGTAAAACCCTTAGTACTTGAAATCACTGAATCTTTCTTTCCACCACATGGTCTTACTCAGCGTCAAGCGGAACGGTGCACATGGAGAATGTAGTGTGCCGAAGTACCGACGATGACGATGGGGCACAGCGATTCTAGCACACAAGGGCGCAAAATCTGCCTTTTGTAGCAAGATGTTTGTTCTGGCGTAATTGGAGTGGAATTTCCATCTCTGGTAACTGCATATGCATAACGAAAAAATTTTTAGTTTAATTTTCCCTGACTTTTCCAAGTTTTTGCTAAAAATTTTATTTCTCCCTGAGTTTTCCCTGATTTTTAGCCTTATTTTCGGATTCCCTGATTTTTACCGGTCGGTTGGCAACCCTGATAATGCTCCACATCCTTATTGTACAGAATAGCATACTGTGAAAAAGAAATTTTGCAAGAGGGCTTTTAGAAGCAGAGATACAGCTGCAGACAGAAGTATCCAAACACCACCTAGCGACAGAACTGTGAACTATAAAACTCCTCAAATACTAACCTAAAGTGTTCAACAAAGTAAATGGCATCAGGTGTTGAAAGAATTTTTTTCATCCGCTGCTGAAAGATTTGTTTTATGCACATTTAGAAGCAGAGATATTAAAATAACAGTTTAAAAATTGGTGCCCCCTGGCTGCAAATTTGTGCATTGTTTTGGGAAGAAAATACACATAAACACTTTTCACATATAGTAGTATCTAATCAAAAAAGTATTTTTTATATCAGATTTTTAGTCCCACAGATATTGCTGTAAATGGAAACTTACGCCCTCTAGTGGCAAACTTGAATAGTATTTAATCGAAAAGAATTTTTATGAGAAACATTTTGCAGAAGAAATGCTCTGCAACAAAGAAAGAATTTTTCAAATCAGGCTCTTAGAAGCAGAGATATTGACAAAAATAAGATATACATCTACACTCCTAGGCAGAAAAACTATCATTTTTTTAAGAAGAAAGTATTCTGAAAAGATTTTCCCAGGTGAGCGTTATTCGTCCACAAAAGAATTTTTTCAATCAGTTTACAGAAGCTTAGATTTTGCTGCAAATACCTCAGAAGCAGAAACAAACACTTATGACACCCTGGAGGCCAAACCATTTTTTTTATCGAAAATTAGAAATTATACACAAAACATTTCCCATGAGGAGCTGTTTTGGATGAAGGAATAATTTTTTAAATCAGACTTTTAGAAGCAGAGATATTGGGGGAAACGAAATTTACCTATGTGCCCCCTAGCAGAAAATATATGAATTACTTGTAAAAGAAACTATGCCTAAAATAGTCTTAGTTATAAATGGCCTCAAAAGGAGGAAAAAAAGATCTTCAATTGGATATTTAGAAGCAAATATATGGAAAAAAATGTATTTTGAATTCGATAGCATCTGCATTAATGCCCTCTAGCAGTGAAGTTGTGCATCAGAAAAAAAAACAACTAAATGCAAGGATCATCATTCTCACATTTCAAGCTTCCCAATACAAAAAGAATGTTTCAAATCGGACTAATAGTTGCACAGATATTGTGTCCACAGACAGATGAACAAACCGATTTCGATACTTTCCCAAAACAAAGAGGATGTTGCACATGCAAGAGAACAATGGTGAGCACGATCACAAAATGGCATCTGGATGTGGTCACTTAGCAGCGTACTTCATGGAAGAAATCATTTTATTGCATCAAGAGTAATTTTTCCAATGCACCACATGGAAAAAGGAGGTGTTAAGTAAAGTGGAAATTACATAAGTCAGTCTTGATGAAGAATTTGACAACAGAGTCAGCGAAGAAGAAGTTTTCTTATCGGCTGCATAAAAGCATTTTCACTGAGAAAGAGGCTGGTCAGGGAAGGAAACTGGTTGTATACAATACAGTATTTAAGTAATAAAATTTGGGTGGGAGGCTCTTTAGAAAGTTAAAAGCTGCAGATATGAGAGTGGTAGGAGGAGTATTAGGAGAAAATAAGTTGGTTCAGTGCAAGAATATAATTAGTAATGCAAGTATTAGTACTAAGTGGAGCATACTTCTTCATCAGAAGATGTTGATAAAAACACATGCATGTAGCTTGGACATGTGTATCACATGACAGGCAAAATTACCTAGACAGTTGTGTAAGTGAACAGACCAAGCGGCAGACCTAACACAAGGTAGACTGAAGATGAGAAATCAGCTATTACTGGTCAAAGCAGTATTATGTTATAGGCAGAATGCCTTGTGAGGGACAAAAAGAGTTGTATAAAGCTCTGTATAAATGGTACACCCGAAGAGGTGATCTGTTTTTTCTGATTGATTGGGGGTTGGTTTCCCCATGGCCTGAGTGCGCATTTTTGTTTATATCTCACAATTTAACCTCTCGCAGCTTTTCTGTCAGCGTTTTTTTTTTTTTTTTTTTTTTTCAGTTGTTTTTTTCTTTTTTAAAAGAAACAAACAGCGTAAATGGTCTTTTTCTAGTAACTCAATACAAGAAATTTAAAACAATTAGTTATTTTTTGCCTTAAGAAACATTCAAATTAAAAAAAAAATCACCTGAATTTTTAATATGAATCCTATCCCATCCTCAAGTCATTATTAACTGACTTTATTCACTTTTAAGGATGGGATCAACCAATATATATGATCATTAATGGTGCCTTCTATCCTCTTATCAATTTCCAAACCTATTTTTAGTTTCCTTTGCATGACATTTGGCTTCCTACTTATAATTGTTTTTGTTTACTATTTCACTTCATGTTATGTACTGTCTTCTTTTTTTATAGAAAGAAATTATATTCCAAACTTTATTTTAAAATGTAGTTGCCCGGACTGAACAAGTAGATTTTTTTATTTACCTGCCCAGGCAAATAATTTACATGCCCTGGGCATCTCGGGCATTGTATTTTTCAAGCCCTCATCATGAAAAACAAAACACAGTAAATTAATACAATGTCAATCTGCATGTCATGAAATTTCTGTTTTTCTGCAGTGTGTGGTGCATTTGGGAAGTGGAATTCTTTACTTCACTATCAAAATTTTATTTCTTCAAAATACCACCTATTCTATGCTTGATAATTGGCTTGAATTCTAAGTAAAATTATTATTATTATTTTATTTATTTTTTTTTTCATGGAAAATACATCTACGGTTAGAGGATTAACAAGACAGCAATAAATACATTGACTGAAGTGCCGAAAGTCATGGGATACATACCTAGTATCGTGTAGGACCTCCTCTAGCTCGTCAAAGTGCAGCAACTCGACGTGGTATCGATACCACAATTGGCCGGAAGACTTCTGGAAAGATGTTCAGCCATGCTGTCTGAACAACGGCCTACAGTTCCCTGGTATTTGTAGGTGCAGGATCTTGGATGCGAATGGACCTTTCTACCATGACCCATAAGTGCTCTATTGGGTTCATGTTGGGCAAACATGGTGACCACACCATCCATCGGAACTGTCCAGAATACTCCTTGAAACAATTTTGGACAACTTGAGCCTGATAGCATGGTGCACTGTCCACCTGGAAAATCCCATTGTTGTTGGAGTACATGAAGTCCATGAAGGGCCTCAGCATAACAACAAATCAAGTATTGGTTAATGATGTGTTTACAAGGACCAGAGGACCCACAAAGACACCCCACACATGTATGGAACCACCACCAGCTTGCATAGTGCCTTGTCGATAGCTTGGGTCCATGACCTCATGGGGTCTGCGCCACACCCACACCTGAACCCTACCATCAGCTTGTTACAACTGGTAGCATGACTCATCAGACCATGCCACATATTACCAGTCTTCCAGGGTCCAATTAGTGTTCATGAACCCAGCTGAGGAACTCTGTCCGATGTCATGGCACTTTGGTGGGTCTTCTGCTGCCATACTCCATGGATGCAAAATTATGCTGCACTGACCTGATGGATATGTCTCTGCTACTCCTTCATTGAATGCGGATGTTATTTGAGACAGTGTCACTTGTCCATTAGCATGGACAATCCTGGTCAGATGTCACTGGTCACAGTCATTCAGCACACATGGTCAGCCACTGCATTGTCCACAGTGGGTGGTAATGCCTTCTATGAGATATTGTCAGGACACACGTGATACCCGGGATCGAGGAATGTTGAATGTTCGCATAACTTCAGAAACTGAATGTCCTATCCATCTGGCTTCCACTACCATGCCTCGTTCATACTCTGATAATTCATGTCAGCTTGCTATAATCCTACTGGCAGTTGTTTAACCTGACTAACAAGATTACACCTCCCAACTGATAAAAAATGTGGTGTGCGTTGAAGCCTTTATATGACGGCAGGACCAGTTAAAAATTTGCATACTGCTATCCCATGACGTTTGGCACTTCAGTGTATGTGTGCATTAATAAGTGAATTAAAATTTTAACAAGGTACCAATAAATGCATTAAATTGTGTACATACGTTTCTTGAGAACATTTGAAATAAAAAAAATTACTTGGAAAAAGTACAGTAACACTGCCACAACATGACTAAATTCTGCAACAACAAAGTGGAAGGAAATGGGAACATATTTAAATAACGAAAGTAGATGAGCTAAACCTACCAGAAGACCTGCATTTGCAATTGCATTTGGCATAGCCAAAATGCCAGTTCCAATGTTCCCTTTGATTAGATGCATCATGGTGGCAAAATTCCTGAAAGGACAATGATAAATATTTCAGTTACTTCATAAATTCATTCTTCTACTTTTCTCTATTCACCACATTAAAGAACACGAATAAAAATATTTAACCACAAGAATTTAATAAATAAGAATATTGTTCATCAAAAATACAAAAATAACTCTGATTTCTGGTATTATCTGCACATTTTCCTTCCCCAGAAATTATGTGAAAATGGATTCTACAAAAACTTTCTATAATAATAGTAATAATAATAATAATAATAAACACATATGAACTCATAATTCACAGAAATTAGATTCTAACAAAACTGTAACTTAAATGCTATATATACACATGCATGCACATTCAGTTTCATTAATGAAACATGAACAGTATTATAAACCAATTTTTTTTTCCTGAAAACAATTAATATAAACTTTGCAAAAATAAAATAAAAATAAAAAAACTACGAAGAAATAATCTCTAATTTATGTGGATGGCACAGAAACCAATTCTTGTCTGAGTCAAGTCTTTACTTGAATACAATAAAGACTTGACTCAGACAAGAATTCACAAAATTTGTTATGATGAGAAGTAAGCATGGAATTATACAGCCCTGCATTCACAAACAGATTTTGTAAAGCACTGCAGATGAGACTGAAGACCAACAAGAGGCGAGAACCTGCCGTGCTCTATGGAAGCTGAAAAGAGTGGAGTAATTATATAGGGTTTGTACTGATTTTTGGAAGTCTGTTTAACACATTTACTGTCGCATGACGCCTTGAGGCATCATACAATACTTGCCCCAGGTGCCAATGATTGTGGCTTAGTATGTTACTTCCATTTCTAAACCCTTCGGTACTTAGAGAAAGTTATTTGTTTCATTAGGGGCACTGAGAATGAGTCTCCAACTGTCTAAAAGTGCTGCAGACAAAACGCAGCATTCGCTTCTAACTACAATGTTTATTTTCCTTTGAACGCCACTGCTTTTGTTTATTTTCCTTGAATGTCACTGGTTTTAGAAAAAGCATTTGCTACTTAGTTTAAATTATCAGGACTGGAAATTGAGAGAAGAACAGCTACAGCATTAAATGTTGTGAAAGGTTGGAAATTAGCTAATGAATAGCAAAACCTACTATAGCAGAGGTGGCCAAACGGTCAATTGAAATCTCGTACGGTCAATCATTTGTTTTATCAAGCAGGCATATGTTGTTCCATACTAACTGCCCGAGACCAGATAATATTGGGTTGTCGGAAAAGTCACGACATGTTTTTGCAGAGGTCATTTTAGCCATGTTTTGCAGAGGTCATTTATTGATAGAAAGAACAAAGATCAATCAATGATATAATGCCCCTTTTGTTCGATAACCTTTTGCCATCTTTCAGTGAGCTGCAGAATGCCTCATTCATAGAAGGACCTGTCTTTTGTGGTGAAAAACTGTACAAGGTGCCGATTTAGTCTCATCTGAATTTAACGTTATACGACGCAAAGATTGTTGAAGAGAGCGAAACAAGTGGAAGTCTGATGGTGCAAGGTCAGGCGAGTATGCTGGTGTGGCAACACATCCCACCCAAGCTCCAATAATTTTTGGCGGGTGATCAAACTTGTGTGTGATCTCGCGTTGTTGTGATGGAACATACGATGAACACGCTCTGGACGTTTCTGGATGATGGATTCATTCAAACTGTCCAATTGCCAACAGTACACATTCGAATTGATTGTTTGGTTCCATGGTAGGAGCTCGAAAAACACAACACCTTTACAATCCCACCACACTGAGACCAGAACCTTCTGCTGATGAATGTCTGCTTTGGATGTTGTTTGAGGTGAAGCAGCACGTCAGGACCAAGACCGTTTGCACAGCACATTGTTGTACACAATCCAGTTTTCATCACCAGTTATCAGTCACTTAAAAAAAGGATCGCTTTCCTCACGTTTAATAAGCATATCGCAGATGTTTATAAGCGCCATCAATTGAGCTTCTTTGAGTTCATGAGGAACCCACACATCGAGCTTGCTTACGTATCCCAGCTTCTTCAGGTGACCATGAACGTTTGAATAATGGATGTGCAATGTGTCTGCAATCTCGCATGTCGTGTAACGTGGCTTTGACTCAATCAATGCCTTGATTTGGTCGTCATCAACCTTGGTTGGCCTCCCGGACCGAGGAGCATCGTGAGGTCAAAATCACCAGCATGGAATTTTTCCTCTTTGATTCTTCAGATTTAGTATCAGAAATTGTGAAACTTCAATTCGACATAGTACTGAAGGCAAGAGCATTCAAATAACACATTTTGGACTCTATTATCAGAAGAAAAATTACCCTGCTTGAAATCTGTTGCTTTGCAGCTGACTGCTTTCTTTGGATACACATATCTCTGTGCAGCAGCTTTTTCAGAAATGAAAATAATGAAGTCAAAATACAGGAGCTGCCTGACTGATGCTCATTTAGAAGCGTCTCTCTGACTGTGCCTCACTGAATATGTGCCTGATTATTCTAAACTTCATGAGGACATACAGCGTCAGCATCAACATCTAAGAATTAAATACTGCTAATAAGGAATCTATAAGAAAAATTACATAATTTGTTTGAAAAATAGTGTTTCAGAAATAAAAATGATTTAAATATTATTTTTCTGTATTTGTTTCCAAACTTACAAAATAACACTCACTAACAAAGCACTCATGCTATAGGCATATATAGCATCAGTGTTTTACATATTCCTATTTAAATATGCCTATATCACTGTGAGAAACCATGGTAGATCACAGTAGAGAATGATAGCTTACAGTAGATCTTGGCTCCCCAAAGTTTGGCCACCCCTGTACTATAGTGTAGTATTGAGGAAGTGTAGGGGTACTACCTGAAAATTCGACTGTAAGTAATTTCCTTTTACTCCTGAGTAAAACCCATAATTTAGTGAAATTTATAGTGTATCAAGTCTAGGAATAGCTATGACATCAATTATTACCAAGTTAAAGTTCATGCATAACACAACAGCCTATTGAGTTTAAATGTCTTTTATTTTACAATGCAACAGCTTTATTACAAAACACATACGATGAATATTTATAAAATGAGTATATCACAGACGAGATGAAGGGGGAAAAAAAGAAACAAAAAACAGTTTTCGAAGTTTGCAGACATAATCATGATGAGGTTACAATTTTAGTTCATCTGGTACTTGTGTATTTAGGAGGTTAAAGGGATTTCAAAGAAACCTTTATTGATTTCAACACTTAGTTTTGTTGAAACAGCAGATAAAGTCGGATGCCTCGTTGCTGGTCTTTGGCAGGCAAAATGTGTCAAACTGTGTGCATGATTTTATTCCCAACCTAAATCAAACTGTATGGGTTTTGTTTCTATCCAGTTGTTAATCATGTTATGATTTATAGACAGGGTTCTTAGTCATGTTCTCCCAAAAAATATAAGCACTTTTTAAAGATTATTAGGCACCCTACAAAAAAATTTTAAGGACCCTACAAATTGCACACACAAAAATAACAAATATACTTTTACACATGACTTAACTATACAAACTAAGGTCTGTTGATGAAGCTTCCAATGTCGTAGCATATAACTCAAGTTTGTGGATGTAATAAATTAGAATTATGCAATTTAAGAGACAGTTCTGCTGGTCTAATTAGTTTTCATATGGGAGAATAATCACATATGCAACAAAAAAATTTAAGTGATAAAACTGTAGTTAAATTTACAAGATCTAGTCTTGGATAATGCACATAATTATTCCATAGTTTGAATTATAAAACCAAAGTCAACTTCACCATGAGTCACTGACAAGAACTCTTACTGCCCTGTGCTCTCCAATGGGCTTTCTGCCAATGTTGCATGGCATCATCAACATAGCCAACCAGCTGTAGAAGTTGTACGCACTACATTGGAACTTCTGCATTTCATGCATACAATTAGGGGGAAAAAAATAAGTACTTTTTAAACACTTTGCGGAATTTCTGGCAAAAATTAAGGACTTTTACACACCCTAAAAAAAATTAAGCTCACTTTTTAAGGACTTTTAAGGATTTACCAGGGTGAGTCATAAGTTTGTAGCATTTTGGGGTACAATGTTTAGTCCGGTACATCATGTTAACTACATATGACTATTCGGCAAAATACAGTCCTTCAGAGTCTGTGGCCCTTCGCCGACGTTCAGCCAAAGATGCAATGCTGTCACGATACCAGGCTGGTTTAGATGCAAAAAAATCAGTGATGCCATCTTTCACAGCCTCCAATAAATTGGACTGTCTGCCAGCCAAGAAGTGTGCCACGGAATGAAACAGGTGAAAATCAGAAAGGGCAAGATCCAGACATCCTGAATTTTCTGGTGGACAATCCATGACCTATAACATGGGGCGTTGTCAAATTGCAAGAGGACCTTCTTTCGGTTCATCATTGCGGGGTAGCACTGGCATAGAACGTCATATGTGTGTTGCAGCTGGTCACAATACAGGCTCCCATCAATGGCCGAACCATGTGGCACAAGCTCCCAGTGCACAGGACCCTAGAAATTTCAACATACACACAACATTGTCTTCATTTCAAAATACCCTCTTTGAACCACTGCTTGAGCCTCATCCCCTGGCTGCAGTCATTGGTTTCCAGTATCAGGATAATGTAGGAAGACACTTCTCATCATTCATTACAATTCTCCACCAAAACCAGTCGCCACGTGGATTTTGCAGCAATTCTCAACATAGAGTGACACACTTCTCAGCTTGCTTTGGGATCACCTGATGGGGAACCATTTGCGGACATCTGGAGTGAAAACCGAGCTGGTGTAGGCAATGAACCATGGTGGCTTGTGATGCATGGACCTCCTCTGCTAATTGTCCGGTGCTGGTTCCTGGGTACTATTCAACAGCTAGATGCAAGGCTTCGGTGTTGGTGGTGACTGGTCTCCCACACCTTGATCTGTCAACAAGCTCTGTGTCTCCGGACCGGAAGAATTGGAACCATTTTCTTGCTGTTGCAGAGTGCACTGTCCTTTCACCTTCTACACAGCAAATTTCCTTCGTGGCAGGTGTCACATTCAACCCTTTTTCCCAATAATGGCATAGAAGCACACGTAAAACAAGTTTCTCCTCCGACATTCTCGTCTCCTATTAGTGGCATACATGTCTTGGGCCCGGTGCATGTGTACCTGTCTGATTAATGGAAAACATCACCCAATCAAGCATGAGACACATTCCACCTTACCACACATGTCACACCTGTTCGGTGGAGCTTCTCCACCTATACCGCGAAATACTATGAATATATATTGCATATACCAGGGTGACGTAGTCCTGATGACGAACTAGGCTTTAGTTCGAAAATTTGACAACCAACTTTCATGAAAAATAACCTCTATAAGACCCGTAAAAAAGTTATTCCACAATTAATTTCGCTTTAAACAATAGAAAAAATGCTTCGTCTATCCACTTATACAGCAAGACATGATCAAGGAATGCGAAAACACATGTTTTAAGCAAAATTAAATATAAAAATTCAATACTACATTGTTCACTTTGCCACAAAAACAATTTTACAGGTCACAGAAATGGCTCACATTCCATCATGGATTGATTAAGAAGTGATTTTGAAATTTATGTAGGTGAATCAAAAAGTAAGTTATACTTAGTGCCATATGGGTGGGATCACAGTCAGACCATGTGTGCATGGGAACAAAGTAGACAGTACATCAGAGTTGCCAATGGGAGGTCTTTTGGTTCAGTAATGGTGTAAAACGTATGCAGGAGTCAGTTCGTAATGGCGTATCAACTGGATTCTCACTGCAAATTGGAAGTGCAAGGAACTGTTCGATTTTTGTGGGCTAAGTGCCTATCCAGAAATTGCGCTGACATCCATCATGAAATCTGTGCTGTATATTGGGGAAATGCCATGTCTTGCTCGGCCATTGTAAAGTGGTGCCAACAATTTGAAAAGGGTCACACAAATTTGGTGGACAAATACTGCAATGGCAGACCATCAATATCCAACACTCCAGAGCATATTTCTGACATTGACAACATGATACAGGATAATAAACGTATCAAAATCAAGGAAATTGCCAGTACGTTAGACATTTCGTATGGGACTGTGCATTCCATCATTCACAAGCAGCTGGAATTTCAGAAATTGTGTGCGAGATGGATGTCATGTTTACTCACCAACCAGCCCAGAAACCAATGTTTCCTGTCGTCTTTGGCTCTTCTGCAATGGTATTCTGCTGAAGGTCACAATTTTTTGCATCAAATCATCACAGGTGATGAAACATGGTTTTATCATTTCACTCCTGAGACCAAATGAACCTCCATGGAATGGAAGTATGTCACCTCTCCAACAAAGAAGAAGTGCAAAGTCCAACAATCTGTGGGAAAGGTCATGGAGACTGTTTTCTTTGACTGTGAAGGTGTTGTTTATACAGAGTTTCTGCCAAAAGGGATGACTATCAATGCTGACTCATACTTCCAAACGCTACAAAATTTGCGAAAGGCAATTAAGGGCAGACTCCTTAGATGACTATGTCAAAAAATGAATAAATGTTGTTCCTTTAAACCAACATACATCCCCTGAATATATCTTTTTATTTGTTATTCAACAGTGTAACTAACGCTTTGCTCCACCCTCATAATTTTGCTTTAAAAGTTAAAAAGAAGGGAAGGGTGCAGTGGCGCTCATATGAGTACTTTTAGGGGGGGGGGCTAAGAAAAATCTTTACCTCCTCCAAGGCTGTCAAACATTTTAGTAATTGTACAAGATACTAAAATACAACAAAAATAAAGAAGTTTGATAATTGCAATCAATCATTAATATCTTATTATTTTTTAAAATGCTTTAAAAAAAGTTTTTGTCTATTTTAGTGTTTTAAATCTATCAAAAATTTGGCTATACCAACGGCTGCCCCCTTCCCCCATAAGCGCCCTTGGAAGGGGGCAAAATTGGTGGTCTATCATTGGTTTTGAAAATTTAAAAATGGGAAAACATGCATTCCGTTAGAAAAAATTTAGCCAGTGGAAGGCATGAGGACTTCTAAAAAATATTGAAAAAACATCAAAGTAACATCACAATATTAAAAGCATCCAATAAACAAATAAGTAAAATAATTGTTAGAAGCTAGAAAATATGAAAATAAACTTTACATGAATGTTGAATAACATTATTGTACTGATATTTTCAATTTCTAGAGTATGTTCAGTTTACTGTACTCCGTAGTGGGCCAACAATTTCCGTGATTCTGCAGCACTTGCATCTGGGTCTTCTCAGAAGCAATGCTGAGGCACATGATGAAGTTATCTCATTACACCTGTTGCTCACCCAATCAGGTGAGAGCCAAGAGCATGTCAGCTGAAAAGGTGAACTTAAATTAGGTCCCAGAAGATGAGGGGAAATCATGAATTTCGAGAGAAAAAATATAAAAGCAAAAGTTCACCTCCGACCTTACTAAATGAACAATGGAAGACATTGAAAAAGTCCAAAGTACAATTATTTCCAGAAGTGGAAACTAAATTTAAGGTTTTTCCCGTGAGTCTGAGAGGGAATAAGAAGAAAAAGGCCCATTTAAGAACCTCTCCTTAAATTCCAGGAGGCATACAAACCCTTAATTCCTTGCTCACTTCTCATTTCAACAAAATGTGTCATCTTGGTGAAATTTTTCAGACAACAAAGTGATATGAGGAGGAAGGCACTTCAACCAGTAAAATCTGCAAGTTTGTTCCGATTCAATACAACAGGCATCAGTTGCTTGAAACTGCAGTATCTTGGGGCAGTGTGATCCAGTGCATATGGTAATCTTAACAATAGGAAACTCAGATGGAAATCAGTAGATGCCGATTTATTTCTCACTTTAGGACAATGCAAATTTCAGTTTTTCTGGAAAGTTGACTATCAGGAGGAAAGCTAACTTTTGCATATGCAGATCATTAAGTTTCCATTCACTTAATGCTAAAATTAACTGTATACTTCCAGCTAGCCTTGTTTTATATAGCCTTGTACTGATTCAGTGCATGTGGTAATCTTTGCAGCTAAGTATGCAGTTCAGATTTTTCACAAATTTTTGTCATTTTATTCACAGAAATTTCTAGGACAAAATAGCATTTGTGACAAAAGCAGCAGCTTTAATACAAATTTGAAAGTTATTTATTTTTTGATACTCTTATGCCAAAATAAGTTTATTGTTCTGTCTCAGAAATTGAAATGGTCATTACTCGGGAATTAAATTAAAATGTGCTCATGTACACTTGAAAAATTCCAAATTAGGCATCGCCATGGAGGGACATCATTGAAAAGCATTTAATCAAGATTCATAAATATTATAAAAAGATATGGAACAAACAAACATGTTTATATACAGGAATATCAAATAACTTTCTTGAAAAAAATAAATGCAATTATAAATAATAATCTCTCACATTTCCAATGAAAAAAAAACTGCCCCAAAGCAAATGAACTTTCTTAAAAGGCAGAGAAAGGAGCCAAGGTTTGTTGGAATTAATAAAAGAAGCTACTTGCATTGAAGGGTGAGTGCAAGGATATGTATTTGTGTACAGTCTTATGCTAATAAAGTAACTGTCTGAATAATGACAAAGTTCAATTCAATTATGGTAGACATAATAATGCATTACCTTTGGTAAACATGAAAACATATAGCTCATGTTGAGAAATGGCTTCCTAGTTTAATTGAATTAATAATCTAAAGCAACTTATGGGATTTTACTAGGAAATTTTTTCATTAATAGCAAATTTTCGGAGAAAACTCTTCTCCTTCTTCAGGCTGTCTTGTTGTTGTCACGTGACAACAACAAGACAGCCTGAAGAAGGAGAAGAGTTTTCTCCGAAAATTTGCTATTAATGAAAAATTTCCTAGTAAAATCCCATAAGTTGCTTTAGATTATTAATGAAAACATATTTAAATAGGTAATTTAATACACATCATCATTGTCAACCATTATCAATCCACTGCTCGACGAAGGTCTCTCTAAGCCTCTTCCACAACGGTCTGTCTTGTGCCAGTCTCCTCCATGTTACTCCCGCATACTTTCGAATTTCACCCACCCATCTTCCATGTGGTCTTCTTTTGGGTTTTTTCCTGTCCTTTGGAATTCAATCTAAAATTTCGACTGTCCATCGATGGTCTATTCTTCTGGCAGTATGTCCAGCCCATTGCCATTTCAGGGATTTTACTCTGATCATGATGTCTTCCACTCTTGTCATTTTTCTGATCCACGAATTCCTCTTCTTATCTCTCCTGGTTACACCAAGCATGCACCTCTCCATGCTGCTTTGAGTTGTCTTTAATACACATGCTCACAGCATAACACTAGTATGTTTGCAGAGAAAGAGAACATGACAAGTCGAGTGCTACATGCGGCTTCTTGTGATCAAGGAGGCCATAGACTCCTTGCTCATGAGAAGACCTTTGCAAGAAAAAAAGAAAAATAAACAGACTTTTAGCAGTTCCTAATTTGGTCTGTATAGATGAGTATGTGAGAATTGGAGCCAAAAAATTCAATGAAGAGTCTGTAAAACTGTGTGACCACCAATTTGGATGTGTATTAATCTCAAGTATTCACCATTTATGGATATGATAGTATGTATGTGTATTAATCACATACATATTATCATATCCATAAATGGTGAATACTTGAGATTAATACACATCCAAATTGGTGGTCACACAGTTTTACAGACTCTTCATTTTTTTTTTTTTTTTTTCTGGCTCCAATTCTCACATACTCATCTATACAGACCAAATTAGGAACTGCTAAAAGTCTGTTTATTTTTCTTTTTTTCTCGCAAAGGTCTTCTCGTGAGCAAGGAGTGTTTGGCCTCCTTGCCCACGAGAAGCCGCGTGTAGCACTCGACTTGTCATGTGCTCTTTCTCTGCAAACATACTAGTGTTATGCAGTGAGCAAAAAGCCACTGCAGGTATACAGCAGGGTGTGCAACAGAATTTATGTTTGCAAAATACACAGGGTCAATGCACATATGCCAGACACTCCCTAGTTGTGTGAGGCTAAGCAGAGGTGCGGCCTTTGCAGAAGACATGCAGAAGTGCATGGTGGGTGAGCATACACCAGACGGAAGCAATGTCATCCCTGCTTACCTAATTCAGCAACATCAGAAGGTGACAAGTGATGTGCAAAAAAAAGAACGAGCTGGATGTACTCTAAACAAAGTGACAAATTGCACTGAAAGAAGCAAAATTATGTTAAGAACTATACTCTCATTTTGAGGGAAAAAAGACTGATGCAAAATAAATATGTAGAAGTACAGACAGATATTTAAGAAATTGTGATACTGATTCCTAAAATAAACTGGGCTTATTACCCTCCATACCAACAATGCCATGGGTATACTAATAGCCCCTGTAGCCTCTGCAGTGCGGAGGGGGGGGGCTTTATGGCTAAGAGGGCCTCTAGCCTCAATAAATGGATTTTACAAAATTTTCTGCAGAGACTTCATATAAAATTGCTTAAAGAAATAACCAGGAATTTTTAATGACAACTTTGAATGATTTAAAAGAAAAGCAATTTTTGATTTCTTTTTCAATAAATAAAGTAAAATCTTCAAGAAATCATTTTTGCCTTAGTTTAAAAAAAAAAACTGGTTGATGCAGCAGCTATTCCAGAGGACCCTTTTCACAGCCATAGGAAAAGTTCCTATATATGTACAGGGTGTCCATAAAGTCTTTCCCACATTACAAAAATTAATATAAAAAAATATATCTAAGTTAAAATAAAATGGTTGGCAATTAGTGGCATATCTTGGGTCCGAGACCTGGGCTATCTCCCCCACCCCCCACCCCCCACCCTATTCCCACACAGTACTGTTTTTTTGTTTTTGTTTTAATTGCGAAGTTCAATTTTTAATTGTTAAGTAATAGAAGTAAATTTTTTTCTAAATTTTAGGTACATGCTACTGCTAACAGGATACCAAATAATTATGAGGATTAGGATTTGAACACTTATTTGTACATGAACTCCAATCTTCTTCTGAATACTTTATTTGTACATGAACTCACTCTATTCTTCTTCTGAATACTTTATTTATGCATAAACTCCATTCTTCTTTTGAATATTTTATTTGTACATGAACTCCATTCTTCTTTCCTTTTGTGTGAACTTGAGTGTTATGTTTTCATAAAAAGTTTCTTCCGAGTACTTTTTCACATTTAAAATGAATGGTTTTCCTTATTGACAAAACAGCCAAGTTGCTCAAATGTACATGTCCTTGTGTGGCTCTAAGATATATCTTGATTATTTTTAATACGGAAAACTCCTTGTTGCAGTTGTTGATGGAAAGTTTAATATTAGGTCTGCTAATTTGTACACCTCAATAAACACTATGTCCAATTATTCAACTTTATGTAACAAGTAATGTCTCTTACTGATTTGTTTGTGTATTCATCAGGGGAATAAAACACCTTCAGTTCAGTTTTTAGTCGAGCTGTATCAAAATTTGAAGCATAGAGTTCTTTAAGTTCTGACAGTAGATGTTCAGGGAAGCTTTTGCAAAATTTATCAAAACAGTTTGAATCCAACAAAGCCACGAATTTAAGATATAACATAATTAATTTTAATTCACTGACACTTCACACAAACCGAAACAACTCTCGCGGAACATGTGCTGCTACAGGCGGGAGCATGCGAGTGACTGAGGTAGTCTAAGTCTTCTCTTTTCTGAGCAAACCACTGCCCAAAGCAATGGCCCATTCCCCTCCACCCACTCAATCATGTTGTCATGGGTACGCTAGCAGGCAATCGTATGGACGGTCTTCGAATCAGAACAGCGAAGACTCTGCAAGAGCTGGTTGCATTGTGCCATTGGTCTTCGCTCACCAGATTGAGTCAAAGAAGCGAATCCATAAGTGTTTTTTCGCAGTGAAAGCATCAACATATCTTAATACCGTTGATAATTGACTTTTATTTGTCTATATTTAATTGACTCTTATTTGTACATTCTCTGGGCTTCGCAGCTAGCCTCGAATATATGCCACTGTTGGCAACATAATACAGCAGGACTCAATTTTTTTTCCCGTTCTTTAGGTGAGCGCTACTGCTGAATTAGAGGAGCACTTCATCAATAATGGCTTTCATGCAAGAAAAAGCAGCATGTGTGTTGTGGTTCTATGAGACCAAAGCGGCAGTTACTGTAATGTGTCATTTCAGAAAAGAGTATGGACGATCACCACCAGACCAAAAAAGCATAAAAGCATGGTATGAAAAGTTTAAAGCGACGGGTAGGCTGGCGGTCTCCCCCGAGTGGGCTGACCACCAGTTACACAAGAGACAGCTGCAGCTGTTCAGGAAACATTTCTGCAAAGCCCCAGGAAATCCATTCGTCGTGCTTCACTGGAAACTGTGATTCCCCTTTATTTGTACATGAACTCACTCCATTCAATTCACAAAATTTTACACAAACATCTTCATTTGTATGCTTATAAGGAACAGATCATTCAAGCTCTTCAGTCTCATGACTGGCCTTGCCAGGCTGCATTTGCAACAGAGATGTTGCAGCACATAGCTCATGATAGTAATTACCTGCAACGTGTCTGTTTCTCAGATGAAGCCACATTTCACATCTTTGGTACAGTAAATAGGCACAATGTGCAAATCTAGGGATCAGAAAATCCCCATTATGTCATCGAACAACAGAGGGTTAGCCCGAAAGTGAACGTATGGTGCAGCCTGATGCATCACAGAATCATCGGGCCCTTCTTTTTACAGTGATCACAATAACATGTAACGTGTACCTGGACATGCTAAAACTTTTTGTAGCACCTCAGTTGCCTAACCTTGGTTATTTTCCAACAAGACGGTGTCCCACCACATTGATCAATAACGGTTCGCGAGTTCCTGAATGCCACATTTCCGGACAGATGTATTGGCCACCTCGATCGCCCAACATAACCAATATAACCCCTCTAGACTTTTTCCTGTGGGATTATGTGAAAGACCAAGTTTGCTCTAGCAGTGTTCCGGATGTCGAGACATTGAAGAGCAGAATAATGGACGTCACTAGTTCTGTCTCTGCTGAAATGTTAAACAAGCATGGCATGAAATCGAATATCGTTTAGATGATCTCCGGGCCACAAATGACGCCCATGTAGAGGTGTACTGACACTGGAAAAAAAATTTACTTGTGCACATTGTTGCGCAATCCCTTTCTTGTATCTGTAATACATTTTTTATATTAATTTTTGTAATGTGGGAAAGACTTTATGAACACCCTGTATACTAACAAGAAAATGTGATTGAAATATCAGTGGAATAAATGAAAATTTTATATCACTGAGGATCAGGTGTCATGTATTCCACTTGAATAGCACAACTGATTAATACGCCAAGTATAAGACTGAAGTGGTAATCTGTTTAATCAGCGTAAGAAAACAAAATAAAATTTGCCAAGCTTTCGCTCATCTACAGATCGCTTTTTGAAGGCTAATAGCATAAACAAACTGAAATATCAGAACAATTACAATTTAAATATTTTGTACCTAAATTGTAACTGTCCTAATATTTCAGTTTGCTTATGCTATTAGCCTTGAAAAAGCCATCCATAGATGAGCGAAAACTTTGCTAGCTGTATTTTGTTTTCTTACGCTGATTAAACTAAATTACCACTTCTGTATTCCACTTGTTTGCACATTGAAATATCAGTGGTTATTGCACATTGTTATATCAGTGGTTATTCCACTTGTCTGCACATTGAAATATCATGCTTCAGAATATAATGAGCTAAAAGGTGTTCTTTGTGGGAATGGAAAAACAGAGGCTGTGTAATTTTTTTTAATAACAGTCAAAAGAAAATATTTTTATTATGTGCAAAACTTTACAACATTATTTTAAGTGTACTTTTTATATTCAAGAGTAAATACCTTTTTTTTTCTTTTTGAACTACAATTCTTAATTGTTGCTTATTTGCTTACTTATGTTCAATATTTTTGTATAAATTGGGAAAGGTTATTAGATACTGTCACAACACAGTTAGGTGTTTTGTGTGTGTGATCGTGAGGCATTTCAAAAAGGCTGGCCTTAGTACTCTTAAAAGAAGAAAATTTGCATAATAGCATTAACTTTGGCATAAGTGTTTTGTAATGCTTTGTATTGGTATAAAGCTAGGGCAATCATTTTAACTACAATGTGTACATTTGTGTTACATGCAATAAAGTGTAATAATTTTGGTATTACAAAAAATATCTATAGGTTCCAAAGAGTTTGAATTATTACAACGTCCATAAAACCTAGTTAATAATATGGATTTTTAAAATTTCAGTAATTGAAAGCAAATAGAGTTTTGCAAAAGTGCCTTGAAGACACTTTTTGCAGTGGCGTCCAAGTTTTACAGGTACACCACTGAACAATGCACTGCACTATTCCAACTGCAAACCAACAACACACATCCTGGCCATTATTTACTTCCAATTCTACAGAAACACAAATTCTCAAAGCATATTACCATAAAGTTAGTGATTTCTATCACATTACAAGAACTCTGGATGAATTTCTTTTTGTGGCTACATAGCAGATCTATCTTCGTTTTCACGAAGCACCTAACAATTTGTAATAACCTATAAGGCTGAAATTTCTAATCCTAAATATAAGATCAAGTTATTGATGTTGAATGTTATGTATAAAACATTACTGAAAAAGTAACCCCAGATGCCAGCTAATTTTTTTCTTTATTAGTTATACTCGGAGAAAAAAATTAGCTTACTTTTAAATGGCCTCTAAAAGCAGACATACTCAAGAACACTAGTTCATGTACATACAAGAAGAGTTTTTCAGCACTAGTTTCAGACACGAAAGACAAGTTCAGCAGTACTGTTTTTCCTCTTAAAGGAACTCAGTAGAGAACAGCACAACACAAATAATCCTCATGGCCTGAACAAATCTTTATACATACCTAGTGGGTTACTCTTTGGATGAGTATGGCTCTTGCACCAGATACTTTCAGTAAACAAGAACATCATAAGGGGCCCATAATATGGAGCATTAAAAAAAAAAAAAAAACAGCAGATAAAATCCATTACAGTTCAGATAAAGAACCAAAATCTGTTAAACAAATTCAATAATCACTACAGTGTGTGATTAACACACAAAGTATTAATTTAAAATTGATTTTGAGTGTTGAAGGAAAAGCACAGAGTTAAAAAGTCGTCATCTTACAAAAGCACATTTTTACTTTTGATCAGTAATTTAAAATGTCAGCAGTGGCTGCTCGGTAAATATTTATGTCCATGAAACTATTAAAATCTGTAAAATTAAAATTTAGTGTTTTTGTGTTCATCTGTTTTAAACACAAGAAATTTGGTAATAATTGATGTCATGGCTAATTCCTGGACTTGATACACTATAAATTTCACTAAATTATGTGTTTTACACAGGAATAAAGGAAATTACTTACAGTTACATTTTTGGGTAGCACCCCTACCCTTCCTCAGGGCTACACTATAGTAGGTGTTGCCATTTATTAGCTAAATTTCAACCTTTCACATCATTTAATGTTGTACCTCTTCTTCTCTCAATTTCCAGTTCTTCTTACAATTTTCTCTTGAAAAAGTGCTGTTGATGTGTCAGAACTTCTACATAGTTCCAAAGCACTTTATGCCCTGTCCAAACCTATTTTGTTTGTCAAATTTCTAATTGCAGCTTTATGTTCTGCTAATCTGGTCTTAAGCTGTCTAGCTGTTTCTCCCATATAGCTGAGACCACACTCACACTTTATGTTGTAGACCACTCCTTTCTCTAACATGATGTTTTCTTCTTTTTGCTTTAATTTTGGAAGGTAGTTACCAATTTTATTTTGTAATCCTGGAGCCAGTCTGATTAGAAATTTCTCACTAATCCTCTGAAGTTTTTCAAACAGTCCTTTATGGTAAGTAACTTTTCAAGTTAACTGAAACAATTTAGTGTTTGACTTCTGCTTCTTTTCTTTTTTATTAAGAATTTTGTTGACTACTAGAAGAAGGGTAGGGGTGCTACCCAAAAATTGACTGTAAGTAATTTTGTTTATTCCTGTGTAAAACCCCTAATTTAGTGAAATTTATAGTGTAACAAGAAATTTATTAAAGGGTTTGCCTCCTTGGGGGGGGGGTAACAATGGCACACACAACAGCAACTAGGGCCTCTGCAAATCTTGGAGAGGTGCCAGCTAGTTCTGTGTGACATTGATGAAAAGACCCCAAACTCACTGGGTTTTGTTCCAGAATCCTTAGGTTGAATGACCAACTGGAACCCTCAGCTGTGGGCTAATCCCCCACAACGATGTACTTACCTGATTAAAAAGACAAAAAGAAATCAATATCTGGTCTCAAGTGTGGGAAATGGTGGACCTACTACACTTGAGAAGGACGGCCCACCACTAAATCGACCTGGACTAAACGGCGTATGAGAAAGAGATCTTGGCTGAGTGACTGCACGATTGGTGTATGGAATACTAAAGGTATAAATGGCAAGATGAGTGAGGTGATTGAGGAGATGAATAAGTATAGAGTGGATGTGCTGTGTGTAAGTGAAACCAAAAAGAAGGAAATTGGGGTAGAAGAAGTGAATGGCACAGTGAGTGTGTGGTCTGGAGTATTGGATAATGTGAGAGGACAGGCTAGTGTAGGTGTGATTTTAAGTGAAAAGATGGAGAACAACTTGATTCACTATAGTTGTGTAAGTGAGAGAAACTTCAGAGAATCATAATTGTTGTAATGTATGCTTTTTGTGACTCTGAACCTTCTGATAAGAAGGAAGATTTCTGGAATGAGCTAAAAGCTCTGATGAGAGGTGCAGATGTTGGTTCTGATCATTACTTGGTAGTGTCACGAGTGAAACTTAATGTTGGTTGGAGCAAAAGGAATAGGAAGAGACCCAGGATAGAAAGAATAAAGGTTGATAAACTCCTTGAAGATCATCAGCATTATTCTGACTTACTCAGAGAATGACTGAAAAAGCTGAAATCTGGTGAGAGGGATGTAGAAAAGAAGTGTGAATGTTTTAAGAACTGTGTTGTCACTGCTGCTAAAGAGGTCTGTGGCACCACAATAGTGGGTAACAATAGAGGTGATGCTTGGTGGAATAGTGAGATTGATGAGGCAGTAAAGAAAAGCCGACCATGGTTTCGCTGGGTATTGACCTAGCTTCATCAGGACGAATGGCACGTAAATATTTAAATTGTATATGACATCATAAATGGTGTTTACAGTCACGTGTTTTGATTAGATGCTTCCACGCGCTTGATAGGCATGGCGTGGATGCCATGTCATTAACAAGTTGCGAAGACTTCTGATATATATGGAAAGCTTCCAAAATATCAGGTTTGGTGGTTGAATCTGGCTTGTCAATTAGTTTTGCTTCTTCCAAGAGAAATTTATGGTCCTCTTCGTAACAGTGCTTAGCCATCGATGACTTTTTTAAGTCACAGTTCGGAATGTAGGTCTTGTGCACCTTCAATCGAAAACGTAAGGCTCTAAGAGTCTGTCCTATATACGAAGCGCTACATTCACATGGAATTTGATAAATTCCCCATGAGTTTTTGTCTTCAACACAGTCCTTTGATCCTAAAAAGTTCATTTTATTTATGGGTTTAAAAATCACTTTAAAATAAAATTGAAGGTTTTGAGAATTTTTGAAATTTTGAAGGCAATGTCAGATTATTATCATCATATGCCAAAGATAAGCAGGTATGTACACTTGCTGAAACGAAAGTTAAACAGCAACAGTTACTTATATGAAAAATGGTAGCAGTGCTTTGTTGATACATTATTTAATAAGCTAAGATATTAAATAATACTTCATTAAATGTGTCTAGTCTCAAGCATTATCAGATAACTATAGTTCATAGATATACATATGTCATTCAAAAAGTAACAAAAAATTGACAGTATTTCATGAAATGAATACCCCAGGCATTTCAAACTCCTGTGCAGGGAAGATACATTATGAGAGCCCTTCCCTCAAACTCTCGGCTGCGTGGAAGATCCTACTGACATAGAATATTAAGGGGGAAATGTGAGTGAATGTTTGAAAGGTAGGTCACGAGACACCACCTTCCGCGAGACGCAATATCAACTAGACACGTAGTAGATACGCACTCCAAGATTTCAAATTATCGTTGTTCCCAAAATTATTCTTGTGTTCACTGGCCTTGAAAAAGCCTCCCGTTCAGAATGTTAAAGCTTGGCACTTAGTCGTTGTATGTTTTATAAATTGTTACACCATTTAATATGGAATAAATCCTTCAACTAGATTATTTTATTCATCAAACTAGATTATTTTATCATTATACAGTATTTATTATTTTATTATATAAAATAAACTAGATTATTTTATTCCATCAAACTAGATTATTTTATCACTATACAGTATTTATTAGTGTACATGTAAAGAAATTAATTGTGTGAATATTTAATAGTGTATCTACTGTATGCATCTACATAAATAGTTTAGCTGCGTAAATTGTGCGCCTTTTTGTTTTTTTAACAAATGTTTTCGTGTTCCGCTGAAACATGTCAGAATAAACACAGGTACCAGATAGGTCAAAATATTGTATTGCTTGCTTTTTCCCAAAATAAACCAGTGCTGGTAAAAGAATAAATAAACAAGTCTCGAAGACAGGACTATGTTAATGTAAAGTACGCCAGAATTTGTAGCGAACATTTTGTCGTTGTGATTGAGAAGTTAATATGAACAATTGATTACTTGGATTGCCTTTGCGAAAGGTACTAAAATCTGATGCTGTGTCCAGCGCAAACGTACCTTCTTTAAATTCTGAAAAAATAATGCGGAGGACCCAAAGACACAGGAAAAAAATATATTTTCGAAGTGCTTTGGAACAATTAAGTTAATTAAGCCCTATGAAAATTAATCTGGTAATTTTTTCAGCATTTTTTCACCTTTAGTTAAGAAAATTAACTAAAAGTGAAATGAACGCTGGAGTACGAAATGCGGAATCAGTGGCAATGTATAGATGACAGAATGCCATAGCTGCAATTTTTTACAAATCTGTAATGATAATTTAATGGGGAGGGGGGGGAATACATCACTTGAGAAATAACCAAATCAAAAGGCAAAAAAAAAAAAAAAATAAGATATCGCAAAGTTTCTGTTCAACGATCAAAAAGATGGGCCACCTTTAGAGATCTCTAATTTCTGAAATTCAGCAATCAAAAAGCAGGATTCAAATACGAAAAGATGGGCCTCTACTTTCTGAAATTTAGCAGTTAAAAAGCAGGATTCAAATACAAGTGCTTTAGAAAAGGCAAATTAAAAACTTTGAAGAAATGAGCCAACTGCGTTTTCACTATGACTCAGTTCGATATGCCCAATACTGTAATGTCGAAAACATATGTGTAAAGAATATTTTGTTTCTCTTAAATAACAATGATGACAGAGAGTTTAGTTCATTCTCGTTCCCTTTATTCCAGGGCTTCAGGAAATAATTTTTCTTACCTTTTCCACTGATTATTTCGCAGTTTCTGTGCGGCAGTGGCTTAAGAGAACCCACCACCATGCAACTGCTGCAGCATAGCTACATCATCACCTCCAACTTCCGGCTTCAGGGGAGCTAGCTCTAAGGACCAGCCCTTCTCTTCTATAGCCCTGATTGGATCCACTCAAACCATTGTCACAGAGGTTCTCAAGTATTGCACGTTGTGTGAATGGTGGGTGCCTAGGATGCTGACTGATGAGCACAAGATGATTTGTGTGTAGATTTCCACAGCCTTTTTGGAGCAGTATAACAATGAAGGAGGTGACTTCCTGGCATGTATTGTCACAGGGGACGTAACCTGGGTGCATCCCTATGAGCCCAAAAGCAAGAGGCAGTCTTCAGTATGGCGGCACACATCTTCTCCAGTCAAGAAGAAGTTCTCTAACCCTCTGCTGGAAATGTCCTGTTCACTCTCTTCTGAGATATGAATGGACCAATTTTGGAGCACTATCAGAAAAAGTGGGGAAACAGTAAATAGTGCCAGATATAGCAAAATGTTGGTGGAGGAGCTGAAGCCAGCATTACAGAGCCGTCGCAGAAGACTTATCTAAAGGTGTTCTTCTCCTTCATGGTAATGCCCGACCTCACACGCCGACTGCAACTCTTCACACCATTCGGAGATTGAGATTTCAGATCTCACAGTGAGTATCCCCCTACATCCCTGTTCTTGCTCCCTCTGATTATCATGAGTTTGGACCCATGAAGAACGCTTTGAGGGGATGAAAATTTGGGAGTGGTGAGGGGGTCAAAGAAGCGGTGCATTTCTGGCTGAAGCACAACCAAAACCATTTGTTCTTTTCTGATGAATTAAAGAAGTTGGTGCAACGGTGTGAGAAATGTATTAAAAAGGTGGGTGATTATATAGAAAAATTAAATATCATTTTTATCTCTCATTGAATTATGTATCTCAAAATATTAAATTTGCTGTTACTTTTTGAACTGCCCTCATATATATATAAATATATGTAGGATTTGAGCTTATTCAGATAAACTAACTACTTGTAATGACAATTCTGCCTCACAGATGGCGGCACAGTACGCTGTACACATCTATGAACTAGTTGCTGAGATGAGATGACATGCAGAGCAGAAGGTCAGAAGGGAGAGAGGGGAGGGGAGAAGGTCGTTGGCAGTAGTTTGTTATGTGGAATGAATTTGTTTAAGTTGTTAATTATTGTCTTGTAAACTTGTGCTGTGTGTTCAAATAAAATGTTAAGTATATGATGGCTGTAGTAGTTGTAGTGAGAAGATTGAATTCCCCTAGATGCCACAAGTTCTACATATACATGTGTGTGTATATAACAAAGTCCGACATTTAAGGATGTCTACATAAATCTGCAGCATATCTGTCACAAATAATTTTTATTTTTGTTAAAGATAGGTTTTAAATGATGTGCAACATATTTTTTATTTAGTTTTAATTTATTTATCTGAAACACTTTAACTAGCAATGCTGCTGTTGGCTACTTGGACTGCTGCATTTCCAGTAACATGTCTTGCTAATCAGTCAAAAAAATTTAAATTTTTCATACAAAAAAAAAAAAAGGTTGCACATGGGATGTGTCTGTGGAATGAAATGTTTACCAACTAACAAAAACCAACAAAACACTAAAAAATGCAAAATTTAAATTCAAGTAATAGCACTATGATAAATTTCAAAAAATGGCAAATTTCATCAATGTGTGCAAAAAAGAAAGCAAATTTGTATGGTTTTAATTCCACATCATTCATTTTCATTCCTGTAATAGTTAATATTACACAGCGGAAAGTGAGACATTAAAGAAAATCTTACGATGTTCTGTGATCTTTTGGAGGAACGAATGGGTCATGTGACTCTGTTTCATAGGAAACAGCTGGATTCTGCAAACGAGCTCTTGACCAGTCATCTCCAGCTTGTATGGGAACCAGGGGAGAGAATTCTTCGTCATTTTGCTGACTAGATAGGCTAATAGGCTACAAAAATAATAAAAAATAATAGAAGGAATAAGCCTTGTATTGGCCACATTACAATGTGTTAGCAATATAAACACCAAATTACATATAATTACCTATACATAACATGAAATCATAGATTCAAATTGTGTATGCTACTTTTGTTACCCTATTTTGAAGGTCAATGAGGTATATAGATTAGGTATTAACAGGAAGCAATAAATTTATACTTCATGAAGTAATTAGAATTTAACAATGCAAAGTGCTCAACTAAAAGGGAGAGAAACTTTTACCCACATGTCTTACCTACCTCAAACTATGAATCTAACATTTTAAAGAATACTTTGAAACCTGGCAAAATTGTGTATGCATTTTGTTTCCGAAAATGTACAACAGTTAGAATTATTCTTTTAGGATGAAAGCATTTTCATGATTTTTAAAAAATCTTAGGTTTATACTTTTAACATAAATAAAATACCAAATGATTTCCATCAAATCCTATTAAAATAGAATGCACCGCCACCGTGGAGCAGTGGTCTAAGCGATGGCTTCTGATCATTCGTTCGAGATGGGTGCAAATCCCAGTGATGCATGGAAATTGTGTTTGTCTTACTGCCCGGGTTCTCTCGCTTCCCTGGAACCAGTGGCCCTAAATTAGGGACAGGTGACTACTTATAGCCTACCGAGTTGCTCACAGTGGTCGTCAAACCTCCAATCAAAAAAAAAAAAAAAAAAAAAATAGAATGCTGCTTTTCCAGATGAATATTTTGAGTACAACACATTTCCAACTGCATTTAACTTAACAAATATTCAAATTACTGGAACAGGGGCTGTTTCCATTTAGATTGAAAATCTGTAATACTCATCATTTATCACATTTATTATTTTTTATCCCAAACACTAATGTAAGCAAATTAATATATTTATGCCCACACCATTCATATATTAATACTATGAGCTACAGATATACATGTTTGGCATTGTAATTCATACTTAGCATTTTGTTTAGTTTTGAAAATAAATATAATGATTTGTAAATTAGAATGTACATTAATTTTTTTTTTTTTTTTTTGATTGGAGGTTTAACGACCACCGTGAACAACTCAATGGGCGATAAACAGTCGCCCATCCCTAATTTAGGGTCACTGGTTCCAAAGAAGGGAGAGAGCCAGTGCCGTAAGACAAACACAACAACCATGCCTCACCGGGATTCGAACCCGGACCCTGTTCGGACGAATGATCAGAGGCCATCCCTTAGACCACTGCGCCACCGGGACAGCACATTAATTTGTATATTACAGTTTAGTGACCTTGTTAGTTTCACTAATTTGTTCATCAGGAGTTTTAGCAGGCAGATAATAATCATGTAGGTTACTGCATAAAAGTGTTGCATGTATATTTGTGCTGTTGCATAAAAAAAAATACTGGTGTTTCATCAATCATTATTTATGAAAGCAATCCCTTTGTAAGAAATAAACAGTATCTACTTTCACTAATCAGATAAGCAATAAACTTCCTTTAAATGTCATTTTTGGTGCTTCTACATTACTGCCCATTAGTTCTGCAAGTAATACTGTATTTAACAATATTACACAAAGTAAAATAATCATTTTTACTGTTGGCTTATATCATAAAATAATTACACTGATTTAGATAAGAAAAGGCAGGAAAAAATTGCATTGAACTATGCTGTTGACCTTGCTCATGACAACAAAACTATGAAATAGAAGTAAAAAAAATCGATTAAGATTTTTAAGGCCAAAAAACCCATGTATTGTACCATCATACTAAAGTTCTAAATCTGACTAGACTGCCATAACTTAAAATGACAAAATCTATAACACAAATCCTTCAAAAGGTCAATATAAAAATACATCAATGATTCACATTTCATGGAAGAATATATAGCAAAAGGAGAAAAAAAAAAAAAAAGGTGGCAATCCCCCCCCTTTCCCTAAAAAAACATATAAAATCCCTTCAATTCCTTTTTTTATGACCTGTTGGGGTTTAACAACCATTGTGAGTAACTCAATGGGAGATAAGCAATAGCCTGTCCCTAATTTAGGGTCACTTGTTCCAGGGAAGAGAGTTCTGTAAGACAAACACAACATCCATGCCTCTCCAGAATTCTAACCCAGACCCATCTTCAGAATTCTAAACTGGATGGTCAGAAGATCACTGCACTTTCTGGGTGGCAGTAACTAGTTTGATAGTGTGGAAGAAATTCTTCTCATAATGTGTGGCCAATACTGAATACCTGAACAACTGGTGATTTACTTAACGCTAGATGGCAGCGCAATTCGTTTCGATTAAGAATGCGGTTGGAGAATATTCCGATGCTCTTAACACTAAGATACTTGGGACTTTATCATCCTGGGTGGTGTAATAGTTAGAATGCTCAAACGGTAATCGGGAGATGTGGGTTCGATTCCATGTTCAAGGCCGATGAATTTTTTAGTTTTCTGATGTGATTGATATTACGTGCAAAACAGTAATTATAGTCAATTCAGTGGTGTCTGATTGCTGTGTTAATTATCAACTAGTTTTATGTGTGTGTTAAGGGCAGCCACTTTCCAGATAACAAAAAATGAGAACACTTGATCTGAATCAATTAGATGATTCTGGATGACAGTCAGGTATAGCCATAAAATAGTTCAAGACTAACAATGTCTTTGTTTTTTGTGCTTTTTATAGATTTCAAGATCACCTGCTAGTTTGTTTGCACTTTGAACAGAACCATGAGCAGGGTCAATCATATTATTAGGCCAACTAGACAGCCGCCTAGGGTGCAGTACTGACATTTGAGGGGCACAGTTTTATACAGATTAGTTTTTTAACAGATGTAAAAAATGCAACTGGTAATTTATATTTTTTAAGATAAATATAATATCACAACAGTGATATGGAACATAATTTACTATAAAGTCTTTGAAAAATTTCTACATGCTGTTTTTTATTTATCCTTTTCATATATTGCTTAAATTTTGTTTTTGAAATTTAGTGATAAATTGAAGTTAGCACTTTGGGGGGGGGGGGGCATGAGCCATTGGTGACACATTTGGATATGTCATTACCCTCACCACCATGAAAAGAAAAATAAATCTACTATATTTTGTGTTTTCATACCACAACTGAATTTCCACTTGCTTTGAGCACAATCATGAGGATGACTTGATTACTATACTTTTAAATGTAAATAAGTAACACTGATGAAATGCTTCGTTGTCCCCAATGCTGAAACAGCACCATACCTTACACTGAAACAAAGTGGAATTGTTGTTGTTCTAAAATATCTGTGACTAAACGTCCAGATACTAAGAAAATTAAATGAAAATTTACCAGCAATGCTGATGGGATATATCTACGATTACATCATCACACAATCTACGGTTACTTTTTACATGCTCTTTGTTTCTATAAGAATTAATGTAAAAAAGCCTTTATTATGTATCTCCAACAGTTTAACTGCTACTGGGTACAGGGAAGATTTATTTTTAAAAGTCCAAATTCTGACATTTCTTCAAATTTTGTAGATTCTTTCAGGATCCACAATTTATAGAATCCATCACTAGATATGAAGGATTACAATTCAAAGAAATATATATATATATATATATTGCTTTTCTTATGCATGTACATCATTATCATGGTGAATATTAGTAACAATATATCCGCTTCTTTAGTAATCCGATATCTCAGTACAACACAATTCATTAAGCTTATTTTCAATATCAGGAAAAAGAGCCTCCAAAAATTGCTGAGATCATCTTCTTTTTTAAATATACACACTGCTATCGTTGTTGCATCTTAAATGGTAAAGTTTTGGGGAAATTTTAATATAATTTGCATATTGAAATTCAAAAGAACTAGGAGTAACAGATTTAGTGTTCTCCCTAATTTTTTTTTACAGCTGCGTGGTAAGAAGTTATAGCTAGATGGTATTAGCAACCCCTTTCCCCAATCAAGAAAAAAAGGATGTTGATTTGCTTAACATTACAATACTTATTAAACATCTTTAGCAGTGCAGTAGGCATTAATGTAACATAACATGATAAACATTAGAAAATTACACACAAGTAATAAAACAAAAAAAGAGTGCTTACTAATAAATCATATTCAACAGCTTTCATTTTAATGTTTCACGGATGTAACAGCCAGGTTTCATAATATATATGGTGTATGTGGGAATAAGTTTTCCACTCTTACTATTATGAGCATTGTGAAAATGTTCATTAAAGGAAATTTAGCTGGGCAGCAGAGAAAATTAGCTGGGTGGACCACCCAATAAAAAGGTACTAGCGAGAACACTAAGATCCTATATCAATTATAACACATAAAAGTTGAATTTACCCAACAATTTTGAAATTCACAAATTATCATTATTCTGAAGTTAGTAATTATGAACTGCATGTGCTTGGCAATTAAAATGTTCAAGAGTTTTTGAATACAGATATTTAAAAGTGTATCCTCTTTTCACATAACCTTAGAAAATGTGCAAAATTAATAACATTTACGATGAAATTTAAATCACCATATCAAAGGCAATTTTTATGATATATATTTAAATTAATGTATTAATAAATGACCAAGAACAACTACTTTTTAAGTGGCAGGCTATAAAAACCACGACTTTAATGTTTTGATGATTCCATGTATATTGATAATATGTTTATGCAACTAACAGGAATCAGGTAAAAAATATTTCAAAAAAGTTGACTTAATTCCTTTGGACAGACCACTAAGGGTTTTAAAGCTGAAATTTTTGCAAGCAGTTTGAAAGGCTTCAATAATGGAAACTCACGTAAAAGGTTATTGTTCCTTTTGCAACATTTACTGCACATATATTTCTGGCTGACTTGTCATACTGCGTGATGGACATTTCGTGGATGTCGTATCTCTTCCCTGTGTCTTTGCAATAAACTCTTGCAGGTTGTTTTTGAGCCAACATATTAAACTTACATTCACATTTTTATCACATGTGCACAAATTTCATTACCTTCAACAAATATTTTAAAAGGCTAAAACACTATACACAACTTACATTTCACTCATCGAAGACTTTAACCCTAATTCTCTAGGTTGCAATTGCTGCCCACATCCTTATATTCACATTTTTACATACATTCATATTAAAAACGCTATCTACACACTATTTACAGAAGCCTTATTCTATCAACTCAAATCATTTATGCAATGGCTCAACCTTTCTCCTCCAACCCTACTCAATCTTCCAACAGGAATCTCAATACGCTTAACCATCCATACTGTAAGCCATTTTTAATACACTGCTTTGGGCACCCATAATTTTCAGCAATTTTATTAACATGTTCTTATTCTTTTCTTTTATAATATTCTGTTGAACTGTAAGTAAATGCTCTTTTAATTAACGTCTTAACACTGTTACATTTTTGTGTGTATGTGTGTGCTGAGCCATACGGTATCATCACCGAAATATACAAAGATTTTCGATGTGCTCTATACTGTAATCTATTTTTTTCTCTTCAAATTTCTACATCCAGAAAAGCTATTATATTTTTTATTTCATTTTCAATTGTATAGAAGGGTACAGTTTTGTGTACTGTCTAGCCAAATCCTCCAGATGAATTGGATTTAATTTAGAAAGAATGAAAATGTCATCAACATACCTGCAATAAATATCTTGTTGTATGAGAACTTGTCATATCTTAAGAACACTATTTATAGTCCTGGAAGAAGAGTATTGAACAGGTAGGAAAATGGAATTGGATATTTTTAATTTCTGATATGAATAGGGCTCATTTAGAACGCATGATAGTGCAAAACTCAGTAAACACAGATGAATTATTTGATGAAAGGTCAACGATAAACAAAATTCTATGACAGCAAAAACAAGAATGGGACTCAAAAACTTTAAGCATTCAAGATAAATGGTTGTCTTTATTTGTGATCTTCAAGAATGCTGACATCACCTTCAAAAATATATTCAAGTTCTAAGTAGAATTTGCTACATGTTTACCAGGTACATCAGCTGCAATAGAAAGGATTTTCTTAACTATGAACAACATCTAGTCACCAGAAAGAGTTTGATTACACCTGTGTCAACACTAAAGGAACTTTTAAATGTGAAATAAAAATAGTCTTGCAGTGATTTTTATGACCATATAAAATCCAACAAACAGTTTTTAAGGAAAATATTATCTAATGAAAAATATACTTGAATGAAACAGAAACAAGAAGCCCAGCCATCTACATCATCTTCACAACAGACATGCTGCAGAAGGTACGCGATCTATTTTCCAATATTTTGAGCATTTTGTTGACCAAGTTCCTTGCTCTATGATTTTCTTTTACTTCTTCATACCAACTATTGGTTGTCATGCAGGGGTGTATAACTTATAAGTCATCAGCTTTCTTAACATTGAAATTAATATTTCATGAAGTGTTCTGGATTATCTTTCTTAAAATATGGTAACCCTAGCCAACAAAATGGGATAGATTACACATGACAAGAAATTCTGTATTTGTATCCTTATTAGTCACACAGGAAAAATATGAAAGCTAATTACCTTTACGTATATTAAGATTTCAAAGCATGATAGTCTTTGCCAATGGAAATATATTTCAGTATTACTGACCCTTAAACAAAAAAATAAATACATAAGTAATCAGCTGGCTGAAAATATGGTCTGCTTAAAAGCACAGGCAATAATATATGAATCTGCCATAGTGATGTACAGTATTTTGAACCCCTAACATATTAAAGGAAGAATTTTCCCCAAGACTGTTGGATTGGGAAGCAGTCCTCATGAATGTACAGGCATATCCTTTATAAAACAAATTTGGTGAAGACAGGATAACTGAAACATACACGATATAAAAAGGGAAAAAAAAAAAAAAGCAGACATACAGGATGTCATAAAAGGTAGAAATCCATGTTTCAATCAGATATATATATATATATGATTGAAACATGGATATCTACCTTTATGATGTGTATATATATACAGATGAATTATTAACAGATGTTTGTATTTCAAGTACTTGACAAAATAAAACTTTGAAATACTGACTGTCAGTAGCAGTATGATTTATCTCATTACTATAAAAGATTGCAATTTCAATCTTTCTTTTTTCTTCGGCTATTAATGTGCATATTGTTTGTGCGCCTATGTTTCAGGAGAAAAGCAAAATAACAAAGCAGAAGTTATTTCCATAAATTTAGCATAGCAGAAAGTTTTGATTCTTTTGCTATAATGAATCACACCATTCAATAATTTCAGTATACAGTGTTTTTTCTCAATTTTAAAAATGAGGACTCTGTAATTAATAAGTTGCTCACACTATAAAAGAACTTCAGCCTCTCAAATTAATCGGTATATTTTTCAACATAAACGAATAACAGCGTAAACACACGGCTATTTTATGGTCCATACACACACACACTTTTTATTTTATTACGCTTTCACCAGATGTTTCTGAAAAATTTAAATGCAACCACAAAACACAATCAGGACACTTACAAAATGAATGTAAACAACTGTGTACTATTTTCCCCAATGTCTGTGCCGCAAGGTTACTTAGAATTTACAACTGAAACCCAAAATCATGAAATCTACAAGCAGCGTTACTGATCATGGTAATATAAAATGAGGTTAATTAGCAAGGAACAATTACCATTGTTTATCGTTAAACAAGTGCGTTAACCAATACTTCTAAAAATTCAAGAGCAGCAGACCACCTGCGATCGTCTACATCACTACTGACTCACCAGCTGTCTGTCATATTTTGTTGAGTTGAGTTGAGTTGTCATCGAGAAGTGTCAGTGAAGTGCCAATAATCGTTGCAAGTTCCTGAAGGACAAGCAAGCTTTCCTGCACTTAGGGTGTAAAGTGCAATCATTAGCGGTCGGTGTTTATAAACATTTGAAGCCAAAATGCTTAGATTTTTTGGCATTATGAATTGCGGTAATAGAGGAAATCCAGACCGTAAGTTTTTTTCAGGCTACTAGCTGCTGTCTCTAAAGGCAGAACCGAAAAAATTCGCTTATATGCCAAACGAAGGGAGATCGCTTACCAGAGCTTAGAAAACACCTTTTTATTGAAGAGTTAGACTCTTCAAAGACAGAGAACCTCTTAAATGTTAGTTTTATCGAGAAATCGGTGATTTCTGGTAAAGCAGAGAATCTATCTTTTACTTGTTCAAACACTATTGGAGTGCAGTTCTTACACTTATTGGGCCAGGCGTTTCATTCGTTGATTCAAAGTTTTCAAGTTGAATTTAAAAGGTGTTGGCTGTTTTTTTTTTTTTTTTTTTTGCGTAGGTTTTATTGCTACTAACTATTTTTTTTATAGAACACGTTTTAGAGTTTGTCTCTTAGTCAAAATATTTCTTAAATAAACGCTTCGGTCCCCAATCGGCACTTTTGTGCAGGTGTGTGTTTTTTATTTTTCTCCAAGGACCTCTTTTCAGAAAGTTCCTGGTTGATCCAAGGGGTGTTGAAACTTTTTATAGGGCTAAAAGTTAATTTGTTAGCAAACCTGACTTTTAGTCAGAATCAAATCTCTGGCTCTTCTGTATTTTTTAGAGTTCGAGCACCTGCAGGAAATTTTTGAAGGGAGGTCAAGTGTAATTAATTAAGGTTTGGCTAATAGTAGAAAACAGCAGTTCGTGAAAATGAAAGAATAATACTATAACTCTACTTACTTACTACACTAGAACACTACTACTACTTACTTACTACACTAGAACACTATTATTATTATTATTATTATTATTATTATTATTATTATTATTATTAATTGATGCTGCTCTTGAAGAAAGTGTATGTTAGTAATAGACATGTATTATCATGTATATTGGTAACTGTTTTCAAAATAATGAAGTGTCGAGCAGGGCCACACCAAGCATTTTAGGTTCAGCACACACCATACTGAGCGGAACTTGTTTGGGCGTACTACCTTACGGTTTTCAATTCCAAATTTCCAATAAAATTGGGATATTAAATTAAACGCCCCAAACTCCATCTTTCCTCGCGGTCCTGTTCTGTGAGTGTAAAAAAAAAGTAATAAATAAAATATAATAAAATAAAATAAAAGGAAAAATAATTCTACAGGGGGCTCAAGTGAACCCCTTCTTCTGCCACCCCGGTGGCGCAGTGGTCTAAGGCGCTGGCCTCTGATCATTCGTCCGTAAGGGGTCCGGGTTCGAATCCCGGTGAGGCATGGATGTTGTGTGTGTCTTACGGCACTGGTTCTCTCCCTTCCCTGGAACCAGTGATCCTAAATTAGGGACGGGCGACTGCTTATAGCCCATTGAGTTGCTCACGGTGGTCGTTAAACCTCCAATAAAAAAAAAAATAAAAGAACCCCTTCTGCGCCCATGAGGTCGAGCACACCGTTCCCCTGACTCACTTTGTTTTTTGCGAGTTTTAGGCTTTTCACTTTTAAGGCTATTTGGCTGTCGGTGTTGGGGTGTTTGCTGCTGTGGCAATGGACATTGGCGATTTTATTCCAATGCGTAACCCATGGCGCTTCATAAGGTTCTTGAACACAAACGAAACTTTCGCGATGTATGAGATGGATCCAGCAAACTGTAAGTTGTCGACTCCTGGGAGTGGTGTCTTGTGGTTCTTGGTTATCATCTTGTGTGAGATGGATCGCAGAGTCTGTTCCGAGAAACAGTGACCCCTTTGTTGATGATATTTGTTATTTCTCTGTCCCTCGTTTCTTTGGTGGAACAAATCGTGATTGCTCTATCGAGGTGGATACGGAATGCTGCCATTTTATATGAGCTACGGAATACGGACTTAGGAGGGATGAAATTTGTCACTGTTGTTGGTTTGTAATATACGGTGGAGCATAAGCGACCATCTTCGGATCTGCTTTTTTTTTTTTTTTTTTTATTGGAGGTTTAACGACCACCGTGAGCAACTCAATGGGCTATAAGCAGTCGCCCGTCCCTAATTTAGGGTCACTGGTTCCAGGGAAGGGAGAGAGTCAGTGCCGTAAGACAAATACAACATCCATGCCTGACCGGGATTCGAACCCGGACCCCTTACGGACGAATGATCAGAGGCCACCACTGCGCCACCGGGGCGGCCTTCGGATCTGCTTAACTCAGCGTCAAGAAACGGAAGCTTCCCGTCGTTTTCTATTTCACAAGTGAAATTAATGGAGGGATGGATGGTGTTGATTCGTTGTCGAAATTCCTCTAGGTCTCTGTCATCATGTTGCCAAATTAAGAAATAGATATGATGTAGTATTTGTTTATATTCTACTGTACTAGTATTTCCAACTATTCCTTTTTTTCACAGCTTTTTCATTTTTAATCTTATTGACTGTATACATTTACAGCACTGGTAAATAAAGTATGTGGTACGTATACGCTATGTACATAGTACACAAAGCATCACTATTAATTAATTTATGATTGTTGTTGTTTTTACACAAATAAATATGATGTAGTACATTAGACCCAGACGAAGACTATGTAGGAGATAATCGAATGAAATCTGGAAGTATGTCGGAGTTACACGGAGGAGAGTGGCACAAGACAGAAAGTTGTGGAAGAAAATTGGGGAGATCTTCATTCAACAGTGGATTGATAATTGTTGATAAAGATGATGAATGATATTATACAAATGCGTATACATGTAATGTTTTTCGTTTAAAATATCACACTTAAAACATTACTATCGTTACTATCTGTCAGTTGAACTAGTAGCACTGTAACTTCGAAGTTTTACGCACAAAAATATTTTATTATACATTGTTAATGCACAAAACGCTTTAATTATACACTGAGTTAAATTAGACGACACAATTGCCAAAAGAGAGGACTTCAATTACTAACATAAACGGTCCTTATTGGTGTTCCAAGAACAGCATAAACATGCCATACGGTACTTCAAATTAATCCAAAACGATCACATCCGTATCAGTTACAATATTTAATCTATATCAACTTAGGTCCGACTTATTTTCATCCCATAACAATTTGCTGCAGTACTCTACACACCATACATCACGACCTACGCAAACCACACCACCACACTTTTCGCTGCTTGCTTCAACATTATATATTTCTCATTCTTATCTGTCAACACGCACACGTCACGCACTCTGACCTCAAAACTGTTAAAAACACCATTCAGCGAATGAGAAAATATAAGGTTAAGGTTGAAAATGCTTAAAGAGAATGAATTCAAATTTACATAGAGAAGGAAACTAAAAATGAAAGTTAAATTAGAGTGTACGTCATATGCATTAAGATGATTTAAAAAAATCATTGTTTTTTTATTTATGTTTACTTTTAAGTTGAAACATTGCCTTTTTAAGGCTATTGAGATATTGCATTATTTGCTCATCAGTTATATGGCTATGAAAGAAGTCCATAACGACGTACAAAGATTTCAGTGCATCTCTAAACTTGGGTGCTGATGCACTTACCTGCGAGTCATCATCCCTCTTTTTACTGGAGGCGTTTTTATTGCACTTGTTTTTCTCAGTCATTTCATCTAGAGATAAAAAGTCATGACATTGCCAAATTCGCGTCGCAACAGACGTAAAGTTTCAAACTAAACTCACCTTCCTCTTCAACGATATCTTCTTGGAGTATAGGTTCGTCTGGAAAGCGAATGCAAACGAAGGTAGCAAGGAAAAAGTCCGATGTGACAACGTCAAGTGACAGCAGATGTCTACTGCGGATATCACTGGTAGCTCAGGAGGGCGTGCATTCCGCAAAGTGAGTCATAAAGCAGGTAGATTGCACGAAACAGGGAGAGCGAAAGGCGGACGGGAAGGGTGGGGGTGGAAAACGGAATTCGGGGTGTGGGAAGAGAGTTTGCTAAACGGAATTCTCGTTGTTTGAATTTCAACACCGCAGTTTAAGGCATGAATGAGAAAAGCGTGTACGTGAGAAACGTATAAACAGAGTTCTACTGTATATGCAATAAACCTGGCTGATCTGAACTTGATGCAACGCATATGCGACGATTGCAGAACCGTCGATGGACCGCCTCAGCGCCGCATTGGTCTAAGTGATGGCATCTGATCATTCATCTGATATGGGTCCGGGTTCGAATCCCGGTGAGGCATGGATGTTGTGTTTGTTTTACGGCGCGGTCTCTCTCCCTTCCCTGGAACCAGTGGCCCTAAATTAGGGATGGACGACTGTTTATAGCCCACTGAGTTGCTCACGGTGGTGATTAAACCTCAAAAAACAAAAAAAAGTCAATGAAGCTGTACTGGATGTGATTCACCAGAACATTGTTACACGTCCCATTACTGTATTGTGGTGGATGGAGGCCATTTCGATTATGCGTTGAAGTAAAATACCCGATCACACGGTAAGTCTTCATTTCTTGCCTTGCATTGTCGTTTGTTTTTTTAATGCAGTTTTCCGCTGTTCATCTCCCAAACGGTGTCGCCATTTTCATATCTCATGCGTACCGATCTACAATTTGTAATTCGAAATTTTGTGTTGTTCTTCGCGATATTTCACGATTCATGTTTTTGTAAATTCCGCATTTCGCCGCTAAGAGCGCTGCAATAGCCCTTATCAGGAAGCGCATACCTACTTTCCTATACGATTCCCTTACCTCCGCGTAATATGGATTATTTGTTTTCGAGTAATTGTTCTGGGTAAGCATTTGGCGTACCGGTAAATATTGTGTAAGCACTGAGATGCCAGTTCAAGATACACTTGCCCTCCTCCCAGAAATGGCTCACTCCAACATGTAAGACAGCACATCATCGCAGTGTGTGGTATAAATCTGGCAGATCAGCTCGTCGAGTATCAGTTAACGTTCGATCAAGGATCAGAATGGGCAAAACTAGTGATCTGAGAGACTTTGAGAGTTTGCGTGATAGTTGGCTTCAGAGATGTCGGTTCGATTGTCTCCCAAATGGCCGTTATCCTGGGCGTTTTACGCTCACCCGTAACAAGAATTTTCTGTAAATGGACAAAAATAGCTTTCAACGATTCCGTGGATGAAAGCAGCTGGTGAATAAGAGGGGTAAAAAGAGACTGGAGAGAATCGTGCAAGCGAACAGACGGGTTAAAAGAGACTGGAGAGAATCGTACAAGTAAACAGACGGCTTAAAGGAGACTGGAGAGAATCGTGCAAGCTAACAGACGGGTTAAATGAGACTGGACAGAATTGTGCAAGCAAACTGACGGGTTAAAGGAGACTGGAGAGAATTGTACAAGCGAACAGACGGGTTAAAAGCGACTGGATAGAATTGTGCAAGTGAACAGACTGGTTAAATGAGACTGGAGAGAATCGTGCAAGCAAACAGACGGGTTAAAAGAGAGTGGATAGCATCGTGCAAGGGAACAGACGGGTTAAAGGAGACTAGCGAGAATCATGCAAGCGAACAGACGAGTTAAAGGAGACTGGCGAGAATCGTGCAAACGAACAGACGGGTTAAAGGAGACTTTATAGAATCGTGCAACTGAACAGACGGGTTAAAGAAGATTGGAGAGAATCGTGCAAGCGAACAGACGGGTTAAAGGTGACTGGATAGAATCGTGCAAGCGACAGACGGGTTATAATTTTTTTATTGGAGGTTTAATGACCACCGCGAGCAACTCAATGGGCTATAAGCAGTCGCCTGTCCCTAATTTAGGGTTACTAGTTCCAGGGAAGGGAGAGAGCCAGTTCCGTAAGACAAACACAACATCCATGCTTCACCGGTATTCGAACCCGGGCCCCTTTCGGACGAATGATCAGAGGCCATCGCTTAGACCACTGAGCCACCGGGGCGGCTGCCGTCTTTGCAATTTTTTTAAATTAAAACAAAAGGCTAAAGCACATGCATACGAGAGGAGTTCAATAAGTTCTAAGCCAGACTTTGAAAGTAGTGGCTGGTGGTGATGAACACAACTGATGCAAACAACTGCGTCTTTTTCAGTTATACAGTATAACAGCAACGCCATGTTGCCGTGTCAACATACGGCAGCATTTAAGCGTAAGAGACCCAAGGCGATAGCATATTCATCTACCAGGTGATCCAAAAGTCTTGCACATTTTGAAAACGTAATAACTCGCGGAGTTTTGAGAGTAGAACAACGCGATTTGCGTAGAAATGATCAGAATGACATCGGGTTTTTTATGAAATCACATACATTTTTACTCATTTTACTTACATTTTTCATCGCCAGATGGCTCCATAGGCGAACAGGTCTGGGATAGTGGGTATAAAAGCAGCAGCTGAGAAGCAACCACAAGTCACAGTGGTCCGTGTTAATATGCTGTCATTACCGGACAAAGCGCTCTTGGTGAAATTGTTCTATTGCAACGCTGAATGTGCGAGTGCTGCGTTGAGAGCCTACCGGCCACTGAAAGGTGATCGCAGTGGGAAAGGACCGATGGAAAGTGCTGCGCTGCGGAGAATGGTGAAAAAATTCGAGGAAACTGGATCTTTGGCAGCACGTCCACGAAGCGGTAGACCACGAACACGTGCTGCTGCAGCAGAGACGATTACGCAGGAAATGGATGTGATTGCAATGTCATCCGCACATGGCGACTCCAGTGCTCGCCAGGTTTCTCGGCAAACAGGCATTCCATACGGGACTGTACGGCGAACAACAGATTCTGCCCAGATACCCGTACAAACTGCAACAGCATCGCGAACTGCAAGCTGGCGATTACGTGCAGCGTCAAGAGTTCGCAGCATGGTTTTTTCGACAAATGGATGTCGACGAGAACTGGCTGATGAACGTTTTATGGACTGATGAGGCGCACTTTTCCCTAAACGGGGCGGCAAACACGCACAACTGCCGCATCTGGGCCACGGAACATCCCCGAGCAGTCGTTGAAGCGCGACTTCATCAGCCGAAAGTGACAAAGTGGTGTAGATTCACGGCTTCCTTCATTATCAGTCCTTTTTTTTTTTTTTTGAAGAGGTCCGTGGCGCCTCCTTCGAAACCGTTTCAGTGACAGGTGCACGTTATGCGAACATGCTACGTATGTACGTTATCCCTAGCTTGCAAGAGCGGGATGCAGTGAATCTGTGCACATTTATGCAGGTCGGAGCACCACCCCACATCGCACGTTCCGTTAAGCAACTGCTGCAAGAGACATTTGGCGCAAATCGTGTGTTAAGTCTACACTTTCCGAAGGCCTGGCCTCCTCGGTCACCAGACCTGACACCCTGCGATTTCTGGCTCTGGGGTTACCTAAAATCACAAGTGTACATATGTCGCCCCACTTCATTGGCCATGCCGAAAGATGCCATTCGACACCATGTGGCAGCTATACCACCGGACATGCTCTTCAATGCCGTCCATGGTGTTTTCTCTGGTCTACAGGCAGTGTTGGAACAGGACGGCCATTACATTGAACACCTAGTACAATGAGGTGTCTAACCTGGTACAATCAGGTCTCTATTTTTCTCGACACTTCCAACCCGTGGTTGCTGCGCCATCTGGCGATGAAAAATGTAAGTAAAATGAGTAAAAATTTATGTGATTTCATAAAAAACCCGATGTCATTCTGATCATTTCTACGCAAACCACCTTGCCCTACTCTCAAAACTCCGCGAGTTGTTACGTTTTTAAAATGTTCAAGACTTTTGGATCACCCGGTATATTCGTCTTGTATTGCAAAAGGCAGCATTTAAGAGTAAGAGACCCAAGGTAAATAGCATTTATTTTACTAACTTCAGTGAAGTTACAGTCATTTATTAAATTATGTCTGGCAGACAATAATGCATTACATAAACACAGCAAAATAGAACAGTAACTTTGCTTTTCAGTCTACTTAGCATTCAGCTTCATAAAAGGACTATGAATGCTATCTATTATGCCGCGCTATTGCGACCATTGCTTGAAGTCATCAAGAGTAAACGGCGAGGAAAATTGCGACGGGTTGTTCCGCTTCTCCAGGACAATGCTCCAATCCACACCCCGCTGGTGTTCCCATGCAAGCTGTGACAGAATGTGGCTTCCAACTGCTTCCCTAACCACCATACTCATCTGACCTCGCCCCTAGTGACGCATTTCTTTTCAAAAATCCGAAAAAGATTTGCAAGGGTAGGCTTCTTGCGGATGATCTTGAATTGAAGGTGTGACGAAGTGTTGGTTTGCGGAGAAAGATAAAACGTTTTAAGCATCGGGGATTCGCCGATGATTAAAACGTTTATTCAAAAACGCGTTTATCGCTTATTGGATTTATGATCAGTAAAAGCGTATCCAAGTGTATGTGGGAAAATAACGGTGCGTTTTCGAATTTTTTTTTTTTATGTTAGGCTTAGAACTTATTGAACTTCCTATGTGTATCCATAACATAATTAGCAGTTCTCAGTAGCAATTGTACCTTCTTAAAGGCGAACATTTCTACCTAAAAGTAGATTTTCCTAACATTATAATAAATACACCAGACTGTGAATACTCAAGAGACGCATATAGCGTATTAAATCAGTTTGTTTTTTGTGGTGTGGTAAGCGCAAAGATTCGCCGAGCATTCGCACTTCACTGGGAGGCTTTTTCAAGGCAATAGTAAACAAAAAAAATGCAGGGAATTAGAACGTTATTTTTTAAAATCATCTTTGTTTCTTTCGTGTTCCAATTCCCTGCATTTTTATGTCTACCATTGCCTTGAAAAAGCCTCCCAGTGGAGTGCGAAAGCTTGGCGAATCTTTGTGCTTATTACACTACAAAAATAAACGGATTTAACACGATATAAACGTATATGCGTCTCTTGAGTAGATTTTGCTACTTCGTGTAGAAGTCAGTACATAACAATGAGGGCCTATTACTTTCTTATGTGCTAAACTGCTGGTTTTAAGCTCGAATTGCTTAATAAAGCTAACCAAAAAGAAAAAGCTTTTGTTTTTCCTAACGGGCTCTTTTACTGGAAGATTTCTATATACGAATTAAAATTAACCTATATGAATAAACTGTACAATACATGCTAAGTTTATTAAGTTGGAACTACACGTATCTTCAATAAACAATAGTTTTCGTGTGTGTGAGAGAAATTGCAGGTTTTATGGATTCTGATTGATTCAAAACAGACCATGCACATTTTTATTTAATAGCTAAAGCGAAAAGGTTTGAGTCTTGTAAGTGAGAAATAGATTCAAATTTTAAACTTCAAGTTTCTGATCATATTACGTTTTCATTTTTGAACAGGGTGACCAGTTAAAAATCGCGATTGGAAACATTCACAGGCAAAGTGCAAATCTGGATCAAAAATGGTATCTTTAATTATATTTCCCAACACCAAGATATAATTTTCTGCTTAAAATAATAGTTTGGAAACGAGAAGAAACATACTGGAAATAAGTCACAGGCGCCATCTCGGATTTAGAAGTTAGAACATATTAAACGCTCTCCGAAATTTCTCAGTGAACGCATCTTCCATCACCCCACTGCTACTCCGGGAGAGTATAAAGCTGCACTAGGCCATTGTCTACAGAGAAATAAAAATATCGTGATAAAAATATAGACTTTGCACTTATCCTGACGTTTCTGGAATGACGCACCCCAAAGAAGCATATTTGTGTCGGTGATGAGACGTGTCTATGACCAGTGGCGTAGGAACACTTTTGATTTAGGCGGGTACAAGCTCATGAACCTTACATCTCAAGGATTAAGCCATCTATTGATGACCCCCTCCGAATTTTTTTTTTGGGGGGTAGTATATTGCAGTTTGTATAAAATACATATACTGATCAGGAATTCATCCGAATAAACATTGTTATCATCATCATATTATTAATTATTACTATTATTATTTTTATTGCTGACAAAAAATTCACATTATTAATTTCTTATCAGAAAATGAACGGAGAAGTTTTTTTTTTTTTTGTGTTCTCTCTTGTTAATTTTTGTACTTTTTTTTTCCATTAAAATATTGCGCAGGGACAAGTCAACATTAGGATGAATTTCTGTCAGCAGGGTTTGGAAAAGAGTGATTTCTCAGGAAAAGTTATATAACTCTTTACAAGAACGAATTAAATTCATCATTTTTGTTTACGTTAATAAAGTAAAACCGCAGTAAGATAAAAGCTACTCTACCCGCGAAGATAGTACCATTGAAGCATTATGAAGTCTATATTAAAAACTTTGAACGATACATAGGCTGACAATTGATGTAAAAAGCACATTGGTCTGGTGCAAAGCTAAATGATGGTGGAAATATCGAGGAATTGGAGTTCTATGAGTGGTATGTGAAATCCGTAATGCACTTGTTGTATTGCTACAGATCTTAAAACAGAAAACAATTTTAGTGCCGGGGCTGCACGCGCTGAAATGTCCACTTGTACATTAAATTTTTTTTTAAAGTGCAGAAAGGACGACCTGATCAAGATGCATGGAATTTTAAGAGAAAAGAAACACTGATCACAAGTATGTTATCAAGCCCTAGCCCTACCATATGCTGTTTGAAGTTATTAACAAAAACCTCGCACTTGTCGTTTCCCGGCAGAACCAATTTGCTGGAGTTTCCCAGATGGTTGGCCAGTTTTTGGTGAATGAAAAGCCTCCCACTACAAGCTTCGGATATAAAAAAACAGATGACCCGTGATATTTCTGTGAAAAAAAGAGAATAAAAAAAAAAAAAAAAAGTAGCATATAAATTTTACAGTTCACTCTTTATGAATGATTGGTTTGTGTTCGCTCATATCTGCGGAGGGGGGGGGGTACAGTAGATATTAATGTACCCCTCTCCAAAATTTGGGGAGTACATTGTATCCCTGTACACACACACACACCCTCGTTCCTACGCCACTGTCTATGACCATTCAAAGAGCGGAATATCACGCTTGACATGCTTTTTTCCCGGAAAATGGCTGGCTGTACCAGTTCATCTGCTTTGTTCATACTTCGCCCAAGCCGGCTTTGGCTTTGTGCTAGTTGTAATTTCCCCTTCCACCCTTCTTTCAGCAACTGTGCGGTGTAAAAAAGTTTAGCTCAAACACTGCAAAAAATCCCGGCAAAACCACCGGAAACACCACACGAAAAGTAAAACCTAAACTGTCAGCATTCTGTATTTCACAAAGACCCGGCTCTTTGAAAGATAGAAACATTTCATTCTTTATCTTCCGCCGTATAATTGGCTGAGGCAAGCACGTGAGATTTCGGATTGCTTTCAAATCAAGATGCAAGGGATTTAATGTTTTTACTTTTTTTTTATTCTTTTGCAATAGAATGAAGGAACAATTCCAAGTAAATATAGTTGAAAAATTAAAGAACAAAAAGAAAACTTACAAATCGATTTGAATAAGAATAATCAGGTAGCTAAATCGAAATTATATTAGTTTTAACGCCAGAAAGCCTGAATGCAAGCATTTGCGCAAATTACTTATGAAACACATTACGGATAAGGAAATCCTAGAACAGGGGTGGGAAACCTGCGGCTCTCTGGCCATCAAGTGAGGCCTTTTCAGTGAATCAAAATTTTTCAGAACAAATCCTTTTATTTTTATTAATATGTTTTTGTTCGTTTTTTATTATCTTTATTTGAATCTTAAAAAGCCCGTATTTAAAATACCAAAGAGTAAAAGAAGATTCAACGATATAATACTCAGCGACTGATGGCCATACTTAAAACATTAGTAAGTCATAAGGACTATTTTGACACATGCTACGCTCATGATTTCGCTCTATGGCTCCTAAAGAACTACAGATGCAATTGATTGAGCTTTCATAAGATGACATTTTAAAGTTCTTATTTGAGGCTAAGAAAGATAAAGCGCGCCGGATCATGTAGTGCAGAGCAGCCAATTTATACTTAATAAGATGGGCAGAGCTAGCAGGCATAACGATAGGCGTGTAGGTCGGTTTACGGTACACAGAGAATTTCAGTTTATGAGTTACTGGGTTACGCTGGAGGAAGAAATCCAAGAAAGGTAGTATATATCACTCCTCAACTTAAACAGTAAACTTGATAGTAGGATCCAAGTAAAGGCACCTACAATACGTACGCTGTCTTATGCACGTTAATAACACACAGATGGAGAGACGATGAAAAAGAAATTTATGAGTGAAGATTCTAAAATATTTACAAGTTAAAATCATACATCATAAATAAAACTACACTAGATCTTTCGTAATGGCGTCCATCACATCATCCCTATTTAAACGTTCAATCGTGTCTACGTTGACTTTTTATGTAGATCTTTCGCCGTCTTTACACGATCTTATTTGATTCAAATAACACATTAGACCGTTTAAATTATTTAATGTGATGAAGGTAATTATTAATTCATACAGTCAACATTAGAACTTTCAGGTCCTCAAGGCCCCATCTTCAGATGTTAGAAGGAAAATGGAACTGAGTATGATTTGAATGCAATAATGACATGTGATTTTTCTTGATGGTGTCACATGCACGTAATCGATGGACATCATATCTCATGAATCAGATGAAATGCTGAAACCGTGGCACCCTGGGGACAGCAATACATAGACGAGTTTGTGACATCGTCATCTCCAAGAGGCTGATATTGTCGGCGATATATCGATTAACTGTCATGAAATAGTTTAGTTTGTCAAAATCCGTGAAGTCATACGTTCTAGGAACATTACTGTTAATGTTTTTTTTTTAATTCCTCGGGATGAATGGTTGTAAATTATTCAGAAGGGTTTTCCATGTATTCGAAATAAAAGCTGATATATCGGCGTTGCAACATTGCTACGTATAGTGTTGAATGAACATGCTCTCAGCAAACAATGTCGAACGCTTTGTTCTTGTATACACAGCAAGATATAGGCGTCTTGATATGAGATATGAGGAGCGAAAGGACGGGTTCTGAATAAGTCGAGCAAGAGCAGTGGTGGAGGCGCCAATTCTTTCAGAGTATTGGTGTTCCGCCACTCTAATGGATAAGTTCCGGAGTGTAGAGCCCAAATAGCTGGTACTCGGGGTCTCAGACACTATAGATTTGACAGGAATGCAGTAAACGCCACATTTTTGTAATTCATAGTATCATCATGATCCCTACGAATTTTTTGAAAAAGCTCTTTCTCCAAAGGCGAGTCTGTGTTTCTTACAACACTTCTCAAGCATTTACAAGTATTACTTCGAATATATGGAAAACCCTTCTGAATAACTTACAACCAATCATCCTTCGGAATTAAAAAAACATTTGTGACGTACCTGCCAGCAGGACGCACACGACATAAAGGCAGATAGGAATCAGAACAAATGTCTGCGTAGCTTAGTTGGTAGAGCGACTTGTTCCGGAATAAGCGGCCTCGGGTTCGAATCCCGGCGTAGACCAAAAATGACGGAGAAATTTACTTCGTTATAATGGCGCCCGAACTATCCGGATGACCCGGCCGTTCAAAATCTCGCATTGGTGTGATGTTATTTCCACACCGCGAGACAGGAAAAATCAGAGAATTCCTTCTCCAGCGCTTCGAAAAATAAAAATGTGTGATGTTGCATTCCACACAGCAGATTGACTGGGAGTTCTCAAGTGCACGTTCTACAGTGGATGGCTGCCTGCAACGATTCATGGTCACGGCTGACCCCTGGGCCATGCCCCGGCCCTCTTTCGGGGGGAGATGTGACGTACCTGCCAGCAGGACGCACACGACATAAAGGCAGATAGGAATCAGAACAAATGTCTGCGTAGCTCAGTTGGTAGAGCGACTTGTTCCGGAATAAGCGGCCTCGGGTTCGAATCCCGGCGTAGACCAAAAATGACGGAGAAATTTACTTCGTTATACATTTACCGTAATGTTCCGAGAACGCAGTGATAACTTCAGGGGTTTCGGCATACTAAACTATTTCACGACAGTTAATCGATATATCGCCGACAATATCAGCATCTCTGAGATGACGACGTCACAAACCCGTCTATATATTGCTGTACCCAGGGTGCCACGGTTTCAGTATTTCACCTGATGATGTAATGGACGCCATTACGAAAAATCTAGTGTAATTGTATTTATGATGTGTGATTTTAACTTGTAAATATTTTAGAATCATCACTCACAAAAAAAAAAAAAATTTCACCGTCACTCCATCTGTGTGTTATTAACGTGCATAAAACAGCGTATTGGTGCCTTTGCTTGGATTATTTTTGCACGTATTCGAAGCAAATTTTCCTGTTGATAGTAGGAAACTGTGCTGGCATAATCTCTGTAAAAGTGGTTAACGATTCCGGTGGGTGGGTCCGGAAAAGCAAGATATCGTCGATGTACCTTATATAGAAATCTGGTTTAAGGGTGCACTCATTTAGTACCCTGTCCTCCGGGGTCTGCAAGACAATTTCAGTCAGCACAAGGGAAAGAGGGAACCCATTGGAATTCCTCCCATTTGTCGGCGCATGATGTTGTTGAAGCGAAAATACGTGCGTTGGGCGACAAGGTGAAGAGCGCCGAGCACGGCCTGGACCTCCAAAGGGGATATATTGTCATAATTGTATAGCCAGCTCTCAATAACCCCGTGTACCAAATGAATGGGGACATTTGGGTACAACGACACAACATCCAATAAATCCATTGTGAAGGGAACATTTGAGGAGCTATAAGTTGTAATTCTGTTGAGGGCTTGAGTTGAACTCGTTATAGGATATTTGGAATTTGAAGTTAATGGGTACAGGTACTTCGCTAAGGCTTTTTCTAGGAGTCTGTAACAATAACTTTCTTAAGAATGCTCGCAAAGGACATAATTTGGACTTTGGCAAAACAACCTCCAATCTATACTCAATTATCAAGAAAGACCGCGACCCTGTCTTCGAAACAAAAAAGAGTGGCACATACTGTATCCCCCTTCGGAGTAATCAACCCTGTGTTGGTGATCAAATATTCATCGGCTCCACTCTTTGGACGGTGGGAGTACGAGTGGCTGAACATAAATATAATGTCCGATGCCGGTCGTCGGCAACTGCTCTGTCACGACTTTCGGTTAGTGGTTCCCACACCCCCATATGGGACGACACCAAATATTAGGAAGCCTGAAAACCAAGCGAGCTACACTTCTTGCTGAGAGCACGGCCGGATTAAGGAGGGGGTCTATAGGGGCTATAGCCATGGTGCCCACCATGACCAAGGGCCCAGGCCGCCCCGGTGGCGCAGTGGTCTAAGGCGTTGGCCTCTGATCATTCGTCCGTAAGGGGTCCGGGTTCGAATCCCGGTCAGGCATGGATGTTGTGTTTGTCTTACGGCACTGGCTCTCTCCCTTCCCTGGAACCAGTGACCCTAAATTAGGGACGGGCGACTGCTCATAGCCCATTTGAGTTGCTCACGGTGGTCGTTAAACCTCCAATCAAAAAAAAAAAAAAAAAAAAAAAAAAAAAAAAAAAAAAAAAAACCAAGGGCCCAGGAGACATGCCTGGGCAACTGGGAGAGAGAGGTTTGTAAAATGGTTTTACTTTTGTCTCGCATGATTACCACTTGGTCAGAAACAGAGGCTGATAGACGAACAGATTTCAAGGCAATGACTTACAAAGGGTAAAAGTTTCATGTCGCAGGGTTATGTTCTATGTACAGCGGGGTAGCAAAACAATTTCAGCATTTTTACTGCCATCTACCCACAACTCCAGATTTGCACTTGGAACCGTTGATGGTCGAAGTCCGCTGTGGCTTCACATTTGCATAACAAAGAAGATGCACTAAGAAAAGCATACGGTTGTAAACGATTAGAAATATTCAAGACAAGATTTAGGAATCTTAAGCTTTTAACTCGTGTTCTTATGAGAGAGCAATAGAAAATACAGTGACTTATTATGAAAATTGAGCAGATAATTCACTAGTCTGAAAAATCACTACGTATTATCACAAGCATTTGCTACAGTTTCGTATTTTAACGGATTTCATAATGATTCCCCATCATAATTGTTTAAGGGCCCATTCAGATGTCTTAGACTTGGGGCCCACTCAAATGCCGTAGCCTAGGGGGCCTACTAAGGCCATAATCCTGCCCTAGCTGAGAGCCTATTTTTTTACAAATTCGGCGACGCATGTTGTAACGATGAGCTATCCTGTGTTGTACCATCGCCATGGAAACCCTGTTTCGGTGTGCCAGCAGACTCATTGATCTGCCGTTAAGAACAGCCCCTCCACCCCTGCCCCAGGTGAGTAGACTTACCTTTTCGTGAACTCTGCTCCATCATCTTGAGCCTCCGCTGTAGCAACTATTCGCGTCATACATTTCCATCTGACAGTATTTTTATTTATTTTATAAAATTTCTGCTGTACAATATTATAGAAAAGTAATATAATACTCACTAAAAATACAATATGTGCTACAATCATAAACTAATTGTACAAATAAAGCAAACAAATTCACCGGTAAAACTCACAAAATACAACAAATCACCAAAACTTTCACAATAATCACAAATTCTGCACAGCAAAACTCATTCCATTGAAAATTAATGTCAATTAAATAGACTAATTACCTATTGTCAATATGAATCAAATATTATATGTACAGCCAGGGGCCAGGGAAAAAGGCTGAAATACTGCCTGACAAGCCCCTGATCCCCTCTAAATGAAAACAAAATATTCCAGTGCAGTCAAGGCAACGAAAACAATTTTATAATGCGTTTCTTTTACAAATCATAAAGCAATAAATTCCAATATTCAATTTCCCGTCAAAAAACTCCTTATCACTCGCTTAAATACCGGATAACGTACCTCTGATCTAATAATCAACGGTAATCGATTCCACTTACGCAATCTCAACACATTAATATTATTAAACATTAACCCTGTACGAGCCCACACAACAGAAAAACCCGACCCATCACGAGTATCATAGGAGTGAGTGGTACGCCGTAATGCAATTAAGTTGGAGAATCTTCCTGTAAAAATACGTTCATGGACCATCAGCAGCAATCTGTATTTATGTAGTTGTTCAATAGTTAATATCTGAAAATGACGAAAAAGAACCTCCGAACCAACCGAAAAATTTAACAATCGGACAAACTTCCTCTGAAACACAGATAAACGAACTATGTTACGCCTTGTAGTCGCACCCGATATGAAAGTGCAGTACGACAATACAGGAAAGATAAAGAAATAGTATAAAATTAACAGAATTCTAACTGATAAAAAAACAGAAATCCGCGAAATCATACCAATGCGAGATCTCAAACATAACGCAAGCCGATGCACCTGAGAATCCCATCTGAGAGATTCATGCAAAACTACACCCAAAAACTTCACTGTGATCTGGAACTGTAATACCGTATCATTTAAGTAAACACAACTCAACTCACAAGGACGAGGCCTGATGTTGGAAAACAACACGCACCCCATCTTTGTAACATTTAACGTTAAAAAATTACATACAAACCAACGAAGGTATTCCCTAATTTCGAGATTTACTCGAGGAATCAACTCACTGAAAAAAAATAGGCTTACATCATCAGCAAACAATGCCAAATGGGCACCACATGGAACCCGAAAAATATAATTTATATAGATCAAAAACAAAATAGGATCCAACACTGAACCCTGAGTAACACCAAATGAAACAGACTCAACTCTAGGACAGTGATCATGGATCTGAACAAACTGCTTCTTGCACAATAAATAATTCTGAAATATATTAAGTGCAATACCTCTAATTCCAATCTTCTCTAACTTAGTTAATAATATGTCATGGCATACAGTATCAAATGCTCTAGAGAGATCGCAAAAGAGTCCAACAACACTATTTCCAGAATCTTATCCGTCCTGCAAATAATTTATAGTATATAATAATACTATGTTCCTCATGCATCCGTTTTTAGTGTATTTTTACCTGCTGATGGTGCGGCTGCCGTCTCGAAGCAATATTTTAAAGTGTATACAGCAATTTTTAATGCATTAAAGCTTTTGCATGGTGAATATGCATACATCGCTGGTTTTTAACATCGTGCAGTAACAGCATCGTTTATTGTGGATTTTATATGGTGCATGACATTTTCAACTTAGTAGATTTTCTCTAACGGATGGGGACGGAGCAGTGTTGCATTCAGAGAAATTTTCCCGGGGGAAGGGGGGATACAAATTTCGAGGGGGATAAAACTTTTTGACTGATTTCATACATATAATCAGAATTTTGTTATTTTATATGTATATTAATATACAGGGTGATTCATAAAGAAGTATACAGTTTCCAGGTGCTGTAAAACAGTAACAGTTGAAGACACGGACCACAACTGCGAACCGTTAGGTAGATGTACTCATAAAGTTTGTGTCCCGCTACTGAGAGAAGTGACGTAGGCGATAGCGTGCGTGTCACGTGGCAAGTCAGTCAAAATGGCAGCTTCTGCAGGAGAGGCGCTTTGTGTTCTTGAATTGAGCAAAACGGAATCTGTAACTGTTGTGCAACGGCATTTTCGATCACGATTCGGAAAAGAACCTCCAACCAGAAAATCTATCTACGATTGGCATAAAACATCTATCCGAGCTGAAACAGCGTATCACAGCCACTATCACTGCACTTGATTCAGATATCTTACCTCGCGTTTGGGCGGAAATGGATTACCGGCTCGATGTGTGTCATGTGACTAAGGGTGCACACATAGAACATCTGTGACTGTCTCTAAAAAAAAACCTGAAACATTCCCCTACAATTCTGTTACAGGTAACATAAAATATCTTACATTGTTCTTGTTTTATAGTGCGTTGAAACTGTATACTTCTTTATGAATCACCCTGTATATAAAAATTTTAAATAGAGTACAAAAATTTTCTTATATCGCAAATGCAGACTCCAAAAAATCTACACATATAAGTGATTAAAAATGTAAAAATGTTATACCTTTGCTTTAATTCAGTAATGGACTACGGATTTCACCATGGGATGGTGTTAAATATTGAGGACGCTAGTAAAGGTAAGGCTATGCTGGAGAAAATCCCCCAAGACATTAGGAGGAGTAAAAATGTCCTCGCCTTACTGTAAGCGTGTTTCTGATTATTAAGGAATCATTACAGTGTTACCTGAAAACGTATGGTGTAAGACATTCCCCTGCCATTTGGTTTCAGTCCCTTTAGATTATTTAGATTAGCAAATAGTAGTAAAAAAAGAAAAACTAACTAACCGTTTGGATGCCAGTTTGAGGTGACTCGAGTTTTCTTTTTTTGTCACAGAGTGTAAACCACCACCGCCAGAAAAAAAACTTATTATGGGAACAATTTCTAATAATTTGCTAATGTTAAAAATTAGATAGCAAACTTATTGTTGCATTGGAAGCACTAACGTCACGTTAGCTACACTAAGGCTTTAACCGTATTCATGTAATGTCGGCATCCAGAAGACTGAAATAAACTGAATGCTAGCTTCCAAATTATGATGATGTATTGCAGTGCAATTAGTACTGCAATACATCATCATATTTTGGAAGCTAGCATTCAGTTTTATTTTATTTCGAAGCTAGTATTCAGTTTTATTTCTGCAATACATCATCATATTTTGAAAGCTAGCATTCAGTTTTATTTCAGTCTTCTGGATGCCGACATTCCATGTATACGGTTAAAGCTTTAGTGTAGCTAACGTGACGTTAGTGCTTCCAATGCAACAATATATTTGCTATCTAATTTTTAACAATAGCAAATTATTAGAAATTGTTCCCATAATAAGTTTTTTTTATACATATAACATCTGTGAAAATGCAAGTGCAAAGATTCGGTTATTTGAGAATACAACACCCATGAAAATTGGAAAGGGAGTGAGACAAGGCGACACGATATATTTCCCAAACTCTTTAATGCCACTTTGGAAAATGTCTTTCAATCACTGAACTGTGAAGACAAAGTAATTAAGATTAAGGGAGATTATCTAACTCACCTTCGTTTTGCTGATGACGTAGTCATTTTTGCAACTACCCCATCAGAGCTGCAGGGTATGATTCAGGAACTTGCTGACAAGAGTAAAGAAGTGGGATTAAAAATGAACTTTCAAAGACAAAAGTGATGTACAATGCTTTTACAAGAAATGAAAATTTATCGATTGATGGAGAAAAGCTGGATATAACCAATACCTACATTTATCTTAGACAGCAGATATCAAGTGAAGGTCACATTGATGAAGAAATTAATCGGCGTACAAAACTTGCCTGGAGAGCTTTTGGAACGAACAGTACAATTTTTAAGAGCAGTATGCCATTATGTCTTAAAAGAAAAGTGTTTGATCAATGCATCCTTCCAGTGCTTACGTATGGTGCAGAGACTTGGACCTTAACTAAAAGAGACATACAAAGACTGCAGACAACTCAAAGCAGAATGGAGAGGTGCACGCTTGGTGCAACCAGGAGAGATAAGAAGAGGAACTCGTGGATCAGAAGAATGACAAGAGTGGAAGACATCATGATCAGAGTAAAATCCCTAAAATGGCAATGGGCTGGACATATTGCCAGAAGGACAGACCATCGATGGACAGCCGAAATTTTAGACTGGATTCCAAGGGACAAGAAAAGACCCAGAAGAAGACCACGTGGGAGATGGGTGGATGAAATTTGAAAGTATGCGGAAGTAACATGGAGACTGGCACAAGACAGACCGTTGTGGATGAAACTTGGGGAGACCTTCATCTAGCAGTGGATTGATAATGGTTGAGAATGATGATGATGATGATGATGATTGCAGTGCAAACACCTCTACTATCTGGAATTAGGTTTTTATTGCGGAAGTAATCCGAGTTGTCAGTGCTTGAAAAATTGCCTCTTTAGCGAGGACTGTTTAATGTTTTGTTGAAGGATGATAGAAATTTCAGATTGTAGTCCATGTGGATTTTTTTTATCATTATTATAATATTTTCCCTCATTTTCTTATTTTTTAAATTAATTTCTCTAAATATTCGGTTTTGAACGAACACAAACTAAATATAAGGGGAGATCACCCAAAAACCTACGGGGGGGGATTCATAGATTTTCGGGGGTGCTTTACCTGAATACACCACTGGGACGGAGAGTTGCTTTTTCAGCAGTGTCATGCTAATGGTAGACACTATATGCGATGAAAACCACGGTCTCAACTTATATGGCGTAGGCACTGTACTGGTCTCATATTCTTCACTCAGCATGGTGGATTGTTTTTCATCTCTTTGCAGAAATACTGTTGTGCTCCTTTCTTAGCATTCAGCTCTTTATTAACTTTGTATTTTCTAAATTTCAGGACGGCTGCATCTCCAAAATGTCCGTTGTTTAAGTAAAATATTTTAACGGTTTCCTCAAAAGCGAAAGGAAAGGATGAGTAAAGAAAAAAAAAAGACACGTGGGCCTACGTGCTGTGGCTCCCACCTAAGCACGCAACTGAGCCAAGGCAGGCGGGCGATCTCCTTTCCTTCAAAAAGTAGTCATTCCTTTAAAGTTTCTCCGCGAATACAAAGCTTCTCACTGTTAGATGGGAGAAAAAGATAAATTAATAACATACAATCTGACTTTTCCAGGGTGCTACTTATCCTTCGTCACAATCGCCACTGGATGTATGTTTACATGGCATTTCTCAGTGGTGATAGATAAATGGTTACCCGTGTGATCCACAAATTTCTGTCTGACGTAAGCATTAAGGAGAGTAGTTTATAATATCAGGAACACTTGGTAGTAGATGGTTAATGATTATTTACAGCATCTCCTCTAAATGAAACTTGGAGGTTTCCTTGCAAATATATTTTTTCTTCTTTGGGAGAATTATGTGTATCTCTCAGATGTAGTCACAGGGAGCATTTTTTTAGGCAGACCCAGTTTTTCAGATCACATGACCAAACCAAACAAACTGATGTTGCAGATTTGAAATGGAACATAAACTCTGAGCTAAATAAAACCTCATTTTTTTTCTATCACTGTGTTGAAAATTCCTTTATTACCTAACGGTAAATAAAGTAGAGTGTCTTTATCACTTAAGTAAGGAGCCGGAAAAACATTCCGATAAGAGCGGGTCCAAGTTCTGCGTCCCTGTGACATAGAGAAAATGAACTCACATAGCAGAAAGTTCCTGATCAGTCTGCGACAGATATCAATGTGCCACGAAATAATCTATGGGCAAGATAATTACTACTAGATGCAAAAAACAACAAAAATTTGCCCGGGTAGAAATTTAAAAAGGAAGGGAAGAAAAAGGAAATGACCGCCTTATATTTTTTCTACTAAAAAAAAATGCCTAACCTTGGTACTACAGCCATCGCAACGGCAACTACGATCAAGAACACTCTTCTCCCTATACCTAAAATTCTGCCTCCATTTTCAAACTCAAACACAAAGATTTATGGAATAAAATTATATATAACAGCAATACAGAACAGAGGGAACATTTCTAGGCAGTGCCGGTGGCGCCGTGGTCTAAGCTTGGATGGTGACCATTCGACCGAGATGAGTCCGGATTCGAATCCCGTAAGGCATGGATGTTGTGTTTGTCTTACGGCGCTGGCTCTTTCCCTTCCCTGGAACCAGTGGCCTAAATTGGGGACGGGCGACTTATAGCCCATTGAGTTGCTCACGGTAGTCGTTAAACCTCCAACTAAAAAAAAAATAATATCGTTAGAAAAAAAAGTATGATTAGGAGGAGAAATATTCACTCCGTCCAACTTCCGGTTTCAGAAAATTCTTTCTGAACTTTTGGTCTTAAATACAGTCAATATATATATTTATGTAATTAAATGATGTTTAAACAAAACGGAGAGAGGGAGAAACAAAATGATTATGGGAGGAATGACCTTCATTAGCTTCCTTTGTCGAAGGTTTTTGTTTTAATTGTACGATTACGGGAGAAATCTTTGCTCCATCCAACTTTCGTTTCCGGAAAAATTTCCTCCATTTTCAAGCTGAAATATAATATTAGAATAAAATTACATTTAAAAACCAGAGGGAGCAGGGGCGGCGGAAAGTGAAGTTCGTTGACCGGGCCCAAAATTTCGGATAGTTGTGCGCCCTCTCCCTTCCCGCTTCCCGGAACAAACAGAAGAAAAACAATGCCCAAGGAGCTTTGTTGGGGATTAAGACCACCTGACCACTTACCTAGAGGAACTTTCTAAAGTACATCACACCAATCGCACATTTGTCAAATAAAAAAAATAAAAATAAAAATCTTGGCTGAAATTATTGACCGGGCCCAGGCCCCGGTGGCCCAGGCGGTACCGCCGCCACTGAGAGGGAGCAAAGCGAGAAAAAGGATTTAAGATTACCCAGCTCCGTCCAACTTCCGTTTTCGGAAATTGTTGCTTTCATTTTCAAGCTGAAACACAAACATTTATGCAATAAATGTTTGCGTTTAGTGAAAATACCGGACAGAGGGAACATCGCAAGAGAAAAAAGAAATAATACGATTACGGGAAGAATCTTCACTCCGTCTAACTTCGGTTTTCGGAAAGTTTTGAAAGACTGGATTCCACCCAAAGACGGAAAACTTCTGGAGTTTGCAAGGGAGAATTTAATAGGATTCTGGTGATGTCGTTTCTGTCTCCAGGACTAAAATAAAATCTGTGACCTGTGTAGCCGCTATTTTGCTACGGGGAGAAAAACTAATCTCATAATCTTCCAGAAACTGTTAAGCGTAGTGCATTATCCATTATTAAAGAGTTATGTGCCTTAAATCCAGTGCTAAGACACTGTCCAGCCACTTCAGTATTTTCTTAGGCTCATGTATTTACATGGAAAGAGAATGTGTGATAATGATGAATACAGAAAGGGAGCTTCTGACCTCAGATCTAAAACTGACCTTTGAAATTGGAAGCTGGGGGATTTGAGCTCTATCGCCAAACAGGAAAGAAACACGGAAGTAATTACACAGAGAGAAGATTTTGTCAGTTATGTCCAGTCCGCCAGAGGAAAGGGCAGGAAATGTCCAGCAAGGGTAAAACCAATGGCGTCATTAAACTAAGAACATTGGAAGGAAGGAACACGGTCGAGGTCTGCACGGGCCTTATTTGGTGAGCCCGGCTCGTGCGTTTAAGGCCCAGCCTGTGATGACCCGTTTTGTATTATTTTGTCTTTGTATTGTATTTTATTAAACTGTGAAAATTAAATAATAAAATGAGATATTTAAAATATTTAGTTTAATGTAAGCCTAAAAATATTAACTAAACTTTGGCAAATATCGAAGAATATAAGCTTTAGAGAGAGACAGAAGACTAGGCGCTTTCAAAATGTCCCTTTCTCTGAACTGGCAAGCAGTAACACTATAAAAGTCAGTCCCTATATGGATTAGGGATAGGAGGGGCCACGGGTGGCCTAGTGGGCAACGTTCGTGACTGCCAAGGAAGGGACCTCAGGTTCGATCCCAGCAGGTACGAACGCTCGATCCACTAAATATCCGCCGTGCGTCGGATAGGCACGTTAAGCCATCGGACCCCGGGTACTGGCCCCCGGTAATAAACAAGGGCCTCTTCCTCCCTCTTTCTACTTCGCTTCCGTGTCACTTTCCTATCGGGAACTCTAGCCCAAATCCCCTAGCTTCCTATTTCTAAGGGTTGTTTAAGATCTGGGGTCAGACACTCCCTTCCTAAAATCCTCTACATATGATCATTTGATTAAGGATAAAAGAAACAACAGATGTTGTCCTCTTTCATACGAAGACACACCCCACCCCACTGCAGACACTCCCGTCAACACACACACACACACACACACACACACACACACACACCTAGTAGGCAACGTTCGTGGCTGCCACGGAAAGGACCTCAGGTTCGATCCCAGGCAGTTACGAACATTCAATTCACTAAATATCCGCCGTTCGTCGGATGGGCACATTAAGCCGTCGGACTCCGGGTACTGGCCCCCCGGTAATAAATAAAGGCGTCTTCCTCCCCCTTTCTACTTCGCTTCCGTGTCACTTTCCTATCGGGCACTCTAGCCCAAATCTCCTAGCTTCATATTTCTAAGGGTTGTTTAAGACCTGGGGTCAGACACTCGCTTCCTAAAATCCTCTACATATGATCATTTGATTAGGGATAAAAGAAACAACAGATGTTGTCCTCTTTCATACAAAGACACACCCAACCCCACTGCAGACACCGCCGTCAACACACACACTCCCTCGGGGTCGAAAGTTTTTTTTTTTTTAATCAACAAGCCTCAAAGTATTTTTACCATCTTAATACGTACATATGGTAAAAACCCTGTGAGTGGCTCTACCCGCTAGTGTGATTATGCCCTGTGCTACGTCAAGGAAATAAGTAAAGCCAACAAAACAGTTAAACTGACCAGGAAATCGAAAAACATGCCTTTTTTTCTTTCTCTATTATAAAAAAAAGAGTCAACTTGGCCCAGCCTGTTGCTTTGTTCTCTAAACTAAAAAAAAACCGCGAGGGCTCGTGCTTGGCGGGCCGAAACGTCACTTGCAGACCTCTAGAACTGGGTTTATTTTACCCACTACCTTGTACTCACCCCATTCCCTCTCTTCCGGAATAAAAAATAAAATAAAATTCAGACTTTTAACATTGATAATTGTCCCTTTTAATTTAATTCCATTTTAAATTCAAAATAATGAAATTAATTGATTTGATTACACTTACAACCAAAGTAATCCCGAGTTCTTCAGTTTTAGGATTAATTCCAGCAGAGCATCAATATAAATTAAATGTTGATCTTTCTTCCATCTTCAGTGGATTTTAAGAATATGGAGATGGTTTCCAGTTGCTTTGCTGCGGTGAAGATTACTGAGCAGCGTTGCAGAGGAGTTAAGGGCAATTAAGAGTAATAAAGATAGAGAAAAACCCACCACACTGCAAGAAAACTATCCCGGTAACACCAAATTCAGCGTACGAGACATAAAATCTCTGATCGTTCAATGGACCTTTTTTATGTGACATCAGAAGCAGACCAACATGGCTGCTGATTCAATGTTTTCGTTATTAGATTACCCCTTACTGTTGCCCAATTTAAAATTTTAATGTCTTGGAGTATGCCAACAAATTATTAGAGCTATACAGGGCGGAAAAGGAGAAATTAATTCCTTAAAAGAACAAATCAAGGTTGGAAAAATATACCAAGATAATTCTGTGTTCAATGTTTATTTCAAAAAGATGTAGGATAACATCGCGATGAAATTGTTGATGAAGCATTTTTGATACACGGTATATTGAATTTGTACGTCCTTATTGTCGGACGTTGGCAAACAATATGAAACATTAGCTTGGGAAAGTTTTCATGTTACTCAGCCATTCCTTTAACAGTTCCGGCCTTTTCAGAGGAAACTTAGTGGCGCAGTGGTCTAAGGGATGGCATCTGATCATTCGTCCAAAAGGGGTTCGGGTTCGAATCCCGGTGAGGCATAGATGTTGTGTTTGTCTTACGGAACTCGCTCTCTCCCTTCGCTGGAACCAGTGACCCTAAATTAGGGACGGGCGACTGCTTATAGCCCATTGAGTTGCTCACGGTGGTCGTTAAACCTCCAATCAAAAAAAAAAAAAAAAAAAAAAAAAATCATTCGTCCAAAAGGGGTTCGGGTTCGAATCCCGGTGAGGCATAGATGTTGTGTTTGTCTTACGGCACTCGCTCTCTCCCTTCGCTGGAACCAGTGACCCTAAATTAGGGACGGACGACGGCTTATAGCCCATTGAGTTGCACACGGTGGTCGTTAAACCTCCAACCAAAAAAAAAAAAAAAAAAGAAAGAAACTTACGAAAAGTTATTTTTTCCTCTATACATTCTAGGAGACAGGACTTGTTAGCACAACCATACGATAAGCAAAAGCTTGGCATGTAATTAATAAATATATGAACAATCGCGATTTTCCATAACCACTCCGACGTATTCCTTGTTAAGCAATGTAAAAACAGATGTCAACAAACCATTTTTGAGCCCCCGAACATATTTCCCATGATGCAATGCGAGGTGAATAAGGTCCATTGAACGCCACGTCCATCACGCGCGTTGGCCGCGGGTGGCGTAGTGGGCAACGTTCGTGACTGCCATGAAAAGGACCTCAGGTTCGATCCCAGGCAGGTACGAACGCTCGATCCACTAAGTATCCGCCGTGCGTCGGATGGGCACGTTAAGCCGTCGGACCCCGGGTACTGGCCCCCCGGTAATAAACAAGGGCGTCTTCCTCCCCCTTTCTACTTCGCTTCCGTGTCACTTTCCTATCGGGAACTCTAGCCCAAATTCCCTAGCTTCCTATTTCTAAGGGTTGTTTAGGACCTGGGGTCAGACACTCCCTTCCTAAAATCCTCTACATTTGATCAGTTTGATTTGATCAGTCCATCAGGCGCATACAGTGTTGCCAACTCTTGAAAAGAACCTATGGCTAAAAATTAAGAAATACAGGAACAGCTTTACCCATCCGACGATCCGGGGGACGTATCCTTATAAAGGGGGCAGTTCTTTAGGCGTCCTTCGGTAGCATATACATATAATGGTCAAATGCAAATTAGTTATTGATTTTTTTCTTCTTCTTGATTTTTTGATCATTGATTTAAAATAATAACATTCCGGACTTAGTAAAGGTTTTGAATTTATTTTTTTTTTATTTAGACGAAAAGCTCGTTTGGAGATTATTGTGAGATCATTGGGGGCAGGAGGCTGTGGATACGATTGAGCAGTAGGGTGTCCAAGGGGGAGATTTGGGGTTTAACCCGCCCCCCTCCCCAAAACAACTTTTGGAGCATCTCAATATTTTAAAAACACGATTTTAAAATGCAAAGTTTTTTAGTATTTGAAATAATTTTTATATCTCATAGCAACAATTGAACGTGTTTTCTCCATGAATACGAGGAAGCGGCAAAGAGTCAAGGACCAGAATGTCCCATTGCAATGAAAAGCCAATGTATGGGTATACTGAAAGTTTGTGTGGCGACGATGTAAAGCCAAATTTGAGTTCCATGACTTATTTCAGGAATTTTGATTAAAATAGCATGAATCACACCAAAGCAAAACCAAGGTTGCAACATAAACACAGAAAACTCAAAAGACAATTACAAGATTTCAATTTATGTACCATTTTTTGACATGTTTGCCAGTGCTTTGAAAAATAGATTTCTCGCACACAAATCGGTATTATCAGGATTCCAGTTACTTTTCCCAACAAATCTCAATGTGCCACCATCTTCTCAGAATACTGATGGTTTTAAAACTTTAACTGACTTTTATATGGGTGGATTGAATGGCTTGCAAGAAGAACTAATTGCAGAATTGAAACTGCAGTACCGTAGGATGGACAGCCAAAAAAAAAAAAAAAAAAAAAAAATGATCCTGGCCAAAAGATGCGTTAAGTGCTTTCAACCTGTGCTACAGTGAGATGTTACCCAATATAAAAACATTGTTTCACATATCAGGTTCTCTACCAGTGACAACTTCAGAAAGTAAGCGTTCGGTTTCAACACTGCGTTTCTTAAAATCATATCTACGTAATACCATATCAGAACTGAGACTCAATGGGCTGGCAATACTTCACATTCATCGAGAATACACACCAAAAGCTGAAGAAAAGTTTTAAATGAACTAGCAAAAAATAAATAAATGAATAAATAAATAAAACCAGAAGGATAAATATACGACTTAAGCAATAGTAAGTAAAAAGTAACACAAGAGTTGAATCAAATCAAACAAGTTAGTAAAATCATTCAATGCATTGATTATGATAAGCTTTCCAACATACCAGAAATCATTACTCAAGTTATGAGGACAATGGCTGTGGAATAAATCTCGCTCCTGTGCCCTGACCTTTGACTACATTTCGATGATATTCGACATAACCGGTTCAGTATACCTCCGGAACAGCATGATAAAGTTTTGTCGTAATCGAAGCATTTTTACGGGTTATGTATGACGCATAAGGGAGATGGAATGGATCCCGCTCCTATGTCCTGATCTTTAACTCCATTTCTTCCATTTTCAATAGGGTTCGTACGCAGGTGGTCTCCTACCACATACTAAAATTTCATTGAAATCGAACCATTTTTACGCGAGTTATCCTGCGGACAGGCAGACATGATAAAGCTGGAGCATACACGCTTCTTCAACCTACAGTTGGAAAGCGTAAAACGTATTTGTCGAAATGAGTGTCGTCAGCATCAGGGCTTGTTAGTCTAACTGCACAATGAAAACAAGCGCCATTATGCAAATGAAGATTGTTTCTATAGGAATAATTTTTTATTTCGTTCTAGAATACTTGTATCTTTTAACCATTTAATAGTAAGCAGTGTAGAATTCCTGTTTTCTGCACAGGAAAATAGCAAAATATAAGTGGTCAACTATTATGTGGTGATAAGAATATGGGTAATAAAAATATTAATAATAATTTCCAGTAATATTTATTTGAATATTTTTGCGCGGATTTTGCATGCATTTTAAAAGTACACTCATAAAACATTTAGTTGCATAAAAAAAATTGATTTCGTAACCCCCTTCCATCCCGCCTTGAAAAATACAGTATTTCTCAGCACGCCACTGCGATTGAGGACTTCCGTCTCCTTGAAATGGCCCAGCGGGAGCAGGCGAATTCATTGAAAACTAATTTGTCGGAAGAACAATTTACCGAAAGACGACTGTTTCGATAAAAGCGAAACATATTCATTGAAATGGAGTTTAAGACAAGTGGCCACTAAAAAGCTGGCCAAACGGACAAGTGCAGAAACCCACTTTAGGGCCCGTGTAAAAATTGCAGTTTCTTGGTTTCAGACGTGCGCAGAGGCCTAGGGATTAATATTTAGTACCTCAGTAAAAGGGCAATAATACTAGTGTTTGTGTCTAAACCTTATGAATCTGAGCACGGCGGAATATATTCGTAGTTTATTAATATTTTTAAAAGCGTTTAACAGTTTTTATCCCACCGTGCTCATATTCATAAGATTTAGGCACAAAGTCAACTTAGTACTAATGCGCTTTTACTTAGGCATTAAATATTAACATATAGGGCTAGGTCTGGGCCTTTTTAGCAGTATTTATTCGATTGTGCTCATATTCATAAGGTTTAGACACAACGTCTAGTTAATATTATTGAGCTTTTACTTAGGCATTAAATATTAACACATAGGCCGAGGCCTTTTTAACAGTTTTTGTTCGATCGTGCTCATATTTATAAGGTTTATACACAAGGTCTAGTAAGTGTTATTGCGGTTTTACTGAGGCATTAAATATTAATACCTTGGCCTAGGCCTAGGCCTTTTTAACAGTTTTTATTCCATCGTGTTCATATTCATAAGGTTTAGACACCAAGTCAAGTTACTAATATTGCGCTTTTACTTAGGCATTAAATATTAATATCTTGGCTTAGGCCTAGGCCTTTTAAGTTTTTATTCCATCGTGTTAATATTCATAAGGTTTAGACACCAAGTGAAGTTAGTATTATTGCGCTTTTACTTAGGCATTAAATATGAATACCTTGGCCTAGGCCTTTTTAACAGTTCTTATTCAATCGTGTTAATATTCATGAAGTTTAGACACAAGGTCTAGTTAGTATTATTGCGCTTTTACTTAGGCATTAAGTATTAATACCTTCGCCTAGGCCTTTTTAACAGTTTTTATTCCATCGTGTTCATGTTCATAAGGTTTAGACACCAAGTCAAGTTAGTATTATTGCGCTTTTACTTAGGCATTAAATCTTAATGCCTTGGCATAAGCATAGGCCTTTTTAACAGTTTTTATTCGATTGTGCTCATATTTATTAGATTTAGACACAAGGTCAAGTTAGTATTAGGTCAAGTTAGTATCACAGACAACCGTGTTTCGTCACCTTAAGGAACTCGGCAAGGTCTACAGGAGCTAAAGCATTGTCCCTTACGAATTGATACCAACTGAAGCAAATCGCCGAGTGGAAGTCTGCACGAAACGAAACTCCTAGAAAACACGCGTGATGCACGTTTCATCAAGAGCATTGTTACGTGCGATGAGAAGTGGGTCTATTTCCGTAATCCTAACACACAACGGCAGTGGTTGAGCCTGGGCCGGCTTCCTGAATCTGTTGCCAAACGTAGGCACTTCGAGCACAAGGTGATGCTCTGCGTCTGGTGGAATTTCGAGGGAATAATCCATTGTGATTTTGTTCCAGACAGTCGGACCATCAACGCCAACCTTTACTCTGAACAGCTGCAGCGGATGTATTCCGTTTAGGAGGTGAAGTATTCTGCACTGGCGAACAGAAAGCGTGTTCTCTTACAGCAGGACAACGCTGGGCCTCATACCGCTCGAACGACCCGGGAAAAACTCCAAGAACTTGAGAGCATCGAACTGATACCCCACCCAACATATAGTTCGGACCTTGCCCCGTCGGATTATTACCTGTTCCGGTTCATGGCCCACTTACTTCGTGGGCGGCACTTCAACAGCCAGGAGAAGGTGGCAGCTGGGGGGAAGGAGTTCTTCACCACGAAGGACAAGAACTGGTACCGCCGCGGAATCGAAGAACTGGCAGACAGATGGCTAAAGACGGTGCAACGCGATGCAATATACTTTGAATGTTAGTCAGCTTTCGTCGTGAATGCTAGTTAGCTTTCGTCATTATGAATACATAATGTGATCCAAATATTGCAAAACTTTCGACTCACCCTCCGTAATAAAGTTTAACAATTCGTCATGTAGTTACCCAGTCTGTACAGCACTTATTTTACATCTAACACTACCCGTTACAGTAGCTACTTCTGAAATATCATTCAGCGAGCCGAAAACAGTCAAAAATTACTTGCGGAACACAGTGCGTCAGGAACGATTGAAATACGTATCTTTCACTTATTGCCACTGAAACGCAAAAGGGAAGTAAGTTAAATATACCCAAGGTTTGATCAGATATTTTGCCAATGCAAAAAGTAGGAAAAAGGATTTTTTTATTTCAGTATCTACGATCTACCTATCTATAAAAATATAAGAACTTCTATTAATAAAATGAAAAGTTTTACCTATCAAAATACAATGAAACCTCCATTAACGAACACCTCCAAAAAACGGTAACCTCAGAGCAACGGCAAGTTTTGATTATTAGAGAACAGCTGCCATAGGATTAACATTAACTACAATCTCCGAACAACGAAACCTCAACAGCGGACAGCGGACACTCTAATCAGTCCCGAAAGATATTTAACTGACACCTTCCTTGTCTTTTAGGATTATACAGAGTTCTTAAGAGGCGAGAAGGACTGTATAGGGTCAAATAATATCATTGCTAAAGGAAGTATGTCTCGAGAAGGATGGGTTGGATTACGGTAGGTACAATGATGTGCTTAAGTGCAAAGAATACAGTCAAATTTTATTTGTACTTGATGCGAGCTGTGTATGTTTCAGTCGCAACCTAGGGAGCTGGGGAAGGGTGTTTTCTGGTGCCTGAAATGTTTTCCATCAGCGGAGGTATATCTTTGTTTGGTCCCTGTGGGTTCTGTCCCTATTTTTCGGCGCTTGGCCAACTAATTGTGCTTTACGACTTCACGGTCTAACATTTTTCTATTTTTTCTTTCCTTTAGCGTACCCTAAGCTTAATCTCTTAGCTTGCTATTCTAATGAGAAGTTTAAGACAACGGGTCAGCACAGATTTCCTAAAATCCTACACACCATGATGTTTTTTTTAATTTGTTAGAGTAAATTTTATTCAGCATTCTGTGTTTGGAGAAAGCTCTGAAACCGTTTTCTTTGTGCGTAATCTTTGCATAGTTATTCTCCTTTTGTACCAAAGTAACGGTCTAGCAATGTTAACCTAGGCCTAATCACCGAACAACGGCACCTCCCGACAACAGTCACTTTTTTTTTCCGATCCGAGCAGCGATCGTTATTTGGAGGTTTTACTGTATATGTATTTTTATTTTTATTTTCTTTGTTAATTTTGTAAATAACGCAGAAGCCCGGGGACGGACTTTTTATAAAAAAAATTTTAAAGTTGTAGTGACGCCACAGGTAATAACTAATTTTTAGACGGCGTTACAAAACCTCGAAAAGAAAATTGAAACTCTACAGATTAAGCCAGAGGCGTAACTAGGACGATTGTATGTATATAAAATTGTGATTGTATGTATATAATCAGTCAACAAGTTTCAGCCCCCAAATTTGTAATTGCCCCGGGCGCAGCTCAAGAGGGGGCGTAAAAACCGCTGCGTACAATGTGATTAAAATCGGAATTGAAGTTTTTGCAACTGTTTTGTAAGAACTTTTATCGCGTCATATTTTGTCGTTTGTCCATTTACAGAATATACCTAAATTCGCACTATTTCCTCAAAATGTGCAGGGGATATAAATTGCTCACAATAAGAAACAAAGGCGCGGTTATTCTTACGTTACAATGTAAGGATGTCTTTCATATTTTTGAAGATTATCTGGGGGTAACTCTACCACTACTGCCAGCAGGGTGGATCCAGAAGACTGTAGGAGGGGGGGGGGTATAAGAAGGGGAGGAGAAGACATTACAGAAGTGTGTTTTAGATATACATTATACATATTGGCGGTGCCACACCTATCTAGTGTTCCTTTGCAAGGTCTTTAAAACCCCTTCACTTGCTCCAGGAATGTTTAATCGTTAAATAACTAAACGAGAGCAAGCAATAGATGAAAAATCCCAACTGTTTCAGTGCGATCGATTTCGCGTTTTCCCAAGAAATGAACTTTATGCTTTTTTGAAATCGGCACAGACTACGTCCAAATGAAATTCTTCAAAATAAAGCCCAAACCCTTATATTCGGAGTTGGTTAAATTAATAAAAAATCTAATATTCTCACACATTAAAGTAAATACACGCCTGATTTTAGCTAAAGCATAAATAACACATGGTTTAGTCATAAAACACGGTACCTGGAATTTGCTTTCCCCTCCCTACTTTTTTTGCTTTTACTGTGCCCGACGGCGACAAAAAGAATCATTTTCGACTTCTTTTCATTGATGATGAAATAACAAAACTGTACGTTCATTTGAAATTAACACAAAAAAGGAAAAAGAAAGCAAAATCCAATGAAGGACGTTAGACACACGGGGCGTACTCAGTGTGTGTTACAATCACACTCGTACAAAAATGAGATGAAGAGAACTTAGTTTTTCTTTAGAAAAACTAAGTTCCCCCAATCTCGTTTGAAGAACTAAAAACTTCCTTTAAATGAGTGCGTAATGTTAAACCAAGTAAACAATACCTCTTAATGTTCGACGATTTCCAAATTTAAACAGCGTGGAATTTTTACGATATTAGTAATCTTTTCCTGCAAAAATTTTATAGCACCAAAATTCCCAAAAGCTAATAGAAAGTAACAAAGTTTCCGTTCTTATGATTGCTCAAAATAGACAGCTATCTTAATTACAATTTAGAGACATATTAGCATTCGTGTGATAAATGAGTAGGTTTGATTTATGGATTCAGGTTTGTTTTAAATTTAAGCACATCCCATCACGAAACTTGACGTTGGCTCCAAACAGGCTTCAGGTTTGCAAACCGGATTGTGTATTCAAAAGATTTCACCAATTTCCATATGATAGTAGATGCATTGTCAGCTGTTTCCCTGTTTCACTTCTCAAATTGCAAACAGCTTTCGATTTCAATTTTAACAAACAAACGAAAATCTTAAAATCGCTGTTCCCGTCTTCCCTTTATCTTTTGCTCTCTCTCTCTCTCTCTGTTGCATTCCCTTTTCTTTTTTTAACTGGAGCTAAATCAATGTAATACGTATTTTAAATCCAATTTCATAGTAAGTTTAATAGTTACATTTTTTTTTAGAAAAACTGAAAACAAAATATGCAAAGTTAATCATTTATGATTTTTGGTACTTTGAACGTAAAAACTTCGTTAGGTATTATAGGGGGGTCGCCCCACTCGCCCAGCGCTGGATCCGCCACAGACTACCAGTACTGCAAGCTGCATTTGGTTCGTTTAATGTGGTATGAAAGATCAAAACTCCGAAGCAGCTGGGAATATCACCGCTCTTTTCACTTTTGTATTTCACAGCCCTAAATGGCGTTCGGCGTCCGGTTCGGCTTCACTACACCCAGAACATCCTTGATGTAAATAAAGGTAAGAGAAATGCACGAAACCTTTCTGCTGCCCCTACCCCCGCCGTTTCCTAATTTCTTCCGAGGCAGGTAATGAGGGTAAAAAGCAGCGCAGTTCCGGTTTGTGATCAGAAATGTGACACCTAATTCAATAATACCCTATATTTACAGTATCGTACAGCAATTAAAACATGAACGTGCTTTCTCCTGGGAAAACTGTACATCTATTGCATAACCGTTAGTGGTTATTAATTATCAGTTAACTGCATGAAAATACGATAAAAAAATAGTATAACATTTAGTAAGGCGAAATGTCAGAAACAACTATCAATATTAGTTATTTTGAAAAATTGTAGTTGCATATGCGTGCAGGTAATAAATAATGCAAATTTGTGAGTAATCAGCACACAAGACCAGTTTTATTACCCTAAAAACTCAAGGTTTTTTGTTTTAACGACTTCGGTGGAGGGGGTCGCACTATTTTGTGGTTTGCCCCGGGGGCAGAAATGCCTAGTTACGCATCTGGATTCAACGAACTGAGAAATGGAAATTCCCTGTAACTTTCATTCCGTTTGTTAAAAGCGACATCTTAGACACAGCGTCACGCTAATAGTAATCATATGACTAAACACTCTCGACTCTCACTCTAATAGCAATTTATGGAATTTCTCGACATAGCTGGAGCAGTTCTTTTGTTTTCCCCAGCATATATCTTAACCGTAGTTAGGCCGGAACTAGCTGAACACCCACAACAGAAAAACATGAATTATGAGATGTAACTTACCCCGGTATTCCGCCGGCTTTCTAAGCAGCTACTTCCGGATGACAAATCGCTTATTTTTCTAAATGCTGCATCCAAAGCTTCTGAAGAATCAAAAGATTCGGTTTTTTCTTCCATTTTTTTCCTTGTTTTCCTTGTCGAGTTTTTTTGTCCGCCGGAAAGAGTGTTAGAAAGAAACGCCCAGTTCCTGTTCAGTCACATTAGCAACTGATATCAAGTGAAGCACAATTTGAAAACAATGGAACGTGACGAATCGCACTTGAGATAAAAGCGATACCTGTCTGTGATCGGAGTTCAAATCAGCCGTTCCACAATTGCCCTGATCGATTTATCAAAGAAATATAGCTGTTAATTAATAACGAAAGTGAAAATTTTTTGACTTGCTTTTTTTAGATTGAAGGTTTAACGACCACCGTGAGCCACTCAATGGGCTATTAGCCGTCGCCCGTCCTTAATTTAGGGTCACTGGTTCCAGGGAAGGCAGAGAGCCAGTGCCGTAAGACAAATATAACATCCATGCCTCACCGGGATTCGAACCTGGACCCTTCTCGGACGAATGGTCATAAGCCAGCGCTTAGACCACTGAGCCACTTGCTTTAGACAAACTTAGACCACTTGACTTGCTTTAGACAAACTTAGACCACTTGACTTACTTTAGACAAACTATGTTCGGCACGTAGCAAAAACGATACAAATAATTGACAATACATTCAACTATGTTTACTGGTGGATGGCCGGCCATATCACGGGCAACAAAGTACGATGAAAATCTCTTTTCATTTATTTATTAATTTTATTTCGGTAGAGTTATCGGACTTTTTTGTCAAATATTTATCTACTACAATTTTGTGCATTTTATATTATTCATATACACTAGTAGACCAGATCATTATTATCACCCCTGTGCCCACGCGTGGACGTATCCGACAGCATGTAGCAGTGACGTCACTGACCAACCCCGAAAATACGAGGGTTGTACCGAAAGTAATGCAAAAGTGAGCATAACTTTTTTATTAACCGACAAAGGTCATTCAAATTGCACATGTTGGTAGAATAACTCTTCCTCTATAGTAACCCTTCTTTATTGCAGGTAAATAATGGATTCGAAGCAGAAGCAACGTGCTGTCATTGAGTTCTTGACGAAGGAAGGGTGCAGACTGTCAGACATCCACAGAAGGCTACAGAATGCTTACGGAGATGACACCACTGACAAGAGCAATGTGCACAGATGGATGAAGAAGTTTAAGAAGGGAAAATCAGCGTTGAAGACAAACCACGCGATGGGAGACAATCATCTGCGACCACTGATACGAATCGTGAGTGAGTAGATGAATTGACTCGCGCGGAGAGACGAGTCACAATCCGTGAGCTTGCTGGACTGTGATCACAATGCCATACAGAAGATGGTGGAAGACTTAGGGTATCGGAAAGTATGTGCAAAGTGGGTACCTCGGCAGCTGACACCCAATTTGAAGGAGAGAAGGGTAGAAGTCTGCTCTGATCTGCTGGAGCGTTTGAAGCCAATGAAGAAATGTTTCTTTTTTTGATCTGGTGACAGGGAATGAAACGTGGGTGTATCTTCACGATCCAGAAACGAAGAATGAATCCATGGAAGGGCGTCACACCTCTTCACCAAGGCCTAAGGAGTTCAAGAGCCAGCGATCAGCACAGAAAGTCATGGTGACTGTTTTTTGGGATGACAAGGGTGTCATTATCTTTTATTTTCTGGAACGTGGCCGTACCGTGACCAGCGAGCGGTACATTGAGACACTCAAGAAGCTTAGAGAAGCTATAAGGAGGAAGAGACCGAACAAGAATATGAAAAGGGTTCACATTCACCACACACATCTTTGACAACAAATCAGGCTGGTCGGTGGTCACCTATTCATCGTACAGCCCAGATCTGGCGCCCTCCGACTTCCACCTGTTCTGTGCAATGAAAGACAGTCACCGGGGACAACGATTGATGACACAGACGAGGTGAAAGTGGCTGTGAAGAAGTGGGTACAACAGTCCACACCTGAATTTTTTCGAAGAGGATTCGAGAGTTGGGTTCAACGATGGCGCAAATGCATCGCTTGTATTGGAGATTCTGTTGAGTCGTACCTTTGTATAGGGGAAGAGTTACTCTACCAACATGTGCGATTTGAACGACCTCTGACAATTAATAAAAACGTTATGCCTACTTTTGCATTACTTTCGGTACAACCCTCGTGTACAGGGTGTCCGTAAATGAAGTACACAACTTCAGTATCTTATTGAAAAAAAAATACAATAAATAACAACTTACTTTTAATGTCAAAACACATGGCAACTGTGAAAGTTATTTTTAAAAATGTCAGTAGGTCTCCACGTGTGCTCCGTTGCTTGCTCGCAAGATTTCTAAACGATAGTCCAGTTCCACCCACGTACGCTGCAGAATGTCAGTAGATCTCCACGTGTGCTCCGTTGGTTGCTCGCAGGATGTCTAAACGATAGTCCAGTTCCACCCACGTACGCTGCAGAATGTCAGTAGGTCTGCACGTGTGCTCCGTTGGTTACTCGCAGGATATATAAACGATAGTCCAGTTCCACCCACGTACGCTGCAGAATGTCAGTAGATCTCCACGTGTGCTCAGTTGGTTACTCGCAGAATGTCAGTAGATCTCCACGTGTGCTCAGTTGGTTACTCGCAGGATGTCTAAACGATAATCCAGTTCCACCCACGTACGCTACAGAATGTCAGTAGGTCTCCACGTGTGCTCCGTTGGTTGCTCGCAGGAAGTCTTAACGATAGTCGAGTTCCACCCACGTACGCTGCAGAATGTCAGGTTGTAACAAGGAGGAAGGCTGCAGTAAGGCGTTCTTTGAGCTCAGTGAGAGATGTAACCTTTTTCTTGTTCACAATATCCCTAATAAAGCCCCAAAGAAAAAAATCGCAAGGGGTAATATCAGAAGAACGGGGTGGCCATGCTGTTGGACTCCCACGTCCAATCCAACGCCCTGGAAAATGGTGGTCTAAAGACCTGCGTACATCCAAAGTCCAGTGCGGAGGCGTTCCATCTTGCTGGTAAATGATGTCTTAAATATCCTGGAATTGCAAATTGTTGTAACATGTCTAGGTACGTTATACCAGTAACGGTTGGTTCAGCGAAGAAAAAGGGCCCTATCACTCTGTCTTCCATTAGACATTAACCTTCGGGATGTCTCTCTCGTGTGCTACGACCAAATGGGGATTTTCCGTGCACAAGATTCGGCAGTTATGTTTATTCACTCTGCAAGAAACATGGAAAGTCGACTCATCGCTGAAACAGATCCGTGAAAGGAGAGTGGGATCTTCGTCAATGCGATTAAGCATGTCTACCGCAAATGCTTTTCGAAGTGGTTGATCATTTGGTCGAAGTTTTTGCACTAACTGCATTTTATATGCTTACAGGCGTAGACGTTTAGTAGAACCTTGTGAACCGTTGCTCGCGGTATTTCGAGTTCACCACTGGCGACGCGGACGGACTGGTTCGGGTTCCTTAGAAAAGCCTTACGCACGTCTTCCACCTTTTCGTCCGAAATGGAAAGTCTCTCAGTGCTTTTGCCTTTCAAGACACTTCCTGATGCTTTGCATTTATTTACCCATTGTTCGATGGTCCTTCGTGTCGGCGGCTGTCTTTTGTTCTCCGTTCTGAACTTACGCTGAAGTGCTGTTAGAGATTTTGACTCCGCAAACCAAAGCACACATGCTGCTTTCTCCACTGGGGAAGCCATGTCTGTTGTACTCCGTGTTCGACGAGATTTTTCATTAGATGAGACACCTGGCACCATCTATCATCTGACTTAACAAACTTTAACACTTTCCACGTCTCTTGACGTTTAAAGTAAGTTTTTTCTATCGTATTTTTTTTAATAGCATACTGAAGTTGTATACTTCATTTATAGACGCCCTGTATATGGACAGGGTGTGTCAGTTAGCCTGTACGAAGGTCGAGCAATGAAGAAAGGGGAGGACTTGTCGAAGTTTAAACGAGGAATAATTATTGGCGCATAGAAGGCAGTAATTAGCACCTCAGGAATCGCAAGCATTATTAGCTATTCAATGGCCCCAGTGAAGATGGTCCGAACAGGGACAAACGTGGTGCCGTAAAGGCAAGACAACCACTGGTTGACAGTCGAGTTGAACGCCAGATGGCACGTGCTGTTTGGGATAACAAATGGCTCACAACTCCTAAGTTTAGGGCAGACTACGGTTAGGACGCATAGAGAAGCATTTCCGAACACGCAGAATTCAAGTGACGCTCTTACAAATTGACTACAGGCAGGGCGCACAGAGAAACATTTCCGAACGCACACAATTCAAGTGATGCTCTTACGAATTAACTACAGCCACGGGGCATACAAAAGCATTTCTGAACACGCACTATTCAAGTGACGCTCTTACGAATTGACGACAGCCAGGTCGCATAGAGAAACATTTCCGAACCCACACAATTCAAGTCACGCTGACATAATACTCATACTGTTCAGATTTGAAGAGTGTATATTGTTCAGATTTGAAGAGTGTTATGAAACTTTGAGTGAAATATAGACCTCAAATAGTTATGGCTAAGGAAGATCTCAAGGGCAATATTTCTGGAGATTTACACTGCTTTATCTATAATCTTTCAAATAAATATGGAATACCTGTGCAGTAATTTTCCGAATGGATCTCAAAGGTCTTGAAAAAGATCTACTATCTCATTGATCAATACTATGATAAGAAACATTTTCTAAAGAGCTGGAAAAACATTAGGCTCCATATTGAAGAATTAGAGAACATGTTTATCATTACACCGATAGATAAATGTGGTGGCAACTTGTCTTTATTTGAAAGAAATTGTATTATGAAATTTTGACCAACGAAATGAATAATGAAAATATTTATTAGACAGATAAAGGGATTGATATCAAATTTTTTCAAAAACGAATTTTAAGTTATTTTAGGTTACTGAGAATTAAGGAATACAATTGGAATTTCCATATATTTTTAGTGGGCCTAAATTCCATAAAATACCAGTTGGATTCAGATTTATTACTTGTGGCACAAATTCTTATAATAATAAAGCTGGTAAGAAATTTCAGGACTTGCTGCAGGGAATTTTCGAAGTGATCCGGTCTTCAACCTGGATTATATCTGACAACAGAAAGGTTATTTAATTTATGAAAAAGAATCCGGTATTTAAGGGTTCAATTAATACCTTCGACTTCAACAATCTGTTTACTTCGATTAACTTCGAAGATCTAAAAAGGGTACTGGACTGGTATTTTGAGAGATATGGACACTTATCGAAGATCAGTAGTGAATATTGGAACTCGTGATGTAATATACGTATATTTCATAATTACATCTATGATGGTAAAAAATTATTGATACAAAAACAGGGAATTCCAATGAGTACCTCATTTTCCAGTGTACTTGCCAACTTGTATCTCCATTTTTGTGAAAAGAATGTTACAATTAATGACATTTGTAACTACAGATATATCAACGATCTTATTAGTTTTTGTTTGAATGGTTGTTGTTTCGATATTCGGTCCAGCTACCCTAGGGAACTGGTTTTGACGGAAACTAGTCAGGGCTCCGGAGTTGTATTTCTTGACATGCAAATCGTATTGAAGCAAGGGAGATTCCTTACTGATGTTTTTGACAAGAGAACCTGTTTTGCCTTTAGTCCAAATTTTATTTAGGACTTGGTGTACTAGAATTCCTAGATCCATGCACAGAAACATTATAAATTCACAGTTTCTTCTAGTTACTAGGATTTGGAATAATAAAAATAGTAAAATTAAACAGATAAAATTTATGTTTGCAACTTTGCAAAAGAATGGTCTTCCTTATAGATTTTGTATTTCCCATTTTCGTAATATATTAAATACTTTTAATCAAAAATCTTCATTTAAAATCAGAATTTGTAGCGTTATTACCTCAAATACTGTGAACTAAACATTTTTCAGGGGCACAATAAACACAATTCTTCCTTCGAATCGCCCCGGAGGACTTTAACAATATATATATATATAATGATTAACATAGTGAGTCTGCGAAATAAGAGACCAAGGCTCAGCTGCGCAATTGCAGCACACCAGAACATGTCTCAAAGTAGACAAAATATAGTATACACTAAAGTAGTGTAAGCCTAAAACGCGAAAGATTAACTAAGCCATGCAAATTATGAACATAGAAAAAAGATTAAAACAGATCACCATAATAATGGACAGCCAATTCTGCACGAAAAAAAAAAAAAAAAAAAAAAAAAGATACACCCACTTAAAACCCAGATTAAAACCAAGTAATTAACTTCACACCAACATAACATACATGTCAAAACAACCTAAAAGCAGCATTAAAAGTCATAAAAGACATGTTCCCGAAACACCATAAATGCAAAACATGAAACACAGAAAGAAAAATTAAAACAGATCGCCATAATAACGGACAGCCCAGTCTACACGAAAAAAAAAACCACCTTAAATCCCAGATTAAAACATGGTAATTAACTTCAGGGCAGCAGAACATACATGTCAAAACAACCCAAAGGCAGCATTAAAAGACATGTTCCCGGAACCCCGTAAATGCAAAACATGAAACACGAAAAATTAGAAAGTCAGAAAATCGTAGTATGAAAGAAATACATAGCCCTAACCTGACAGAAGTAAAAAAGGACAATGTATCAGGATACCAACCCCATAAGTTATGAAGCCATTCGTTCTCATCAGGGGAACACCGAGTGGTGTGTGGCCTTTCAAATCACGGCAAGAGCTGGAACAAACCAAAAGCCCGCCGGAATGTTCCCTAGGCCACCACAAGCAATACGAAACAGAAGGCTGAAGGATACAATCACTAAGCCACGACAGAAGGTGAAAAACACAAACCACAATTTGGAAGTCATGCATGGTCACGGTTAGGTGTAGCTGTGTAAAAATCAAAAGGAGTAGGTGTGTTATAGAAATCTTCAGCTGCACTTGACCCATCGTGCAGCACTTAGCAACCTAACAATTTTAATTTTTAATAATATCTGTAGTATGTAAGAAGGAATGACCAGCAAAAAAATCCAGAGATCTACGATCGCGTAATAGTTGTCGAAATAAACTAATAACGCAAGAAGTAGGATAACGATTAGAACAAAAAACACTTTAAAGTCTTCTGAGTGATTGTTGCAAAACGATCGAGCTGTTACAAATATCCAAGCAACGATGAAATTGGGAAATTATGAGATTACGATAGACTGAAATGGAGATGTTAGAGTCCCGTTGAATAAAGTAGTTAATTTTAAACTTAAAGTTACGTCTTTTATCAAAGATGGAAGTAACAACATTACCATCCTCGATCTGAATTTGAAGATCCAGGTAGTTGGTGTATCTCGTCAGGAGCAGATCTTGTGTTCCCCAACGTGAGTTCCTTACGGTAAATATCAGCAGCTTGAAAACAGAACTCCTCCCAGTCAAATTCAATGATATCGTCAATGTACCTCATAACATGACCAGTCTGCACCTTGGCATCTCGGACAAATAAATCTTCATAGTAGTGTAGATACAAATCAATTAGCAAGAACACTGGAAAAAGTAGAACCCATGGGCATGCGCTTTGTCTGTAAATAGATACAGTGACCCATGCAAATGCAGTTATTATGCAAACAAAGGATCTTAAGTCGGTTCCAAAATTCTTTTGTAATTCCAAGTAGATCAGCATATTTATTGGCCCGATCGTCACAGATCCTATCTACATCTCCAATATCGATAGAAGTGAAAAGGTTCTTGAAATCAAATGTATCGATTTTGACATCATGACCTTCCCGGTATGTATGCAACAGTTCCAATACCGGTTTGTTATTTCTAATAACCCAAATATTATCAAGGTGCTTAACGGTGTTCCCCTGATGAGAACGAATGGCGTCACAACTTTTGGGGTTGGTATTCTGATACGTTGTCCTCTTTTACTTCTGTCAGGTTACGGATATGTATTTCTTTCATACTACGATTTTCTGACTTTCAGATTTTTTGTGTTTCATGTTTTGCATTTAGGAGGTTTCGGGAACATGTCTTTTAATGCTGCCTTTGGGTTGTCTCGATATGTACGTTCGGCTGCCCTGAAGTTAATTACCATGTTTTAATTTGAGATTTAAGGTGTTGGTTTTTTTTTTGGTTTTTTTTTTGTAGACTGGGCTGTCCGTTATTATGGTGATCTGTTTGAATTTTTCTTTCTGTGTTTCATGTTTTGCATTTATGGGGTTTCGGGAACATGTCTTTTATGACTTTTAATGCTGCTTTTAGGTTGTTTTGGCATGTATGTTCCGCTGGTATGAAGTTAATTACTTGGTTCTAATCTTAAAAGTCAATTACTTTGTTTTAATCTTAAAGTTTTAAGGGGGTGTTTTTTTTTCTTTTTTTCGTGTAGAATGGGCTGCCCATTATTATGGTGATCTGTTTGAATTTTTCTTTCTGTGTTCATAGTTTGCATGGTTTGGTTAATCTTTCGTGTTTTAGGCCTACGCTAATTTAGTGTATACTATATTTTTGTCTATATACACTGAAGAGCAATTCAATTAGAGACAGCTGGCGTTATTCAAATGTTACGCTGTGGGCGGTCCTGTAAACGGAAACGACATGACGTTTGCAGCGATCCGACAATATAAGGAGTGATGCAACGGGAATAAGTAAGAGCCGGACGCAGTATGGGTAAGACGAAGGATCTAAGCGCATTTGATCGTGGGCAAATTGTCGGGTCCCTTACGAATGGATCATTCCATCTCGGAAGTCGTACAGGCACTGGGATTTTCACGAGCCACTGTGTCACGGGTGCACCGTGAGTACCTCGAATCCGGTAAAACCACCCCTGCTAGGGCCAACTGCCGTGGACAACAGCGTGTGGATGAGCGGGGTCATCGTCGGCTAGCTCGCATTGTAACAGCGGATAGACAGGCCACAGTGCAAGAAATCACTCGGAAATTGAACGCTGGTACACAAAAACGTGTAAGCAGCCACACCATCCAGAACCATCTCCTCGCTATGGGATACAGAAGCCATCGTCCCACGAGGGTACCGCTGCTGACCGCACATCGCAGGGTGCACAGATTAGCATGGGCGCGGGAACATCGCCCCTGGACCCTAGACATGTGGAAAAATGTTGCCTGGACTGATGAGTCGAGATTCACGTTGGTACATGCGGATGGCAGGATACGAGTACGGCGCAAACCACATGAAGCGATGGATCCTTCTTGCCAGCAGGGTACTCTTCAAGCTGGTGGGGGTTGCATTCTCGTCAGGGGACTGTTTATGTGGACTGAAATGGGACCCTTGGTACGTGTGACATCGTCCCTCACTGGTCAGCGTTACCGATATATCCTGGACAACCATTTGCTTCCGCTTCTGAATTGTATCCGAATGGTTGGATGAACACTCCACCGACGTGACCTGGCTTCCTTGGCCAGCTAGGTCACCTGGCCTCAATCCCATCGAGCACATCTGTGATGCCATTGAGAGATATGACCCCCCCCCCCCATGAAATCTTCGTGAACTGTGGGAGCTTGTTCAGGGGTCGTGAATCCGTATAGCTTCCCAACGCTTCCGGTATCTTGTCGAGTCCATGCCGAGACGAATCGCCGCCGTCATCAGGGCGAAAGGTGGTGCTACACGTTACTAGACAGGTATCTCTAGTTCAATTGTTCTTCAGTGTATACATGTATATATATATATATATATTTATTTATCATCATTGTCAACCATTGTCAATTTACTGCTAGATGAAGGTCCCACCCCCAAGTTTCGTCCACAAGCGTCTGTCTTGAGCCAGTCTCATCCATGTCACTCCCGCATGCTTCGAATTATATCCACCCATCTCCCATGTGATCTTCTGGGTCTTTTCCTGTCCCTTGGAATCCAGTCTAAAATTTCGGTTGTCCACCTGTGGTCCGCCCTTCTAGTAATAAGTCTAGCCCATTACAATTTCAGGGATTTTACTCTGATCGTGATGTCTTCCACTCTTTATATTTATGCATACACCGAAGAGCCTAGAGAAATGAGCGCGCCTAGAGACCGAACGGTGGCACAGGCTAAGTTCACAGAGCAGTATATATACAACCCGAGGACCGGCTTTCTGTTAGCAGAGTGTTCGGAATCAGAATGGGAAAAGCTGCCGATTTATTGGAGTTTGATAAAAGACAAATGGCGATGGCGCGGCGCCTCGCAACTACGATCTCGGAAACGGCGTGGCTTGTGGGTTGTTCAAGTGCCACTGCAGTGAGTACGTATCAAAAGTGGTGCACAGATGGCCAAACGACAAACCGTCGTCCAGTCGTGTGTCGTCCGCAGCTCATTGGTGCCAGAGGGGAGTGAAGGCTGTTGCGCATTGTTCACAGCGCCCCCAGCGCCACAGTGCGATAAATCGCCCTCAGCTACAACAGTGGTGATCAGGACAATGTGGCGCAGCACAAAGTTCATCGCAGCCTTCTGCGCATGGGCCTGCGTAGCCGAAGATCCAGCTGGGATCCCATGCTCAGTGCACGTCATCGCCAACAGCGCATGAAATGGGCCCAAGATCATCGAGATTGGACCGTGGATGATTGGAAAAAAGTGCCCTGCTCTGACGAAACAAGATTTCTGGTGCGTCATGTAGACGACCGAGTGCGGATACACCGATTACCAACGAAGCTTATGGTACCTAGATGGCTGTTGGGCGGAAACAGGCCAGCGGCTGCGGCGGTGTTATTCTGTGGGCGATGTTTTCTTGGGACACTTTAGGCGCCATTGTTCCAATAGCATAATCTCTGACAGCTGTCAGGTATCTGAATATCGTTGTGGAACAAATTCATCCATCCACCTATTCATGGCAACTATGTTTCCTGCTGGTGATGGCCATTACCAACAGGATAATGATCCATGCCACTCAGCCAGAATCCCCAAGGACTAGTTCGAGGAACATGCTGGTGACTTTCTTTTAATGCCCTGGCATCCAGACATGAGCCCAATCGAACATTTGTGGTTCGACTTAGAAAAGTGGGTTTGCGCTAAATCACCACCACCCCGAAATGTACGGGAACTGGAGAACCTGCTGTAGACATTATGATACCAAATACCCCAGGATACCTATTATGGGGTATCTGGTATCATAATGTCAACAGCATCGATGCCTTGCCGGGTGGCTGCTGTTTTGTGGGTTAAAAGGAGTTCTACAGCTTTTTAGGTAGGTGGTCATAATGTAATCGCTCATCGGTGTGCGGTATATATACTGTATATATGTAAATGACGACTGCGTTCAAAAAGAAACTTAAATGTGTATTTGTTTTTTGTATTTTTTCTTGACTGGGGTTTTAATGAACACCATGAGCAATTCGATGGGCTATAAGCAGTTGCCCGTCCCTAATTTAGGCCACTGGTTCCAAGGAAGGAAGAGAGCCGGTGCTGTAAGACAAACACAACACCTGTACCTCGCTGGGATTCGAACCCGGACCCATCATCAGAACGCAGGGCTTAGAACAGGCGCCACAGGGCGGCAAATAAATGGGTGCTTGATAACACAAAGTTTGAGGACTCCTAGACAAAAGTGTCACAATTATGTCAAGAGAGGATCAGTGCATTTAGGTAGGTAGGGGAGGGGGAAGAGCGGACAAACGCAGTGAACAACTCTACCAGCTGCAAGAGCAGTGGCCTGTCCCTAATTTAAGGCTACTGGTTCCAGGGAGGAGGGAGAGGCAGTACCGTAAGACAAGCACACCACACATGCTTCAACCGGGACTCAAACCCGGACACATCTCAGGCGAACTGTTAGAAGATAACGTTGAGATCACTGCACCACCAGGACGGCTGTAAGGATAATACATGTGCAAAGATATTGCTTAACGAGTTATTCGAGAACATGAATTATGATCATACGAAATGACGCACGTAAACACATTTTTTCAAAACGGTGATTTTCTTTCCTTCTTCTTTTTTTCCTTTCCTTTTTTTTTTTCAGTGGATAGCCAAACAGGTTGGTCATCTTGTCGTCTTCTCCTGAGAGGTCATTCTCGTTAATCATTAAAACCGGTCATACAGATATGCGTGTGTGTATCATCATTATGTGCAACTTGTCATGTTTATTCTACAAACTGAATGAGACAGTCTCATCATTTGGCCTCGAAAGTTAAGTATCATCCTTTGCAAAATAACAATCTCATTAGCACTTAAATAAAAAAAAAACTTCTTTTGAGTTCTAGAAATTATTCCAGTCATCACTTACATGCAGCTAATATTCAGTTGGTTTTTTTTTTTTTTTACTGTAAATATACGTGTTGAAAGAAAAAGGAGACTTAAAGGATTTTATTCGTATCTTACACAGACGAACAGCAAGGTACATAGATAATTAAAACCTTCAGTCTTACAACGATTGACAAAACGACAAAACGATCACGCAAAAGTAATTCACTGTAAATTAATTGAAAACCAATCTTTTTAGTTAGTTACTAAGTTGTGATTACATGCAAAGTTGAGAAATGGGTGGGTTATGTGAGGCGAATAATTCATTGGTAGGTTCGAAGAACTTCTGAAGTGTAATTCCCGGTCTCCATAGTTAACGGATTCTTTAAAGAAACCTTTGCCGCCCCGGTGGCGCAGTGGTCTAAACGATGGCCTTTGATCATTTGTCCGAAAGGGGTCCGGGTTCGAATACCGGTGAGGCATGGATGTTGTGTTTGTCTTACGGCACTGCCTCTCTCTCTTTCCTTGGAATCAGTGACCCTAAATTAGGAACGGGCGACTGCTTATAGCTCATGGAGTTGGAGTTGCTCACCGTGCTCGTTAAACCTTCAATCGAAAAAAGAAATCTTTATGACCGTTCGATAAAAAGAATTACAAAACACAGCAAAATAAATTTTTCGAAATTTATTTCAGGAGAGAAATGAAGATGTCTTCTTAGAATAGCGTTATTGAAGCAAAGGAAAGAGCTGACGGTCGCTACGTTGACGATAGTAGCGAAGTTAGGATATTGGCTAAAGCAGAGGTACTGGGTTCTCGCATATACAGTATATATACGAGTATATGACACAGCACTGCCTGCTGTGTTGTGGAAATGCTCAAGGAGAAGATTGAATAGACATCATACAAGAAGCACGTGGAGAAATTGAAACAGTACTCGCTCGCCCAAATTTTCACTCGATGCCTTAATGAATAGAAGATTCCTGAGGATTGGAACAACGCTACAATGATCCTGCTGCATAAAAAAGGTGACATTGAGGATCTCAGGAACTACAGACCTATCAGCCTCCTATCAGTGGTTTATAAAATCTTCACTAAAGTTCTTTCACACCGCTTGAAGGTGACACTGGACATGGCTCAACCGAGAGAACAAGCTGGATTCAGGAGTGGCTACAGCCCAATAGAGCACAATAGATCATATCCACGTACTGAGAGAACTAATTGAAAGAGCGAGGGAATATGAACTTCCATTCTGTATGGCTTTTATCGATTATGAAAAGGCATTTGATTCGGTGAAACCATCAGCAGTTACAATGGCTTTGAAATCCTGCGGTATTGAAGATGCATACGTCAATATTATTAATAACGTCTATGAAAATGCAAGTGCAAAGATTCTGCTGTTTGAAAATACAACACACATAAAAATTGATAAAGGAGAGAGACATGGTGACACCATATCTCCCAAGCTCTTTAATGTCACATTGGAAAATGTCTTTCAATCACTGAACTGGGAAAACAAAGGGATAAAGATTAATGGAGATTATCTAACTCACCTTCATTTTGCTGATGGCGTAGTCATTTTTGCAACTACCCCATCAGAGCTGCAGAGTATGATCCAGGAACTTGCTAACAAGAGTAAAGAAGTGGGATTAAAAATGAACTTTCAGAAGACAAAAGTGATGTTCAATGCTTTTACAAGAATGGAAGATTTATCGATTGATGGAGAAAAGCTGGAGATAACAGACACGTTCGTTTATCTGGGACAGCAGATATCAAGTGAGGGTCACATTGATGAAGAAATTAATCAGCGTACAAAACTTGCCTGGAAAGCTTTTGGAAGAAACAGCATAATTTTGAAGAGCAACATGCCATTATGTCTTAAAAAAGTGTTTGATCAATGTATCTTTCCAGTGCTTACGTATGGTGCAGAGACGTGGACCTTAACTAAAAGAGACATACAAAGGCTGCAGACAACTCAAAAAAGCATGGAGAGGTGCATGCTTGGTGTAACCAGGAGAGATAAGAAGAGGAACTCGTGAATCCGAAAAATGGCAAGAGTGGAAGACATCATGATCAGAGTTAAATCCCTGAAATGGCAATGGGCTGGACATACCGCCAGAAGGACAGACCATCGATGGACAGCCGAAATTTTAGATTGGATTCCAAGGGACAGGAAAATACCCGGAAGAATACCACATGGGAGATGGGTGGATGAAATTGGAAAGTATGTGGGAGTAGCGACTGGCACAAGACAGATCGTTGGGGAAGAAACTTGGGGAGACCTTCGTTCAGCAGTGGATTGATAATGGTTGACAATGATGATGATGATGATGATGATGATGGCACAGCACTTATAAAAATTGGAAAAGGAGTGAGACAAGGTTACACTATATCTCCCTGGCGCACGCACCCCACCACTTTTTGGCCGTCTAAAACACTATAAACCAGGCCACAACTTAAGACCGATTGTACCCAAGAACAGATCTCCAAATTATATTCGTATTTAAGAAAAAGCTTTTTCTAAATTCATGTCAACTTTCATCCCAACATTAATGGACTGAAATTTAATAACCTAAGATTTGCTGATATGGAAGATTTAAGAGAAATGATAGAAGATTTCATTACTAAATCAACAGAGATTGGATTAAATATTAATTCTGAGAAAACCAAAATAATGACAAACCGAAAAGGATATTATTAAGGTAAACAATAAAGAAATTGAAATACTAAATGAGTATATATACTTAGGAAAATTGATAACAATGAAGAAACAGGGAGTCATGGAAGAAGTGAAAAAAAGAATAGGAATGGGAAGGTCAGCTTTTGGAAAATTGAAAATATTTTTAAACAGTAAAATAAAGCCTGAGAATAGAGCAAGACTTTTTTGTGTTTTGCCTGTTATGATATATGGAGCAGAAACCTGGCCAACCAAAAAATAAAAAATAGATAAAATGCAAAAAACGCTAAGAAGGATGGGATGATGTCTGCAAGACATAACACTCAAAGATAAAATCAACAAGTTAGTAAAATCATGCAATGCATTGATTATGATACGCTTTCCAACATGCCGGAAATCATTACTCAAGTTATGAGGATAATGGCTGTGAAATAAATATAGCTCCTGTGTCCTGACCTTTGACCCTATTTCGATGATATTCAACAGAACCTGTTCAGTGTACCTCTGGAATAACATGATAAAGTTTTGTCGCAATCGAGGCATTTTTACATAAGTTATAAGGCATTAGGGCAAAGGAATGGATCCCGCTCCTATGTCCTGATCTTTGACCCCATTTTGTCCACTTTCAATAAAGTTTGACCCCAGGTGGCCCCCTACTACATACTAAAATTTCATCGAAATCGAAACATTTTTACGCAAGTTATGGCGCATAAGGGCAATGGTATGAATCCCACTCCTATGTCCTGATCTTTGACCCCATTTCGTCCATTTTCCATAAAGTTTGACCCCAGGTGGTCCCCTACTACATATTAAAATTTCGTCGAAAGCGAAACATTTTTACGCAAGTTATGACGCATAAGGGCAATGGAATGGATCCCGCTCCTATGTCGTGACCTTTGACCTCATTTCGTCCATTTTCAATAGGGTTAGTGCGGATGTGGTCCCCTACCACATACTAAAATTTCATCGAAATCGAACCATTTTTACGCGAGTTATCGTGCGGACGGACAGACAGACAAAGCTGGAGCATATACGCTTTTTCAACCTACGGTTGGAAAGCGTGAAATATGAGGAAATAAGAGCTAAGACAAAATTTACTGGAAAAAACATACTTCGAAAGAAATGGAAATAGGAAGGACACGTTGCAAGACTGAGGGACAATAGTTGGACAAACGTTTTACTGAAGTGGCGGCCATATGAAGGTAAAGGATCAGCTGGGAAACCTGAAAGAAGATAGTCAGATGACTTAAGGAAAACAATTGGTATTCTATGGCATCAATAGGCTCAGGATAGAAATAGATGGAAAGAATTGGACGATACCTATAGCCAGAAGTTGCTATAAAAAGGGTTCAAAGAAAGAGAAGAAGAGATAAGCGCATGCTTTGAAGTCAACCCAAGACTTTGTCAACAAAATCAAAACAATTCAAATAGCGGACGTCAAGTAATTTTACTTCCTATACTTCCAATGGAAAAACTTTTGTACACATTTCCTTCACAATTAGTGTGTTTCCAAGGATGACAATTTGAACATCAACTAAAATAACTTCATATTATAACTTGGAATACTTAATATTTTCTAAAACATAACCATAATTACATTAAAAATCAATAACTTTTCCTTTGGTGGTGTTGAAACCAGAAAAAAGATGGCGCGACCTGTACTTTGAGGACGTCAATAGACAAACAAATGTTGGATTGCTTAATTGTGGTTATGTTTTAGAAAATATTAAGTATTCCAAGTTATAAAATGAAGCTATTTTAGCCGCCCCGGTGGCGCAGTGGTCTAAGCGATGGCCTCCGATCATTCGTCCGTAAGGGGCCCGGGTTCGAATCCCAGTGAGGCATGGATGTTTGTGTTGGTCTTACGGCACTGGCTTTCTCCCTTCCCTGGAACCAGTGACCCTAAATTAGGGACGGGCGACTGCTTATAGCCCATTGAGTTGCTCACGGTGGTCGTTAAATCTCCAATCAAAAAAAAAAAAAGCTATTTTAATCGATGTTCAAATCTTCATCCTTGGGAACGCATTAATTGTGAAGAAAATGTGTACAGAAGTTTTTCCATTGGAAATATAGGAAGCAAAATTCCTTGACGTCCATCTTAACGACACTGATATTTTAAGAGGTTTTGACATTGTTCCCCTTGTACGAAAAAAGAGCATGTTCTGCTCACCATTATAAACACGCCAGTATCTTAACTGCCAGTCGCAAGATGGAAAAAAGTGTGAAGGAAATTTGCTAGATTATGAGCATATGCTATTAAAACATAACGGAAAATGTTTGACGACTTGAAATTGAAATGATATAAAAATCATTGTATTATTTACTAATGTTGATAAATATACTATGTTTGAGCCGAAACTGATTAAGTCCCGTAGGGGTAACGATATTTTAAATAATTTGGATTATTTCGTAGAAAAGTATTTTCAAATTGAAATACAGCCTATGTGTTTTAAGTTCACATAAAGGGAGCAAGGTCAAAGAGGGCCCACAGGCATCTTCTGGGCACGAGAGAGTTAAATTCCTTTTTGTACGCAATTGACAGAAAAACGGTGAGGCTGTAGGAGATCTCAAATACAATGCGTAATTAACATTATATTTGTACGGAAGTGACGCTAAAATTTCGATGTACGGAAATTCCGTGTCCTGATCTGCCAGTAAATCACGGAAAGGGAAGACAACACAAAACATAACAGCCTACACCTTTATAGTAATGAAAAGCAACTAATATTTCCCACTTAAATATCTGTTTATATGGGTGCTCTAAGAGGAATTAAAAAACGTTTGCTTTACCGACACTGAAGAGAGAAAGATGAAGTAACACAGTCATCACGTACACAAAACTTGAATATGAATATTTATTATGCTTTTGGGGAGAGTTGAATACAGATAATTTCATTTCACTTTCAGGAGTCAACCTCAGCTTACCCAAAAATTAATATTTTGAAAAATATGATGCAAATTTCACCAATTCAAGTCTGGTTATACATCCTCCTCCATAATCGCTTATCTTCTTAGACAACATTTCTTTCCTTTGCATGGCGGTTTTGGATTTCTTTCTCCGAGTGACATCACCTGAACTTTGAATTTGAACATTCAGGGGTTGGACAGAATAATGTGAACACCTAGGAAAAGAAGGTTTTACGTACCAAGTAGGGTGTGGGACCACCTTTGGCATTTAAAACCTCCTCAATCCTCCTTGGAATGGATGCATACAATTCCTGGATGGTGGTTAGTGGAATGTTGCACCATACTTCATGTAGAAACTGCTCCAGGTCGTTGAGAGATGCAGGAGGAGGATAACGTGACCTTACTCTGTTTTCCAACACAGACCACAGTGGTTCGATGATGTTTAAGTCTGGTAATTCGGGAAGCCAAGGAAAGTGTGAAAGTTTGTCCTCATGTTTCTCAAACCATGATTGGACATTTCGAGCTCTGTGAATTGGGGCGTTATCGTCTTGATAGATGGCATCCCCTGCAGGAAACAATGCCCGAGCCGTTCGATGGACTTGTTCGGCCAAAATGGTTCCATGCGCCCTGCCAGTCATCCGTCCTTTCAAGATGATCAGGGGACCTGCTGAAAACCACGATATGACCGCCCAGACAGAATCCCCACCATGCTGCGCTGTTGGGAGCAAACAGTCTGGGTTGTACGCTTCAGACTGTGTTCTCCACACGTAAACACTTCCTGCGGTGGGGAATAGCGTTAATGTGGATTCATCCGACCACATTTCCTGCTTCTATGCATCGGCAGTCCACGTTGTATGTTCCTGGTACCACTGCCGTCGTGCATTCACCGAGTCACCAGAAGTTTTTCAATAGCAGGTATGCTATGAATATCTTGTTTATGCAGTTTTCTGCTCACTGATTTCGTTGATACTGGAGTCTGGAGATACAGATTGAGCTCTGCATTAACTTTCGACGCCGTAGTCTTATTACGGGTAACAATCCTCCTTAATGCTCTCTTGTCTCTATCAGTCAGGGTCGTTTTCCTGCCGCTCTTGTGTTTCGCAGACGAGGTTTTGCCACGAACACGGTATGCTGTCATGACGCTAGATACAGTAGCTCTTGATACCCCCACTACTCTGGCAACTGTTGTCACGGAGGCACCAACTAGCCGGCCACCAACAATTACCTTCTGCCGAAGTCATGAACACATTATGCTGTCATGACGCTAGACACAGTAGCTCTCGATAACCCCACTACCCTAGCGACTGTTGTCACGGAGGCACCAACTAGCCGGGCACCAACAACTAACCCTCTTTCAAAATCCGTTAGGTTGCTCATTTTGTCGTCACTCTGAAAGAAATTTTGCAACAAGACAGCTTAAATGCACTTAAAGAGGACCTTCAGGTTCCAAACAAAGCTATAACAACCAAAAATTGATGGATACCTTTGCATATTACGACGTACGCAATTGCATTAAAATTCACGTCTCTGAGCGTGATGTTCACATTATTCTGTTCAAACCTTGTATGTTTGAATTTGAAAAAGTTTCAGAACTTCTATAATGTTATATAAGCTTGGATGTAGATGATAAATGTGAGTATTAAATCGAGCATGAAAAGACACATGCATTCGTCGTGTGTTCTGTTGATGCCTGGCATTCAGCATTATTTTAACGCAAGAAATATCTGTTTCTGTGAGGTTCTCCAAAGCGCCAGAATTTTCTTCCACAGAAGCGTTTATTATCTTTGAAGGACGTTCAGAAATATCCTCTTCAGCTTCTTGCCGCAATTTTCTTGTGGAGTTCCATTAACCTAGAACGTCTAAGAATTAAAGGGGATTATTTAGCAGCAATCTACCTACACCTATACAAATAATTTACACGATTATACTTGAAAACCGTTAATCAAGTTGTGCCGCATAAAAGCAGAGTACGGACTTATCACTTACCGGAAGCCGCGGGTGGCCTAGTGGGCAACGTTCGTGACTGCCGCTGAAAGGACCTCAGATTCGATCTCAGGCAGGTACGAACGCTCGATCCACTAAATATCCGCCGTGCGCCGGATGGGCACGTTAAGCCGTCGGACCCCGGGTGATCATGTGATCATTTGTAGAGGATTTTAGGAAGGGAGTATCTGACCCCAGGTATTAAACAACCCTTAGAAATAGGAAGCTAGGAGATTTGGACTAGAGTGTCCGATAGGAAAGTGACACGGAAGTGAAGTAGAAAGGGGGAGGAAGACGCCCTTATTTATTACCGGGGGGCCCAGTACCCGGGGTCCGACGGCTTAACGTACCCATCCGACGCACGGCGGATATTTAGTGGATCGAGTGTTCGTACCTGCCTGGGATCGAACCTGAGGTCCTTTCCGTGGTAGTCACGAACGTTTCCCACTAGGCCACCTGCGGCCCCTCGGACCCCGGGTACTGGCCCCCTGGTAATAAATAAGGGCGTCTTCCTCCCCCTTTCTACTTCGCTTCCGTGTCACTTTCCTATCGGGCACTCTAGCCCAAATCTCCTAGCTTCCTATTTCTAAGGGTTGTTTAAGACCTGGGGTCAGACATTCTCATCCTAAAATCCTCTACATATGATCTGATAATCTGATCACTTACCGGATTAAGCAGGCCCGAGTTCACTGCAGCAATGGGTTAAGATATTGTAACTGACAAAGGAAATCTTTTGTCTAAACCCTGTAAAAAAGAATCATCGGATTTTCATATTCTCTTTGACCGCCTTATTCCATATTGCCAGGCCTTATTCCGTAACTAGTAGTTCCCCTTCGTACTTCAATGTGTTCTTCTTCGTTCTTAACGATTGTGAGCTGGACCTTAAAAATGTCCAGCTCACAAGCTGGACCTTAAAAATGTCCAGCTCACAATCATTAAGTGACGCACCAACTGTTGTGACAGCCATTTCGTTTGCGCAACACCAAATATTTGCATTTCTTTACCTGGTTGCTTTTTTCTTGAATACATTACAAACGTTCGACGATTTACACGAAAGTAAAATAAACTAATTTTGTCAATTCTGTGTTTAAAGAAAGCAGGAGACAGTCCTTCGTGTTTCATACTTAAGCATCAAAGCTACATGTGGGGAAAAAAAGGAGGGGGGGAGGTGACGTCAGAAGCAATAATAATTCGATGTGAACCTTCGATCCGAGAAACCCATTAGGCTACATCATTAGTAAAACGAAGGTGAATTATATAATCTGCATTAATCTTTATCTCTTTGTTTTCCCAGTTCAGTGATTGAAAGACATTTTCCAATGTGGCATTAAAGTTCGGGAGATATAGTGTCACCTTGTCTCACTCCCTTTCCAATTTTTATGGGTGCTATTATCTCAAATAGGCGAATCTTGGCACTTGCATTTTCATAGATGTTATTAATAATATAAATGTGTGCATCTTCAATGTCATTGGATTTTAAAGCCATTGTAACTACTGATAGTTTCACCGAATCAAACGCCTTTTCATAATCGATAAAAGCCATGCATAATGGAAGTTCATTTTCCCTCGCTTTTTCAATTAGTTCTCTCAGTACGTGGATATGATCTATTGTGCTGTAGCCACTCCTGAATCCAGCTTGTTCTCTCGGTTGAGCCATGTCCAGTGTTACCTACAAGCGGTGTGAAAGAACTTTAGTGAAGATTTTATAAACCACTGATAGGAGGCTGATAGAACCACTGATAGGAGGCTGATCTTTCCTTTTGTGTTGAACTTCAGTGTTATGTTTTCATAAAAAGTTTCTTCTAAGTAGTTTTTCATATTTAAAAAGAATGTTCTTCTCTAAGACATCATGATCAGAGTAAAATCCCTGAAATGCAATGGGCTGGACATACTGCCAGAAGGACAGACCATCGATGGACAGCCGAAATTTTAGACTGTTCCTGAGATCCTCAATGTCACCTTTTTTTTATGTAGCAGGATCATTGTAGCATTGTTCCAATCCTCAGGAATTTTCCCTTCGTTAAGACATCGAGTGAAAACTTGGGCGAGTACTGTTTCAATTTCTCCACTTGCTTCTTGTATGATGTCTACAGTAATTCCATCTTCTCCTAAAGCTTTCCCCCGTTCCATGTCCTTGATTGCGTGTGCAACTTCTGCTGGGAGGACTGGAAGAGCTCTGGTACCTTTCGTAATGTCTGGAGTACATGTATCTTCCCTTTAATATAATTTGAGCAGAAATCTTTCACTCTTGTCAAGATTCCGCCTCTATTTCGTGTTAAAGAACCATCTTCTTTTCTCAGTGCCATAATCGGTTTTCTTCCCTTACCGAGATGTTCTTTTGCTCTCTTCAGGCTTTGGTTGTTTTCAATTGTTTTCCTCACTAATTCACAGTTGAATTTCCTTGCGTCTTCAATGGTACTTTCCCGAACTGTCGTGCATAGCTCTATATATTCCACTTTGGAAGTCACATCTCCTTTAACTGTCCTCATCTCTCTTCTTTTTTGCATCTGAATTTTGGGTTTTCCTGATACTTTGTTCATATGCAACTTTTTCTTAGTACCAGCTAATTTTGTTGTTGTTTCCATAACAGCTTTGGTTAGTTTTCTGTTAACTTCAGAGATATCCACTTCTTCCGACGTTAGACTTTCTAGAGCAGAGAATCTGTTCATCAGTTCCAATTTGAAGGTATTATGATGTTTTTTTAAGGTTGGTCATGTCGATACACTTTGTTTGTTTTAGGAGCTTGCCACGCTCGAGTTTAGCATTGAGGTGCATCTTACCATTCTATGGTCACTACCTGTGTTGAACTTGTTCATCACACTGCAGTATTCCATGACAAATTTCTTGTTCCACATAATAAAGCCAATTTCACTTGCCAATCCATTGGGATGCCTCCATGTCCATTTCCTGTGTGGCTTTTTCTTGAAAAAAGAGTTCATGATAAAAAAAAAAAAAAAAAACCTTTTGCCTCTGCGAATTCTACGAGAGCATTTCCACGCTGGTATCTGTTGCCGTAACCGAATTTACCTACTGAAGTTTCATTCTTTTGCGGTTGCCCTATTCTCACATCGAAATCTCCTATAAGGATCTTCAAGTGCTGCTTGCCTTTATTATTTAGCTGACGAATTTCCTCATAAAATTTTTCAATTTCTTCTTCAGGATGACTTGTGGTGGGTGCATATGCTTGAATAATCTAAGCCTGGTATTTTCGCGAGTGTTGGATAAGGAGTCGTGCATCTCTGTCAGAGGAACTTTCAACTTTTACAACTTTATCCTTCAGTTTCTTGTTTATTATAAATCCAACACCACTAGTTCTGCCAGTAACTGTACCGCGATAGTAGAAGAGATGTCCACTTTTCAGTTGAATGAGATCTTCTCCTCTTCTCCTTACCTCACTTAGCCCGACGATGTCCCACTTGATCCTTTGTAGTTCTTCTTCCAATTCAAGGAGCCTTGAATCAGAAGATAGGGAGCGTCCATTGAAAGTAGTCAAGGTCAGCATCAGATGTCAGCCTAGTCCGGTCCTCCGGTGCCTTCATGTCGTACTGGCCGCTGCCTTGGCCAGGTACATTCCAGCTACCGGAGACTGAGGGCCAAGATTTAAGTTATGGAATCATTTTGGAGGGGTTTGGCCACAACTCACCACGCTGGCCAAGAGGGGTGGTGAGTGTGGGATCACATTTCCTCTAAAGCCGATGGTATAGTTATACCGCTCTGGGCGGTCGTCAAAGCCTTTAGTGGAAACAGGGTGCCCCACGAAATGGCGGGGTTGACATTTGTCAAATATATATAAATATCAGTGGCGTATCTTGGGTTAGTGACCTGGGCTATCTCACCTGTTCCCCCATCCCCCTCCACAGTACTGTTTTTTTTTTAATTACGAAGTTTAATTTTTAATTGTTAAGTAATAGAAGTAATTTATTTTAGGAACGTGCTGTTGCTAACATGATACCAAATAATTATGAGCATTAGGATTTGAATACTTTATTTGTACATTAACTCCATTCTTCTTTCCTTTTGTGTTGAACTTCAGTGTTATGTTTTCATAAAAAGTTTCTTCTAAGTAGTTTTTCATACTTAAAAAGAATGTTCTTCTCTAGTGACAAATCAGCCAAGTTGCTCGAATGCACATGTCCTTGTGTGGCTCTAAGACATATCTTGACTCTTTTAAATACAGAAAAACCTCTTTCGGCAGTTGCAGTTGTTTATGGAAACTTTAATATTAGGTCTGCTAATTTGTACACCTCACTAAACACTATGTCCAATTTATTCAACTTTATGTAACAAGTAATGTCTCTTACTGATTTGTTTTTGCATTCATTGAGGGAATAAAACACCTTCATTTCATTTTTTAGTCGAGCTGTATCAAAATTTGAAGCATAGAGTTCTTCAAGTTCTGACAGTACATGTTCAGGGAAGCTGTCATAAAATTTATCGAAACAGTTGGAATCCAACAAAGGCACGAATTTAAGATATAATATCACTGATTTTAATTCATGGACACTTCACACAAACTGAAATAACTCTCGCGAAACACGTGCTGTTACAGGCGGAAGCATGCGAGTGACTGAGGTAGTCGAAATCTTCTCTTTTCTGAGCGAACCGTTGCGCAAAGCAATGGTTCATTCCCCTCCATACGCTCATTCATGTTGTCATGGAAATGCTAGCAGGTGACCATATGAAAGGTATTCGAATCAGAACAGCGAATTCTCTGGAAGAGCTGCTTGCCAGACTGAGTCAAAGAAGCGAATCCGCATGTGTTTTTTTCGCAGCGAAAGCATCGACATATCTTAATACCGTTGATAATTGACTTCTATTTGTGCATTCTCTGGGCTTTACAGCTAGCTTAGCTAGCCTCGAATATACGCCACTGATATATATATACACTATATTGACAAAAGTCACCGGACACCTAGAAGAGAAACACAACATAGCATTTATTGACATACATTAGTGCAGTGTCTGTCCAACCTTTGGCCTTAATGCACGCACTGATTCTTCGAGACATACTTTCGACAAGGTTTTGGAACACAGCGATAGGTATGTGCTTCCATTCAGTACATAATGCTGGCGCTAAATGTTGCTTAGTAATAGACCTTGCTTCCAAACTCCTTATGCGGCGCTCTAATTCATCCCTGCTTGCCAGACTGAGTGCTTTATGGGATTAAGATCAGGGCTCTGTGCTGGCCAGTCCACACACGATACGGAATTATCGTCAAACTACGCCGCCCAACGCTTCCTGGGTGTGCACTTAGGCGCACCACAAGCTACATCCAGTGCAACTCGCTCGGAACTCTATCCTCGCCTCCTCCGCACAGCTGCATTCTGGTGTCGTGCGCAGTTCTGTACGTCCTACTACCAGCGTGCAAATCTCACCAGGACATACCTTCTGTCCGTCTGCAAGCATTCTTGGATTGCATCTACGACCCCGCTTTTCTGTCTCCAGGAGGTTACACGCTGCCTTACTCGAGTAATGTGGGCGGGTCATCACTGGATTAGCGTCCACAAGCTCTGTGTTCCTCCCTCCTATGGTGGTGCTGGCCTACCTGATGTCCCGCTGTGCTACAAAGCAAGCCGAGTGATCAACTTCATTCACCTTTTCACGGCTCCAGTGGCTTCCGCAGTTCAGGTACGTGACGTTCTTGCCTCCTTGCGTAACCCACATTTTTCCTTTCTTTCTTTAGTTCTCATGGATTGCTGTCCTTCCCCCCCCTCCAAACTCCCACCTGCATATTCTGAAGCCCTCACTCACCTTCGCTCTCTCCCCCTCATTCGCTCCCCTCCCTCTTCAACTCTAGAGCTTCTTTCTGAACCCCTCTTCTTTAACTCCCTTGTTCATCCCCCCCATCTCCCCTGTTTTTCATTCCCCTCTTGGCTCCGAGCAGGTGTAGTAACTGTACAAGACCTCACTAACTCGGATCTATCCTGGCGCCCTTTCTCTGCCCTCCCCCTGCTATTCTCTCGTCCCCATCCGCCCATTTGGTCTATGACTCTCTGCTAACTGCACTTCTTTCGCTTTTCCCTGATCTTGTCTCCCCCACCGGTCTCGTCTCTGTCTTTTCTGCCCCTCTTCCGCTGCCGTTTTTCCTCCGACTCACAAACTCGGTTCTTCCTCTCTCCTCTCTCTCCTCTAAATCTCTTTATCGTTTTCTAGTGCACCTTACCACCCCTTCACCGCTTTCTATTCTGGAGGTTCCCCCTGCTTCTCTTCCTCTTGTCTGGGCAGCTGCCCGCTCACCCTTATCTGCCCCTCTTGAAATTAATACCCACTGGCTCTTTTTGCATAATCGCCTCCCTGTTCCGTATTTTCTCTTTCGCATGTCTCTTCTCTCCTCCCCTCTCTGCTCCTTCTGCGCACAGGAGGCAGACGTTTCTCACGTCTACCTTTACTGTCCCATCCTGATGCCTCTCCTCCACCAGGCTTTCCGGATTGCCAGTCGCTCTTGTTCTCAAGATCTTCCGTTCACTGCCTACAGACATCTTCTTCTGCGGGCTCATCCACCTACGCCTCTTCCGTCAGTATGTGCCTATCTTTTCGTGCTGGTTAAACACGTTATTTACGTATACCTTCAACAACTCCGCAGCATTTCCTCGCCGGTCTCTTTACACCAGGCCAGCGCAGCACTTTTGTGCCATTTTCAAGATCGATTGCTTTCTCGACTCCGCCTGGAGTACCAGTCGGCTTCTTCCAGTCGTCGAGAAGCCACCTTCTATGCTACCTGGGCGCCGGCCGCTCCATGGTTTGCGATTGATTCTTGACTGCTACACCTATCAGTACCCTAGGACATTCTACACCTCCTTTGCTGAGTTCCGTGGCACCCTGGTGGCCCTCCTCCACTCTACGACTCGTGCAATCCACACTACCGTTGAATTGTGAATGCTAATGCCATCTCAGTGTATTTTCATGCTTACTCGTGTACATTACTTACTTTCACCCCGCCTGTATTATGTTGCTTTGGTGCCCTCGTTAAATAACTTGCACAATTGTGCACGCTGTGTTTTTATCTCATGTATGTAATGTTTTACCTTCACGGCGGTGTTTGTGCTGTTCTTTTTCTAATTGTGTACTATTGTTTCGCCTGTGTTATCCTGTAAATCATGCCCAGCCAATGTCATGTGAACGATATGTTTCTCTCTGTCACTTCTGCAATTTTTATTCAATAAGCTTTGCTTGCAGCATTTGTTATTCATCCCCATTGTCATTGCAGTGTATATACCATCATGTTTTTAACAGTTTTGTATTATTTCCCAGTGAGACGCCCAATACTGTACGTCTCCCTCTTATGTTTTCTTATGATAAATTAGAATAAAGCGATTTTGAAACCTTGCTTTATGGCTCCGTGCATTATCCTGCTGGTACCAACAAGTCTCGGTTCCATAGTATTGCCACAGAGTTGGTAGGGCATAATTGTTCAGAATATCGAGGTAGACGTGCTGATTCACAATTTTGTCCACGATAATCAATGGACTAGGACGATATCACGAAAAACACTTCCACACAAATACACTGTCAGCTCCAAACTTGACCGTAGGAACAGTACAATGTGGTAAATAGCGTTTCCCCGGCTGCCGCCATACCCACACACGGCCACCAGACTGAAAGATCGTGTATCTGGATTCATCAATCCATAGGACTCGTTTCCATTGATCTACAGTACATGATAAATGTTCTCTACACCATGCTAAACGACGAGTAGCATTCCGAGTACAGATGAAAGGCTTATGAGCAGCCTCACGACCACGATAACCCATGGAATGAAGTTCTCTGCGAATGATACATGTACATACCGAGGTTCCAGCATTTTTACTCCCCTGTACACTGAGGTCTTGTGCAGTTCTTCGTGGATTAGCTGTAACAACTCTCCTCAGGCTTCGAAGTCCTCTATCACTGATTTTCTTTGGTCTGCCGATACGTTTTGCTGCTTCAGACACGTCACGTGTCTTCCACTTATTCAGTGCATCCAAAACAGCTGACTTGGGTATGTTTAAACGCTTCTCGGTTCCTCATATGGACAACCCACTAATATAACACCTAACAATCTTTCCTTTCCCAAAGTCAGCTCTCTCCTGCCGCGACATTTTCACACTACCTCACGGTGCGATATGATCGCGGTCAGCCGCAGGCTTGTTTCTATACCGTTTGCAGCTGTACTCCCCGTCTTAACAACGCAGAGGATCCGTTCATTTGCTTTTGAAGGGGTGTCCGGTTCCTTTTGTCAATATGGTGAAATTAACCATCGAATAGGAAAATACATATACATATTAATATTTATTTAAAGCTTTAAAACAACCGTCGTAGGAATTGCTATAGGCTAGTCTAAGAAAAGGGAAAAGTACAACTGTATTATAGTATTATTTCACAAAACTCCTAAATATAAAATTTACTCTTGATAGCTTTTGCCTTAAGGGATCCGAAGACACAGATTTCGTACAATGACCTGTACAGTAATTTAAATACCCAGTTTGTTACAGTAACACCAATAGCTAGTGTACAGAATGAGGGAGAGGAGAAGAAATATCCTCTGCCGCAATAACGAAAATTCATGATATCCAGATATCCACAATATCCGATCTTGCTGAAGAACTTCAAAATCTGATCCTTCGACAGATGACTGAAATTTAACATTTAATAAAACCTCAAGTTTTCCCAGGAATCGCTCCTATTACCGGAAATTTTTTCTTCATACGGACACGAAAAAAGTGAGAACGGAGTTTTCCCGTTAATATAAGAAAGGAATTGAGGAAGGGTTTCTGAAAATTTAGAGATTTCTCGTGGTACGAAAAATCCGTGAAATTCAAGTTTGTTTTCACCCTTTTGTGGTACACATTGTATCCGAAATATGCTTCGTTAATTCACGAAAGGAATCACGGAAAGTAGCTCACGAATTTCAGAAATTTTTTTAAATGGTAACTTAGATGCACAACTTCTTATAGCCCATTGAGTTGCTCACGGTGGACGTTAATCTCACCCCCCCCCCTCATCCCCCAAATATAAAAAATAAAGAATAAAGTTTGAGGTTCTTCTATGTTCACTTTACAAAACGGAACTCGACACACAGCGATTTTTATCTCTTCAGTCCGGTAAAAGAAGCATTACGTGGTCAACAGTTTGGTAGTGATGAAAAGGTGAAAGCTCCGGTGTACATAGGTTCAAGGACAGCCTTCTGGCAGTGGCGTAACTACCACCCGCTCAACCCCCGCAGCTGCGGAAGGGGGGCCCAGGTAACGAAGGGGCGCACTGCTGCCAGTTATAGTTTTATGAAAAAATTTGAACACGCACAATAATAAACCCAAAGATTCATATTTTGCTTTAAGATATATTTAGCTTTGCCTAAATAAGCGCCTAGTTTCCCTTTTAAAACACTGAATGTCCTACAGATTGAAGGTGTTCGTCTTTTTGACTTCGGATTGTAATACGATTACTCTGGAATGGGTTGTATACAATACGATCGCTCTCCAATCGCTCTCTCTCTGCGCTGCTAAGGAAAAGCCGAATGGATTCCCCGTGGAGGATGTGGAAAAACAGTCTGTTACCCAGGATTACGTGCGTAACAGGCGCCAACATTTATTCACAGCAGCCGCAGATCTGCGATGTGTAAGAGGGTGATTTCTTCAAGTGATTTGTTTTAGTTTTTGACAAAGCAATTACACGTATTGTTAAATCTATTACTTCAAAAGCTGAAACTACAGAGCTTTAGGTACAGCCCTTATTTTTCCAGACCCTCTCCCTGACATCCCCCCCCCAACCATCACACACACCGCAAAAAATGCTTCCTCCCTCGTGTTCGAAATCCTGGGGAAATTATTGTGCTTAGGGGTGCTGAAGTAAATCTTGGAGGGGGGGGCGCACGTTGTGCTAGTTACGCCACTGCCTTCTTGATCCCATGTTCATCTTCGACGGGATGAAGAAGCCTGTGGACAGTTACAAAAAGTGTATGGGACTTCAGGGAGACGACACTGAAAACTAATGATACAATTATGTAAGTTTCACTTTGTATTTAGTCAATGCAACGAAATTGCCTTTACTTCTGGATTTGCTCCTGCACATTTTAGACTCTTTGTTAATTTCTGTTAGTCACTTCCGGCCTTCAAGAAGTTAGCCATTTCTACTTTACGATATTTCTTTAACGAGGGGAAAAAAGCATACGACGATCTGTAATCTGATGGTACTGAAAATGGATCGATATCTGAAGACCTTTTAAGCGGGTTGACTCAGTGCGAAGGGGCAGAAAGCGTTATCTAAAGATCTATGACGCAGTTCCAGGACTAATTATATCTTGAAAGCGTCGCTCACATTTTCTCTTTTTCAGTGGTCGCCTGGACTTAGAACCTTGAGGTCAAAAGGCCACATACAAGCAACACATCGCGTTCACCCGAAATACGATACCAACAATCGTTTTCGTTGTTATCAGACATTTCATGAAAGCTGATTCATGTCAGCTGAGACCGATCGTACGTAACTACCAGACTACGGAAATGTTCTATTACGTAACTGATACGAGATAGAAGTTACAACATCTGAGGCTGAATAACGTACCGACATCGTCAGTTCCTGGTTTACAAAAAGTCGGAAAAGATAAGAGCGGGTTTGTTACAGAGAAGTTTACGAATATTTCTAAACGAAAATCTTTTACTAATGAAACTCAGGAGCAATCAAAACGAACGTTTTACTTAAAAACCGTGTTCGTCATCTACACGCATTTGGCACAACACATGTATGTCACGTTGTGCGTGCAAGGCGAATAATAGGGTAGCCTATTAAAATACACTCATCGTCAAAAAAAAAAATTGCACCCAGAAGGACGTGTCGGATTGTAATGCTATTCGGGAGGAAGGTAACGGTTACCAGGAAAGATAATTGATTAAACATTGAGACCGATTTGGACAATATTTATCCAGCTACACGTCAATAAGTAGTTTCCCTCTGTACGCGTCGGGTAGAGGTGTGTACAAAATCACGTCACGGTTACTACGTTACTAAAATGTCACTGTCACGGTTTGTGATCACGAGAACACTTAAGTTCCTGAATTGTTCCAAGTTAACCCTACTTTCGGGGAACGATAGTACGTTGCAAATCAAGCGTTCCCAAATCAAGTTACTTTCGTTAATCGCTCCAAAATCACTGGATATTAAATATAGATATTTCCAAACTTTTTCACTCAGTAATCTCACTTTTAAATCAAGCTACTTTTATTAAGCGTTCCAAAATCCCTGATATTAAATAAAGATATTTCTCAGCTTTTCACTCAGTAATCTCACTTTTAAAAGCTATTTATCTGACGGTGTTTTTTTTTTTATTTTAAGTGACATTTATATATGCTATTTTGCACCCAAAACCACTGTTCAATGAAGTTCTAGAAAACCAAGATTTTTGTTTTAGGGCTAGAGCACAAAATTTCAGAAAAATGGGATTATTGGCTTAAAATATACCCGAATAAAAATCTTTTTTGGGTTTAGGTCTGTCTACAGACCAACAGACTCAATAAATGAGCTATAAATAATAATTCATTTATCTTCCACTTGAAAAATTTTCATATACGAGCTTGACTATTATCTGCTCTTCGGGAGTTTAAAGATTTCATATTTCATGTTCCTCCGTTACTTACCTATGGAAAGTAAGTACCTATGAAAACTAACTAAAATGCCTATGAAAAGGAACTAAGAATACAAGTGCCTAATTAGTTTGTCAGTGGAAATCTCGGAAATAGCACGAACGCGAATCCTCTTGAGAACTCAGAAAGAGAACTGAGAAGCGAAGTGCCGAGTAACGATTAATGAAACGTTCCTATGGATTGTGATTTCGCCACGTGACTAATTTGAGCATACACGTACAGGTGTTCGTTCTTGTCACAAACAGTGACTTTGTCACCGTTACTTGTCACGGTTACTTTTTTGGAACGTCACGGTTGGAACGTTACCGAAAAGTCACTGTTAAGCCCATCCTTAGCGTCGGGCCTCCTTGTTTGCTCACACAGCATGCCAGACGTCTCGGCATCGAATTGTACGTGTTCCTAACGGGGTCCTGCTATAAGCCATCCCATGCAGCTTGAATCTTCTCACGCAGTTCCTGCAGATTGTGCGGTAGGGGTGAAGTGTGGATAGCGCGTCCGATAGCATCCCACACATTTTCAATCGGCGATAGGTCTGGTGATGCAGCTGACCATGGCAGAGTGTCAATGCCTTGAAGGTAAGCTCTCGAGACAGCAGCAGTATGCGGACGCGCATTGTCCTGTTGGAAAATCACACCGAAGTGAGCGTTTAGAAAAGGTAGGGCCACTGGCAGCAGGACCTCATTGACGTAACGCTGGGCTGTTTTTTTTTTTTTTTTTTTTTGATTGGAGGTTTAACGACCACCGTGAGCAACTCAATGGGCTATAAGCAGTCGCCCGTCCCTAATTTAGGGTCACTGGTTCCAGGGAAGAGAGAGAGCCAGTGCCGTAAGACAAACACAACATCCATGCCTGACCGGGATTCGAACCCGGACCCCTTACGGACGAATGATCAGAGGCCAACGCCTTAGACCACTGCGCCACCGGGGCGGCAACGCTGGGCTGTCAAAGTGCATTAATGAACACCAAAGCTGATCTAGCATCGTAGGCAATTGCACCCCACAGCTCGACACCAGGCCTTCTGGACGTGTGACGCTCAACAACAAACCGTTCCTCTTGGCGCTGACCACGGTGCCTTCACACACGGATTCGTTGGTCGTCTCCTGCAAGATAAAAGCGGGACTCGTCACTGAAGATCACCCGCTGCCATTCTCCGTGGCTCCATGACAGTCTGGCACGACACCATTGCAGTCTTTGGCGACGATGCAATGGTGTTACGGGCAGTCGTCGTAACGTTGTGCGTGCGTGTAGTCCTACGTCGTGTAGCCATTTGCCAATGGTGCTGGCAGTAATCAGACGATGAATGGACTGCACCACTGCTCACTAAACATCCGCAGTCGTGGCTGTTGGGTCACTCCGCGCATGTCGGACAACCCGTCGGTCCTCCTTCTCCGTGGTTCGTCTAGGTCTCTCAGACCCTTGCTGTCGCTGCTATGTGCCTTGTTCTATCCACTGCCGCCAACAGCGTGCTATGGTGAAATCCGCACAACCGGTATGGCATGCAATACGGCAATAAGACTATCCCGCTTCCCGGAGCTCGATAATGTGGCCCCTCTTTTACTCCTCCAACTGCTCGAATTGCTTCCGAACTTTTCTCTGAGGCATACTTCACTTGCAAAGGATGCAACCAACACACCAGCACGAGTCAGAATGGCACGCAAGCGCAACGGGACCACCTTACATAGCCGCTCAGGGACAGCGCTACGACCCCTCCTTGCTTCCGTCACATGAACGGCCGAGCGTAATACTTGAATCATTTGCATGTTTCACGATGTCAAACGTACTCCTCAAGTTTCATTCCTGGCGGTTGCTTCCTTCTGGGTGAAAATATTTTCTGACGATGAGTATGATTTCTTTGATCTGGTGTCCACCAACTCCAATCTGATATATAGGCTCCTACTACGTGAGTGTTCTGGTGCCCAGGCACCCACTGAAATTCATCAATGGTGCAGAGCACCCATTAAGACAGTGGAAAAATGACCCCCCCCCCATCCTCAAATTTGCATGGGCCGTTTTTTTTTTTTGTATTTTAGAATGATATAGCGGTCTAACTTCTCCCTTCTTTTCAGTAAATACTTCTCTGTACAAAACTATTTATTATAACACAAGTGTATGCTATGAACAAAGCTATATTTAAATCTTTTGATATCCATTTGGAAGGGCTGATAATTTTTTTTGTCTCACACAGTCATGAGAATATAAACTACTTGTGCTGTTATGAACACATGCAAAATCCAACCTCAGAAACATACATTAAAAATGATGAAGCAAGCGATGGAAATAACATACATGTATGTGAAAACCCAAATTTGCCAGTGAGGAGAATGAAACCCACATACTTCTGCTCCGGAGTCAAATGCTTTCCCAATTAATCTACGCCAGCACGTTCTTATCACTGCTACTTGCCGTGTTGACACGTGCGTCACCTCTGTAGTATATCACATGTAATCCTCCCCCTCCCCCTACCCTTGAGAAAGGGCTGGGACGAAACCGGAGATTTTCTGGTTAGCCGGTAAACTATGCTTGAAGGAAAGCTCACTGTAGAAGAAGGAATTGTAATTCCAGACGATATGTGGAAGAAGCATCACACAGTTTTCGACGCGAAGAAAAAAAAATCTCATTAGTTCCAGACGATGTGTGGAAGGAATGTCACACATTTTACGAAAATCTTACGGCAAGGAGATTAATTTTTACTTTCAGGCGCCAATGTGAAAACCAAAATTTGCCAGTGGTGGTACTCGAAGCCATATCCTTCTGCTCCGGAGACGAATTCTTTCCCGATTAAGCTAAGTCGGCAAGGGCTTATCATTGCAACTATCCACTTTGGCATGTGCGTCACCCATGTAGTACGTCACACATGATCACAAAAAAATTGCTTTCCAGAAATCCACGCGCTGTACATACATAAACATACCATAGAGAAACGTGGTTTATAAGTCTTCCAAGAGACCAAAATTAAAACACGTGTAATTGCAATAAGTGCACGAGAAGAATTTAGATCGTGCATAATTACAATGTATCCGCTGGGCATTAAAAATCTCGAGGCAATCTGAACAGCCATTAAGTTTCAGGACATGAAGCTCAATGGGTGTTCAGAGCCCGAGCACCCATTAAGGTTCCTGTCCTGAGCTTTAGCAGGACTTATCTGGAGCTCGATCACTCATTAGACTGTGTTTTTGGCATGAGCCCGGAGCCCAAGCACCCACTCAGCTTCATGTTCAGAGCTCTATTCGGACTTATCCCAAGCGCAATCACCCATTAGATTAGACTGTTTTAGACTTTAGTCCGGAGCCCAAGCACCCACTGAGCTTCACGTCCTGAGCTCTAACAGGACTTCCCAGAGCTCGACCCATTGAGCTTCATGTCCTGAGCTCTAGCTGGACTTATCCTGAGCTCTATCACTCATTAGAATGTGTTTTAGACATTATTTCAGAGCCCAAGCGCCAACTGAGCTTCACGACCCGAGCTCTAACATGACTTATTTGGAGCTCGATCACTCATTAGACTGTGTTTTAAACATGAGTCCGGAACCCAAGCACCCACTGAGCTTCACGACCTGAGCTCTAGCAGGACTTATCCGGAGCTCGATCACTCATTAGACTGTGTTTTAAATATTAGTCCGGAGCCCAAGCACCCACTGAGCTTCACGACCTGAGCTCTAGCAGGACGTATCCGGAGCTTGATCACTTATTAGACTGTGTTTTAAACATCAGTCCGGAGCCCAAGCACGCACTCAGCTTCACGACTTGAAATCTAGCAGGACTTATCCGGAGCTTGATCACTCATTAGACTGTGTTTTAGACATGAATCCGGAGCACAAGCATCCACTGATCTTCACGACCTGAGCTCCAGCAGGACTTATCCGGAGCTCGATAACTTATTAGACTGTGTTTTAGACATGAGTCCGGAGCCCGAGCACCCATTGAGCTTGTCCTGAGCTTCAATACCAAAAAGTCTTATCCAAACTTTAAGCACCCATTGGATTTCACGTCTGAGCTCCAGTACTTAAGTGTTATTCATTGCTCGGGCACTCAGTGGATTTCTTTCTCATTCAGAACTCAAGCACCCATTGAATTTCTGAAAAGTTGGCGTCTTTAATCTGATACATACAGTGATACCTTGTTCATACGTTTCACAAGGTAAGTAAAATTAACGAACAATTGAAAAACAGTATAAACGAAGCATGACATATTTCCGTCCCTAGATGGCAGCACATTATTTGTTGAAACGTGTGGCGAAGCCGTTGTTAGGCCGGGTGGCGCAGTGTTTTAAGCGCTGACTTATGACCATTCGTCCGTGACGGGTCCGGGTCCAAATCTCGGTGAGGCTTGGGTGTTGTGTTGCCTTAAGGCATTGGTTCTCTCCTTTCCCTGGAACCAGTGACCCTAAATTAGGGACGGGTGACTGCTTATAGCCCATTGAGTTGCTCACGGTGGTCGTTAAAACCCCAATAAAAAAATCCGTTAGCACTATTGTACCACGTAGTATGTGCTATTTTTAGCGCGTCTCTTTTAAAACAAGTTAGTAAAATAATGCAATGCATGGATTATGATACGCTTTCCAACGTACCAGAAATCATTACTCAAGTCATGGGGATAATGGCTGTGGAATAAATATCGCTCCTGTGCCGTGACCTTTGACCCCATTTCGATGATATTAAACAGAATTGGTTCAATGTACCTCCGAAACAACACACTAAAGTTTTGTCGCAATAGAAGCATTTTTAGTCAAGTTATGAGGATAATGGCTGTGAAATAAATCTCGCTCCTGTGCCCTGACCTTTAACCCCATTTCGATGATATTCAACAAAACCGATTCAGTATACCTCCGGAACAACATGATAATGTTTCGTCGCAATCGAAGTATTTTTACGTAAGTTATGACGCATAAGGGCGATGGAATGGATCCCGCTCCTATTTCCTGACCGTTGGCCCTGTTTCGCCCATTTTCAATAGAGCTCGTTCTCAGGTTGTCACCTACCACATACTAAAATTTCATCGAAATCGAACCATTTTTACGCGAGTTATCGTGCGGATGGGCAGACAGACAAACGGGCCAAGCTGGAGCATATAGGCTTCTTCAATCTACAGTTGGAAAGCGTAAAAAAGTACGTGCTTATAGTATCACTTTGTCCGTCCGTCTGTGGACACCATATCTCTGCAACTATTAGTCCGTTTTGAAAAATTCTTTTTGTATTGTAAAGCTTGAAGTGTGAGAGCGATGATCCTTTCTTTCCTGCTTTCCGGTTTGTTTATGTTTTTTTTTATACATAACTTCGCTGCTAGAGGGCGTAAATGCATATGCTATCGAATTTAAAATACATTTTACTCTATATATTTCCTTCTAAATATCCGATTGAAAAAATTATTTCTTCCTTTCGATGCCATTTATAACGAAACTATTTTGGTTAAGTTTCTTTTTCAAGTAATGCATATGTTTTCCGCTAGGGGGTATAAAGTTTCGATTTCCCTAATATCTCTGCTTCTAAAACTCTGATTTGAAAAATTCTTTCCGCGTTGGATACAGCTTCTGGTGGGAAATGTTCTGCATATATCTTCTAATTTTTGATAAAGAACAGTTTGGACACCAGGGGGCGTAAGCGTTTATTTACGTTTCAGACGTATTTGGAGCAAAATCTACGATTCCGAGAACTCGATTGAAAAAATAAATTATTTCACGAACCGATACCGCTCACTTTGAAAAACCTTTTGAGAATACTTTCTGCTTTATATATAGTGCACAGTTCTTTCGTGAAGCGGCGTAGATGTATATCTTATTTTTGTCTATATCTCTGCTTTTAACAGTACGATTTGAAAAATTATTTCTTTCTCGAACAGGATTTTCGACGCGAAATGTTCTGAACATAATTCCAATTTTTTCTTAACGCACAAGTGTGCCACTAGATAGCGTAAGTTCTCGTTTCCGTTTACAGAATATTTGCAGTAATATCGGCCGGACTAAAACTCCGAATGGAAAAAAATCGGTCATACTACTAACTATGAAAAATATTTGTATGTATTTCTTTCCGAAAAATTCACAATTTCCCCGCTAGGGGAAGCAAATGCTTAATATGTTTTTCTCGATATCTCTGCTTCTAAACGCCCGATCTAAAAAATTATTTTAACACTGGATACCATTCACCTTTTGGAACACTTTAATCTTGTGTTTGTGGAGGTTTTTTTTTTTTTTTTTTGTAGTTCATAGTTCTGCCGTAAGATGGTGTTTGTGCACTTCTGTTTGCAACTGTATTCTAAAACACAAGCTAAAAAGTAATCCAAAAGGTGAAATGTTAAAAGATTTTTTTTTAAATCGGGTGTTTAGAAGCAGAGATATCGAGAAAAACAGATTAAACATTTGTGTCCCTTAGCGGGAAAATTGTGAAACTCCAAAGAAAATTTTCTAAAAACCCTGAAGAAAAGTTTCCTTTTTTTACTGTATGCCATTCTCTACAATACAAATGAAGAACATCATCCTCTTTAAACAATGCACAGCTTTCAAGCTATGGGGCGTAAATGTCACAACTTTTTTGTCGCTATCTCTGCTTCCGGGTGATGTATTTGAAAAATCAAATCGGTGGCGCAGTGGTCTAAACGCTGGCTTATGACCATTCGTCCGAGAAGGGTCCGGGTTCGAATCCCGGTGAGGCATGGATGTTGTGTTTGTTTTACGGCACTGGCTCTCTCCCTTCCCTGGAACCAGTGTCCTAAATTAGGGACGGGCGACTGCTTACAGCCCATTGAGCTGCTCACGGTGGTCGTTAAACCTTTAATAAAAAATATTTTTTTTTCTGAGCTTAGCTTTTGCTATGAAGAATAATTTTCACAAATTTTCTGCTTTCTCATTATTGAAATTTCTGTCGCCAGGAGACGTCAGATTATATTTCTATGTGAAGCACTTCATTCAATTCTTAAAATCAATCAGAAAAGTCCATCCATTTTAGGTAGGATATACGATACACTTCATTATGAAGAACATTTTGAATCCATTTTCTTCTTTAAGCAACGCACAGCTTTTCCGCTAGGGCGCGTTTAATTTAGATCACGTTATACTCTATATCTCTTCTTTCAATAGCTCAATTTGAAAACCCCTTTTACCTCTGGTATCTTCTGCTATGAGAAACTCTTTGTGTCAATTTGTTAATTTTCGTAACACATTTCAGCTGCTTGTGGGAATAAGTAGCTACTTATATTTGTTGATGTGTGTTTTATGAACTGTACAAATGCATTTTTTATTATTATTATTATTATTATTATTATTATTATTATTATTATTTTTATTATTATTATAAACAGATGATTCCACTCCTTCCTGGTAGATGTTTTTCTCTTCCTTTCGGGACGGATACGTCGTATCAATCCTGGAAAGTGGTATTTCTTTCTCAGTTGTCCAGAAACTTTCTTACTATCCTACAAGTGTTCAAGATAGCTAGCTGCCTTCTGTAGTTCCATGCAGGTGTTAGGTTGAAGGTCTAGTGTCTGTATAGAGCTGTGAATGGTCGTAGGTACAACTCCTGTTGTTGATATTACTATGGGGACGGTGGTGTCGTTCTCTATAAGCCACATTTCCTGGACTTCGTGTCGTAAGTCGTTTTACTTTGACAGTTTCTCTCCCCGCGTCTTCTGGATGTTGGACGTGTTGGGCACGGCTATGTCAATGAAGTATGTTGACTTCTTCTCCTTGCCGACCAGGACGATGTCGGGCCGATTCTGGGGAATGGTCTTACCTGTTCTGATCGATCTGTTCCAGTACATCTTGTGGGTGTTGTTCTGTAGAAACGTCGTTGACTCATACTGTACTTGTAGTAGGGGATAGGCTCAGTTGCAATAAGGAGGTGCTTCCTACCCAATTTCTTATGGAGGATCTTGGCGACTTGATTGTGCCTGTTCGTGTACTCTTAGTATGAGGACTGTGCACCCTGCTGTGATATGTTGGATGATCTCTGGCGCTTGATGGCATTGCCAAAATATGTTCAATTTCGATCAAATTTTGGTATGTGGTAAGGAACCACCTGGGGACGAACCCTATTGAAAATGGACGAAATGGGGTCAAAGGTCAGGACACTGGAGAGTGATCGATTTCATTGCCCTTGTGCATTATAACTTACCTAAAATGCTTAGATTGCGACAAAACTTTATCATGTTGTTCCGGGGGTAAATGAACCAGTTCTGTTGAATATCAACGAAGTGGGGTCAAAGGTCATTTCACAAAAGCCAGATTTATTCCACAGCCATTATTTTCATAACTTGCGTAAAACTGCTTCTATTGCAACAAAACTTTATCATGTTGTTCTGGAGGTATAGTGAACCGGTTCTGTTAAATATCATCGAAATTGGGTCAAAGGTCAGGACACAGGAGCGTGATTTATTCCACAGCCATTATCCACATATCTTGAGTAATAATTTCTGGTATGTTGGAAAGCGTATCATAATCAATGTATTGCATGATTTTACTAACTTGTTTCTATTTCCTGAGGAATGATGTAACCTTTCATTTACTCCGCATTCAGAAATGGGAAAAGAAAGAAAAAAAAACTGATGAGGCGGATTCTAAGAATGAGAATAAAAATCGGAGAAATTGTTTCAAATGCCGTGTATTGTTCGAAGAAGAATAGTTTTTATTCCTGACGAGGAAAGCAAATGCAGCAATTCACGGCTCAAAACGAAAATAGTTTTCGTAATTCTAATCGGTCTGAATTCGTGAATGCAAACGCTTGCTTCCAACCTTTGTATTTGCAATGGCACAGAAGTCAAACAGAGAACTGTTACTGTCTGTCTGATGAGCAAGCTATTCGGAAAACTGCAGTATATTTCCAAGTATACTGCAGATGTGTGTTCGTAAAACCCACGTTGAGAAAGGCAAGGTTATTATTGCACGCAAGAATGACGTAAAGCAAAATCACGACAACTAAATGACTCATCCGATCGATTAACTGGAAACTAGTGGAAGCCGGAGTAAGTTCGTAAAAGTACAGAAGGCGTGCCTGCATCCTATTCGTAAACAAGCATTTTTCACGTGCTTCTGTTTTCAGAGATCACGAACTCTTACCTCCTCTCCGCGCAGACAACTTTTATATTCGAAATAGATGTACAGCAGCAGTAACGCGCGACTCTGAAAACTGAAAGGGGGAAATTCCCGGATTGAAACTGTAAAGTCTGAAGTTTCCCGGCAAAATCAGTGATATACTGTGTTGCCCCGGTTTATAAAGCCAGGCATTTCAGAATACCGCACCGTAAACCGAGTTCGTCGTAAATTGAATCTGCAATTCTTATAAGAGAATAATAACAGCAACTTCTGATTTATAAAATATATTTGCTTTCTGTTTACGAGTATGAGTTTAATTTTTTTTTCATGGTTTCTTCTGTGCACTTGTTGATACAGTTTGTAATTATGAAGAATCCATATTTTTTTTCTGTTTAACTCTGTCACACGAATTTCATCATTTGAAGTTCTTCGTACCTTTGAAGTAGGTATAGGCAGAGTTAGGGAAGTTGTTTCAAGATAGCTCTCTATTTTCTTTATCGTAATTCAAAATTTTGAAGGGTCGCAGGTTCTTCTTACTTTTTTCTTCTTTTGCCTTACGATGTTGATGGAAGCAATAATACGATGGTGCTGGACATCTTGATATATTTCAAAAGACAAAATTAACTTCCGACTGCTCAGAAGCTTAATTTTTCCAGTAGACGCAGGAAACAAAATAGCATCTTCCGCTTTATTAAAGTGGAAATTACACCGAGAGGTCACTGAATTATGACAACCCAAAAATGGATGCGGATCGTTGACCACATAATTTCAAAGAGGGCGTGATTAGTTGACTGGCGTAGCATATATAAGGTGTAAGTGGAGCAGTAGGTAGTAAAATTCGGAGCGTGATGGGTAAACGGAAGGATTTATCGGACTTTGAGAAAGGATGGATTTTGAGAGCTGGGATTGCGGGCGCCTCGATTTTCGAAACAGCTGAACTGGTGGATTGTTCGCGAGCCGCTGTAGTTAAAGTGTATCAAAACTGGCGTGAAAATTGTCAAATAATGACCTGGAGGTAAAACTGCACACAACAGAGAAAGATTGACGTGAAAGGTGAGCGCCGGGTTGAACAACTTGTACAGGCCAACTATAATGAATAGAATTCTCCGGCTGGACGTGTAGTACAGGAAAGCTTACGTTAAGTCCCGTTAGGGTTATTGAAAGGTTACTTGACGTAGCTAAAGTGTGCTTAATCTTCAAAGTGCTAGAGTTTGTTTAGGTAAGACACGCACGTGCAATAAATTCCAAGAATATGGAACTTCTTTTTACTCAACGTTCCTCATTATCTTGAATATCAGTAATATAACTTCGGTTTTAGTACATTAGTACCTTGAAGGTTCCTTATTAGAGCGGTAAACACAATATCCCCTGAACTTAACATAAACACTCAATGAAATAGACTTAACGGCCAGACAGAGGTCTGACAATAAAATGAACTAAGAAAACGTACTCACTTTTAACCTTTTATTGGGGAGCTCCTGGTATTACTCAAATACACACTCCAAAATAACACAACGACTAATAGACCGAACTTTCGTACTATCGTAGAAACGTAGGTAAATCGCATAACAATAATTAGGAAGAACCTATCACATAAAACGAAGCGCCTTGGTATACTTGAGCGCGCCTATATATACTGCATACCACCACGTCATGACTTACACTCGTTGCCACATATAATTCAGCGGGAGAAACAACATCTCGTTAAGTGAGAAGATAATTTGCATAGGAAAATAAAATAACAAGAGATAGTAAAATCAAAAGGAAACTGAATCTAGAGTATACGTTACACAACAGACACAACTCTGTTCAAGAATTGGCCACCCAATACAACAGAGGTCAACCAGGAACAGTATCTGTCATGATCATGCGTCGCAGGCTGGCACGTATGGGCTATAACAGCAGATGACCCCGACGACATCCTCTCCTAGTCACGGTTCATCGGCTCAAAAGACTCACCTGGTGCAAAGATAACGCAAGTTGGACGTCGGATGACTGGAAAAAAGTGTGCTGGTCTGACCAGTCGCATGTATGGGTTATGACAGCAGACGACTCAAACGACATCTTCTCCTAGCCACGGTTCATCGGCGCAAAAGACTCGCCTGGTGCAAAGATAACGCAAGTTGGACGTCGGATGACTAGAAAAAAGTGTGCAAGAATGATTAGTCGTGGTTTTTTCTCCACGAAATGAGCATGCACGTACAGTCAACTCTGGCTATAGTGAATTCTGTTATAGTGAACATTCAGCTATAGTGAACCTAAATCATTGGTCTCGACCCGCAACTTCGGAAATGTACATTAAAATTTTAGTTTATAGTGAACCCTCAACTTCGGTTATGGTGAACCTAAAAAATAAAACTTCAAAGAAATGAATGTTCTTGTAACATGAAATTGTAACTTATTTCAAAGCAAACCTTCTTGTAAAAACTTGAAAGAATGTGTTGAGAACAATATTGTAGGTCAACTACTCCTTAGGTGCATTGAAAGACAAAGGTAGAATTAAAAACCTCAACAACATCGAGCTGGTGTTCCTGCCTGCCAACACCACGTGAGTCCTCTAATTCAAAGTGTGATTCGCAGCTTTAAAACCTATTACAGAAGGGAAGTAAGGCTTCTTTTAATGCAAGCCATGGAATAAAAGCAGAACACATCAATAAATGTTCTGGATACTGTACGTTTTGGAAACAAAGCGTGGAGGATTGTATCAGCTGTCACTATACAGAACTGTTTCCGGAGGTCTGGTTTGGCTACTGGACGTGTGTGGCATTCGAAGAAAAGGATGATGTGCCTTTTAAGAACGTGCTTCAGCATATCGGTGCGAATTCCACTGAAGCTGAAGATTTTATCGATGTTGACTGTGAAGTTATAACGAATGAAATCCCGTCGGATGAAACTATTGTCGAGGCTGTGAAAGACGGTTCCAACACGGAAGAAAACGACGAGGACGATAATGAAGAACGTGTTTCAACAGAGATGTTGGAGTGCGTCAGGACTGTGCTATATAGTTCTTAGAATGTATGGAAAATGTAGAATCGAGTGTAGCAAAAACACAGACTCTAGAAAATGGCATAGATAAAATATTTATTAAAACTGTGCAGCAAGCAGCGGCATATAACAGACTATTTTCATGTTAATTAGGGTAATGTAAAATTTATTTCGTTTACTTAATTTAATGAATATACACTACGTACATAAAAATATTATTTTTAGATACATATGTACATATTTTATTTTCTTCATCACCATTCCACTCAATTCAGGTTAAGGAAAGACACTTCGGTTTTAGTGAACTTCGGACATAATGAACGAAATATGCGAGTCCGCAGAGGATCACTATAAGCGGAGTTGACTGTATTTAGTGCAAACAACATGAGGCACCGATCCATCCTGCATGGTCTCCACATTGCAAGCCGATGGAGGCGGTTGTACGTTTGGGGCATGATGTATGTGGAAGAACGTGTGACCCGCGACCCTTTTCCATCTCTGGTCCACAATTCTTCGACATTGCGAGAGGGTCGTGAAGAGGGGTTAAGTCTTGGGTCACCCACGCGTTCTCTATTTAAGAGAAGTACGGGGATCGCACTGGCCAGGGCAGAACCTGGACGGACACCTTATAGACACTATCTAGGGAAGCGGGCGGGCATTATCTTGTTGAAACTGGGCATCAGGGATACCTCAAAGATATGGCAACAAAACGGGCTGCCACAGATCCGCGGGAGCGAAGCAGCAATCATGCGGAAATGGCATCAAAAGTTTTGCTGAGTAGCTCCAACTATTGTACGCAAAAAGAGTTTTCACAACAGCTAGTGGGGGGAAAATGCGTTCGCAGAAATTCGAAAGTGCATACTCATCGTTCTAATTATTAGTGATCACGTGCATATACAAATGAAATTTTCTGAATGTGAGTTACGGATGAGGAGATAAAGTTTAGTAGAAAGCAAACAAAATAATTTTAGAAGAACGTATTATTTTAAACGTGCTAAAAATAGTGGAGAGATAGAGGCAGTAAATTTCCAACACAAAGTAGAGTTCCATAATTTTTTATTTATTTATTTATTTATTTTTTTATGTTGTAGGAAGTGTTCTGAAAATAACATGAAGCTGTTTTTGCCGCACCGCAAGCTCAGAGAAATTTCTGGAACAAAAGTTGTAAAATTGCTGTATTAGCAAGACTAAATCATAAAATGGGGATGCTCATATATATATATATATATTTATAAGGGTATGATAATTCTGTAGTGGGAAAATAAACAATAAATCGGAATTCTTAGCCTTGTGCCCTAATTGTATTCCCAGCCAGGCCACAAACGGTACGAGCGTCTTGGAATCTCCCAGAACTTGCGTAACGAAATATCTGACACACGTAATCCTCGAACTATGAACACATTAAGAAAACAACAGCGGTTAACATTTTTTCGAACTGACGAAAACACATTGCTGTCTTATCTCTTTTAAAACCACACAGTAAAGATGAGAGCAAGTAGTCGCCGTCCTGTCGGCTAAAGATTTGTTACAGTCCGTTTAATCAACTGTGTCTTTAGTCATATAATCTCCGTTTCTAGTTAAACAAAGATTTGTTCCCAGCAGAGAAGTTAATCAGCATCATCGTTGATTTTAACTGCCTTAATCAATGCTGCGTAATCAGTGGCGTAACTACAAAAATTTAGGCCCTTAGGAAAAAATATAAGCCCCCCCTCCTTCTGTTCCTTTTGCAAAACTAACAAAGAAAACAAAAATAAAAATGCATATACAGCCTGCGTCCGAAAAGTTCGAAGACTGACACAATAAAAATACAAAAAAAAAAAAAAAATACCATACTCACAATTAATTATATTCACCTTCAAAATACCACCCTTCTGAATCGATATACAATTTCCAGCGTTTCTGAAGATCCTGAAAAAAGTTTTGGAAGTCACTTTCCAGGATGTCCGCAAGTTGTTTTGTCACGGCTGCTTAGGCAGATGTAATGTCTGCATGGTACTGTCCTGTTGGTGCCCGCTTTATCCTGGGGAACCGGAAGAGGTCACAGGGCGATAAATCAGAGGGATACGGTGCATATGGCAACACAGTGATTTGATGATGAGCCAGGAACTGTTATATTGACAATGCAGAATGTAGTTTTGCGTTATCATGGAGCAAGAACTAATTTCCGGATTTCCATAACTGGGGACGACGGCGATGAATACTGCTGCGTAAATATCGCAAGACTTGCTTGTAAAATTCTTGATTTACCGTTTCACCCACTGGTACGAATTCCTTGAGGCTGTACCTTTCGAATCGAATAAGGCTATCAGCATCATCCTTGTCTTTGAGGGCTGCATGCGAGCTTTCTTGGGCGATGGTGAGTGAAACCGTGAGTAAGCCCTTCAGCGCTTTGTCGCTTGATTTGTGGATCATACTACAGGCATCATATTTCATCTCCTGCAATAATTCTGGAGCAAAAATCAGGATCTTCATCTGCAGTGCCCAGCAGATCGGAACAGGTCGAAGAAAGACCCTCTTTTTGGTCATCATTCAAAATGCGGGGTACCAATCTTGCATCAAGTTTTCGTTTTCCCAGATCCTCCCGTAGAATGTCATGACAGATAGACTTACTGATGCTCACCGACTCAGCCAAATCTCTCTCTCTCTCTCTCTCTCTCTCTCTCTCTCTGCGATCTTTCCTTACCTGATTCCGTACCTCATCGATTTTTTTCCAATGTCCGCATACTGGACACTGGATTGTTGCCCAGATCTCGGATCATCATCAAAAAATTCCCGACCGTCACGAAACCGTGAACACCATTCGAAAACTCTGCTGAGGGATAATATTGTGTTTCCGTAGGCTTCTTTTAACATTCTGTAAGTTCAGTAGCTGATTTACAAAGTTTCCAACAAAAACGGACGTTTACTCACTACTGTTTCATGGCTAAAATGAAATGGAGCGAGAACGTTTTCTATGACTCCCTTAACGCCCGTCTGCCGCCTGTCGGTACAGGTATAAACCGGTTTCCAGTTGTTCGCTGATTGGCTAAGGACAGCTGTCTTCTGGTAAACACGTGGTATTTTTATCCCACTATTGTTACGTCATCTAGTTATGCGGTCAGTCCTGGAACCTATTTGACGTAGGATGTATGTATTTTAATTTGTAAAAACATTTCTTTCTTTTAAAAGAAATTCTTATCTTTCTATAGTTAAATTATAGACAGGGACGTCACCAAAGAGTGCAGCCCACCCTGAAATTTTTGTTTCCCAAGATGTGCCATTTTTCAATTTTTAAATTTAAAATATGATTGTCAAGTAATGATGAGTCTCGTGTTTTTCGTCGTGTAGCCCTACGTATTTTCCCGTAGGAAGTGCGTTGTTTACTTAACGATTTTAACATTTTGTCATCCTTAGTTGACTGCCGTATCACATTCACCTGTAATTTTTCATCAGTATCGCTCATTGTTTTGTTGTTTATTTTGCCATATGTGGTACGCCTGTATTCCCTATTTTTTTGCCAATAAAGTATATTTTGAAATACTTCTCCGTAAAAAGGTTATCAAAATAGCATCCTCATAAAAATCCAGTTGTTCTGCACTCTTTCAAATCCTCTGTTTAAACCTTTTTTTTTTTTATGTTTGTCTGGCCAGGGATGAATGAGGAGGATGTATAGGAATTCACTGAGGAAGGCCATTACTAATTCATTCGCTGTTTGTTTGTTGTACTAAGTAGGGAATTTCAAAACGGAAAGTGGAGTCTAAAGCTATACCAGCACTCTTCAGCGTTCTCTGAGGCCGTGAGGAAGCCCATCATGGCTGACGACTGCTTTAGGAGAGAGAAGTGCAAGACCCTAAGGTCGGTGTCTTGAAGGAAGAGAGTTAAGGAGGGTTGAGGTGCTCTATCTGCGTGTTACGCCATTAAAATTTCATTTAGGCAAACAAAAAGAACCTTTCAAATTTTGAAGACGAGAATCCGTTTTTTGGTGTAAATATCACATGGATGGTAAGTCAGATAATATCCGAAAACTTGACAGTTTCGTCGTCCAGAAGCAGGAATCGAACCCACGTCTCCTGGATAGCGTCCGAGTATAAAAAACGGATTCTCATCTTCAAAATTAGCATTGTATGGTGTAATCCCGTATTCCATTCATGAGAAAGAACCTTGTTCCTTAAAGAAATTGTTCAAGTACAGTACTATTTTCAAAAGCGCAAATGTAAAATTTTGAAAAGCAATTAAGACAGTGCATTCACAGTAAGAAAGAATTTAGAAGCGAGATTCCACCAGCGCACTCTAAACCACTTGTGACGTGCCTGCACCGCGGGACGCACATGAGATAAAGGAAAATAGCAGCGAGAGCATACGTCCGCGTAGCTCAGTTGGGAGAGCAACTTATTCCGAAATGAAGGGACCCGGCGTGGACAAAAATGACGGAGAAAGTTATTTCTTACACCACTAACTAAACCGGACCCTCTATCTTATACCCATGGTCATGCTATATTGTTGGTTTACCAGTGACGTAACTGATCAGATCCAGGTGTGTGTGTTTCTATCTACCCAGGTTGGGTTGTGTCGAATTCCTTTTTAGCCGGTAATAAAAAGCATTAAAGATTCTTTCAGTGTTTCGTAAACAAAGTTGCTATCAAGCGGTCTCACCAAAATAACACTCGCTCACACGGCGCCCACCTTGATTTTGTAGTCTGGGACGCTCCTGATCATAGATGTTCGATTAAAAAAATATTTCTTCTTCCTTTTTGCATTGGCAAAGCTTCTAATCAAATCTTTGGTGTTTAATTTATGTGCTTCTTGGCCTTCAACGTTGTTCCTAACGCATTGTATTTCGCCAATAATTTTTGACTATTTTCAGCTCGCTTCAGGGGGCGTATTTAAAAGGGGAGCCAAGGGGACCTTGCCCGATCCTCCCGAAAGTGTTTAATTTTTTTTTTTTTTTTTTTGTTAAATTGAGACTTACATTAGAAAAAATGCTTTAATTTAATAAAAATGTCAACTTACAATAGAAAGTAATGCTTTAATTTTTCCTAAAAAAATCTATATACGCCGCTGGCCCGCTGGATAATCTTTCAGAAGATATAAGAGGTGGACACATGAAATAAGTCTATACAAACGGCCGGTTCTAACAAATTGTTAAACACTATTATTAACAATTCTGCGAGTTCTTTTTTTGAATTTGTTCGTTTAATTTCTTCTTTTACAAAATTATTTGAAACCACTGTTAGATGGAGAAACTTTTAGTTAGTTTTTTTTTTTTTTTTTTGTACATTGTCTGCATATTTTAAAATATTACTTTCCGTTAGTGTAAGCAAGACCTGAGTTCCTCAAAATGCGAAAATATTGACAATTGTTTCATCATCATCATCATCATTGTCAACCATTATCAATCCACTGCTGGACGAAGGTCTCCCCAAGTTTCCTCCACAACGATCTGTCTTGTGCCAGTCTCCTCCATGTCACTCCCGCATACTTTCGAATTTCATCCACCCATCTCCCATGTGGTCTTCTTCTGGGTCTTTTCCTGTCCCTTGGAATCCAATCTAAAAATTCGGCTGTCCATCGATGGTCTGTCCTTCTGGCAGTATGTCCAGCCAATTGCCATTTCAGGGATTTAACTCTGATCATGATGTCTTCCACTCTTGTCATTTTTCGTATCCACGAGTTCCTCTTCTTATCTCTCCTGGTTACACCAAGCATGCACCTCTCCAGGCTGCTTTGAGTTGTCTGCAGCCTTTGTATGTCTCTTTCAGGTGATGCGTAACATCACAGCCTCTCCTTGACAAATGTCAACCCCGCCTTCTCGTGGTGCATCCTGTTCCCACTAAAGGGGCTCTCACGACCGTTAATAGCGGTATAATTATACCATCGGGATTAGAGGAAATGCTATCCCACACTCACCAACCCGCTTGGCCAGCTTGGTGAGTTATGGCCAAACACCTCCAAAATGACTCCACAATTATTTACTTACCGCTAAATATTTCTTCAATTTGTGTTATAGATATGTCTAATATTCTGTAAAGCAGCTCTTTAAATCTACTATGCAATATACAGGGTGACTATAAATGAAGTATACAACTTCGTTATGCTATTAAAAAAGCATACGATAGAAAAAAATCTTACTTTACACGTCAAGAGACGTGGCAAGTGTTAAAGTTTGTTAAGTCAGATGAAAGATGGCGCCACGTATCTCATGTAATGAAAAATCACGGAATATAACAGACGTGACTTCCCCAGTGGAGAAAGCAGCGTGTGTGTTTTGGTTTGCGAAGTCTAAATCCCTAACAACGTTCGGCGTAAGTACAGTAGACAGCCCCGACACGAAGGAGCATTGAACAATGGGTAAAAAAATTCAAATCAACAGGAAGTGTCTTGAAAGGCAAAAGCACTGAGAGACTTTCCATTTCGGGCGAAAAGGTGGAAGACGTGCGTAAGGCTTTTCTAAGGAACCCGAAGAAGTTCGTCCGCGTAGCCAGTGGGGAACTCGAAATAGCACGAGCAACGGTTCACAAGGTTCTACTAAACGTCTACGCCTATATGCATATAAAGTGTAGTTAGTTCAAAAACTTCGACCAAATGATCCACCGCGTCGAAAAGTATTTGCGGTAGACATGCTTAATCGCACTGACGAAGACCCCACACTCCTTTCAAGGATCTGTTTCAGCGGTGAGTCACATTCCATGTTTCTTGCAGAGTGAATAAATATAATTTCCGAATCTGGGGCATGAAAAATCCCCATGTGGCCGTAGCACACGAGAGAGACATCCCGAAGGTTAATGTCTAATGGAAGACAAAGTGATAGGGCCCTTTTTCTTCGCTGAACCAACCGTTACTGGTATAACGTACCTAGACATGTTACAAAAATTTGCAATTCCAGGATATTTAAGACATCATTTACCAGCAAGATGGAGCGCCTTCGCACTGGACTTTGGATGCACGCAGGTCTTTAGACCACCATTTTCGAGAACGTTGGATTGGACGTGGGAGTCCGACTACACGGCCACCCCGTTCTCCTGATATTACCCCATTCGATTTTTTTCTTTGGGACTTTATTAAGGACACTGTGTAAAAGAAAAAGGTTACATCTATCACTGAGCTCAAAGAACGCATTACTGCAGACTTCCCCCTTGTTGCACCTGACATTCTGCAGATTACGTGGGTGGAACTGGACTACCGTTTAGACATCCTGCCAGCAACCAGCGGAGCACACGTGGAGAGTTACTGACATTTTTAAAAAGAACTTTAGTTACCATGTGTTTTGACATTAAAAGTAAGTTGTTATTTGTTGTAGTTTGTTTTTTTCAACAGCATACTAAAGTTGTATACTTTATTTATAGACACCATGTATAATCAGTGCAACCTCTGTTATACGCTTTTCAGTTACAAGTCTTTCCCTTTTATATGGAATTCTGCGCTAGTGCCGATATTTTACTGTATTTCTATCGCTTTTTCAATTCGGTTACGTGTAATTAATTTATATGTAGTTGTTGTTGTTTTTTGGGGGGTATCATAAGTTAAATTTTAGAATTCCAGATTATCAAAAACACACCGAAAAGCCAAAACATTATGGCCACCTGCTTAATATGATGCTAGTCCTCTACATTTCACCAAAATAACACTTACCCGGCGAGGCGCGTACGCTACGAGGTTTCTAAACATGTCTTGTGGTATCTGGTACCGATTTGTTGCCAGCAGATCATTTAACCCTTGAAAATTTTGTAGCTGAGACGCAGCAGATCGGATTTGAGGTTCCATTCCAACACAAACCATATACACCGATGGGCCATTGCATTATGACCACCCCCAGCGTAGAGAAATGAGCGCGCCTGGGGACCGAACTGTGGCACAGGTGAATTTTACAGAACAGTATATGTACAACCCAAGGACCGGCTTTCGATTAGTAGAGTGTTCGGAGTCAGAATGGGAAAAGCTGCCGATTTATCGGGGTTTGATAAAGGACAAATTGCGATGGCACGACCTCGGAACTATGATCTCAGAAACGGCGCGCCTTGTGGATTGCTCACGTGCCGCTGTAGTGAGTTCGTATCAAAAGTGGTGCACAGATGACCAAACGACGAAACATCGTCTATCCGCGTGTCGTCGGCAGTTCATTGATGCCAGAGGGGAGCGGAGACTGTGGCGCATTTTTCACAGTAACCGCAGGGCCACAGTGCGACCAATAACCCGCAGCTACAGCTGTGGTGGTCACGGTAATGTGTCCCAGCACACAGTTCATCGCAGCCTTCTGCGCATGGGCCTGCGTAGCCAAACACCCAGCTGGGTCCCCATGCTCGCTGCACGTCATCGCCAACAACGCATGAATTCTCCCCAAGATGATCGGGATTGGACCCTGGCTGTTTGGAAGAAAGTGGCCTAGTCTGACGAATCAAGATTCCTAGTGCATAACGTACACGGCCGAGCGCTGATACGTCGATTACCAACAGAGGCTATGCCACCTGGATGCACTGTTTGGCAGAAACAGGCCGGCGGCGGTGGCGTTATGCTGCTGGCGATGTTTCTTTGGGGGTCATTTTAGGCCCCATTATCCCAATAGCACAATCCCTGACAGCTGTCAGGTATCTGAACATCGTTGCAGACCAAGTTCACCCATTCATGACAACTGTGTTCGCTGCCGGTGATGGTCATTACCAACGGGATAATGCTCCATGCCACACTGCCAAAATCGTCAAGGAGTGGTTCGAGGAACATATTGGTGACTTTCCGTTAATGCCTTGGTCTCCAAATTCACCTGACATGAACCCAATCGAACATTTGTGGTTCGACTTGGAAAAGTGGGTTCGCGCTAAATCACCACTACCCCGAAATGTACCAGAACTAGAGGACCTGCTGTTGACATTATGGTATCAGATACCCCAGGATACCGATCGCCACCTCATCGAATCGACGCCTCGCCGAGTGACCCCGGTTTTGCGGGCTAAAGGGGGTCCTACAGCTTATTAGATAGGTGGTCATAATGTAATGGCTCATCGGTATAAGTCTAATGGGCTAAATTTCTCAATTTCCTTATCTTCATTCATAGATAAATCGATCTTGAGTATAAGACGAGGCTAGAACAAATGCAGTTAATGCTCCGAAATTCTGTAATGTTTCAATAAATATTAAAAGAGGAGAAAGTGAGGTAACTTCCGCATTTTTTTTTCTCGGAAAAACGTTGAACTTCGCAAGTTTATTTCGGAGAAAATGTTTTCTTACAAACTGACGCTACCGTATTCTTTCCCTCCGACCGACCAGTAGAAGAAGCCGCCGTACAAAGGTTGAATAAAATCAAGAACAAAAAATCACTCTTTTTTTTTAAATTGCGAAGTTTAATTTTTAATTGTTAAGTAATAGAAGTTGCTTTTTTTCTAAATTTTAGGTACATGCCATTGTTAACATGATACCAAATAATTATGAGGATTAGAATTTGAACACTTAATTGTACATGAACTCCATTCTTCTTCTGAATACTTTATTTGTACATGAATTCCATTCTTCTTTCCTTTTGTGTGAACTTGAGTGTTACGTTTTCATAAAATGTTTCTTGTGAGTACTTTTTCATATTTAAAATAAATGATTTTCTCTATTGACAAAACAGTCAAGTTGTTCGACTGGGCATGTCCTTGTGTGGCTGTAAGATGTACAATATCTTTATTTTTTTCAATACAGAAAAACTTCTTTCGGCAGTTGCAGTTGTTGATGGAAAGTTTAATATGAGGTCTGCTAATTTGTACACTTCACTAAACACCATGCCCAATTTATTCAACTTTATGTAACACATAATGTCTCTTACTGTTTTGTTTTTGCATTCATCAAGGGAATAAGACACCTTCAGTTCATTTTTAGTCGAGCTGTATGAAATTTTGAAGCATAGATTTCTTTAAGTTCTGACAGTAGATGTTCAGGGAAGTTTTCACAAAATTTATCAAACAGTTCGAATCCAACAAAGCCACGAATTTAAGATATATTATCACTGATTTTAATTCATTGACACCTCACACAAACTGAAACAACTCTCGCGAAACACGTAATCTTATGGGCGGGAATATGCGAGTGACTGAAATAGTCTAAGTCTTCTCTTTTCAGAGCGAACCGTTGCCCAAAGCAATGGCCCATTTCCCTCTACCCGCTGATTCATGTTGTCATGGAAACACTAGCAGGCGATCATATTGAAGGTTTTCGAATCAGAACAGCGAAGACTCTGGAAGAGCTGCGCTTGGGTTATGCCGTTGGTTTTCGCTCGCCAGACTGAGTCAAAGAAGTTAATCCGCACGCGTGTTTTTTCGCTGCGAAAGCATCGATATGTCTTAATACCGTTGATAATTGTCTTTTATTTGTGTATATTTAATTCACTTTTATTTGTGCATTCTCTGGGATTCGCAGCCAGCCTAGCTAGCCTCGAATATAAGCCACTGTTCAGTTGAGAGATACAACTGAAAGATGTACTGAGCGACAAAGTACATCTCTCAGTTGTATCGAGCAGTCATTTTTTTTTTTTTTCGATTGAACACCAATGACCGCTCGCCGCTGATCATTGGTGTTTTTAAAGCGCAAGCGCCGCCGGCTGTTGAACGATTGTCACCAGCAAGTCAACTGCGTCTTAGAGACTTAGGTGGTATAATAGGATAAATGAGGTGGATCCATTGTAGTTCTGAAGACTTTGCAAAACCAATAGTGAATACCGCCCACGGAGTCTTGGGGGGGGGGGATCGCGAGGGTGATACAATTAGCATATGATAGGTGCCATTCGCATGTTCACAAAACTTGCAAAGAAACTCTTCGGAGGGTGCTCAACGTTCCGTGATTGGCTTACGTAATCACGTGACACGCTACGTGGGAGAACCGAACCGAAAGAAAAGCTGCTTTGGTGATCAATATCAACATGGATTACAATGTCACAATAATAACATAGTTTTCTAGAAAATTACGCGTATAAAATTATGCAATTAGAAAAGAAGTAAGGGAAAATTTTTAGTTGCTTCTTTAAAGTAAAACTAGACGAAACCCGTCGGAATCGACGGTTAGTTTTTTTTTTTCTTTTTTTCTTTGAAAAGAATAAACTCATATGAAACAACAAATGTAAACTTTATTTGGCTGACAAATTCATTCAACCACTTCAGTAAAGACAATAGTCCAGGTTCGTTTTTTTTTTTTTTTTTTTTTTTTTTTTTACTGAAGGTTTAAAGACCACCGTGAGCAACTCAGTGGGCTATAAGCTATCGCCCGTCCCTAATTTAGGGTCACTGGTTCCAGGGAAGGGAGAGATCCAGTGCCGTAAGACAAACACAACATTCATGCCTCACCGAGATTCTAACCCGGACCCTTCACGAACGATTGATCACAAGCCAGCTCTTAGACCACTGCCCCACCGAGGCGGCCAGGTTCGTGATGAGCATCACGACTGCGCCATTTTTCAGTCGTAGAATGTGAGGCGGAAGTCCACTCATGACGATCGTGTGCAAAAATTCAACTGGATAACGAACGCACTCTTTCACTCTCCTCTTCAGTCACAACTGTGTTTGTAAATGTTGTTGGAATGAGATTCGCGTTGCGAATATTCTTCATTCTCTCTTGTCTGAGACATGTAGTTGCGACCCACTGATCGCTCACGCCTTCCAGTAAGGCTCTTAAGTTTTATTTTTTTATTTTTTTCTGCGGGAGAGACATTCTGTTAAGGGTAAGTATGCAATAAAATATTTACTTACTTTAGGACTGATCATAGAACACCATGCACACACCAAGTCTGACACTGAACTGAGCGCCTGATGTAGATAAGGGCCGCACGCTTCTCCCATAGACTTTGCATGGGAACTTTGCCGCCCCACCACGCCCGAACAGTCGCTCCAATCTTAGTTAGTTTTCTCTGCCACTGGCACATCTACATCGTAAGACCTTTATTTTGATACCTGAAACATATTTTCACGTTCAGCCGTTCTCTCAAAATAGGTCTGCCGTCCCCCGGTGGCGCAGTGGTCTAAGGCGTTGGCCTCTGATCATTCGTCGGAAGGGGTCCGGGTTCGAATCCCGGTCAGGCATGGATGTTGTGTTTGTCTTACGGCACTGGCTCTCTCCCTTCCCTGGAACCAGTGACTCTAAATTAGGGACGGGCGACTGCTTATAGCCCATTGAGTTGCTCACGGTGGTCGTTAAACCTCAAAAAAAAAAAAAAAAAAAAAAAAAAAAAAAAAAAAAAAAAATAGGTCTCAAAGTAAAAAAACTTACAGAGTGAATAAATATATAGATGGCGCAACTCAATATGTACATTCTAAATATTTTCACTAACAATGTTCAACGGAATGTTTATTTATATCTTTACATAATGGGAAACGTCTTACCTACGTGAATAAACTGGATCGAATGAAAATAAAATTGTATATATACATCACAGTCCAACGGCATAACGCAATCAAGTCTTCGGGAGTGTTCGCTGTTCCGATGAGAAGAACTTTGATACAAATGCCTGCTAGCGTTGCTTTGCACAACGATTCGCTAAGAGAAGACTTCGGACTCTGGACTGTCTCAGTTCATCCATGATGCCGCCTTCAACAGCGCGTGAGTCAACCGCAGGCGATCGAATGTCAACCGCACGCTTACCCTATAAACTTTTCATGGGACCTTTGCCGCTCCGCAATGCCCGAACCGTTGCCCCAATCTCATTTTTCTCTTCGATTGGCACATCTACATGGTAAGACCTTTATTTTGATACCTCAACCATATCTTTATGTTTAGCCGTTCTCTCAAGATAGGACCCACAGTAAAATACCTTTTAGAATTAATATATAGATTCCTGACAAAAGAATGAGGCGAGGTAAATTTCCGGCAAGTTTTGACACTAACATTCAAGGCCAGAGTAAATTATCTCTAAGAAGTATTTGCTTTAAGATTTAGAAAAAGACCATAATAAGGATTGAAAGTTCAGAGAAAGAAATAAAATGTTTGCAGAGAGAAAATAATAATAAGGGTCCCTCTAAAATAAAATCGTATTATAAGTATTTCAAATTTATGGGTTTTACTAAGGAATAAAAGGGATTTTTAAGTCAAATTTTCAGGTAGTACTCCTACCCTTTGTGAAAACACAAGTTTTGTCCGCGACGTGCGTTGAAACCGTATCCCCTCACTCCGGAGTAAGTAGCTCTCCCAACTGAGCTACGCGGACGGAATGTATTGCTGCAGATTTGTCGTCTTGACGCATGTTTTCACCTCTGTAGTACGTCACACCTTCCTTTCCGAAAATTTGACTTAAAAATCTCCTTTATTCCTTAGTAAAACCCATAATATGAAATATTTGTAATGCATTAAATCTAGGAACAGCCATGCCATCAGTTATTACTAAATTCTATTATTTGCGTTTTAGTGATGATAAATAAATTCGTAGTATACAAAAATAAATTTGACATTTTTTTTTTTTTTTTTTTTTTTTTTTGAAATTTAGGTATGTGGTTTACACCGAAATTGTTGAATATATAAAAATAGTAAGCCACAAAATAAAATTTAGTTTGCTATTTCTCGAAATGGCTCAGATTGGAATAAAAATCGGGACTTCTGGTCACCCTATATATGAATCCCAGTCGACATTCAAAATAATACATCTACGTAAAGTAGCAGTCAGCTAATTATTGCCTTTTAATCTAGATTAAAGCATTATCTTGTTTTTATTTTATTTTATTTTTTATTGGGGTTTAACGACCACCATGAGCAACTCAATGGGTTATAAGCTGTCACCCGTCCCTAATTTTGGGTCACTGGCTTCAGGGAAGGGAAAGAGCCAGTGCCGTAAGACAAACACGACATCCATGCCTCACCGGGATTCGAACCCGGACCCAGCTCGGACGAATTATCGGAAGCCATCGCTTACATCACTGCTTTTCTTGTTTGGTAGCAATGCTGGGTACTAAAGAAAATTATTATATAGTAAAAAGTAATAAAATTTTATATTTTAAAACCATCCAAATAAACTCTCAAGCAACAATAGCACCATTGGCAGTGCTCTGTCGCTGTGGTCTTTTATGTTTACGACAGACCTGAACAGCAGCGAGAAAGATGAAATCACATCACAGATTTTCAGCCAATCAGCTAACATCTTAGAATCTCAGAATAGTTTCTTTGCAGGTTTTGTGAAAATGCGGGCCACTCCAAATCGGTCATGGTGGTTTTTAATGACATTTCTGTCAAACAAAACTATCCGTTTCAGCAGATTTTAAACAAATTCTTACTGAACGGAATATTACATTCCCTACGTTTTCTGAGTGGTTTCTTATGAACGCAATATTGCTTTTCGGTTGTTCAGATCAAGACCGAATTTAGAGCATAATATATATATACATTTTTTTCTTATTAAGAAATTTCAAGGGCCAATCAATTGATAAGAAGTCGATGTGGCACATAAGTCGAGGTCCGGACTTCTGAAGAAAAAAAATCTCATTTTATACGCTGAAAAATACTGTAATCTTCCCTAGGAAAATGTTCGTAACAAATAACTGAATTCTTTTTTTTTTTTTTTTTTTTTTTTTGAAACTGCCGACTGTTTACAACACAATTCCGAAGCTTTGCGTATAGGCTTTATGGCTTTTTTTTGGAAACCTCTCCTATGGTAATGAATGTTAGTCGTTTTGGTTTTCCGAATAATAATTCGGACACCTAGCTATATAGCATTTACACCAGACATGTCTGATGTTCAAGGAATATACCTCGCAAAGAAAATGAGTTTGTCTCATATATAAATATGAGAATTCTCGGGTCAGAAATGCGATGTTGGGTGACTTTAACAAATGACATGGAACAGTCTCTGGGCAGAAGATCCGTGAAGCTGCTGTCCTGAGGTTAGATCAGGACAGCGGTTTCACAAAACGGTCACAGGAATTGCGGGATAAGCACAATATTATTACTGATCATCAAATGAATAACCTTAGAATAAATAACCAACGTTTATTCACAATTAAATATTTTCTTTAAAGATCTGCTATATTTTTGCTAAATATTTGGCTCGGCTTCATCAAGACAAATGGAGCGTAAACATTCAAATCACTGTGACATCATCAGCGTTCTGATGGTCACGGATTTTGGTGAGTTGTTTCCACGTGCTTGAAAGAAATGGAGTAGACGTCACGTGGTTGACAAGCCGGGAAGAATTGCGGCATATGTGAAAAGCTTCCATTATATTAAGCTAGATAGTCGAATTAGGTTTATCAATAAACGTAGCGTTTTCAAACAAAAATTAATGGATATTTTAGTGACAATGTTGGGCTATAAACGACTTCTTCAGTTCACATTTCCGTATATATATATATATCATCATCATCATCATCATTGTCAACCATTATCAATCCACTGCTGGACGAAGGTCTCCCCAAGTTTCCTCCACAACGGTCTGTCTTGTGCCAGTCTCCTCCATGTCACTCCTGCATACTTTCGAATTTCATCCACCCATCTCCCATGTGGTCTTCTTCTGGGTCTTTTCCTGTCCCTTGGAATCCAATCTAAAATTTCGGCTGTCCATCGATGATCTGTCCTTCTGGCAGTATGTCCAGCCCATTGCCATATATATATATAAGTCCACATTCACACGGCATCTGATAAATTCCCCAGGAATTTATGTCTCCGACGTAGTCTTTTGATCTGTAAAAATTCACCTAGTTTATAGGTTTGAAAATAACTTTGAAATTAAAACTTTGGAGAATTTTTTAAATGCAGAAGCAAATCTGTGGAGCAAATGGGCAATAGCCCAATTCTCTGGTACTGGGAGGTCTATTGGCTCAAGAAACAAGACTTAAACGAAGGAACACAAGACTTACGTACGGAACTGTGAACTGAAGAAGTCGTCTATAGCCCAACCACGAAAATAGCCATACATTTTTGTTTGAAAACGCTAAACTTATTGATAAACCGGACTCGATTATCAAGCTTAATATATTAAAAGTTTTCCACATAAACCGCAACTTTTCACGGCTTATCAACGGCATGACATTCATTCCATTCCTTTCAAGGGCGTGAAAAAAACTAGCTGAAATCTGTGACCGTCAGAATGCTGATGATGTCACAATGATTTGAATGTTTACACTTCATTTGTCCTGATGAAGCTGATCCAAACGCTCAGCGAAACTATGGTAGATTTTTAAATAAAATATTTACCGTATTTCCCGGTGACGAGGTTGCTATTTTTTTTCCCTGAAATAAGTCTCGAAAATTTACCGTGCGTTCTGGAGACCGAAGGTTACATTTTTCGTTGGCTTATGCTAACCCCAGAGGAAGGTTATCTATGTTAAAATGTTCACCGGTAAACCTTATTAATAACACGACTGCCTTCGTCGTGAAATGCCATGTAACGCCATTGGAAGACTAATGTTTTTTGTTTTGTTTTTTTCACGCGTCGCTTTTGTTGGGATGTGTTTACGATAAACCACGTGGTCTATACTACAAGACCGACACACACACACATGGAGTTCTAGATTAAAAGAGCCGCTCTAATGAGTTTTTACGAACGAAAAAGAGTGGAATCAGTGGATGCGAGTCACAGACCGCGACCTAATTCTAACAGGTCGTTTGAAAAGGCCAACAACTGTTCAGGTGTGCGAGTGGTTTTGAAATCATGGAATACTGTGAAAATTGAAATACGGGGGTTGTACCGAAAGTAATGCAAAAGTGGGCATAACTGTTTTATAAACTACCAGAAATCGTTCAAACTGCACATGTTGATAAACTAACTCTTCCTCTATAATAACCCTTCTTCCTCATTGCAGATTTGAAGGAGAGAAGGGTGGAAGTCTGCTCTGACCCGCTGGAAGCATTTGAAGACACGTTTTGTTTCGATCTGGGGACAGGGGATGAAACGTGGTCGTGTTTACGATCCGGAAACGAAGAATCAATCCGTTGAATGGCGTCACACCTCTTCACCAAGGCCTAAGAACTTCAAGAGCCAGCGATCAGAAGAGAAAGTCATGGTGACTGTTTTTTAGGATGGCAGGGGTGTCATTCTCCTTTATTTTCTAGAACGTGGCCGTACCGTGACCAGCGAGCGGTACACTGAGACACTCAAGGAGCTTAGAGAAGCCATAAGGAGGAAGAGACCGAACAAAAATCTGAAAAGGATCCACATTCACCACGACAATGCGAGACCACACACATCTTTGGCAACAAATCAGGCGATCAGCAAATTAAGATGTCCGGTGGTCCCTCATCCATCGTACATCCCAGATCTGGCACCCTCTGACTTCCACCTGTTCTGCCCAATGAGGGAAAGTCTCTCGGGACAATGATTTGATGACACAGTTGAGGTGAAAGTGGCTGTGAAGAAATGGGTACAACAGTCCACACCTGATTTTTTTCAAAGAGGATTCGAGAGTTGATTTCAAGGATGGCGGAAATGCATCGCTTGTGATGCAGACTATGTTGAGGAGCACCTTTGTATAGAGAAAGAGTTACTCTACCAACATGTGCAATTTGAATAACCTCTGTCAGTTAATAAAAAAGTTATGCCCACTTTTGCATTACTTTCGGTGCAACCCTCGTAGTAGTAAAATCTTTTAAAAAATGTGGCATCAGTAATGCGTTAGATGGCACAGAAGATAACATTCTGTTTGAAGATAGTGACACTTCGGACAGTATTGACGACCCTGATTGTGACAGTGATGCCAGTGGTATGGATAACACCAGTGGATTTTCTGGATTTCAGGATATGGATGGCTGAAATGTTTTTCCTTATATGTAGAGGTAAAATTTGTATTGCTTTTATTCTTTATGAAAATGTTGAGACCTTATTTTTACGTTTATTTTTTTTTTTCTAAAAATTTTGCATTTTAAAATTGGGTGCGTTCTTGACGCCGGGAAATACGGTAATTGTGAATAAGCGTTGTTTATTTATTCTATCTCAACATCAGAAGTATTGTAGGCATAAAAAAAGCATATGAATAAGCTTTTAGAATGACAAAAACTAGTTGAATTCTTGCAATGTAAAAATGAGCTAACGTTGAGTTTGTGCTCTTCATATAAATAGTACCCAGTTCAATTTTCCTTGACTAAAATTGCTTAAAATTGGGGTATCGTCCTTGACGCCGGGAAATACGGTAATTATGAATAGGCGTTGTTTATTTATTCTATCTCAGCATCACAAGTATTGTAGTCACAAAACATATGAATAAGCTTTTAGAATGACAAAAACTAGTTGAATTCTTGCAATGTAAAAATGAGCTAACGTTGAGTTTGTGCTCTTCACATAAATAGAATCCAGTTCAATTTTCCTTGACTGAAATTGTTACGTGGAAATGTTACTTAAAAAATTTCAAGGAGAATACTTACAAGCACAACATTTGTAAAATGGCGTCAGTATTTTGCGGTGGCTTTCAAGAAGTACAATAAGGCTTTGACAGAATAGTGAAAAGCTAATATGTACTTACGAGTCCAGTGCACATTTGAAAGACGGACACTCCGAGTACAGGAGCCAGTATCCTCGTTCCAGACCTGTGGGCATGTTCATTAAGATACAAAGGATCGAAATTTATTTCCACAAGATTTATCATATTTGAGTTCCCTCGGTGATTCTGTTTCCTCGCTGCGGAAGGGAACAAATTTAATGCTTCTTATCTTGACCGCAAAAAACAAGAAAGTGCTCTTCGTATTGTTACGAGTAGCTGTTTTTTATGTCGCTCTGTGGAAACAAATTTGCTTAGTAAGCATGTAAAGATAACATTGCCAAGACGTGTCATTCACGGCATTCATTTATTCTGCACGGATGAATGACTGTTTTGTTTCTTTTCTCAGTCTGAAAAGTCTTCTTTTTTTCGTCGCACTGAAAATAATTCAGTTCATCGCGTTAATTAGTGACAGTTTCGAAAATTATTTTCAGGATATTTCATCAGCAAGATGCTCTCCAGATTACAGGTCGACAAGCTATTCAGTTACCAAACGTTCTCGAAGGATATGTCATGTTCCCGTCGTAAATCGAAGCATTCGTTTTCAACAATAGAAACATATACCCATTCGTTAGAACAAGCTTGCGACCAGGCATTTTTCATAGAACTGCTAATGAAAATCATCAAGGGGCATTTTTTTATTTCCGGAAGAAAACAGCAAAGGGATCAAACAGAGAGAGAGAGAGAGAGAGAGAGAGAGCGGGCCACATATATACTGTATATATATATATACACTATCTACCAACAAGTAGTTGGACACCCCTGCAATCGACGATATCTGCGGTCCTGATACACTTCACGGCCGCCGCCGTTAAATATCGTGTGGGAAACAACAGTGTAACCAGTCGCATGCAAGATGCCAGGCAGTTCGGAGCTCTCTGATTTCGAGAAAGGTGTAATCGTTGGGTATCACAGAAATGGCCGATTCATACGTGACATATCCAGCGAGTTGAAGTACCCAAAATCGACAGTGGCCTACGTGATTGGCAAGTGGAAGATGAGAGGTGACTGTTGGAATGTGCCCTGACCCGACAGACCCACAAAACTGGGAGTTAGAGACTGACGGGTGCTGGCCAGAGAAATTCGGAAGAACCGCAGCAAATCGATGGGCCACATCCGCGAGTGTTTTTTCGATGAATACCATCCATAAGGAAGCCCATCTGCTTGGTTATCATGGACGTGCTGCTGCCCACAAGCCTTTGATCACCAAGTCCAATAGCGCTGCTTCGCTAACGTGGTGCAAAGAACGTTGACAGTAGACCGTTGAACAGTGGAAACAGGTTCTCTGGATAGACGAATCAAGGTTCACCCTCTATCGTTCGGATGGCAGAGTCTGGGTTTGGCGTCTGTCTGGAGAACGCCTCCTGCCGGAATGTATTGTGCCAACTGTGAAGTTCGGCGGCGGTGGAATTATGTTATGGGGCTGTTTCTCCTGGTATGGCACGGGACCTTTGGTCGCAATTCCTGGTGGACTCAATGCCGAGACCCACTGCACCATTTTGGATGACCATGCGCTTCCTACGTTGTGGCAGTTTTACGGGATGGACCCATGTTACTTTCAGGATGACAATGCCACCTGTCATGCTGCGAGGTCCACCATAGCTTATTATGGTGACGATGGGGTTAATCGAATGGACTGGCCTACGCAGAGCCCGGACCTTAACCCTATTGAGCACCTCTGGGATGAGTTGGAGCGTCGACTTAAGGGGTGCCCCTACCGTCCGAAATCGGTGAAGGAACTGACCTGTCTTCTCCAAGACGAGTGGAAGAAAATACCGCTACCCGTCGTACAACGCCTGGTTGAGAGTATGCCCCGGAGGGTCGCAGCTGTAAACGCCGCACGTGGAGGCTCCACCAACTATTGAAGGTGAATAAACTTCGTTTTCCTTTGCTATCACAGGTGTCCAATTACTTGTTGGTAGATAGTGTATATACACGGTCGAGGCACATGATTGTGACCACCAGCTGATATCCAGAGTAGCCGCCGTATGCAGCGTTGACAGCAGCTAGATGGGCTGGGAGTGACTTAATAAGGTGCTGGAAGGTGTTCACAGGCATATGGAGCCATGCTGACTGCAGTGCATCTGACAGCTGCTGGAGGGTGCGCGGTGGAGGATCCATAGAGCGAACAACACGGTCGAGGTGGTCCCACAGATGCTCAATTGGGTTCAAGTCTGGGGAATTAGGAGGCCACGGAATTACTTTGAAGTCTTCATCGTGCTCTTCTAACCACTCTTGGACATTTCTAGCTGTGTGACACGTCACATTTTCTTGCTGGAAGCAGCATGTATGGGTGTATGGTCTGCAAGGATGGATTCATAACGAATTCGGTCCATATAGTGCCTTTCACAGGTATGAGTGGACCCAGGGAATGCCATGAAAGCATTCCCCAGACCGTAACGCTGTCCCCACCAGCTTATGTTCCTGCAACAGTGGTTGAGGAGTGTTTGTTCTCCGATGTTTCTCGCCTTATACGCCAACGTCCATCCGTGACTCATCGGAGAAGGCAATCCTTTGCCAATCAGGGGAGGCCCAATTCCAATACTGCAATGCAAATGTAAGCCTTTTCTGCCGATACACCTTCGTTAGCATAGGTGCAGTGAACATCCGTCTGCATCGGAGCCCCATACGCAGCGGATTCCACTGAACTGTCGTTTTAGACACACTTCCGGTAATCCCCTGGTTCATTCGGCCAGTAAGTTGCTTCACTGTACCGCGTCGATCGGCCCTCACGCACCTTCGCAGCTGACGTTCACCTCTCACATCAATGGCACGTGATGCTCCGCAGTTTCCACGACGCTTATTCGCAATGGTGCCATTTCTCCAATCACGGTACACTTTAACCACAGCAGCAGGCGAACAGTTCACAAACTGCGCTGTTTCAGGAATACTGCCACCCTTGACCCGAAAATCATCCCTTTTCGCAAATCTAATAAATCATTCCTTTTATCCATGACAGCAACTAGTGATATTTTTTCAGAATGCCTACAGCACACCTTATATACCCTCCAAGCCAGCTCACGACACGTGCCTTCTTTCATTGGCTACGCGCTGTTGACGTCAAAGTAGGAGGTGGTCACATTAATGTGATTCGACTGTGTATATACAGTATATATACATCCTTACGTCCGATAAGTTCCAGGACTGACGCAATAAAGAACATAAAAGAAGTACCATTTTCACAATTAATGCTGGTCACCTACAAAATACAGCTATTCTGAATGAACATACAGTTTCCAGCGTTTCTGAAGATCCTGAAAACAGTTCTGAAGGGCACTTCCCTTGATGTCTGCAGCTTGTTTTGTCGCGGCTGTTTGGACAGATGTATGTCTGCATGTCCTGTTAGTGCCCACTTTATCCTGGGGAACAGGAAGAAATCACAGGGTGATAAATCAGAGAAATACGGCGTATGTGGCAACACAGTGATTTGATGTTATGCCAGGAACTGTTTGACTGACAACCCGGTATGTGGTCTTGCATTATCATGGAGTAATTATCAAATTCCGGATTTCCATAACTGGGGATGACGGCGACGAATACAGCTCTGTAAACGGACGACGTAAGGCTTCTTTGTAGAATTTTTGATTTACCGTTTCACTCACTGCTACGAATACCTTGTGGACTATACCTTTCTAATCGAAAAAGGCTGTCAACATCATCTTTGTCATTGATAGTTACATGCGGGCTTTCTTGGTCCGTGGTGAGTGGGTATCTCTCCATTCAGCACTTTGTCGCTTGGTTTGTGGATCATACTTCAGGCATCATGTTTCATCTCCTATAATAATTCTGGAGCAAAAAACAGGATCCTCAGCTGAAGTGGCCAGCAGATCGGAACAGATCGATGAATCGATGAACGAGCTTCCTTTTAGTCATCATTCAAAATTCGGGGTACAAAATTGGCATTAAGTTTACGTTTTTCGAGATCCTCGCGTAGAATCCAATGACAAGGTTGCGCAAAATTCGGGGTACCAAACTGGCATTAAGTTTACGTTTTTCGAGATCCTCGCGTAGAATCCAATGACAGGTTGCGCAAAAATAGAATCCAATGACAGGTTGCGCAAAATTCGGGGTACCAAACTGGCATTAAGTTTACGTTTTTCGAGATCCTCGCGTAGAATCCAATGACAGGTTGCGCAAAATTCGGGTACCAAACTGGCATTAAGTTTGCGTTTTTCAAAATCCTCGCGTAGAATCCAATGACAGGTTGCGCAAAAATAGAATCCAATGACAGGTTGCGCAAAAATAGAATCCAATGACAGGTTGCGCAAAAATAGAATCCAATGACAGGTTGCGCAAAAATAGAATCCAATGACAGGTTGCGCAAAAATAGAATCCAATGACAGGTTGCCCAAAAATAGAATCCAATGACAGGTTGCAGAAAATTCGGGGTACCAAACTGGCATTAAGTTTACGTTTTTCGAAACCCTCGCGTAGAATCTAATGACAGGTTGACTTACTGATGCCCACCAACTCAACCAAAAGTCTCACTGCAATTCGGCGAATTTTTTTTAACTGATTTCGCACCTTTTCAATTTTTTTCCGCCATCCGCACACTGGAGGAACTCGTCATCAAAATATTCCCGACGTTCACGAAGCCGTGCATACCATTCGAAAACCCTGCTGAAGGATAATGCTGTGTCTCCATAGGTTTCTTTTATCATATTGTAAGTTTCAGTAGCTGATTTACCAAGTTTCCGACAAAAACGGATGTTTACTCTGCGCTCTTCCATGGCTAACCTGAAATGGGACGAGAACGCTTGCTATGACTCCGTTAATGCCTGTCGGTATCGAACTGGTTTCCAGCTGTTCGCTGATTGGCCAAGGACTACTGTCTTCTGGCACACACGTGATATTTTTGTACCACTACTGTTACATCAGTTATGCGGTCAGTCTTGGAACTTATTGGACGTAGATAGTATATTTACATCACCATTACAAATCCACTGCTGGATGAAAGTCTTCCTAAGTTTCTTCCACAGCTTTTTGTCTTGAGCCAACTTTCCCCATATTACTCTGACATTCTTTACTGCTCTATGATACGTGGTCTTTGACTTACCGGTTTCCTGGGTAAGGCTACGCAAAAGTTTTCGTTGCGAAGTAAGAAGTATTTGCTGGACGTCCTGCACTACCGTTTTTGACATTTCGGGACTGCCCTCTCCATGCAAATCATGTAATGTTTCATAGATCTCCCGCTTCTTAACCAGTTGCAGAGTACAAGGTTAACTTGGTGCTGTCCCATATCTAAATTTCCTACAAAATTCACACTGACACTTCTTTATCGACTTACTCTCCCAGTAAATACGGACAAGAAACACACGCTCGGGTATGGTTAACCGGGAGACATCGTTAACGCATACGATTAGCCTCGCGGCAAACAAACAACTGAACTAACCCCGGGGAATCACAAGCCTGACAATGCGCAACGTCCAAGGTCACAACGAGCACACCAACAGGTATTAAAAAACAACATCTGCTGGGCAGTGGCAGCGATTACGCCGGAACAACTGGTGCAAAATTTCCGAAATATAGAGTTTCGTGTTCAAGCCTGTCTCGATGCACAGAGCGGACACTTTCAACATCTCTTATGACATGGTTCTGTTTTCCACGGATGAATCATCAAATACAAGTCATCGCTCTTTCCACGTTTATAAGTAAGTCACGGGAAAATTCTCATCGGCCGCCACCGGGAATCGAACCTAGGGTCTACCAGCTACGCGCCGGCCATGCTTCCACTGCACCACAGTTATATTTTCAGTTACTGCTGCTCATCTTTGGTGAATCTCCAGCATTGTGCGGGAATCCAAAGAAGCAACCTGCCAGGTAGTTCGGCAGTTTGTCGTATGTGAGTCTGGAGAATTTCGAGGCCACTGTAGTGCAGTGGAAGCATGTCCGGCGTGTAACTGGAATACCCTGGGTTCGATTCCCGGTGGCGGCCGTTGAGAATTTTTCCGTGACTCACTTATAAACGTGGAAAGAGCGATGACTTGTATTTGATGTTTCTAATCCACGCCAATTGTGTATTTATTATCCATGGATGAAGATATGCTCTTACCAAATATCATTCAATTACTGTAATTATTCACAATGTTATTAATAAAAACTTGATTAAAGGAGCGAGTAGGACACCCTGTACAGTACTTTTACAAAATTTATGAACAATACCTGAAGATTTGAAAATCGATGCGCCCAATCGAGAAGTAACCAATACCTGCATTTACCTCGGATATCAGATATCAAGAGAGGGCAACATAAAAGAAGAAGTCTACAAGGGTGTAAAACTTAGTTGAAGAGGTTTTGAAATAAACAATACAAATTTCCAAAAAAAATTTACCTTTAACTGCAAAAGAAATGCATTGTATCAATGCATCCTTCCAATGGTTACTTACGCAGCAGACACATGGTCCTCAACTAAAACAATGCATTTAGAGGCTGTTAACAACCAAAAGAAGCATTGAAAGATGCATGATTCGTGAAACCAGGAAAGATAGGAAGAGGAACCCACGGATCAAAAAATGCCAAGAGTTGATGACATCATAATCAAGGTAAAATGATTGAAATGGCAATGGGCTGGACATATAACTAAAAGAGCTGACCACCGTTGGACAAACGAAATACTAACTTAATTCCATGGGAAAGGAAAGACACAGAAGACCACGTGGAAGATAGATGGATGCAATTTGGATGACACTATTTCAAGAGAAACGAAAGGAAATTCAACTCTCGTGAAAACACCAGTTTGTCCGCAAAGGACATCGAATCCGTAACCTCTCACTCCGGGGTAAGTCGCTCTCCCAACTGAGCTACGCGGACAGAATGTCTCGCTGCAGATTTGTCGTCTTGACGCATATTTTTATCTCTGTAGTACGTCACACTGTAAACTAGTGAGGAAAGTAATTGAAAACAACAAAAGCCTGAAGAGAGCAAAGGGACATCTCAGTAAGGGAAGAAAACAAATTATGGCACTGAGAAACGAAGATGGTTCTGTAACAAGAAATAGAGGCAGCATTTTGAAAAGAGTGAAATATTTCTACTCAAAACTATATGAAAGGGATGATACATGTACTCCAGACATTACAAAAAGTAACAGTACCAAAGTCCCTCCAGTCTTCCTAGCAGAAGTTACTCATGCAATCAAGAACATGAAACGCGGAAGAGCTCCAGGAGAAGATGGAATTACCGTAGACATCATACAAGAAGCAAGTAGAGAAATTGAAATTAGACTCGCCCAAGTTTTCACTAGATGCCTCAATGAAGGGAAGATTACTGAGGATTGGAACAATGCTACAATGATCTTGCTACATAAAAAACGTGACATTGAGGATCTCAGGAACTACAGGCCCATCAGTCTCATCTGAGTGGTTTATAAAATCTTCACTAAAATTCTTTCACATCATTTGAAGGTAACACTGAACATGGCTCAACCGAGAGAACAAGCTGGATTTTTTTTTTTTTTTTTGATTGGAGGTTTAACGACCACGGTGAGCAACTCAATGGGCTATAAGTAGTCGCCCGTCCCTAATTTTGGGTCACTGGTTCCACGGAAGGGAGAGAGCCAGTGCCGTAAGACAAAACACAACATCCATGCCTCACCGGGATTCGAACCCGGACCCCGTTCGGACGAATGATCAGAGGCCATCGCTTAGACCACTGCGCCACCGGGGCGGCTAAGCTGGATTCAGGAGTGCACAATAGATCATATCCATGTGCTGAGAGAACTAATTGAAAAACAGAGAATATGAACACCCATTATGCATGGCCTTTAACGATTATGAAAAGGCCTTTGATTCCGTGAAACCATCAGCAGTTACAATGGCTTTGAAATCCTTTTGTGTTGAAGATGCATACATTAGTATATTATTAATAACATCTATGAAAATGCAAGTGCAAAGGTTCGGCTATTTGAGGATACAGCACCAATAAAAATTGGAAAGGGGGTGAGACAAGGTGATGCCATATCTCCCAAACTCTTTAATGGTACATTGCAAAATGTCCTTCAATCACTGAAATGGAAAAACAAAGCGGAAAAGGTTAATGGAGATTATTTAACTCACCTTCGTTTTGCTGATGACGTAGTCATTTTTGTAAACACCCCTTCAGATCTGCAGAGTATGATCCAGGAACTTCCTGACAAGAGTAAGGAAGTGGGATTAAAAATGAACTTTCAGAAGACAAAAGGGATGTACAATGCTTTTACAAGAAATGAAGATTTATCGATTGATGGGAAAAGCTGGAGATAACCGATACCTACATTTACCTTGGACAGCAGATATCAAGCAATGGTCACACTGATGAAGAAATTAATCGGCGTATAAAACTTGTATTTAGAGCTTTTTGGAAGAAACAGTACAATTTTTAAGAGCAATATGTCTTAAAAGAAAAGTGTTTGATCAATGCATCCTTCCAGTGCTTACGTATGGTGCAGAGACGTGGACCGTAACTAAAAAAGACATACCCAGTGCGTCAAAAAATTTTTAAGACTGGCAATAGATTTCAGCCTACGGTGGCGCCACCAGTGTAATCGCGAATGCGTTATAAACCATCACCATCTGCTTGCTTTCTGACAAAAGTACTGAGCAGTTGTTAAAGTAACTCAAACGAGACGGCCGTTCATTAGGGAAGAAAAATGTTTTTCATGTTGAATTATTAAAATGGAACAAGGGGCTGTTATTATATTTAACGCAAAACTTGGTGAAAGTGCCTCGGAAACGTACCAAATGATGAAACAAGTTTGCAGTGAGTTTTGTTTAAGTAGATCAAATGTTTTCCTGTGGCGCAAACGTTTTTTGGACGGAAGAGAGACGCTAAAAGATGATAAGCATACTGGAAGACCAAGTTCATCTAGAACACCGGAGATTATTGAAAAAGTGCGTGATTTCGTGGCAAACAATCGACATGCGTCACTAAGAATGATGGAAGAGTCTTTAAACATCAACAAAGAAATGATTCGAACCATTCTGCATGAAGATTTGGGCAAAACAAAAGTCTGTGCTAGATTTGTTCCACACACGTTAACCAATGAACAAAAATCAAGGAGAAGTGCACATTGCAGAGACATCATTTCAGCCGCTAAAAATGATCCAAAATTCTTAAAATCGATTGTTACTGGTGATGAAACACGGTGTTTTCAATATGATCCTAAAACAAAGCGACAAAGTGCGGAATGGAAGTCAAAAAACTTGCCACAAGCCAAAAGAACAAGAAAAGTTCCATCGAAAATCAAAACAATGCTCATTACATTCTTCGATAGTAAGGGTATTATCCACAAAGAATTTGTTCCAAGTGGACAAACAATTACTGGTGAGTTCTATTTAAATGTTTTGAGGCGTTTGATGGGCAGAATTTGTCGCATTCGTCCAGAATATCGAGATGAAAACAGTTGGTGTTTGTTGCACGATAATGCACCCAGTCACACCTCACTTCTTGTTCGTAGATTTTTGGTGAAAAATAACGTCTGTGTGTTGAATCATCCACCGTATTCGTCTGATTTAGCACCCTGCGACTTTTCTTTGTTCCCAAAACTTAAAATGACGTTAAAGGGATTTTTTTAATGATATTTCGACCATACAAACAGCTTCGACGCGTGCTTTGGAGGCAATTCCGCAAAGTGAACTGGAACTGGCATTCGAATCATTATTAAATCGCTGTAACAAGTGTATTGAAACCAGAGGGACTTATTTTGAATAACAACCAAAACAAATCATAATTTCTTGTTTCTATTTCATTTTACAGACCCAGTCTTAAAAATTCTTTGACGCACTGTGTACAAAGGCTGCAGACAACTCAAAGCAGCATGGAGAGATGCATGCTTGGTGTAACCAGGAGAGGTAAGAAGAGGAAACTCGTGAATCAGGAAAATGACAAGAGTGGAAAACTTCATGATTAGAGTAAATTAGAGTAACATCCCTGAAATGGCAATGGGCTGGACATATTGCCACCAGGACGGACTACCGATGGACAACCGAAATTTTAGACTGAATTCCAAGGGACAGAAAAAGACCCGGAAGAAGACCCCATGGGAGATGGATTAATGAAATTCGAAAGCATGCGGGAGTAACATGGAGGAGACTGCCCCAAGACAGACCGCTGTGGAAGAAATTTGAGGAAACCTTCATCCAGCAATGGATTGGTGGATTGACAATGGCTGACAATGATACACATACAGATAATTCAATCAATTCAGCACTCTCAATCAATAAGTGCAACAACAATTTTAGGAAATAAATACACAGCCTGGTAGTCAGCCAGCGGGTACCACTTATCGGAGAAAGACATACCCGGTAGCTGACCCCTAAGTCGGACAGGTTTCATGTGGATGCGAAATTTAGACCCGGGCCAAAATATTAAAGTTAATTCAAGCATCCAGTATTTCCTACCTGTCCGAAGAGAAAGCGAAATGACTTACCAGAATTGCAATCTACCTCCACACAAGTCAACTTCCATTCTGTAAACAAGTTCTCCGATTCAACCTAATGCGAATTCAGATAATTTAAATCTAGTTCCCAAACTTAAAATGAGTGCGTTCAGAAAGTCGGAAAGAAATGTATACTAGCTTCCTCCTCACCCTGGATGTAAGTAAACAGAAAGGATTAATAAGTTCCGGGGTGACTCGGAAGAACAAAAAATAACTTTGTGGCTCCTGAAAAATTTATCATGAACAGCAGTAGGAATAACAATGTTACATACTCTTAAATTAAAATACACTGGCGGAAAATAAAAAAATAACACCAAGAAGGAGACGTCTGATACCAACGAAATTTATACAGCATAATAACGGAATACAGAGGATAACGTGATCAAAACATTATGGCAAAATACAGCTGTATTTGCTGGTAAACTGAAAAAAAAACATTTCCATGTAACATGGTTAGTACGAGGTTGAACCGCCATGAACTGCGTCACACTGTGCAATTCTGGCATGGAGGCTGTCGTACAGATGGTGGATGTAAGTTTGGGGTATTTAGTTCAAAGCATCCTCAACCTGGACGCGTGAACCGGGGATGGTCGTGGCTGGTCGTGGAGACCGGATAAGTCGTTGTCCCATAAAATCCCACACGTGCTCAATGGGGGACAAATCCGGTGAACGTGCAGGCCATGGAAGTTGTCTCACACCCTGAAATGCATGTTGCGTTGCACGTGCCGTGTGTGGGCGTGCGTTATCTTGCTGGAAAACACCACGATGGACCGACCTTACAAATGGCACAACAACGGGCTGAATGATGTTGTTGATGTAGGAGGTGCTGTTTAACGTACCCGGTACAAACACTAGTAGTGTACGGGAGTGATAGCTGATCGCTCCCCACACCAGGAGACCAGGTGTAGGCCCTGTGTGTCGCTGGTGGATGCAAGAAGGGTGGAGACGCTCCCCTGTGCGTCTGCGAACACGCATACGGCCATCGAAGGCTCCCGATCAGAATCTGCTTTCATCGCTGAACACGACAGATCGCCATTGCGTTCTCCAGTGCAGACGTTGGCGACACCACTGCAGCCGTTCCTGACGGTGGGCTGGAGTCAGAGGTACACATGCCAGAGGCACACGTTCACGTAGTCCTGCATCCAGTAGACGGTTGCGGATTGTTCGCACAGTCACCTCAGGTGCAACGGCAGCTCGGATTTGCGTCGCAGTAGATGTTCTGCTTGACAACGCCGCTCTTCTTATGCGTCGATCGGTCCGCTCATCAGCCCGTCTGTGACTCCCGGTTCCACGTCTTCTCGTGTGGGAATGTTCCTCGGACCATCTACGCCACCATCGTACCACCACCGATACTTCCCGTCCAATTCGCTCCGCAATACGATGATACGACCACCCGGCCTCGCGGAGTCCGAGTAGACGATCTCGCTCAAAGTCCGATAACTGCTGAAATCGTACACGTCTTCCCTGTCCAGGCATTGCAGCTTCTTCAGGGTCTTCGAACGTGCCCGTACGCCGACGACTGATTACATTCACTTCGCCGTATTCGTTAAATACCACCGACGATTATTTGCATATTATGCCGTGCTGTGGCGTAAGCGCTCACCGGTTGGTCCCGATATTATCACACCTACGTAAGCTCGACCCCATTAAAATATGTAAATTTCATGATCGTCCGCCAATTCCTTCTTGGTGTTCTTTTTCAGTTTCCGCCAGTGTAATTACGAGAATTAACAGCAGTTAAGAGATTTCTAAAATGAATTTACAAACATTTTTTGGAAAGTCATTTTCAACATAGCTCCAATATAGTTTTTTGAGTTGCTTGACCATATTGACCTTGCTATCACATATCCCAGAAATTCTCAAAAGTTGAGAGAATGGTATTTCGGAAAATACTCTTAAAAAGGTCAGAAGTCCAATAGCTAAAAACTTTTGGCTTAAAGTAAAAAAAATATATATATATATATTGTCACACATATAGGTATAGATGTTGTAACCTCTGAACTCAATTTGTATATCCAAACAGCTCTGAACTCAATTTGAATATCCAAAAAGCTCTGAACTCAATTTGAATATACATAAAGCAACCTTCATCATTAGCTTTTAGTAAACTCAATGAGTCAGGATATATCTCCTTCCAGTCAACAGAAACAATGTGAGATCCAAAGAATATTAAATCATCGATATATATATATATATATATATATATATATATATATATATCATCATCATCATCATTGTCAACCATTATCAATCCACTGCTGGATGAAGGTTTCCCCAAGTTTCCTCCACAACGGTCTGTCTTGTGCCAGTCTCCTCCATGTCACTCCCGCATACTTTTTAAATTTCATCCACCCATCTCCCATGTGGTCTTTTTCTGGGTCTTTTCCTCTCCCTTGGAATCCAATCTAAAATTTCGGCTCTCCATCGATGGTCTGTCCTTCTGGCAGTATGTCCAGCCCACTGCCATTTCAGGGATTTAACTCTGATCATGATGTCTTCCACTCTTGTCATTTTTCAAATCCACGAGTTCCTCTTCTTATCTCTACTGGTTACACCAAGCATGCACCTCTCCATGCCACTTTGAGTTGTCTGCAGCCTTTGTATGTCTCTTTTAGTTAAGGTCCACGTCTCTGCACCATACGTAAGCACTGGAAGGATGCATTGATCAAACACTTTTCTTTTAAGACATAATGGCATATTACTCTTGAAAATTATGCTGTTTCTTCCAAAAGCTCTCCAGGCAAGTTTTGTACGCCGATTAATTTCTTCATCAATGTGACCCTCACTTGATATCTGCTGTCCAAGATAAACGTACGTGTCTGTTATCTCCAGCTTTTCTCCATCAATCGATAAATCTTTATTTTTTGTAAAAGCATTGAACATCACTTTTGTCTTCTGAAAGTTCATTTTTAATCCGACTTCTTTACTCTTGTCAGCAAGTTCCTGGATCATACTCTGAAGCTCTGATTGGGTAGTTGCAAAACTGACTACGTCATCAGCAAAACGAAGGTGGGTTAGATAATCTCCATTAATCTTTATCCCTTTGTTTTCCCAGTTCAGTGATTGAAAGACATTTTCCAATGTAGCATTAAAGAGCTTCGGAGATATGGTGTCATCTTATCTCACTCCCTTTCCAATTTTTATGTGTGTTGTATTTTCAAACAGCCGAATCTTCGCACTTGCATTTTCATAGATGTTATTAAGAACATTAATGTATGCATCTTCAATACCGCAGGATTTCAGAGCCATTGCAACTGCTGATGGTTTCACCGAATCAAAGGCTTTTTCATAATCGATAAAAGCCATGCACAATGGAAGTTCATATTCCCTCGCTCTTTCAATTAGTTCTCTCAATACGTGGATATGATCTATTGTGCTGTAGCCACTCCTGAATCTAGCTTGTTCTCTCGGTTGAGCCATGTCCAGTGTTACCTTCAAGCGGTGTGAAAGAACTTTAGTGAAGATTTTATAAACCACTGATAGGAGACTGATAGGTCTGTAGTTCCTGAGATCCTCAATGTGACCTTTTTTATGTAGCAGGACCATTGTAGCGTTGTTCCAATCCTCAGGAATCTTCCCTTCATTAATGCATAGAGTAAAAATTTGGGCGAGTACTGTTTCGATTTCTCCACTTGCTTCTTGTATGATGTCTACAGTAATTCCATCTTCTCCTGGAGCTTTTCCCCGCTTCATGTTCTTGATTGCATGTGCAACTTCTGCTGGGAGGACTGGAAGAACTCTGGTACTTTTCATGATGTCTATAGTTCATGCATCATCCCTTTCATATAATTTGGAGTAGAAATCTTTCACTCTTGTCAAAATTTCGCCTCTATTTCGTGTTACAGAACCATCTTCTTTTCTCAGTGCCATAATCTGTTTTCTTCCCTTACTGAGATGTCCCTTTGCTATCTTTAGGCGTTGGTTGTTTTCAATTGCTTTCCTTACTAGTTCACAGTTGAATTTCCTTACGTCTTCAGTGATACTTTTTCGTACTGTCTTGCATAGCTCTATATATTCCACTTTGGAAGTCACATCTTCTTTAGTTGTCCTCATCTCTCTTCTTTTTTGCATCAACATTTTGGTTTTTCCTGATAATTTGTTCACATGCAACTTGTTCTTAGACTCAGCTAATTGTTGCTGTTTCCATAAGAGCTTTGGTTACTTTTTTGTTAACTTCAGAAATATCCACTTCTTCCGATGTTAGGCCTTCTAAAGCAGAGAATCTGTTCTTCAGTTCCGACTTGAAGGTATTATGGTGTTTTTTAAGGTTGGTTATGTCAATACATTTTGTTTGTCTTATGAGCTTGCCACGTTCGAGTTTAGTGTTGAGGTGCATCTTACACATCACCAATCTATGGTCACTACCTGTGTTGAACTTGTTTAGCACACTGCAGTCTTCTATGACGATTTTTTTTGTTACACATAATAAAATCAATTTCACTTGTTGTCCCATTTGGATGTCTCCATGTCCATTTCCTGTGTGGCTTTTTCTTGAAAAAGGAGTTCGAGATGAAAACCCTTCTGCCTCTGCAAACTCAACGAGAGTATTTTCACGCTGGCTTCTGTTGCCGTGACCGAATTTACCTACTGAAGTTTCATTCTGCTGCTGTTGCCCTATTTTTGCATTGAAATCTCCCATAATTATCTTCAAGTGTTGCTTACCTTTATTATTTGGATGACGAATTTCCTCATAAAATTCTTCAATTTCTTCTTCAGCATGACATGTGGTGGGTGCATAAGTTTGAATAATCTGAGCCTGGTATCTTCTCGAGAGTTGGATAAGGAGTCGTGCAGCTCTGTCAGAGGAACTTTCAACTTCTACAACTTTATCCTTCAGTTTCTTGTTTATTATAAATCCAACACCACTAGTTCTGCCAGTATCTGTCCCACGATAGTAGAAGAGATGTCCACTTTTCAGTTCAATGAGATCTTCTCCTTTTCTCCTTACCTCACTTAGCCCGACGATGTCCCACTTGATCCTTTGTAGTTCCTCTTCCAATTCAAAAAGTCATATATATATATATACACTATATATACATCATATTGACAAAAGTCATCAGACACCTTGAAGAGAAACACAACATAGCATTTATTGACGTACATTAGTACGGTGTCGTTCCACCTTTGGCCTTAATGCATGCACTGACCCTTCCACACATGCTTTCGACAAGTTTTTGGAACACAGCGATAGGTATGCGCTTCCATTCAGTACATAATGCTGACGCTATCTGTTGCTTATTAGTAGGCCTTGGTTCCAAACTTCTTATGCGGCGCTCTAATTCATTCCATAGGTGCTTTATGTGATTAAGATCAGGGCTCTGTGCTGACAAGTCCACACACGATACGGAATTATCGTCAAAACACGCCGTTATAGCCCTTTATGACTCAATGCATTATCCTGCTGGTACCAACAAGGCTCGGTTCCATAGTGTTGCCGCAGAGTATACCACGGAAAACACCCACACACGAGTACACTGCCAGTCCTAAACTTGACCATAGGAACAGTACACTGTGTTAAATAGCGTTCCCCCGGCTGCCGCCATACCCACACACTGCTATCAGACTGATGGGTCGTGTATCTGTATTCATCAGTTGTGACGTATATTCTAAATTAACTTTCATTTTTAGTTCCTTTTCCTATGTAAATTTGAGTTTGTTCTCCGTTATACTTCCAAACTTAACGTGATATCTTCTCTCTCACGAGAATACTGTTGGCAACACATTTGAGGTCAGAGAGAAAGTGACGTTTGACTGTGATAAGAACGATAGATTAAAAGGGCGATACGACAGTTGCTCGTGTGGATGTCTGTGTGTGTGTGTGTGTGTGTGTGTGTAGACGTTCGATTGTTAAGTTAAATGTGAAATTAACAATTTTAGTGGCATGTTGTGGAGTTCTATTGAATTAGTGCTGGAATAAAGAAAGAATTACCGTAAGTTGATTTCTGTTTATGTTTCGTCTGGCCGTAAAAGCTTAATTAAGAACTATTGCATCGTATTCTTATTTTATTTCAACATTCCTTAGTCATGGTTTAGACATAACGTAACACCAATCTTGCTCACGAGAAAGACAGTACGTTATACAGTCCATAGGACCCGTTTCTATTGATCTACGGTCCACAATAAATGTTCTTTACACCATGGCAAACGACGAGTAGCATTCCGAGTGGAGATGAAAAGCTTATAAGTAGCCACACGACCACGGTAACCAATGGAATGAAGTTCTCTGCGAATGGTACGTGTACATACCAAGGTCCCAGCATTTTTACTCACCTGTACACTGAGGACTCCGTCGATTAGCTTTAACAACTCTCCTCAGGCTTCGAAGTCCTCTATCACTGATTTTCTTTGGTCTGCCGGTACGTTTTGCTGCTTCAGGCATGCCATGTCTCTTCCACTTATTCAGTACATCCAAAACAGTTGACTTGGGTATGTTTAAACGCCTCTCGGCTTCTCATATGGACAACCCATTAATATAACACCCAACAATCTTTCCTTTCTCAAAGTCAGTTTTCTCTCACCACGACATTTTCACTCAACCTCACAGTGCGATATGATCGCGGTCAGATTCAGGCTTATTTTTATACCGTTTGCAGCTGTATCGCGCATCTTAACAACGCAGTGGATCCGTTCATTTGCTTTTGAAGGGGTGTCCGGTGACTTTTGTCAATATAATGTATGTATGTATATCATCATCATCATCGTCAACCATTATCAATCCACTGCTGGACGAAGGTCTCCCCAAGTTTCCTCCACAACGGTCTGTCTTGTGCCAGTCTCCTCCATGTCACTCCCGCATACTTTCGAATTTCATCCACCCATCTTCCATGTGGTCTTCTTCTGGGTCTTTTCCTGTCCCTTGGAATCCAATCTAAAATTTCGGCTGTCCATCGATGGTCTGTTCTTCTGGCAGTATGTCCAGCCCATTGCCATATCAGGGATTTAACTCTGATCATGATGTCTTCCACTCTTGTCATTTTTCGGATCCACGTGTTCCTCTTCTTATCTCTCCTGGTTACACCAAGCATGCACCTCTCCATGCTGCTTTGAGTTGTCTGCAACCTTTGTATGTCTCTTTTAGCTAAGGTCCACGTCTCTGCACCATACGTAAGCACTGGAAGGATGCATTGATCAAACACTTTTCTTTTAAGACATAATGGCATATTGCTCTTGAAAATTATGCTGTTTCTTCCAAAAGCTCTCCAGGCAAGTTTTGTACGCCGATTAATTTCTTCACCAATGTGACCCTCACTTGATATCTGCTGTCCAAGATAAACGTACGTGTCTGTTATCTCCAGCTTTTCTCCATCAATCGATAAATCTTCATTTCTTGTAAAAGCATTGAACATCACTTTTGTCTTCTGAAAGTTCATTTTTAATCCCACTTCTTTACTCTTGTCAGCAGGTTCCTGCATCATACTCTGTAGCTCCGATGGGGTAGTTGCAAAAATGACTATGTCATCAGCAAAACGAAGGTGGGTTAGATAATCTCCATTAATCTTTATCCCTTTGTTTTCCCAGTTCAGTGATTGAAAGACATTTTCCAATGTAGCATTAAAGAGCTTCGGAGATATGGTGTCACCTTGTCTCACTCCTTTTCCAATTTTTATGTGTGTTGTATTTTCAAATAGCAGAATCTTTGCACTTGCATTTTCATAGATGTTATTAATAATATTAATGTATGCATCTTCAATACCGCAGGATTTCAGAGCCATTGCAACTGCTGATGGTTTCACCGAATCAAAGGCTTTTTCATAATCGATAAAAGCCATGCACAATGGAAGTTCATATTCCCTCGCTCTTTCAATTAGTTCTCTCAGTACGTGGGTATGATCTATTGTGCTGTAGCCACTCCTGAATTCAGCTTGTTCTCTCGGTTGAGCCATGTCCAGTGTTACCTTCAAGCGGTGTGAAAGAACTTTAGTGAAGATTTTATAAACCACTGATAGGAGGCTGATAGGTCTGTAGTTCCTGAGATCCTCAATGTCACCTTTTTCATGTAGCAAGATCATTGTAGCGTTGTTCCAATCCTCAGGAATTTTCCCTTTATTAAGGCATCGAGTGAAAATTTGGGCGAGTACTGTTTCGATTTCTCCACTTGCTTCTTGTATGATGTCTACAGTAATTCCATCTTCTCCTGGAGCTTTTCCCCGCTTCATGTTCTTGATTGCATGTGCAACTTCTGCTGGAAGGACTGGAAGAACTCTGGTACCTTTCATGATGCCTGGAGTACATGTATCATCCCTTTCATATAATTTGGAGTAGAAATCTTTCACTCTTGTCAAAATTTCGCCTCTATTTCTTGTTACAGAACCATCTTCTTTTCTCAGTGCCATAATCTATTTTTTTCCCTTACTGAGATGTCCCTTTGCTATCTTTAGGCTTTGGTTGTTTTCAATTGCTTTCCTTACTAGTTTACAGTTAAATTTCCTTACGTCTTCAGTGATACTTTTTCGTACTGTCTTGCATAGCTCTATATATTCCACTTTGGAAGTCACATCTTCTTTAGTTGTCTTCATCTCTCTTCTTTTTTGCATCAACATTTTGGTTTTTCCTGATAATTTGTTCACATGCAATTTGTTCTTAGACCCAGCTAATTTTGTTGCTGTTTCTATAAGAGCTTTGGTTACTTTTCTGTTAACTTCAGAAATATCCACTTCTTCCGATGTTAGGCCTTCTAAAGCAGAGAATCTGTTCTTCAGTTCCAATTTGAAGGTATGATGGTGTTTTTTAAGGTTGGTTATGTCAATACATTTTGTTTGTCTTATGAGCTTGCTACGTTCGAGTTTAGTGTTGAGGTGCATCTTACATCTCACCAATCTATGGTCACTGCCTGTGTTGAACTTGTTTAGCACACTGCAGTCTTCTATGACGAATTTTTTGTTACACATAATAAAATCAATTTCACTTATCGTCCCATTTGGATGTCTCCATGTCCATTTCCTGTGTGGCTTTTTCTTGAAAAAGGAGTTCAAGATGAAAAACCCTTCTGCCTCTGCAAACTCTACGAGAGTATTTCCACGCTGGTTTCTGTTGCCGTGACCGAATTTACATACTGAAGTTTTATTCTGTGCCGTTGCCTTATTTTTGCATTGAAATCTCCCATAATTATCTTCAAGTGCTGCTTACTTTTATTATTTAGATCACGAATTTCCTCATAAAATTCTTCAATTTCTTCTTCAGCATGACTTGTGGTGGGTGCATAAGTTTGAATAATCTGAGCCTGGTATCTTCTCGAGAGTTGGATAACGAGTCGTGCTGCTCTGTCAGAGGAACTTTCAACTTCTACAACTTTATCCTTCAGTTTCTTGTTTATTATAAATCCAACACCACTAGTTCTGCTAGTATCTGTCCCACGATGGTAGAAGAGATGTCCACTTTTCAGTTCAATGAGATCTTCTCCTTTTCTCCTTACCTCACTTAGCCCGACGATGTCCCACTTGATCCTTTGTAGTTCCTCTTCCAATTCAAGAAGCCTTGAATCAGAAGATAGGGAGCGTCCGTTGTACGTAGCCAAGGTCAGCATCAGATGGCAGCCTAGTCCGGTCCTCCGGGGATTATTAGCACCCTCTGCCTTCATGTCGCACTGGCCGCTGCCTTGGCCAGGTACATTCCAGCTGCCGGAGACTGAGGGCCAAGATTTAAGTTGTGGAGTCATTTTGGAGGGGTTTGGCCATAACTCACCACGCTGGCCAAGCGGGTTGGTGAGTGTGGGATAGCATTTCCTCTAATCCCGATGGTATAGTTATACCGCTATTGGCGGTCGTCAGAGCCCCTTTAGTGGGAACAGGGTGTACCACGAGAAGGCGGGGTTGACATTTGTCAAAGATAGGCTGTGATGTTACGCATCACCTGACCTTACATCCCATGTATGTATATATATATATATACATATATAATATATATAAAAATGGGCCGCGGAAGGCAGGGGATACGGTCAGGACATCCGCTGAAATTTCATGGTCCCGTCACTGGGGTATTATAGGGTCTTCGTACCAAACGTCATAAAAATTAATGGTTCACATATAGTATAACTTTTCTTTAATGAAACTTTCCAGGAGTCTATAACCACGTTTCGCAGATTTCTGGAAAACGCTTCAACTTTGAAAATTAATTTTGCACAAATAAATTGAAAAGTTAAGTCACGGTTGTGTTTTTCACTTTAAAGAAGATCGTTAAATAATTCTCAAAAAGCAATTGGCTGGATATATTGCTAGAATAACTGACTACAGTAAAACAACTAAAATATTAGATTGGATTTGACCAAGGGGCAAGACAACACCCAGAAGCAGACAACCCGGAAGATGGGTGGATGAGATTTGAAAGCATGCTAGAGTGACTTGGAAAAGATATATTCAAGACAAAAAGTTATGGAAGAGAACTTCATTCAACAGTGGATTGATAATAATTGACGATGATTTGTTAGAGTATTTGTATATTCGGGGGTCCTGACAAAAGTTCTTCACACTGTCCATTTTTTGAGAAAAGTGTGAAGTAACGAAAAAAAAAGTGTGAAGTATTAAAAAATTCAATATATGTGTAACGTACGGTGAAAATTAATTTTCAAATTCAGAAACCCTCCAAGAAAATTCTTTCTGGCTATGGCTCTGTCTCTCCGAACAGATACTGAACAGTCTGAATCATCTGCTGTGGGAAAAATCCACTGAACGAGATTTTCTGTTTTATTATCTTAAAATTTTAACTAAGAATTCTTTGTAATGGAGAAGTGTGAGAATGTATAATGAACATGATATGGATGGAAATTGCTTCTTGCTGCAGAAGCATTTATTTCTGGGCGAAAGAAAGAACCCCTTCTTCGTTTCCGCTATGTGAAGGAGCATGCTGCATTGCCGGAGGAAACCTTGAATAAATTGAATTGCCTTTGCCATCTTCAGTCACTTGATCGATCTGATTACGCCAGTTGTATAGGAAGTGACAGAAGAAAAGAAAGAACGAAACGTGAAGGGAAGCGAAAAAAAGTTACTTTACGTGTGTCTAGTTGGTCAAGGCCTCTTGTCGCATGGCCAAGGTTTTTCATTTTCGTCACGATCAAATCACGGGATTGGTTCACGTCGTCTCAACTCCATCATCCCGCTTCTTTCTCTGTTTTTTCTATCCGAGCATGTTTCTTCATAGTTTAATGACCAAAGTACTTTTCGTTCATTTCATTTACATTCTCGTATATTTTATCAATGACTCATCTCACAAAATCCAAGGTTCTACTATGATTTCCGCACCATGTGCGCTTCTTTTCGCTAAGCTAATGGAATGAAATTTGTTTACCGTAACATGCAACATGGAATTTTTTTTAACCTTAACACACGAAATACCCTGCTCTTTGTACCTTTTTTTTTTTTCGCTTATTCTTATGGATACTATAAAAATGATGAAAATAACTTCGAACATTTGTCTTTACTATAGAGATCACGATCCGGGACAATCGAATTGTTTTTGCACTTATATCGATATACACCGAAAAGACAATTTGTTGTACCCACCAACTTAATAACGTGTGAGCCCACCTTTCGCCTTCCCAACAGCAGCAACATGCAGGGCGTAGCATAATCCCTACTAGGTTTGGGAAATATTCTGATGTTATTGCGCCTGATGATTCCAGGTCAGCTGTCTGTAAAGCTCCCAGATTTGTCACTGGTGGGTTTAGGGCTCGCATGCATCGTCTCACGGATGCTCGATTGGCTTCAGATTCGGAGATAGAGCGAGGTTTATTCGATGGTTGCGAACTCTGGAATGCTTCTACATCCAGTCCTTCCCTAAATGGGAGCGATAAGACGTCTTGTTGAAAGATGTAACGTACACTATGCGAAGCTAAATCTCCGCTTGAACGCAAGTAAGCGTAGGAGTAGGCGACGGGCGATGAAGGTGAAACAAATGCCGTATTTCCTGGCGTCAAGGACGCACCACGAATTTTAAATGCAAATTTTGAGAAAAGAATAAACATAAAATATATTTTGAGAAAAAAAGAATAAACATAAAAATAAGGTATCAACACTTTCATAAAAATTAAAAGCAATACAAATTTTACCAGATTACATCATGAAAGGAATGAAGCAGGAACTGAGAGGGAAACAAGGAGAAAGAATAAATCTTACTACGATAATATTGTAACGACGGCTAATTGATGCCTTTATATATTATGTGCATCCTAAATTAAGGAACACCACAGCTACGTAGTTAAATGAATACTCTTAAAGACGTGTATCATCTTTCTATATTCTGTTGCTCACGTTTAAGTTAATTTCACAGCCCATGGAGGTGCATAAAATGTGGGAACTGCTATATACAATTCAATTTTAATGTTCAAAAAATATACTACTTACATGCAATGCTTCTTCAATGCCATCCACCAAACACCCCGAGTTCCGTTGTAAGAATTGCATGCGTCTAGTAGTAATCCAACGAGAATTTGTTTTTAAGCCTATCACTTCCAGTCTTGTGTCGAGGCCAGTTGTAACTTGTATTCAACACAAGACTGAAAGTGATAGTCCCATAAACGAACTTACATTGGATTACTGCTCGACCACATGCACCGCGAGATATGGGTATATAATGGCGCGTGGTGGGTGTATATAGTGTACATAGAAACTTCATAATCAACTTGTGTATTATACTTTTTCGTTCAGTCTATATCTCGCATCAAGGATACTTATGTTAAGTCTGTTGACAACTTTAACCCCACGTGCCCACTGAACCGAAATTATAAACTGGTACCGCTGCTGACAATGATACAGGTCCTAATCCTCAAGAATTAAATTTGTTACAACAGAAAGAAACAACAATTCATAGTAAGGAACTTTGCTTCACAGTGCTTACAAGTTACAACTGGCCTCGACACAAGACTCGAAGTGATAGGCCTAAAAACAAATTCTCGTTGGATTACTACAAGGCGCATGTAGTTCTTACAACGGAACTCTGGGTGTTTGGTGGATGGCATCAGTGAAGAAGCATTGTATGTAAGTAATATCTTTGTTAAGCATTAAAATTGAATTGTATATAGCAGTTCCCACATTTTATGCACCACCATGGGCTATAATTAACTTAAACGTGAGCAACAGAATATAGAAGGATGATACAAGTCTTTGAGAGTAATTATTGCCTTGTTTTCATTAAGTGCGAAAAGTCATTTTTTTTTCTCTTTACTGGTTCGCCGGCGAATTCCAAGCGAAGATACCACCTTTTTTTTCAGCTACGACTGTGGGAAAAACTTTTCGAACAGGCGAGCTAAGATTGTTTACACATTTTGACAAAAACCCATTAGAGCGGCTCTTTTGATCTAGAACTACACATGTGTGTGTGTGTGTCTGTCTCGTAATACAGACCACGTGTTTTTTCGTAAATGCATCTCAGCCAAAGCGACGAGAGGGGAAAAAAATTAGTCTTCCCGTGGTTTCACGACGAAGGCAGTCTTGTTATTATAAGGTTCACCGGTAAACATTTTAACATGCATAGCCTTCCACTGGGGTTAGCATAGGCCTACAAAAAACGCAACCTTCGGTTTCCAGACGCACGGTAAATTTTCGAAACTTATTTCAGGAAACAAAATAGCGTCCAGGCGGCCGGGAAATACGGTAAATACCAGAGTGATAATTCTGTCGGATCAGACCAAGAGGGACATCTATAAGAGGACTATTGAAAATGTTGGCTCGCGTCCTTGCTAATGACGTCAAGTACATGCACGGCCGTTTGCTTGAGAACTGGTTACCACGGTAACCAAGCTGCAACTCGCAAGGAATGCTGGGTAGAATTCTGGATGCTTTTTTATGACGTTAGAGCAGATGCAGAAGTTTCGTTTTTTCTTGGTGTGTGGTGATGTTCCAAAATTGAAATCTATCGGTGTGTTTTTTTTTTCTAACGGAAACCTTTTGCGTGGGAAACTGGTAGTTCAACGTATTGTATCAAAGATACGACTATTTACATGTGATGTTTTGCGTCGTGTGCGCTGTGAAAACTTAATGCTGTGCAAAGGAAATTTACAGTAAGTTTGGACCAGTTTAAAAGAACTAAATACACTCACGGACAATGAAATTTGCGCACCTAGGAGAAAACATGCTACAACCGCGAAACTTTGCAAATAGCTAGAGTGCGAGCTGGTATGCAAATGATGCACGTGTGGTTATATTGCGCATGACCACACACCCTGTGGTGGCTCTGCAAGCACGAACCGGCAGTCTTATAAACCGGCGTGTAGTCGATGTCCCATGAAAGCGAAAAGCACCGGCCGACGCAAGGAAGAGTACAGAGTGACAAGAATGCCGGGTAGACGCCAGTGACGTCGATTTACGCAACTTACGGACTTTGAGAGAGGCCTGATCATCGTGCTGAAAACCGCGGGGTGGTCGGCGCGCCGTATATCCCGCCACGTGGATAGTTCTTAATATACCAACCGACTGTGTTGGGAACAGTGGACACGTGACGGCATTGCCACACGGCGGAGTGGCTCCGGACGGACCACGAGGACCACCGGCAGAGAGAATCAACGGATCGTGGGCCAGGCACGAACGGATCCCACGGGGACCCGGTCCACTACTCAAATAGATGTAGCGACTCATGTGTGTCTAGAAACCATTTTCCAACGCCTCGCGGAAGTAAATCTGAGATTCCAGCACCCCTTACGTGTGCTGCCATTAACACCACAACATCCCCGGGCTCCGTGTGCAGTGGTGCCATGCCAGAGCAACGTAGAACGCCACAGACTAGCGACGTGTCGTGTTTGGCGATGAGTGCCGCTTAGTTTTTTGGACAGATGACCATCGTGTACGGGTGTGGAGGACCCCGAGTCAACGGCACAATCCCAACCTCGCTATCGAGTGCCACACCTCCCCCACTGCAGACATTATGGTCTGGGGAGCCATAGACTACGATAGCCGATCAGCTCTAGTAGTGGTACGGGGATTATTGACGGACCAGCGGTTTGTGGATGAGATCCTACGGCCCCATGTGCTCCCATTCCTGGCCGAGATTCCGGGTTCGCTATTACAGCAGGATAATGCCCGCCCGCACACGGCTCGGGTTGCCCAGAACTGCCTACGGCATGTTCAGACACTCCCATGGCCTGCCCGCTGTCCAGTCATGTACCCTGTCGAGCATGTGTGAGTCCAGTTGAAACGCCAGCAACCACCGTGCAGCACTATCCGGGATTCGGAGCACACCGTCCAACACGCTATAATGAAGAGATACGTGCACGCGGGTGGAGTGTGACACGTAGGTGCGGAGAGATGGAGCAGAAATTGATATTCAGCGAAGGAAAGATCAGTTACACAGATTTGATGGGCAAAAATGAACGTAGTATGAAATAGTCGTAGGAGAATGCAGCAGAAGAGACAGACGAGGCGAACGTCATCGGAGGAGGAACAGAAAGTGCAAAGAGAAGTGGTAACAAGGGTCATCCAAAGAAGGGGATGGGAGAGCGGAGGAAGAGCAGCTGACCAGACGTAGACGAAGGAATGGGAGGGATTGGACAGGGGAGGCAGAGGGATAGCGAAAAAAATGATAGACGGTACGGGAAGAAAGTCAGGGAACTAGGAATGTGTCGCCACGAGAAACGACAAAGAAAGGGAAAGGGAGCGCGGCGGAAGAGCAAAGAGGCGGCCTGATGAGCCAACAAATGAAGGGAAAAGATCAGAGAGTGAAACGAAGTGGGATGTAGCTAGTCCGGGATTCAGGAGTGTTCAGTAAAAGAGGAGAAAGATTGAAGGATATTTACGAGACGTCTGGGTGAACCAGCTGGCGAACGGTAATGATAGCGGTATGTAGTTGAAGAAGGTGAGATTCAGAGGATGAATGACAGAAGAGAAGAAGTGAGGTTCCGAAAGGAGATCCGGATTAGAAGAGGGAGGAGGTCGAATGAGGGGAAAGAGCGGATAAATTCAATAGCTTCAAGATAGGCTGAAGGTGCGTGGCGGGCAAACATCGTCAGGATGAGAACTCTGAACAGTATTCAGAAAACGGCACACTTAAGCATAACTAGGTGTTTTCGCACACCGCCCACGCAAACACTCAAAGTGTTAATATGGTACGAACGGTTTTTGAGAGAGAAGATACCCTGCAGAATCTCCAGAGTGGGAGAGACTCGTGTCTTCGAGAAAAGTTTTATAAGGTCTTTGAGATTGAGATACTGAAATTAGACTGAGGGGCCTACCCAGCAGATGAGTTTTGTCCGACGTGGGAAGCAGATCTCCCAGCACGCGTCGGTAAAGAGCTGTTCACAGATGGCTCCAAGCTTGAATGAACTGAACTGCCTTCGTTCAATGCTCCAATCTGGTTATGAATGGTCGGTGCCCTGCCCCCACCACAGAGCACCACAAATGACTTGAGTCATTTGCTCTCTTCTCCAATCTGGTTATGAATGGTCGTTGCCCTGCCCCCCACCACAGAGCACCACAAATGACTCGAGTCATTTGCTCTCTTTCTCCAATCTGGTTATGAATGGTCGGTACCCTGTCCCACACCACAGAGCACCACAAATGACTCTCTTTCTCCAATTTGGTTATGAATGGTCGGTACCCTGCCCCCCACCACAGAGCACCACAAATGACCCGAGTCATTTGCTCTCTTTCTCCAATCTGGTTATGAATGGTCGGTACCCTGTCCCACACCACAGAGCACCACAAATGACTCTCTTTCTCCAATTTGGTTATGAATGGTCGGTACCCTGCCCCCCACCACAGAGCACCACAAATGACCCGAGTCATTTGCTCTCTTTCTCCAATCTGGTTATGAATGGTCGGTACCCTGTCCCACACCACAGAGCACCACAAATGACTCTCTTTCTCCAATCTGGTTATGAATGGTCGATACCCTGCCCCCCACCACAGAGCACCACAAATGACTCGAGTCATTTGCTCTCTTTCTCCAATCTGGTTATGAATGGTCGGTACGCTGTCCCACACCACAGAGCACCACAAATGACTCTCTTTCTCCAATTTGGTTATGAATGGTCGTTACCCTGCCCCCCACCACAGAGCACCACAAATGACCCGAGTCATTTGCTCTCTTTCTCCAATCTGGTTATGAATGGTCGGTACCCTGTCCCACACCACAGAGCACCACAAATGACTCTCTTTCTCCAATCTGGTTATGAATGGTCGGTACCAGGCCCCCACCACTGAGCACCACAAATGACTCGAGTCATTTTCTCTCTTTCTCCAATCTGGTATGAATGGTCGGTACCCTGCCCCACACCACAGATCGAGCACCACAAATGACTCTTTCTCCAATCTGGTTATGAATGGTCGATACCCTGCCCCCCAGCACAGAGCACCACGAATGACTCGAGTCATTTTCTCTGTGGTCTGTGGTCAACAATCTGGTCTTGTAGGTCTTCCGCCGACACAGAGATGTTTTGACTTCCAGCCAGCATGTCTGAACAAGCTTTCAGGCAGAAGCCTCCAATCTTGACGACTCTGTAAAAGCAGGGCTTTGTGCGGTGACATTCTTCAATGTCACTTTATTACATTACGACTAAAAAGTGCCAAAAAATACATGAAACAATTACATCACCTTAAAATATGGTTTTGTTTAACACACGCCGTGAAAAAGAGAATGTCGCTCGTGTGGTTACTTTGACTTTTCCTCACACTTCAACGTTTTTTAGTGACCTCTGTACAGCTTGAATAACATCAACTGCCAAAACTGTCTGCAATTCTGCTCATCCTGTTGTTTTCTACGGTTTGAGTAGATTCCAGTAATACTCCTGTTCATAGACTGTTCACATTTTTGTGGACTTTCGTCCCTTCTCTTCGTGATATTGTTTACTTTTTTCCCCTCTCTTTCCTGCTCAGAGGACTGAGTAGGTTCCGAAGTCCGAACATTTCTTGAAGGAGCAAAATATATCAGGAAGACTTCACCCATCTGATGGAGATTTGGGGCAGTCACTGAAATCACTAAACAGAAACGGAAAGCGACTTACGTATTTATTTTGTTACCTTGCGTCATACCGTAAATCTGAAAACTTACTGTGCACTTACGAGATCGAATAGGTGAAATAAAACTGGATGGGGTAACTAGGACATATGTGTCACGAACTGTTCTTAGGAGAAGTGTCTTCCGAAAATTCTATTTAATATTTTGCTCATAACATCCATTTCGTCCTACAGGTAATTGCCGTATTTCAGAAGACTTGATTTTTGCCTTTCCCCTTTATTTTGGCGAAGCAGCAATTAAAAATGCTTTAACAGCACAAACATTTTATTTTGTAGCAACATCCTTCTCTGTAAAAAGTTAAAAAAAACACACAACATTAACAATGCGAAGTAAAAAGTACAACGGCCGTTCCATAAAAGCTGAGAGTAAAATAGCATAAAATGAAGAAATATAGGCACAGCAAAATATATGTTATTCTTCCTCAAAGCATCTTCCCTCGGATGATATGCAACGGTCCCATCGTTCAGTCCACTTTTCAAAGCATGTGGCAAAGGCATTTTTGTGGAAGCTGCTTTAGCGACCTCTGTACAGATTGAATAACATCAGCATCTGTGTTGAATGTTGCTCCAGAGAACTTCTCCTTCATTGTTGGAAACAACCAGAAATCGCAGAGGGCGAGGTCAGGACTGTAGAGGCTGTGGCATGATTTCAATACTGCATTTCGTAAGAAAGTGTTGAACACAAGCAGCCACATGTGGGCGGGCGTTATCATGGCGTAGGGTCCAATTGCCCACCAGTTCCGGTCGCTTAATCGATATGTGTCGTCGCAGACGCTTCAAGACGGAAATGTGACTTTCATCAATGACAGAAATTTGTGGAGGAACGGCATGCTGGGAGACTACAGCTTTATGATCAAAGAAAATTATCTTCATTACTTTCCCAGCTGATTTTTTTGGCGGACTTTTTTCTGAGGAGGCGAGCCCGTGTGTTTCTAGACACTCGTTGCGCGCGCTTCGTGAGGAGATCGAAATAGTGGACCCATGTTTCATCGGCAGTTATTGCTGTGTTTAGAAAGTTTGGATCCTTTGCAATCATTTGTTTCCACACATGACACACCTGAACTCTAGATAACATTTTTTCTTTCAGCAGGTGATGATGTACCCATTTGGAACACCCACGATGTAGCAGTAATTTGTCGCATAGAATGTTGAATGCCGACGTTTTTGAAATATTAGTTGACGCCGCTATGTCTTCACAGGTCATTCGTCGATCTTCTTGCAGATTGCCCAAACAGTGTTAACAATACGCTCCGTTACAACACTTTCAGGTCGACCAGGCCTAGGAGCGACTTCTGCCGACAAACGTCCTATTTTGAAATCATGGTGCCATCTAAAAATCGTTCATTCACCCACACATATATCTTTGTAAGCTTTTTTTCATTACATCAACTATTTCTGGAGCCGTTTTACCCAAACGATAGCAAAATTCTAGCGCACAACGCATTTCACTTCTTAACTCTGAATCACTCACCTCCATAGCTGTATGGCGAAATGCAGACGTACCTAAACAACCGCGCAATAACAAAACCAGAATCATCTGTCACGGCTAATAACTGTTGCCAAAGATACTTCCTGAATTCGGTTAGTCGTCTGCGTATTTATTTTTTCCCACGCAGACGACTAACTTAATTTTTTTTATTTTTCGTACTATTGCCAACTCAAAAAAAAAAAAAAAAACATTACTCACTCTTTTTATGGAACGGCTTTTGTACAATGAAAAGTATTGTTTAATTCAGATACCCTCCTTTTTTTTTCCTTTTTTTTTTTTAACATATCCTCACGCACACACATACACAAAAATTGAAGTTAAGCGCTATTGGCTTTCGCTTTATATGTTACCATTAACTGCAACTGTAATCTGATGTTTCTCGAAGAAAGCTACGTGGTTTTCAGCCTGGATAAATCCGTTTGGACGACAGTTCAGAGATCGAGAAGTCAATTCATTATCACTGAAATTATTCTATTCGAGAAGCCAATCTGTATAAACCAACTTGGCTGACTGCCAGATTATTGATGTCTGCGTTAATTGCGTTTTGAAAGGAAGTGAAAATGTACCCCGCAGCTTCCGCAGAAACGTGTATGCCATTAAAAATGAGTTGCTCTTTTTGTTTTCTTTTTTTTTCCCCAGAACAACGTCGGAAGTGGTTTTGTTACTCTTGTGCTAAAATATGAATTACTGAAATTTTATAGAACCTCTTCGGGAATAAATATCGTGTGAAGCAGCACAGTAAAAAGAAAAAACTCCGACAATGATTGAAGCAGAAATCATTATTATTATTTTTTTTTTTTATAAAAGTGTTGACATCTTAAAATCGCCAAACAACCTTCTATTCTGAGTAGCTAGCATGAAAACGTTCCTGGCTGCAAAATCCCTGCCTGGGTTTTAAAACGCATTCATATAAAGATTTAAGGACGTAAATGGAAAGCCTACAGTAATATTTAAAAAAATTAATGGTTCCCAAACATTTCGTTTTGGGTACCACCAGAAACTTGAATTGTTGTAGCTATTTTTTTTATACAAATTTAAGATCAGTGAATAATCAATAACTTTAGATTAAAATAACATTTAGATTTATACTTAGGATGGCGCAGTGGTCTAAGTGCTGGTTTGTGACCATTCGTCCGATAAGGATCTGGGCTCGAATTCCGGTGGGGCATGGATGTTGTTTTTGTTTTGCGGCACTGGCATTCTCTCTTCCCTGGAACCAGTGACTCTAAATTAGGGACGGACGACTGCTTACAGCCCATTGAGTTGCTCAGGGCGGTCGTCAAACCTTCAATCCAAAAAAAAAAAAAAACGAAACAAAAAGAAACACACACAAACACACACTTAGGATGCTTAAAAGCGAGTAGATTTCACCAGTAAATGAAAGGTTAATTGTTGATGATCGATGTGACGACGATAACTAGTACATGGGCAAAATGAAAACTGACGGTAAGTCTAGCGGTATGCAATAATAAATGCAATAGTATAAAATGGTATGAATGTTACTGAAATTTGCATACTCTTATTTCAATACTAGAATAAAAAATTTTACTTAAAAAAAAGAATCAAAAGATTCTGCTTGGTGATATTCAATACAAGAAGCATTAGGTATAAATTATGATGGAAAACGCTACTTCATAAGAAAGATGACACCGAAATTTCGGTTGTAATGAGAACGTCTTTTGAATCCGTTCTGACGCGAATTAAATTTATCAAAGCTATTCAAAGTCAATGCAACCGCTATGAAAAACAGTAGTATCTGACAGAAGAAAGAAGTTTTTCAATCGGGTTTCCAATCCCGCAGATATTGCTTGCTGTAAACGAAGTCGTGAACTTACGCACTCTAGTGGGAGATCTGTGCGTTAAGAAAATTTTTAAATATATGAGAAACATTTCGCAGCTGAAACGCTTTCCAACAAAGAAAGAATTTTTCAAATCGGACTCTTAGAAGCAGAAATATCGACAAATGTAAGATATGCATCTACGCCCCTTGGCGGGGAAAACATGCTTTATTTTAAGAAGAAAGGTATTCTCGAAAAGTTTTCTGATGTGAGTGGTATCGGTCAACGAAGGTTTTTTCAATCAAGTTTTCAGGAGCTCAGATTTTGCTGCAAATACATTAAAAACAGAACTTTACCCTTACGCAGCCCGGTGACCAAACTATTCTTTACCAAATGTTAGAAATTTTCCATCAAGAGCTCTATGCGACAGAGGGGGAATTTTTCAAATCGGAGTTTTGGAATTTACCTTAACGCCCCCTAGCGGAAAATCTATGCCTTACTTGAAAATTTTTAAATTATGTGAAAAACATTTCGCACTGGAAACGCTATCCAGCAAAGAAAGAATTTTTCAAATCGGACTCTTAGAAGTAGAGATATTGACAAAAATAAGACATGCATCTACGCCCCTGGCGGAGAAACCATGCAATATTTTAAGAAGAAAGTATTCAGAAAACGTTTATCGAAGTGAGGGGCATAGGTTCACGAACGAATTTTTTCAATCGAGATTTTAGAAGCTCAGATTTTGCTGGAAATACATCAGAAGCAGAAATTAACACTTATGTTCCCTGGTGGCCAAACCGTTTCTTACCAAAAATTAGAAATTACATGCAAAAAGATTTCCGATCAGGAGCTGTATCCGCTGAAGAAAGAATGTTTGAAATCGGAGCTTTAGAAGCAGAGATGTCGGGGAAAACGCAATTTACTTTTGCGAACTCTAGCGGAAAATCTAAGCGTAACTTCAAAAAAGTGACTACACCTAGAATAGTCTTCGACATAAATGGAATCGAAAGGTAAAAACAGAATTTTAGTCGGATGTTTAGAAGCAAATATATGGAATAGGATGTATTTTTATTCGATATTATGTGCATTTACACCCTCTAGCGGCAGAATTGTGCATCGTGAAAAAACAAAACAAAATGAAGGATCATCATTCGCACCTTTCAAGCTTCCTATGACTGCATATGGAGATGCTCCGATGCTGAGGCACACATTGCAATTCACCAATAGGTGCCCTGCACTGATTAAGACGTCAGTAACAATACAGGTAAGGGTGAGTTTACCATTAGGCCAACCTGGGCCTTGGTGCATGGCACTAAATATTGAGGGGCGCCGAAATTTTGGGAATACATGTGACAAAAGCTATTTTACCTTATCATGGAAGCAAAACAAAACAAAACAAAAAACTTGGCGATGAAGTAGCATTTTGCAATCCTACAAATAAAACTGAATAATAAAATGCAATTTATACTTTATACTATACTACTGTTTGTGAAAATTGCACCACCAAGAAAGAATCGCGCTATTCAAATGAAATTTATATCACAGATTCCTCATGTACAGGAGATAACTGATTACATTTGTACAGCTGTACGAGAATTTTTCGCTTCAAAGTATTGTCTGATGCCACCTCGAGCAACAATAACAGCCTCTACGCAGCGTGTCATGGAAGGGAAGAGATCTTTGATATCGTCCTAGCCTGACAATCTGCTTCTATGCAAGACCAGAGTTCATTTGTGGCGAATAGCGGAGGCGCTTGATGGGCCAATCACTCTTAGTTACCATGTCCCAGACATGTTCGATCGGGGACATATCCGGCGAACGTGCAAGCCAGGGAAGAAGTGGTATCCGCAGCGCATAGAACAAGTCTTGGACATTGCGGTCCAAGACTTGTTCTATGTTCTGCTGGAATATAGCGCCAGGACAACTCTGAAGGAAAGGTGCCCCTAAAATATCCCTGATGTATCGCTGGCTGTTGAAGGATCCCGCAATTCGTATCATCGCGAATTGAACCCAATGGCGCCCCAAAACATGACACTTGGCGTTGGGCAGGAGTAGCACTGCATGGTGCCGTTCACCACGATGTCTTCGAACACGTATGCGACCATCATGGTGCATCAAGTTGAATCGTGACTCGTCAGACAACACGACCTGTTGCCAATCAGCGCGCCAATGCCTGTCTTCAAGACTCCAGGCGGCTGTGGTTAGGGATCAAAGGGATGCTCAGGAACCGGCTGCTAGCGACCAGTCCTCTGCTAAGCAGGCGACGTCAAACTGTGCTGGAGGACAAAGTCTGACTAGTGACAGTGCTCCACTGATGAGCTAACACCGTGGATGTGATCGGTCACTGCCATGAGGTAGAAGTGTCTGTCATCCCGTGCAGTCGTGCGATTTTGTCGTCCATTTCCCGGATTTCTGTGCGTCCGAGTCTCATCTGTCCACTGACGCTCGTATCGCTGCACAAGAGTTTCGTCCCATACGAGTGGCAATTTTGAGGGTAAGAAAATCCAGCTTCTCTTATCCCCCAAATCCTTCTTCGCTCAAAGACCGCGGGTGTTCACAATAGAGGTCTGCATGGGCCGGGTCAGGCCTTTTTTTTAGTTTAGAGAAAAAAGCAACGAGCCGGGCCGGGCTGTTTCCCAGACACTTACAACCTGACCGAGCCGGGCCAAGTCGACCAATTCTTTTTATCGCAATGGTCGTGTTCCCGATTTCCTGGTGTGTTTGTTTCGCTGGCTTTATTTACTTCCATGACATAGCCCAGGCCGTAATCAGAAAAGCAAGGACAGGCACTCACAGCGTTTTTACCAATCTACAGTTATTAAGATGGTAAAAACATTTTGGGGCTGGTTGACAACAAAAAGACTTGTTTTTGCGGCAAGGCGCTTTTCAGACTCCGAGCGAGTATGTGTGTGTGGGGGGGGGGGGGTGACGTAGAGTGAGGGACGGCGGATGTCTGCAGTGGTGTGTGTTTGTATGAGAGAGTCGGAAGATATCGATTTTTTCTCCTATTCCTAATGTGTACAGGGATTGACTTTTGTAGTGTATGACGTGCCTGCACCGCAGGACTCACATGAGATAAAAGCAGATAGCACTGAGAGCATACATCCGCGTAGCTCAGTTGGAAGAGCGACTTATTCCGGAATGAGGATACCCAGGTTCGATGCCCGGCGTGGACAAAAATTACAGAGAAATTTACTTCGTTATAAGGGTTACAGCTTACTAGTTCACAGAAAGGGAGATTCTGAACGTTCTTAGTCTCCCTTTTTCTCTCTTTTAAAGGTTATATTTTTCGATAATTGTCGAAGTTTAGTTAATATTTTTAGGCTTACATTCAACAAAAAAATTTCACTAATATCTCATTTTATTATTTAATTTTCACATTTTAATAAAATACTATAGAAAGACAAAATAATACCAAATTGCACATCATGGGCCGGGCCGGGCCTAAATTAGAGCTGCAATTGACGAGCCAGAGAAGGGTCGGTTCGAGTGTCTGATATTTGAAACGGGTCGAGGCGGACTGAACCTTAAGCGCACGGGCTTGGACCGGGCCGGGCTCACCAAATTAGGCCCGTGCAAACCTCTAGTTCACAATACTGCCTTTTTCGGAGACCAGGCATAGTAAGACACAAGAAACACCCTTTCGTCTCAATGTCGGCTCTTCACTGATTGCAAAACCTCGTTTCTGCCAGCTCTTTATACGCAAGACTAGACAGTTCAGAGGGCGCTGCTCTTAAAGCACATGCGCATTTTTACTGACATTTTATTCATTTGCATGTCTCATCCTGTCGTACGTGTACTGTAAGTTTCAAACTAATACCAGCAGTCCTTCGTGGTGTTGTAATTTTCAAAAACAGTAGTGTATAATTGTATTAGTACTTTCAATTTATTTAATTACTAGCAAAGGGACCGGGCTTTGCCCGCGTTTAACAGGGGAAAAAAACAACACCAATCAGCTCCTGGGTTAGCGCTTTCCTAGTTTTCCTGAAATTACAATTAGGATGTATTGCATGAAAACGTTTAATTGATATATGTTCCAGAAATGAAAAAAAAAGGGAATTTGAAAAGAATGAAATCTATACTTATACCGACACAATTAGATGAAAACAGTCTTGTTGACTGTGAATAAAGGAAATTTGAAGCATTTATACATTTTTAGAACGTCTTTTGTAAAAAAGGATCGTGCTTATGTTACCGGTTTGTCCATCCGTCTGTACTCACGATATCTCTGCAACTATTAGTCCGATTTGAAAAATTACTTTTAGCATTGGGAAGCTTGAAATACGCGAATGATGATCCTTTATTTCGTTTTTTTTTTTATGATGTACAATTTCGCCGCTAGAAGGCGTAAATGCAGATGATGTCGAATTCAAAAATACGTTTTATTCCACATATTTGCTTCTAAACATCCGATTGAAAAAATTCTTTTATCTTTCGATTCTATTTATGTCGAAGAGTATTTTAGATATAGTTACTTTTTCAAATTAAGCATAGATTTTCAGCTAGGGGACGTAAAAGTAAATTACATTTTTCCCGATAACGCTTCTTCTAAAATTCTGAAAAAAAAATTCTTCAGCGGATACACCTCCTGATGGAAACTCTTTTGCATATAATTTCAAATTTATGTAAAGAATACTTTCGCCACCAGGGGACGCAAGTGTTAATTTTTGCTTCTGATGTATTTGCCATAAATTCTGAGCTTCTAAAATATCGATTGAAAAAATTCTTTCGTAGACTTATGCCACTCACATCGATAAACCTTTTCGGAATATTTTCTTCTTAAAATATTCCACAGTTTCTCCGCCAGGGGGGGCGTAGTTGTGATCTTATTCTTGTCAATATCTCAACTTCTAGGAATCCGATTTGAAAAATTCCTTCTTTGTTGGATAGTGTTTTCAGTGTGACATGTTTTTCATATAATTTCAAAATTTTCAAGTAATTCATAGACTTTCCGCCAGGGGGCGTAGAGGTAAATTGCGTTTCCCGCTATATCTCTGCTTCTAAATCTCCGATTTGAAAAATTCTTTCTGCACCGGAGACAGCTTCTGATGGGAAATCGTTTGCACATAATTTCTAATTTTTGTAAAAAAAAAAAAAAAAAAAGGTTTGGCCACCAGGAGGCGTAAATCTTAATTTCCGCTTCTGATGTATTTGCAGCAAATATGAGCTTCTAAATTCCAGATTGAAAAAACGTCGTTTGCAGACCGATACTACTAATGTCGACAAACGTTTTAGAAACATTTTCTTCTTAAAATGATGCATGGTTTCTACGCCAGGGGGCGCAGATGTATATCTTATTTTTGTCAATATCTCTACTTCTAGGAGTCCGATTTGAAAAATTCCTTCTTTGTGGGCTAGTGTTTCCAGTGTGACAGGTTTTTCCTTTTCCTATAAATTCGAAATTTTCATGTAAATCATAGACTTTTCGCTAGGGGGCACAAAGGTAAATTGCGTTTTCTGCACTATTTCTGCTTCTAAAACTCCGATTTGAAAACATCTTCGTGTATCGCATACAAACTCCTGATGGAAAATATTTTTCACATAATTTCTAATGTTTGGTAAAGTATGGTTTAACCACCAAGTGTCATAAACCTTAATTTCTGCTTCTGATGTATTTTTAGCAAAATCTGGGCTCCTGAAAACTCAACTAAATTTATTTTTTCTTGGACCGATACCGCTCATATGGAAAAACCTTTTGAGAATACTTTCTTCCTAAAATAATGCATGATTTTCCCACCAGGGAACGTAAAGTCACATCTTATTTTTCTGCCGATATCTCTGTTTCTAAGAGTCCGATTTGAAAAAAATATTTCTGTGTTGGAGAGCGTTTCCGGTGTGAAATGTTTCTCATGTAAATTCATGTTTTTCTTAACGCACAAGTCTGCAATCAGACGGCGTAAGCTCACGATTCCGTTTACAGCAATATATGAGGGATTAAAAACCCGACTGAAAAACTTCTTTCTTTCGTCAGATACTATTGTTTTCCATACCGGTTCCATTGACTTTGAATAGCATTGATAAATTTAATTTGCGTCAAAACGAATTCAAAAGACGTGCTTATTACATCCGAAAATTCGGTATCATCTTTCCTGTTCTATTGTGTTATGGTCAGTGTAAGTATTGGGTTGGTGCGAATGAAATGTCCTGCAAAGGACCAGCACACGTGGACGGCGAGAACGGAAAACTAGGACAACTTACCTAGGTAAAATAATTCTCCTCGTCATCGACACAAAGTTGCCATTTGTCCGGCAAGGCCATGATGCCGGAACGGAAAACGTCTTGTGGCTGGGACCCGAAGAAGTCATCAACAGCACGTTGAGCCTCGTTGTCTGTCGTGAACTGTTTCCCGGACAGGAAGTGATCCAGGCGACGAAACAGATAATAATCTGTAGGAGACAAGTCCGGGTAATGGGCAGGATGAGGTAGTGCTTCATAGCCCAAGGCACTTAGTGTCAGCATCGTTCGTTGTGCGACATGAGGGCGGACGTTGTCCTGGAGCTGAAGAACACAATGTCTGTTGACCAAAGCCGGTTGTTTCTGCAGCAATTTCCGGTGTATCTGGTGTAATTCAGCACAATACCGTTCTACAGTGATGGTTTGGCCTCTTTCCAAGAAACTCCGATGAATTATTCCGGTTGTGGACCACCAGACAAGGACCATCATCTTCTTGGTGTGTAGGGGTGGCTTAGGATGCCGTCCAGCAGGTAGTGCCTTGCTTAACCATTGTGCAGATCGTTTCCGATTATCAAAAAGGACCCACTTCTTGTCGCAGGTGACGATTCGATGTAGTAAAGGTTCCTGTTTATTCCTGTCGAGCAGCGATGTGCAGACTTCCAAACGCCTAGCCTTGTTGGCAGTTGCCAACTAATGCGGCAGCTAACATGTCCAGCTTTTTACCTTACCCTGCGCAGCGAGACGCCGAATAACTGTCGTATGGTGAACACCTACCTCTGCCGTTATCTCACGACATGTGTTCTCGGTGTCCGATTCAACCACTCGTAACAGAACATCGTCAGAAACAGCAACAGGCCGGTGACCATGTTCTTCGTTTTGCAGGTCCGTAACTCCGCTTCGAAATTTCACAAACCATCGCCGAATGGTTCGTTCGTTGGCTGTATTCTCCCCAAACGCTTTGTTAACGTTTATAGTAGCAATACCTGCAGAATGGCCCAGTTTAAATTCATACAGGAAGTTGACTCTCAAATCCGGCGTCTGCATGTTTCCTTTGCAAGCCACGTTACGTCCAAACAAACCACGCCTGAACCTTGTTCTTCACGCATGTGCTAGCTGTTTATAACTCTGTGACGTAATACCCGCCACACCTGTGGGTGGTTCCATTCCGCTGTGGTGGGGATCAGTCTCCACTGCTCCTTTGCGCCGGACATTCATTAGCACCAACCCAATAAGTTTATCATTGAACAGCTTATGGGTCAACAACGTTGAGTGTTCTTCCATTGGGAGCCAAGACGAAGAAGTTTTCAATTTTGCCAAGACTGGAGCACCCAACGTACCCTGTTAAAAATGTTGTAGTATTAGTTTTTCCTGAAAGTGAAGGCGATCCTTAGGACTTTCTGTTCAGTGGTTAAGGTGGTTCCACCTAAAATCTCTGCCTTGTTTTCAGTGGTAAAACTTCTTTACATATTTTCTTCGCAATTAATGTATTCCCAAGGATGAAAATTTGCACATCGATAAAACTAACTTTAAGTTATAGCATGGAATGCTTCATATTAGACAAACAAATGTTGGATTGCTTAATAATTGTTATGTTTTAGCAAGTATTAAGTATCCCACGCTATAACTTAAAGTTAGTTTTATCGATGTGCAAATTTTCATCCTTGGGAATATATTAATTGCTAAGGAAATATGTAAGGTAGTTTTACTATTGGAAACATAAGGCAGAGATTTTAGGTGGAACCACCTTAAGACGCGCAGCTTGAGTAGATCTAACCTAATCGACCCGAATTCGATCCTCGCTATACGTAAGGGCTGAAAAATTCAGTGTCTTCAATTTTACAAAATGTCTGTATAAATACGGAAACACTTGAAACGGACTTTTCTGAAATAAGCGGAATTTCAGACTACGGCAAATCTGTGAAAATACGATTTATATAAGATTATATAAAATAAGTTAAAGAAACGGGCACTTTTAAAAACGGAAATTTCGTCAAAAGACGGACACTTGCCGGCAACTTTGCTGCACGTTATTTTCAGAACTTTTTCGTGAATTCGCACCACTTATTTATTTACGCTTTCCAACCGTAGGTTGAATAAGCGTATGTGCTCCAGCTTTGTCCGTCTGTCTGCACGATAACTCGCTTGAAAATGGTTCGATTTCGATGAAATTTTAGTATGTTGTACGGAACAACCTGGGGACGAATCCTATTGAAAATTGTGGGAAATGGTATCAAAGGCCAGAACATAGGAGTGGGATCCATTCCATCGCTCTTATGCGTCATAACTTACGTCAAAAGGCTTCGATTCCGACAAAACTTTATCATGTTGTTGCGGAGGTATATTGAACCGGTTATGTTGAATATCATCGAAATGCTGTCAAAGGTCAGGACATAGGAGCGGGATCCATTCCATTTCCCTTATGCGTCATAACTTACTTTAAAATGCTTTGATTGCGACAAAACTTTAGTATGTTGTTTCAGAGGTATACTGAACCGGTTCTGTTGAATATCATCGAAATGAGATCAAAGTTCAGGACACAGGAGCGATATTTATTCCACAGCCATTATCCTCATAACTTTAGTAATAACTTAAGTAAAAATGCTTCTACTACGACGAAACTTTAGTATGTTGTTCCGGAGGTATACTGAACGAATCAATAGTCAGGGTAGGGAGGAGGGTTTGTCTGCGCGCCATTTCTGGTATGTTGGAAAGCGTATCATAATCAATGCATTGCATAATTTTACTAACTTATTTTCATATGCAGATATACTGAGCTGTGAACTTCAAGTAAAAAACATTCTCTCTCCGAAGCGTCCTAGGATCGCATCTGCCAGTGTGTCCTTATGTATCCCCGTCCTTCCCGTCTCCCCGACCCGCCATTTCCTCCAAATGTCCATACTTTAATATGGGTTTCCTTTACTTACGACTACAACTCAGTGACACAGGGTGGTTTACCATCTTCTAAAAGAACCGTAAACGTTTCTTTCTTCAAGAGGTGCTCTTCTGTGTGGCTGTATCATCATCATCATCATCATTGTCAATCATTATCAATCCACTGCTGGACGAAGGTCTCCCCAAGTTTCCTCCACAACGGTCTGTCTTGTGCCAGTCTCCTCCATGTCACTCCCGCATATTTACGAATTTCATCCACCCATCTCCCATGTGGTCTTTTTCTGGGTCTTTTCCTGTCCCTTGGAATCCAATCTAAAATTTCGGCTGTCCATCTATGGTCTGTCCTTCTGGCAGTATGTCCAGCCCATTGCCATTTCAGGGATTTAACTCTGATCATGATGTCTTCCACTCTCGTCATTTTTCGGATCCACGAGTTCCTCTTCATATCTCTCCTGGTTATACCAAGCATGCACCTCTCCATGCCACTTTGAGTTGTCTGCAGCCTTTGTATGTCTCTTTTAGTTAAGGTCCACGTCTCTGCACCATACGTAAGCACTGGAAGGATGCATTGATCAAACACTTTTCTTTTAAGACATAATGGCATATTGCTCTTGAAAATTATGCTGTTTCTTCCAAAAGCTCTCCAGGCAAGTTTTGTACGCCGATTAATTTCTTCATCAATGTGACCCTCACTTGATATCTGCTGTCCAAGATAAACATACGTATCTGTTATCTCCAGTTTTTCTCCATCAATCGATAAATCTTCATTTCTTGTAAAAGCATTGAACATCACTTTTGTCTTCTGAAAGTTCATTTTTAATCCCACTTCTTTACTCTTGTCAGCAAGTTTCTGGATCATACTCTGCAGCTCTGATGGGGTAGTTGCAAAAATGACTACGTCATCAGCAAAACGAAGGTGGGTTAGATAATCTCCATTAATCTTTATCCCTTTGTTTTCCCAGTTCAGTGATTGAAAGACATTTTCCAAAGTGGCATTAAAGAGCTTCGGAGATATGGTGTCACCTTGTCTCACTCCCTTTCCAATTTTTATGTGTGTTGTATTTTCAAACAGCCGAATCTTTGCACTTGCATTTTCATAGATGTTATTAATAATATTAATGTATGCATCTTCAATACCGCAGGATTTCAGAGCCGTGGTAACTGCTGATGGTTTCACCGAATCAAAGGCTTTTTCATAATCGATAAAAGCCATGCACAATGGAAGTTCATATTCCCTCGCTCTTTCAATTAGTTCTCTCAGTACGTGGATATGATCTATTGTGCTGTAGCCACTCCTGAATCCAGCTTGTTCTCTCGGTTGAGCCATGTCCAGTGTTACCTTCAAGCGGTGTGAAAGAACTTTAGTGAAGATTTTATAAACCACTGATAGGAGGCTGATAGGTCTGTAGTTCCTGAGATCCTCAATGTCACCTTTTTTATGTAGCAGGATCATTGTAGCATTGTTCCAATCCTCAGGAATCTTCCCTTCATTAAGGCATCGAGTGAAAATTTGGGCGAGTACTGTTTCGATTTCTCCACTTGCTTCTTGTATGATGTCTATAGTAATTCCATCTTCTCCTGGAGCTTTCCCCCGCTTCATGTTCTTGATTGCATGAGCAACTTCTGCTGGGAGGACTGGAAGAACTCTGGAACTGGTACCTTTCACGATGTCTGGAGTACATGTATCATCCCTTTCATATAATTTGGAGTAGAAATCTTTCACTCTTGTCAAAATTTCGCCTCTATTTCTTGTTACAGAACCATCTTCTTTTCTCAGAGCCATAATCTGTTTTCTTCCCTTACTGAGATGTCCCTTTGCTATCTTAAGGCTTTGGTTGTTTTCAATTGCTTTCCTCACTAGCTCACAGTTGAATTTCCTTACGTCTTCAGTGATACTTTTTCGTGTTGTCTTGCATAGCTCTATATATTCCACTTTGGAAGTCACATCTTCTTTAGTTGTCCTCATCTCTTCTTTTTTGCATCAACATTTTGGTTTTTCCTGATAATTTGTTCACATGGAACTTGTTCTTAGACCCAGCTAATTTTGTTGCTGTTTCCATTAGAGCTTTGGTTACTTTTCTGTTAACTTCCGAAATATCCACTTCTTCCGATGTTAGGCCTTCTAAAGCAGAGAATCTGTTCTTCAGTTCCAACTTGAAAGTATTATGGTGTTTTTTAAGGTTGGTTATGTCAATACATTTTGTTTGTCTTATGAGCTTGCCACGTTCCAGTTTAGTGTTGAGGTGCATCTTACACATCACCAATCTATGGTCACTACCTGTGTTGAACTTGTTCAGCACACTGCAGTCTTCGATGACGAATTTTTTGTTACACATAATAAAATCAATTTCACTTGTCGTCCCAATTGGATGTCTCCATGTCCATTTCCTGTGTGGCTTTTTCTTGAAAAAGGAGTTCAAGATGAAAAATCCTTCTGCCTCTGCAAACTCAACGAGAGTATTTCCATGCTGGTTTCTGTTGCCGTGACCGAATTTACCTACTGAAGTTTCATTCTGTTGCCGTTGCCCTATTTTTGCATTGAAATCTCCCATAATTATCTTCAAGTGCTGCTTACCTTTATTATTTAGATGACGAATTTCCTCATAAAATTCTTCAATTTCTTCTTCAGGATGACTTGTGGTGGGTGCATAAGTTTGAATAATCTGAGCCTGGTATCTTCTCGATAGTTGGATAACGAGTCGTGCAGCTCTGTCAGAGGAACTTTCAACTTCTACCACTTTATCCTTCAGTTTCTTGTTTATTATAAATCCAACACCACTAGTTCTGCCAGTATCTGTCCCACGATAATAGAAGAGATGTCCACTTTTCAGTTCAATGAGATCTTCTCCTTTTCTCCTTACCTCACTTAGCCCGACGATGTCCCACTTGATCCTTTGTAGTTCCTCTTCCAATTCAAGAAGCCTTGAATCAGAAGATAGGGAGCGTCCGTTATAGGTAGCCAAGGTCAGCATCAAATGGCAGCCTAGTCAGGTCCTCCGGGGATTCTTAGCACCCTCTGCCTTCATGTCGCACTGGCCGCTGCCTTGACAGGTACATTCCAGCTGCCGGAGACTGAGGGCCAAGATTTAAGTTGTAGAGTCATTTTGGAGGTGTTTGGCCATAACTCACCACGCTGGCCAAGCGGGTTGGTGAGTGTGGGATAGCATTTCCTCTGATCCCGATGGTATAGTTATACCGCTATTGGCGGTCGTCAGAGCCCCTTTAGTGGGAACAGGATGCACCACGAGAAGGCGGGGTTGACATTTGTCAAGGAGAGGCTGTGATGTTACGCATCACCTGACCTTACATCCCGTGTGGCTGTATACTACATTAAAAGTAAAAAGTGCCGGAAGCTATGAAACGATTCCATCACTCAGACTTAGACACAGTAGGTACCAGACATACCAGTTCGAGCATCTAAGCTGCCGTCTCTTGAGATTTTCACGTACAACAGTAGCAATTGTTTACTGTGAATGGTGTTACTCTGAAAAGGCTTCTAGCAAACAGAGATCCTGTGGACGCAAACAGTTAGTGAACCGGATGTGTCAAAAGAGACTGTATAACGAATAACTTTCTCCGTCATTTCTGCCCACGCCAGGATTCGAACCCGGGTCCCCTCATTCCGGAATAAGTCACTCTACCAATTGAGCTACGCGGACGTTTATTCTGATTGCTATCTGGCTTTATGTCGTGTGCGTCCTGCTGGCAGGTACGTCACAACTGGTAAGTCGTACAAGCGAACCGACGGCCCACAGCCCGGCAAATCACTTCAGAAATTCGGCATTGGTGGGTAATCTCTGATCACACTATGTATCGGACCATATTCGGAATGGGCTACAGCAGCCGGAGGACCATATTCGGAATGGGCTACAGCAGCTGGCGGACCATATTCGGAATGGGCTACAGCAGCCGGTAACACTTCACCATTCTCCTTTGACCAGTCTGATCCACCAGCTTTTCCGTCCATAGGATCTCCGATAGCTGAAAGTTTTTTTCCGTGTCGCACCATTTACTGGAAACACTTGCTACTGTGCAGGAGGAAAAACGTTTGGGAGATGCTCAAACTGACATGCCTGGCGCAGACTAACATGCGATGTTCAAAGTCTCTCGGATCACTCATTGTACCCATTCTGACCTTCCATCGAAAGCTGACTGCTACCCTACAAGATAGTCTACCCGATTCGTAATGCATACCATGGAGATGGGAAGTCCCGCGTGTTGAACTGAGACATTATGTGATGACAACAAGTGCACCTAATAAACCGGCATTTGAGTATATATTATTATTATTGTTAATATAATTATTGAATGCAGGTTTAACGACGACCGTGAGAAACTCAGTGGGCTATAAGCAGTCGGCCGTCCCTAATTTAGGGCCATTGGTCCCAAGGAAAGGAGAGAGAGCCAGCGTCGTAAGACAAACACAATATCCGTGCCTCACTGGGATTCGAACCCGTATCCACCTCGTATGAATAGGGAATCTGCTTGAAAACTGAGGAAGACATACAAAGGGGACATTGATATAGGCCAGTTTCAAAATGCAATTTTTCAGTTTTTAACATCCATTAAAGAGAAGGTGTCAACAATCCCACGGATATGTATCAGTGCCTTAATGATAGACCACCTTCAATCGAAATCTAATTGCTGCCCTACAAGATCGGGCGAGTGATCAGAAGACATCGCTTAGACCACCGCGCCCCGGTGGCGCAGTGGTCTAAGCGATGTCTTCTTATCACTCGTCCGAGATGGGTCCGGGTTCTAATCCCGTCAGGCATGGATGTTGTATTTGTCTTACGGCGCTGGCTCTCCCCCTTCCCTGGAACCAGTGACCTTAAATTAGCGACGGGCGACTGCTTATAGCCCATTGAGCTGCTCACGGTGGCCATTAAACCTCAAATAAAATAAAAAACTATGGACTGCGATCAGCATTTCCAAATATCGAAACAATATTGAACATTTTTCTGACAATGCCAGTAACGAATGCCAATGGCGAAAAGTCCTTTATAGGTTTGAAGAGAGTAAAAAATTCCGTAAGAAATTCGTTAGGGACAGAAAAGTTGTCTTATCTGTCTATGATGTTTGTAGAATCAGACTTAACAAATTCTTTCAATCAAGATGACATAATCGGCACTTCTTCCAAAACGAAAGCGCGAAATAAAGTACACTGGTGTTCAAAATTAAGAGAATTTCCACATTTTGTCGATTTTCACAAAAGGTACGGAGCCAAAGGTACAAATTATGCCGCCGAATAAGAATGCAAATTTGCATTGTCGAATACGTAAGCGTACACGTGCGCGTGGGTGGAGCTGTGACAGTGGAGGGCATGAAAAGCACACGTGGCTTTTTCCGCGATTAGTTCTCTCGTATTCCTCGGCGACATTCGTTGTGTTTCTTGCAGAAGTTGGTTCAATTTCATAAGCAATCAGGTAAAATGAGTTGCCACGAACGTATTGATGACGGAATGAGGTGGAGAATCGTCGGTAGATTGGAGGCAGGGCAATCGAAAGTGCAGGTTGCTACAGAGCTCAATGTAACGCCCAGTGTCGTCTGCAATTTGTGGAAACAGTTTAAGCACACCGGATCCATATCGAGAAGGCCTGAGCAAGGTCGTCCAAGAGCCACGATGGCCAATGAAGATCGTTATTTGGCACTTTCAGGGAGGCGCCATAGGACTGCTGCAGCTGTACAGCTATCTCGTGAGCTGCATGCCGCCACTGGAACCCGAGTTTCAATGGTTACTGTTTCCCAAAGGCTTCATGAGAGAGGGCTTTTTTGCCAGAAGACCCGCTGTTGGCGTCCCGATCATTTCAGCACACAAGAGAGCGCGTTAAGCACGGTGCAGACAATATCAGCCTGGGACCAGACTTCAGTTGGGTAACGTTCTCTTCACAGAAGAATGGCGATTCAGCCTGGACACTGATGCTCGGCGTACCTTCACCTGGAGAGAACCTGGGACCTGACTACTTTCCTCCAGCATCCGAGAAAGGGATGTTGGAGGAAAGGTATCTATGGCAGCGGAGTTGTCATGGTCTGGGCAGGCATCATGTTGGACGGCCGCACACCTCTCCATGTGTTTGACAGAGGCTCCCTGACTGCTGAGAGGTATAGGGATGAGATCTTACAGCCCTATGTTCGGCATTTCAGGGGCGCAGTTGGCCCTCGGTTCCTTTTTTATGGACGATAACGCTCGCCCACATAGGGCTCACCTGCTAGACGATTATCTTGAAAGTGAGGATATTCACCGGATGGATTGGCCAGCCAGATCGCCAGAGCTAAACCCTATCGAACATGTCTGGGACGCGCTTGGGAGGGCAATTGCAGCTCTCCACCCCCTCCGAGCACCATCCAGGAGCTGAAAACTGCGTTGCTGCAGGAGTGGGACCGACTGCCACAGGGACTCATCAACTGCCTCGTTTCCAGTATGACGTCGCGCTGTGAGAGCTGTATGACTGTGAGAGGGGAGCATACCCCATATTAGTCATTTTATGTTCGATCTTGCAACGTGGATATTGGACATTCCTGCGCTGATGAGCCTTACTGACGATCATGAGTGCGTACCATGACTGTTGTATGGTATAATTTTTTCTCTTATATAACTGTGTATCCATACCAAATTTCATTAAAATGTGTCCATTAGTTTTTCAGAAATTCGACAAAATGTGCAAATTCTCTTAATTTTGAACATCAGTGTAGTTTAAAATTGCAACCATACTACTAAGATGTTTCTTTTATCACACTCAAACACCAATTTGGTATCGCTAATAAAAGGGGCCTCTACTTCAAATTGCGCTCAGGGCCTCGGAATGTCTAAATCCGACTCTGGATAAGAGCCAGCGCCGTAGGACAAACACAACATCCACGCCTTACTGGGATTCGAACCCGGACCCATCACGGACGAATGATCAGAAGCCATCACTTAGACCACTGCGCCGTTGGGGTGACATATATTATTTGGTAGCATATGCCCCCGCACAAAAAATTAGAATTTGGCGCTGTTAGGTATGGATGAAATTAACCCTTAATCACACAAATGAAAAAAAATAATAATAAGCATTTAATCACATTTGTCATGGGATCCGATTGGACCACACGTGAGATGTTAAGGGTTAAATATCTGAACTGAGCATTTTGCTACTGGTTTCCCGTTGTCTGACTTCAAATAAATACGAAACTCGAGATTTTGTTTTAAACAGTGTAAACTTTTCTAACGATAAACAAATTTGTATAGGTAAGAGTAGCATCACGGAATTTCAACGCTGTTCACTGTAAAAAAAAAAAAAAAAAAAAAATGGTGTGAATTCACGGAAAATTTCTGAAAATAACGGGCAGCAAAGTTGCCGGTAGTTATCCGTGTTTTTCAGAAATTTCTGTTTTAAAAGTGCCCGTTTATTTTAACTTCCGTGTTTTTACAGATTTTCCGTAGTCAGAAATACCATTTATTTCAGAAAAATCCATTTCAGGTTTTTCCGTATCTAAACTGAAATTCCGCAAAACCGACAGCACTGCACATTTTTCAGCCCTTTTCCCAGATAATCCTTCCGCTCCAGTCAGGATCGAACCCGCGCCGCTTGAGCAGGTAACACACTCCTTTAACCACTGAGCCACAGTCACTCGGGAATGCGAATTACGCACATCATAAATTAAATAGCGCGACAATGAATTTTTTGTGGTCATTAATACGAGTGATTTAGTCATTTTATTTTATGTTGGAGCTTACTATTTTTCTGAATAGGTTTGCAATATTTTTTTTCCATAGGAGGACTTTTCACAAATTGCATTCTTCATCGTGATTTTTCGAAGCAACAAAATGCTTTGCAACTTGATTTTTTTAACTGGCAATGACTTTAAATTATCTTTAAAAAAGGTGAAATGTACTTTTTTATAATGTTATTTCACACACAAAAAAAAGTTTCTAAATATAAAATTTACTCTAGATAGCTATAACAGCTTTTGTCTTCTTTGTCTTAAGTTGTCCAAAGACTGATACTTAAACATCGTACAACCATCTGTACAATAAGTACCCTGTTTCTAACAGTACCACAATATATATATTAAATAGCTAGTGCACAAAATAAGGAAGAGGAAAAGAAACATCTTGTGCCACGATAAACAAAATTCATGCGATATGCTATCCACAATATCCGATATCGCTACGGAATTTCAAAATTCGACAGGCGATTTAAATTTAAAAGTTAATCAAACTTCAAGTATTCTCACCAATCGCTCCTATTACCGGTAATCTCTCGTCATACGGATACGGAAAAAGTGAAACCGGAGTTTTTTCGTCAATGTAAGAAAGGAATTGCGGAAAGGTTTCTGGAAATTCAGAATTTTCCGTTAACACATCTCTAAAATGGTAATTTACCGTCAATATGAGAAAGAAACAGCGGAGAGGTTTCTGGAAATTCAGAATTTTCCGTTAACACATGTCTAAAATTATGGTAATTTACCGTCAATATGAGACAGCGGAGAGGTTTCTGGAAATTCAGAATTTTCCGTTAACACATCTCTGAAATGGTAATTTACCGTCAATATGAGAAAGAAACAGCGGAGAGGTTTCTGAAAATTCAGAATTTTCCGTTAACACATCTCTAAAATGGTAATTTACCGTCAATATGAGAAAGAAACAGCGGAGAGGTTTCTGGAAATTCAGAATTTTCCTTTAACACATTTCTAAAATGGTAATTTACCGTCAATATGAGAAAGAAACAGCGGAGAGGTTTCTGGAAATTCAAAATTTTCCTGTATTACGAAAAATCCGTAAAATTCAGATTTTTTCCCGTCATTTCACGGAAAAGGTTGTATCAGAAATATGCTTCGTTAATTCACGAAAGAAATGACGGAAAGTGGCTCGTAAACTTCAGAAAATGTTTTACAGTGTTGGATACAAAAAACATTTTTGAAGTGCTTTTAATAGAACATGTTTACTCAATAAACAATAATAATTATCCGAAAGGTTGGTCTTTTGTTTAATGGATCAGTGTTTTGTAAATCGCTTATCACAGTTAGGTACTGCCAGTGATAAGTGTGTCGTAGTTACTGCTCTCCTGCGTTAAAGAAAGACAATGTGATATATCTCTTACCTAAATAATCTTCAGAGTACTTTTTATCCCTTTTCTCTTTCGGAGGAATGAAATTCCTAAAGAGCACGAAGTTTTGCATTTAACGTATCCGACACTCTAACTTCCGTTCCTCAATCCTGTTGCTGTAACAATCTCTATTTCTCTGTATGTTGCTGGGCGCAGAAAGCGAGACAAAACTTCAGTCGCAGATGTCGTTCGTCTCCAATCAAAACCCCACCTCCTGAGACATTCCAATAAAATCCAGATTTGACTAGATTTCATTGGAAGCAGTTTTGGCTGGATTTCATTGAAATATCTCACATGAAGCACTCTAAACCGGAGTGAGGGGAGAGTTTGCTCCCTGTAAACCGTGTGCACGTTTCTCAAGTTCTACACGCCGTTAAAATAACTTTCATGAAATATAAATGAACACCCTCTGTTTGTATGTGTACCTTTTGAAGAGGACTCAATATAAAACACTCTTAGCATATTTGTAACAGCAAACAAAGAACAATAGTAAAAGAAATAGAGCCTAAAATAGAAAACCTCTGGCAACACACTCGTTCGCGAAAAGCATAAAATTGCCTGCCTGGAGTGTGCTTTCTAAAGCCATTTCCCATTGTTTTTCTACTTTCCTGTAGCTATAGGTATACATAGGAATGACAAAATCGCACAAAATTTCTAGTTTCTGTGACATAGACGTAAATAACTTGCATTTTTATATTCTAAAATGTTCGTGACAATAAATGGGTCAAATTAAAATTAAAATGCTGGCATACATTTATAAATTTACCCTCGAACAGAAATGAACGGACGAACGAGTTAGGTAAAACAAACCCAGAAAAAAGGACCTTAAAATTTCCAAAAGTAATTTAAAATTTGATCTATTGTTTTCAGCAATTAGTATTTTTATTAAAGTTTTATTACTAGTTATTTTTATCAAATTTGTTAAAATTTTTAATCGTACCAATTTTAAATAAAAGATAAAAATTACGTCGGTGTCAGATGCTAAAAATGTTAAGTTTCCCTTTCGATACTCTTCTGTCATTCTGTACGGTTCCAAATATTCAGTGGGAATAATATACAGGGGTTGGACAGAATAATAAGAACACCTAGGAGAAGAAGGTTTTACGTACCAAATAAGGTGTGGGACCATCTTTGGCATTCAAAAACCGCCGCAATTCTCCTTGAATTCAGAATGGTGGTTAGTGGGACGTTACACCATTCTTCATGCAGAAACTGCTGCAGGTCCTTGAAAGATGCAGGAGGAGGATAATGGGATCTTACTGTGTTGGCTCGATGATGTTTAAGTCTGGTGATTGGGAAGGCCAAGGAAAGAGTGAAAGTTCGTCCCCATGTTCCTCAACCCGTAACTGGACATTCCGAACTCTGTGAATTGGGGCGTTATCATTTTGATAGATGGCATACCCTGTAGGAAACAATGCCTAAGCCATTGGATGGAATTGGTCGGCCAAAATGGTTTCATACGCCCTGCCAGTCATCCGTCCATTCAAGGTGATCAGGGAACCTGCTGAAAACCACATATGACCGCCTAAAGCATGACAGAATCACTACCATGCGGTACTGTTGGGAGCGGAGCTGGGTTGTACGCTTCTGATGGTGTACTCCACACGTAAACACATCCTGCGGTGGGGAATAGTGTGAATGTGGATTCATCCAACCATATTACATGCATCGGCAGTCCACGTTGTATGCTCCTGGCACCACTGCCGTCACCGTTGTGCATTCATCCGGGTCACCAGAGGTTTTGCAATAGCAGCTCTGCCATGGATATCTTGTTTAAGCAGTTTCCTGCTCACTGAATTCGTTGATACTTGGATCTGGAGATGCAGATTGAGCTCCGTTCTAATTTTCGGCACCGTGGTCTTCTTATCACGGGTAACAATCCTCTTTTTTTTTTTTTTTTTTTTTTTTTTGATTGGAGGTTTAACGACCACCGTGAGCAACTCAATGGGCTATGAGCAGTCGCCCGTCCCTAATTTAGGGTCACTAGTTCCAGGGAAGGGAGAGAACCAGTGCCGTAAGACAAACACAACATCCATGCCTCACCGGGATTCGAACCCGGACCCCGTTCGGACGAATGATCAGAGGCCATCGCTTAGACCACTGCGCCACCGGGGCGGCCAATCCTCTTTAATGCTCTCCTGTCTCTATCAGTCAGGGTCGTTTTTCGCCCGCTCTTGTGTTTTGCAGAAGAGATTTTGCCATGAATACGGTATGCTGTCGTTACGCTAGACACAGTAGCTCTCGATACCTCCACTACCCTGGCGACTGTTGTCACTGGATACCAACTAGCCACCCACTAACAATTAGCCCTCTTTTTTTTTTTTTTTTTTTGATTGGAGGTTTAACGACCACCGTGAGCAACTCAATGGGCTATAAGCAGTCGCCCATCCCTAATTTAGGGCCACTGGTTCCAGGGAAGAGAGAGAGCCAGTGCCGTAAGACAAACACAACATCCCTTCCTCACTGGGATTCGAACCCGGATCCCTTTCGGACGAATGATCATAGGTCATCGCTTAGACCACTGCGCCATCGGGGCTGCCCCTCTTTCGAAGTCAATTAGGTCGCTCATTTCGTCGTCACCCAGAAAAAAATTTTACAACATGACACTTTAAATGCACTTAAACAGGACCTTGAGGTTCTAAACAAAGCTATTACAGCCAAAAAGTGGTGGATACCGTTGCGTAGGCCTATTATGTAACGTATACTCTAGATTCAGTTTCTTTTTGATTTTACTATCTCTTGTTATTTTATTTTCCTATGCAAATTATCTTCTCACTTAACGAGATGTTGTTTCTCCCGCTGAATTATATGTGGCAACGAGTGTAAGTCATGACGTGGTGGTATGCAGTATATATAGGCGCGCTCAAATATACCAGGGAGGTTCGTTTTTATATATGATAAGTTCTTCCTGATTATTGATATGCGATTTACCTACGTTTCTACGATAGTACGAAAGTTCGGGCTATCAGTAGTTGTGTTATTTTGGAGTGTGTATTTGAGTAATACCAGGAGCTCCCCAATAAAATGTTAAAAGTGAGTACGTTTACTTAGTTCATTTTATTGTCAGACCTCTGTCTGGCCGTTAAGTCTATTTCATTGAGTGTTTACGTTAAGTTCAGGGTATATTGTGTTTACCGCTCTAATAAGGAGCCTTCAAGGAACTAATGTACTAAAACCGAAGTTATATTACTGATATTCAAGATAATGAGGAACGCTGAGTACAAATAAATTCCATATTCTTGGAATTTATTGCACGTGCATGTCTTACCTAAACAAACTCTAGCACTTTGAAGTTTAAGAACACTTTAGCTACGTCAAGTAACCTTTCAATAACCCTAACGTGACTTAACGTACGCTTTCCTGCACTACACGTCCAGCCGGAGAATTTTATTCATTATAATTGCGACATACGCAGCTGCATTAAAAGTCCCGTCTCTGAGAGGAATGTTCACATTTTTCTGTCCAACCCCTGTATATCAATCACACTGAATACATATAACTTATATGCCGCTCTTGTTAAGATTATGAGGTGGGAGTGGCGGATATCTTTTGCTTTGTTTTTTCTTTCTTCCCGGGTATAATGACCACCGTGATCATCTAACGCCCCTTAGTCCCATAGTCGCGAAATCCTAATTTGGAGCCCCTGTTTCAGGGAATGTCCCGCGCTGTGGGGTGGGCACACCGTTAGTGCTTTCCCCGGAGCTCGAGCGATTGGCCAGAAGCCAGTGCTTCTGACCATTCGTGCCCCGGAGCGTCCTTTGCGTTGCTCATAGGGAATCACAGAATGGGCTAAGGGAATTATTTTTGTTGGAGCCGTAGCGTGTTTAGTTGAAATGCCCTTCTCAACCACAAAGCACTTGTGACTTTTGGAAGAGGTGGGGGAGTGTTTAAAGACTACTATGTCGAACTCTAAGAGATATAAGCAGCCGTTCGTTCCTAATTTACTGCCACTGGCTCCAGGGAAGGAAAAAAGCAGTGATGTAAGAGAAGCACACTATCTATGTCTTGGTTGGTTGGTCATTTTTTATGGCGCAAGGGCCATGTTTGGCCAAAGAGCGCCAGACACAAGACAAATCTATGTCTTGACTAGGACTTGAACGCAGGCTACCCAGACGAACGGTGAGAAGTCACTTGTTGCTCTGTCTACATGCATGTTTAACTTTTCTGTGTTGCATTTCCGCCTAGCTGTCGGATCACACAGTAAGGCGTGATCCGACAATTTAGTTTCGTCGTTGCCATAAGAACGTTTTGGAACGAGTATGATTTCATATAATCAGTGTTCCTTGTATATGATCATCTAAGAAAAATCCTTTGCACTGCGTTTCTTTCTAAGTAACCACGAAAAGTGCCTTAGCACCGCTAAGTCAAGAGAAAAAGTACCTTTGCGTCGCTAAGCCGCGCTAAGGCTCTTTTACACCACTGATGAAAGCCTATCTTCAACGTGTTGGTCATAGAAATGCTGAATTTTAGCTTAGTGACCTATAAGAATGCTTTTGAAGTTGAACAAACATTTAATTTCTTCCCTTAAAAGAGTATCGAACTTACTCGATTACGTGATTAATTCTCTACGTCATGAATATGAGCACTGAAACGCAAGTTAAACACCGTCTGTACTTCTTTACATTGATATCATTTCTAGCTTTTAATTTTGAACTGGGCCGCCCAGGTGGTGCAGTGGTCTAAGCGATGGCTTATCAGCATTCGTCCGAGAAGGGTCCGGGTCCGAATCCCGGTGAGGCATAGATGTTGTGTTTGTCTTACGGCACTGGCTCTCTCCCTTCCATGGAAACAGTGACCTCAAATTAGGGACAGGCGACTGCTTATAGCCCATTGAGTTGCTCATGGTGGTCTTTTAAACCTTCAATAAAACAATTGAACTTGTACATTCAGAACTATTTATCCTGCTTTCTGCTATAGACGGAAACGTGTTTTTGATAAGTTTCGTGCTATCGATACTAGAAAGGTCCTGAAATTGGAAAAATGTCAAAGATATTACTCAAAAGTCTTACCTTACAAAACATTCGTACCCAGATCGAAGTGGCAAAATGTTTCAATATTTATGTTATTATAGTTCAGTGTTTTTGTCATAGTGCATGGGAGAATACACTGTAGAGTGTTATGCACTATGTAAAATGAAAGAACTTTATTTAAAATGTGGTGCTTTGATATTTCAGAAATGTACGTAGAACGTTTATTTTTTACTGTTATTTTTGTCACGCTATTTTAGAACATATCGCTCTATTAGGTTGTAATTTTTTTAACAGCAGAAGTAGTTTTTATTAAATTAACTAGTGTCCTTGGCTAACTCGTTGAGCATATAACACTCTAAGTAACTAACTAGAAATGAACGGTCAGAGCGAAAATAATTAGCACTTACGTAAACTAGAAACTTATCTTCATTTTCCACAGGAAGTTTCAGACCCCAATACATTTTAGTCGACAATTACCAGGTCGTAACTCATCAGGTAACACTTAACAGCAAGCTCATTCATAAACATAGGAATTTCCACCGAACAGTTACAACACGTTATTTCTCTATCCATATACACAATATTTGATCAAAAATATCCGGACACTTGCCTATCCACAAACTCCTTGTAATAAGAAAGGAATTAAAATCGAGTTGCCCACCCTTTACTGCTAAAGCCTCTACTCTACTGTGAAAGCTTTCCATTAGATTTATATACGTTTTTGCGGTAACTGCCTTCCATTCTGCCACAAGAACTTTAGTTAGGTCGGTTGCCCATGTTGTGCAGTTCGCCCTGGCTCGCAGTCGCCGTTCCAGTTCATTTCAAAGGTGTTTCATGGAGCTTAGATTGGGGTTCTGCACACCCCAGTTGCGTTTTACCACATCCATCTCATCAACCACTCCTGCACGGACTTCGCTTTTTGAACGTGTGAATTGTCTTGTTGACAAACCTTTCCTTCACGGACTTCGCTTTGTGAACGTGTGTATTGTCTTGTTGATAAAGCAAAGGGTCTTCACCGAGCTGTTGCCATAATGTTGGGAGCACAGAGTTGTCGAGAATGTCATTATAGGCAGAAGTGTTAAGATTTCCTGGCACTGGGGCTGGAGGGTCCAGCTCAAATCATGAAAAACAGCCCCAGAGCAGGATGCCACCTCCATCAAACTTTACAGTTGGCAAAACACAGTCAGACTTACACCGATGAGCCCTTTCATTATGACCACCCCTGCCAAGAAAAATGAGCACGCCTAGAGACCGAATGGTGGAGCATGTGAAGCTCACAGAGCAGTATATATACAACCCGATGACCGGCTGTCGGTTAGTAGAGTGCTCGGAGTAAGAATGGGAAAAGCTGCCGACTTATCACAGTTTAATAAACTCTGATAAGTCGGCAGCTTTGTGATGACAAATTGTGATCACACGGCGCCTCGGAGCTACGATCTCGGAAACGGTACGTCTTGTGGGTTGTTCATGTGCCGCTGTAGTGAGTACGTATCAAAAGTGGTGCACAGATGGCGAAACGACGAACCATCGTCCAGGCGTGTGTCGTCCACAGCTCATTGATGTCAGAGGGGAGCGGAGACTGTCGCACATTGTTCAAAGCGACCGCAAGGCCACAGTGCGACAAATCGCCCTCAGCTACAATAGTGGTGATCAGGGCAATATGACACAATATACAGTTCATCGCGGCTTTCTGCGCATAGGCCTGCGTAGCCGAAGGCTTAGCCGGATCAGGGCCAAACTAGTCTAGCCGGCCCTGGCCGGATTCCCATGCTCACTGCACGTCATCGCCAATAACGTATGAAATGGGCCCAAGATCATCGAGATTAGACCGTGGATGATTGGAAGAAAGTGGCATGGTCTGACGAATCAAGATTACTGGTGCATCACATAGCCGAGTAGTCAGGGAGTGGTTCGAGGGAACATGCTGGTGACTTTCTGTTAATTCCCTGGCCTCCAAATTCACATGACATGAACTCAATCGAACATTTGTGGTTCGACTTGGAAAAGCGGGTTCGCGCTAGATCTTCCCCCGAAGTGTAAGAGTGAGAAATAGAAAAGTAAAACTGCAAATGTTCCTGTTTTGCGTTTGGTATCGGCTTATTTTCCTTGTGGACGATAATACCACTTGATGTCACACCCACCCTAGCTTTTTTGATAGAATGCTGTTACGTTTTTGTTGCTTTACTTTGGGTTTTGGTTTCTATGGATCCTTATTTACACTCACAAAACCGCATTGAAGAAGAGCACTCATTAAAATTCAACACAGACATTTATTCGGCTCAGTTTTACAGTTCTTAGAAATAATTAACTGATTGCGCTTTACAACTGCACTTTAGCACGTAGTATAGGAGCAAAACAATATCGCGGAAAGAAGAACATGATAGCCGCAGCAATTCAACGTGACTGCATCAACAACAGTGACTATAGCGCGAGCGGCACATATATACTCTCCGTGCTGGACTTTGAGACCTATCTGCGGGTTACGTATGCCTTCGTGGGCACAAGAAACCTTCCGGTTTCGCTTCTCCAAGCGGGAAGACAAGACGTCATTCGCCAACGCGGAGGCACCAATGAAACGAATCCTCGTGGAGGGGAAGAGCGACGTAAATTCCATCGGATGGTGGCAATACTATTATTTTATCATCTTCTTCTTCTTTTTTCTGAAGTTTTTTTTTTTTTTTTTTTTTTTTTTGATTGGAGGTTTAACGACCACCGTGAGCAACTCAATGGGCTATAAGCAGTCGCCCGTCATTAACTTAGGGTCACTGGTTCCAGGGAAGGGAGAGAGCCAGTGCTGTAAGACAAACACAACATCCACGCCTGACCGGGATTCGAACCCGGACCCCTTACGGACGAATGATCAGAGGCCAACGCCTTAGGCCACTGCGCCAACGGGGCGGCTCTGAAGTTTTACTTGTAGTTTATTTACATTAAACATACAAAAATGGAGGACCATACAAATTTATGTATTTATTACGGAATTTTGGAAAACACGTATTTTTTTTTATTGAACGTTTAACGACCACAGTGAGCAACTCAATAGACTATAAGCAGTCGCCCATGGTTCCAGGGAAGGGAGAGAGCCAATGCCGTAAGACAAACACAAAATCCATGCCTCACCGGGATTCGAACCCTGACCCCGCTTAGACGAATGATCAGAAGCCATCGCTTAGACCACTGCGCCACCGGGGCGGCAAAATATGTAGTATTTACATACAAAATTCGAAAATATTTGCTTTTATTTGAAAATACTTATTTACCTCAATATCCGTTACCTAATAATCGTACTCGTTTTTGCGCTGTGTAAATCTAAGTTTCATTTACTTATCACAATTTAAAGTCCCTGCTCCGTGGGAGACGGGTAGATCAAATTCGAATGTATGCTGGAGTGACATGGAAAAGAACTGCTCGGACAGAGTTGTGGAAGAAACTTAGGGAGACCTGTACTCAGCTGTGGATTGAGAATGCTTGATGAAAGCTATTGATCTGAAATGCTAATTAACACCGATATGAAATGTAAGCAATTTTAAAATTACATAGCTTGTCCCAAAACAACTGAGAATGTTTTTTTCATAAAAAATGTGAAATTCTGCGTTCGACCTCAGCACGAGTCTCGGAAAAACTGTAGCCGTTGTAGTAACCATAGCAACCGGACACTCCTGGTTATCAGACATGCGTTGTGGGTAGTGCGCAGTTTAATAAGCGTTGTTTCGTGAACCCGTAACAAGTGTTTACGCGTTGTGACTTTTCGAAAAAACGGATGTAAGAGAGAAACAAAGATGCACCATTTAATTTTGCTGTCGACTTAAGAAGTCTGTCGGAGAGACTTTTCGTCTTATGCAAGAGGATTATAAACATGAATGTCTAGGAAAATCAACAATTTACAGATGGCATAAAGAATTTATGAGTGGTGGCGAGTCGCCGGCTTTAATAACGCATGGAGGAAGACCTTTAATGAGCGTTACAGGGGTTAGACATCAATATAATAGGTGTTATTATATGGGAAGACAGACACCTATCAATTAGAGATATCGAAGATATGGTTCAAATTTCAAAATCATCAATTCACAGAATTTTAACCAAGCATTTGAGCATGAAACGTTCTTGTCCAATTTGGGTTCCACATTTTTTGACAAAGGAACAAATGGACATCCTCCAAATACGTGGCGGCGTCAGTGAATAAACAAATACATCGCTCTTTCCACGTTTTAGCAACACACAGCAACCGAAAAGTTGTTATTCGGTCACCGCCGGGGAAATGAAACCCGGATCTCTCGATATCTAAATGTGTAAGGCTAACGCGCTCGGCTAGATATTGAGAGATCCGGGATTCATTTCCCCGGCGGTGACCAAATAACAAATGGATCGTCGAGTTGATGTTTGTCAACAATGAACGCAAATGATAAGCGAAGATCCAGAATACAAATTTTGAAGATGACAGTCCGTTTTTTGGTGTAAATATGACGAGGATAGTAAGTCAGATAATATCTGAAAACTTGAAAAATTCTTCGTCTTATAGCTGGAATCGAACCCGCGTCTCCCAAAGAGCGCCCGGGTATGCTAACCACTACACCACCCAGAACGATTAAATCTTAAGTTTCCGATTAATTTATTATCTGACTTACCATCCTTGCCATATTTACAACAAAGTACGGATTGTCATCTTCAAAATTTGCATTGTATTGTATGGTGTAATCCCATATTCCATTCGTGATTCCATTCATGAAGATCCAGAAGTCATGCAACGGGTTATTACAGGTGAATATTTTGCCTACACTATTTTGATCCACACACCAAGGCAGAAAGCTGTGTTTGGAAATCGCCGTCGTCGCCTGAAACGAAAAATCTTCGTCAAGCCAAATCAGCGAGAAAGGTCATATTGGTTGCATTCTTTGATTGTTAAGGTATGATCTATCAACTCATTGTTCCTCCAAAAACTTCGATAAATGCCGACTAATACAAAACAGTGCTACATAATCTGCAGAAATATGTGACAACAAAGCGACCACACTTGAGAAAGAATTGGGTGCTACACCAAAATAATACAAGGCCGCACATACCCAGGTAGCACAACCTTGCAATTTTACCAAGGCCCAACACTGATCCGCCGTCTTTTAGAAATAGAAGATAGTGGCTCAGCGTCGGACCTACGTTAAATCGCAAATCGGGCCTACGTTAAACCCAGGTAGCACACTACCTGGGTGGCCAGTTCTGTAGTTTCTTATTTGGGGAAAATGAATAATAAGTTGATGCCCCAACATGCATATTAGTCCAGACCTGTCACCATGTGACTTCTAGTTGTTCTCCATTTAAAAAAAAGACATACGGGAACGACAATTTGAGACTGATTAACAACTTATTACAGCTGCGCAGGAGAGTTTCAGCAGCATTTCAGAAGAAGAAGAATTCCAGGAGACATTCAAAAAGTGGGTGGAATGTTGGGACACCTGTATTTGCTCCAATGGACAGTATTTCAAAAAAGATAACCACTTCCTTGGAACGTCGGGACACGTGTATTTACTCCAATGGACAGTATTTCAAAAAAGATGACCACTTCCTTTGAATGTTGGGACACCTGTATTTGCTCCAATGGACAGTATTTCAAAAAAGATGATGACTTCCTTGGAACGTCGGGACAGCTGTATTTGCACCAATGGACAGTATTTCAAAAAAGATGACCACTTCCTTGGAACGTTGGGACACCTGTATTTACTCCAATGGACAGTATTTCAAAAAAGATGACCACTTCCTTGGGAATGTTGGGACACCTGTATTTGCTCCAATGGACAGTATTTCAAAAAAGATGACAACTTCCTTGGAACGTTGGGACACCTGTATTTGCTCCAATGGACAGTATTTCAAAAAAGATGACCACTTCCTTGGAACGTTGGGACACCTGTATTTACTCCGATGGACAGTATTTCAAAAAAGATGACCACTTCCTTGGGACGTTGGGACATCTGTATTTGCACCAATGGACAGTATTTCAAAAAAGATGACAACTTCCTTGGAACGTTGGGGCACCTGTATTTGCTCCAATGGACAGTATTTCAAAAATGATGACCATTCTATGATAACTAAGGTACGCATATTTTTTTTAATCAAAACATATGAAAACACGAATTTGTCCGTGAGGAGGATCGAATCTGCGCCCGCTCACTCCGGAGCACGTTGCTCTCCCAACTAAGCTACACAGACGGAATGCATCCCTGCAGATTTGTCGTCTTGACACGTGCTTTACCTCTGTAGCACGTCACATCATCTCCCTCTTAATTTTTTTTTTTAATTTTAATTTGAAGCGACGTAGGAGTTTTCTATTAACTCTAGACAATAAGTGGAATGGACACACATTTTTCGAAGAACCCAACGTCCAGTACATCCATTTTTACGGTCCGGAGCCGCCAATGTAAAAACACAAATTTATCCGTGGCGAGATGGGATGTGCACCCCTTCACTCCGGAGTAAGTTGCTCTCCGAACTAAGCTACATGGACAGAATGTATCGTTGCAGATTTGTCGTCATGGCATGTGCTTTACTTCTCTAGTGCGTCGCAAGCATTCTCAGTTGTTTTGGTACAACTCTTGCATTTTGCACAGCATTAAATTTACCGGCATCTATTTGCACGTCTTACTCATTACCTCATACTTACTGAATCAGTGCAGACCTTCACTCATGCTTGATTCTGTTAGAGTTTTGGAAAACAGAAGGGAAAGCTTACAACTGGGATGAAACCGTCGGAAAACCGATTTCTTATGGCAGAAATACGGATCAACAACTGTAATACAATAATACAAAAATGCAGCCATTACGGTTAATACGAATAATAATACACAGTCGAGTCACATTATTGTGACCACCTCCTACTTTTGACGTCAACAGCGCGTAGCCAATGAAAGAAGGCACATGTCGTGAGCTGGCTTGGAGCCAAGTGGGCAACGTTCGTGACTGTGGCGGAAAGGACCTCAATTTCGATCCCAGGCAGGTACGAACGCTCGATCCACTAAATATCCGCCGTGCGTCGGATGGGCACGTTAAGCCGTCGGACCCCGGGTACTGGCCCCCCGGTAATAAATAAGGGCGTCTTCCTCCCCCTTTCTACTTCGCTTCCGTGTCACTTTCCTATCGGGCACTCTAGCCCAAATCTCCTAGCTTCCTATTTCTAAGGGTTGTTTAAGACCTGGGTCAGACACTCCCTTCCTAAAATCCTCTACATATGATCATCTGAAAACATATCACTCGTTGCTGTCATGGATGAAAGGAGCGATTTATCAGATTTGCAAAAAGGGATGATTATTGTCTTTCGGGCAATTCTTTAAGGGTGGCAGTACTTCTGAAACAGCGCAGTTTGTGATGAACTATTCGCGTGCTGCTGTGGTTAAAGTGTATCGTGATTGGAGAAATGGCACCATTGCGAATAAGCTATGTGGAAATTGCGAAGCACCACGTGGCATTGATATGAGAGGTGAACGTTGGCTTCAAAGGTGGGTGAGGGCCGATCGGCACGCTACAGTGGAGCAACTCACTGGCCGAATAAACCAGGGGGCTACCTGAAGTGTGTGTAAAACGACAGTTCAGCGGTCCATGCTGCGTATGGTGCTCGATGGAGACGGATTGTCACTGCACCTATGCTAACGAAGGTTCATCGACAGAAAATGCTTACACTTGCACGGCAGTAACGGAATTGGACTTCCGCTGATTGGCAAAGGATTGCCTTCTCCGATGCGTACGTTTTCTGCTTCATCGAACTGATGGACGTTAGCGTATAAGGCCAGAAACATCGGAGAACAAACACTCTTCAACCATTGCTGGAAGAACACAAACTGGTGGGGGTAGCGTTATGGTCTGGAGAATATTTTAGTGGCATTCTCTGGGTCCACGCATACCTGTAGAAGGCACTAATGACCGAATTCGTCATGAATCCATCTTTGCAGACCACGTTCACCCATACATGCTGATTGTCGTCCCTGGGGCGGATGGGATCTTCCAACACGACAATGCGACGTGTCACACAGCTAGAAATGTCTGAGGGTGTTTGGAAGAGCACGATGAAGACTTCAAAGTATTATCCTGGCCTCCTACTTCCCCAGACTTAAACCCCATTGAGCATCTGTGGGACCATCTCCATCGTGTTGTTCGCTCTACGGATCCTCCACCACGCACCCTCCAGAATCTGTCAAATGCACTGCAGTCAGCGTGGCTCCACACACCTGTGAACACCTTCCAGCACCTTTTTTAGTCACTCCCAGCTCGTTTAGCTGCTGTTTGCACTGCACACGGCGGATACTCTGAATATATATTAACTGGTGGTCACAATAATGTTACTCGACCGTGTGTATTATTACGCTTTAGTTGCAGCGCAAGATGTTAGCGCAACTTAATGAAGTAATATTCTTAAATGCTAAAAACTTTGTTAACTGCGTTAATCGTATCTACATTACCTTCGTATTTTACGTCGTGATAAGTTGTTTCATTGTGGTTGATTTTTTGCTGTTAGGAGTTGTTGGAAACTGATTTCCGTAAAATATCAAGAGGCAATTTAACTGTGGACATTAAATAATCAAGCGTTTCGCTGGTGTATCTGAGTCGCCTTTGTATCCTGATAATTTCGTGTTTAGTTATACTTATCCAGGGTTTTGACATACGAACTACAGAAATTTGAGCTCTCTGACGTCTCAATAAAATCCCATTAGTATACAGATTCACTAAAATGAAAACGAAAAGCGATCCACATTCCAATGTTACGCATATCTTCTCATTCATGTCTTAATTTTTTTAATGTCCAAATTAAGGGACATAAGGCCATCTAGGAATTGTTTCCAGCAAACCTTATACGTATATTATAGTGGATCATCAGAAAGTGAAAATCCCGAGTAACAACTGATAAGACGTTGATAAGAATAAGTACCTACGCCTACTCCTTTGACAAGTGTGATAAAAATATTTAAGACATCATTGTTATCTTGGCAATGTACTTACGAGAGTTTGCTTCATGCTAAAGGTCCTAGCTTTCTGTTGCTGTTACATATGATATAGCTGTTGTATATTTAAAGACTCCATATTTCCTATAATGATACAAACATACAGCAAAAACAATCGCCAGGGTACATTGTAAAATTTTCTGAATTTTTCTTAAATTTAAGAGCCATTTTCTGTGATTTCTCTTGTGAATTAACGAAGCATATTTTTGATACAACCTTTTCCGTGAAATGACGAAAAGAAACCTGAATTTTACGAATTTTTCCGAAAATTCTGAATTTCTAGAAACCTTTTCGCAATTCCTTTCGTATATTGACGGTAAATTGCCGTTTTTAAGATCAGTTAACAGAAAATTCTGAATTTTCAGAAACCTTTCCGCAACTTTTTCCTTATATTGACGGTCAATTGTCGTTTTTAAGATGCGTTAACGGAAAATTCTGAAATTTCAAAAACCTCTCCACAATTCCTTTTGAATATTAACGGAAAAACACTGTTTTCACTTTTTCCGTATCCATGCGACGAAACATTTCCGGTAATAGGAGCGATTTGTGGGAATACTTAATGGGTTTGATTAGCTGTTAAATTTCAATAGTCTGTCGAAGTATTTGATTTTGAAGTTCTATATCGATATCGGATATTGTGGATATCATATCGCATTAATTTTGGTTATTGTGGCACAGGATATTTCTTCTCCTCTCCTCCATTTTGTGCACCAGCTTTATACTGTATATTGTATATATACTGTATAAAGCTGGTGCACAAAATTTATATTATACTGTGTATTGTATTACCGTAAGAAACCGGGTATTTAAATTATTGTACAGGTGATTGTACAATGTCTTTCTATCACTCTGTAGAGTGCTTAAGACAAAAGCTAATATAGCTATCAAAAGAAAATTTTATATTCAGATGTTTCGTGAACTAATGCTATAAAACAGTACATTTCACCATTTCTTAAGAATAATTGAAAGTTATAGTCAGTTAAAAAGAAAAAAAAGATTTCAAGTTCAAGAGCATTCTGTTTCTTTGAAATATCATGTTTGAAAAAAAAATGCATAATCTTTGATAAGTCCTCCTACAAAAAAATAGAATTATTACAAACGTATTAAAAAAAAAAGCTCCAACAAAAAATAAAACAAGTTAGTAAAATCATGCATTGCATTGATTATGATACGCTTTCCAACATACCAGAAATCATTACTGAAGTTATGAGGATAATGGCTGTGGAATAAATCTCGCTCCTGTGCCCTAACCTTTGACCCCATTTCCCTGACATTCAACAGAACCAGTCCAGTATACCTCCGGAACAACATGATAAAGTTTTGTCGCAATCAAAGCATTTTTACGTAAGTCGTAACCATTGGCACACCCGCGGAGGGGGCTATGGGGGCTTAAGCCCTCTCCAAGGAGATTAAGAGCGACGTGTGTCACAAATTAAACATTCAAAAATATTATTTTGCATGTTCAAAAATTTACATAGTGTTTGACATAATGTCTTCTTCCCAAAGTCCGAAAGAGATTTAGAGCGATGTATGTCACAACCGTATATAAACTATAGGCGTACACTATATATATATACATATATACATTATTTTATATATACATATATACATTAAAGCTGCAGAGTATGATCCAGGAACTTGCTGACAAGAGTAAAGAAGTGGGATTAAAAATGAACTTTCAGAAGACAAAAGTGATGTTCAATGCTTTTACAAGAAATGAAGATTTATCGATTGATGGAGAAAAACTGGAGATAACAGATACGTATGTTTATCTTGGACAGCAGATATCAAGTGAGGGTCACATTGATGAAGAAATTAATCGGCGTACAAAACTTGCCTGGAGAGCTTTTGGAAGAAACAGCATAATTTTCAAGAGCAATATGCCATTATGTCTTAAAAGAAAAGTGTTTGATCAATGCATCCTTCCAGTGCTTACGTATGGTGCAGAGACGTGGACCTTAACTAAAAGAGACATACAAAGGCTGCAGACAACTCAAAGAAGTATGGAGAGGTGCATGCTTGGTGTAACCAGGAGAGATAAGAAGAGGAACTCGTGGATCCGAAAAATGACGAGAGTGGAAGACATCATGATCAGAGTTAAATCCCTGAAATGGCAATGGGCTGGACATACTGCCAGAAGGACAGACCATAGATGGACAGCCGAAATTTTAGATTGGATTCCAAGGGACAGGAAAAGTCCCAGAAAAAGACCACATGGGAGATGGGTGGATGAAATTCGTAAATATGCGGGAGTGACATGGAGGAGACTGGCACAAGACAGACCGTTGTGGAGGAAACTTGGGGAGACCTTCGTCCAGCAGTGGATTGATAATGGTTGGCAATGATGATGATGATGATACATTATTTTGACAAAAGTCGCCGGACACCCTTCAAAAGCGAATGAACGGATCCGCTGCGTTGTTAAGATGCGCGGTACATCTCAAAACGGTACAAAAACAAGCCTGCAGCTGACCGCGATCATATCCCACTGTGAGTTTGACGGAGAATGTCGCGGCGGGAGAGAACTGACTTTGAGAAAGGACAGATTGTTGGGTGTTATATTAGTGGGTTGTCCATAAGGGAAAGCGACAGCCGTTTAAACATACCCAAGTCAACTGTTTTAGATGTACTGAAAAAGTGGGAGACACATGGCGTGGCTGAAGCAGCAACACGTATACCGGCAGACCAAAGAAAATCACTGATAAAGGACATCGAAGCCTCAGGAGAGTCGTTTCAGCTAATCGACGGAGTACTGCACAAGACCTCAGTGTACAGGTGAGTAAAAATGCTGGAACCTCGGTATGTCCACTCACCGTTCGCAGAGAACTTCATTCCATGGGTTACTGTTGTCGTGCGGCCGCTCATAAGCCTTTCATCTCCACTCGGAATGCTACTCGTCATTTCGCATGGTGTAAAGAACATTTATCATGGACCGTAGATCAATGGAAATGGGTCCTATGGACTGATGAATCCAATTACATGATCCATCAGTCTGATGGCCGTGTGTGGGTATGGCGGCAGCCGGGAGAAAGCTATTTACCACAGTGTACTATTCCTACGGTCAAGTTTGGAGCTGGGAGTGTTTTTCGTGGTATGGTATTAGCCCATTGATTATCGTGGACAAACCTGTTAACCAGCACGTCTACCTCGATATTCTGGACAATTATGTCATACCAACTCTGTGGCAATACTATGGAACCGAGCCTTGTTGGTACCAGCAGGATAATGCACCATAAAGCAAGGACTGTTATGGCGTTGTTTGACGATAATTCCGTATCGTGTGTGGACTGGCCAGCACAGAGCCCTGGTCTTAATCCCATAGAAACCTATGGGATGAATTAAAGCGCCGCATAAGAAGTTTGGAACCAAGGCCTACTACTAAGCAACATTATGTATTGAATGGAAGCACATACCTATCGCTGTGTTCCAAAACCTTGTCGAAAGCCTCTCCCAAAGGGTCAGTGCATGCATTAAGGCCAAAGGCGGGCCGACCCTGTACTAATGTATATCAATAAATGCTATGTTGTGTTTCTTTTCTAGGTGTCCACTGACTTTTGCCAATATAGTATAATTTCGCCCATTTTCAATAGGGTTCTTCCCCAGGTTGTCCCCTACCACATACTAAAATTTCATCGAAATCGAACCATTTTTACGCAAGTTATGAGGCATAAGGGTAATGGAATGGATCCCGCTCCTATGTCCTGACCTTACACCGCATTTCGCCCATTTTCAATAGGGTTCGTCCCCAGGTGGTTCCCTACCCCATACTAAAATTTCATCAAAATCGAACCATTTTTACGCGAGTTATCGTGCGGACAGAAACACAGACAGACGGACAAAGCTGGAGCATATACTGTATATGCGCTTCTTCAACCTACGGTTGGAAAGTGCAAATGACTAAATCACTCGCATTAACGAAAATAAAATCCTCATCGCGAGATTAGTTTTTCCTTGAAACTGAAGGCGATCCTTAGGACTTTCTGTTCAGTGGTTAAGGTGGTTTCACCTAAAATCTCTGCCTTGTTTTCAGTGGTAAAACTTCTTTACATATTTTCTTCGCAATTAATGTATTCCCAAGGATGAAAATTTGCACATCGATAAAACTAACTTTAAGTTATAGCATGGAATGCTTCATATTAGACAAACAAATGTTGGATTGCTTAATAATTGTTATGTTTTAGCAAGTATTAAGTATCCCACGCTATAACTTAAAGTTAGTTTTATCGATGTGCAAATTTTCATCCTTGGGAATATATTAATTGCTAAGGAAATATGTAAGGTAGTTTTACTATTGGAAACATAAGGCAGAGATTTTAGGTGGAACCACCTTAAGACGCGCAGCTTGAGTAGATCTAACCTAATCGACCCGAATTCGATCCTCGCTATACGTAAGGGCTGAAAAATTCAGTGTCTTCAATTTTACAAAATGTCTGTATAAATACGGAAACACTTGAAACGGACTTTTCTGAAATAAGCGGAATTTCAGACTACGGCAAATCTGTGAAAATACGATTTATATAAGATTATATAAAATAAGTTAAAGAAACGGGCACTTTTAAAAACGGAAATTTCGTCAAAAGACGGACACTTGCCGGCAACTTTGCTGCACGTTATTTTCAGAACTTTTTCGTGAATTCGCACCACTTATTTATTTACGCTTTCCAACCGTAGGTTGAATAAGCGTATGTGCTCCAGCTTTGTCCGTCTGTCTGCACGATAACTCGCTTGAAAATGGTTCGATTTCGATGAAATTTTAGTATGTTGTACGGAACAACCTGGGGACGAATCCTATTGAAAATTGTGGGAAATGGTATCAAAGGCCAGAACATAGGAGTGGGATCCATTCCATCGCTCTTATGCGTCATAACTTACGTCAAAAGGCTTCGATTGCGACAAAACTTTATCATGTTGTTGCGGAGGTATATTGAACCGGTTATGTTGAATATCATCGAAATGCTGTCAAAGGTCAGGACCTAGGAGTGGGATCCATTCCATTTCCCTTATGCGTAATAACTTACTTTAAAATGCTTTGATTGCTACAAAACTTTAGTATGTTGTTTCAGAAGTATACTGAATCGGTTCTGTTGAGTATCATTGAAATGGGGTCAAAGGTTAGGACACAGGAGCGATATTTATTCCACAGCCATTATCCTCATAACTTGACTAAAAATGCTTCTATTGCGACAAAACTTTAGTTTGTTGTTCCGGAGGTATAACTGAATCAATTCTGTTTAATATCCTCGAAATGGGGTCAAAGATCAGGGCACAGGAGCGAGATTTATTCCACAGCTATTATCCTCATGACTTGACTAAAAATGCTTCGATTGCAACAAAACTTTATCATGTCGTTCCGGAGGTATACTGAACCAATTCTGTTGAATGTCAGGGAAATGGGGTCAAAGGTTAGGGCACAGGAGCGAGATTTATTCCACAGCCATTATCCTCATAACTTGAGTAATGATTTATGGTATGTTGGAAAAAGTATCATAAGCAATGCATTGCATGATTTTTCTGACTTGTTAATCAAGTTATGAGGATAATGGCTGTGGAATAAATCTTGCTCCTGTGCCCTGACCTTTGATTATATTTCAATGATATTCAACAGAACTGGTTCAGTATTCCTCTGGAGCATACGTCGCAATCGAAGCATATTTACGTAAGTTATGACGCATAAGGGTGGCGGAATGGATCCCGCTTCTATGTCCTGACCTTTGACCCCATTTAGCCCATTTTCAATAGGGTTCGTCCCCTGGTTGTCCCCAGCACATACTAAATGTTCATCGAAATCGAACCATTTTTACGCGAGTTATCGTGCGAAAAGGCAGACAGATGGACAAAGCTGGAGCATATAACCCTTCTTCAACCTGCGGTTGGAAAGCGTAAACAAGAGGGTAAAAGGAAATAGAACTCTCTTGAAATAAAAACATTAAATCACATTCTTATCTGGCTGGAGTCAAAATAACTCCCAACTAGTGTGATTTTTTTTTTTTTTTTTTTTTTTTAGTTTCCTTTTCTGGTCTCTTTCCCGTGGATTCACGCAATGGAATGGGTAATTTACCGATGCCATACTTTAACTTTTTCTACTCCTCTTCTTAGGTTTCCCTTTTTTCTCCATCTTTAATCGCGCATTCTCCTTCGCTGGTGTTCGGTGGTAGGAGGGAGATCGCCAAGGGGGGGGTGCGAGGGGGGCTTGAGCCCGCCCTGAAATTTGTGTTGCCCACCCAATTCAAAATGGACCATTTTTCAATGTATTTAACCTTGAAATATAATTTGGACTCGCCAAGTAATGATAAGTCTTGTGTTTTACTTCATGTAGTCCTACGTATTTACCCCTAGGAAGTGCGTTGTTTACGTCTCCGTAGAAAGGTTATCAAAATAGCATCCCTAGGGCCATGAAAATTCAATTGGTTTCCACTCCTCCAATTCCTTAGTTTAATCTTCTTTTTCGTGTTTGTATGGGCAGGGGACGAATGAGGAGGGTGGATAGGAGTTCATTGAGGGTGGTAATTACTAATTGCTCTGCTGTTTGTTTTCTTCACAAAATTGGGGATTCTAACACGGAAAGCTGAGTCTAAAGCTATAGTAACGCTCTTGAGATTGCCCCGAGACAGGGAAAGTGCAGAAAGTGGCTGACGACTGCTTCGTAGGAGAGGAGTGCAAGGCAAAGTCGCAGGCTGGAAGGAAGGAAGTTAAGGAGGGCGGAGGTATTGTGTCTGCTTGGCACAACTTTAAAATTTGATTTAGATAAACAAAAACGACATTTTCTTTTAAACAAATTGTTCAAGTACAGTACTATTTTCGTAAGCAAAAATGAAAAAAATTTAAAAGAAATTTAAGGCAATGCATCCAGAGCAAGTTAAAATTTGATGGCGACATTCTACCAACACTCGTATCTTACACCAGTGGCGTAACTAGTCAGATGTGTGTGTGTCCAGGTGTATGTGTGTGTGTCCAGGTGGAGGGGTCGGAATTGCACGAATTCTTTTATAACCGGTAGTGAAAGCATTGAAGCCGACCCGGTGACGCAGTGGTCTAATCGCTGGCTTATGACCACTCGTGAGAGAAGAGTCTGGGTTCGAATCCCGGTGAGGCATGGATGTTGTGTTTGTTTTACGGCACGGGCCCAATCCCTTCGCTGGAACAAGTGGCCTTAAATTAGGGAAGGGCGACTTCTTATAGCCCATTGAGTTGCTCACGGTGGTCGTTTAACCTTCAATTAAAAGACAAAAAAAGCATTAAAAATTCGTTCTTTCAGTGTCACATACACAAAAAAAAAAAAAGATAATGTCCCCACAACAGCATATCTTTGTAGGCAACGAACTACCTGGAAGCTTTTAAACTTCCACTCAACTACGCTTTCACCTAGGGCAGAGCCCCCTGCTACGAGGGTCGTCCAGAAAGTAAAGAACGTTTTGATATCAAACAAAAACAATAAGTAGTAAGGAACAAATATTTATGTGACATTTACAGAAAGACTTCACCTATTTTTCGACACTGTCACCATAAAAATTGAAACACTTATTGTAGTGTGGTACCAATTTTTCAATGCCGTCGTTAAGTTGTGTAACCATGCAGTGACAACGTCTTTCAACTCGTCATCATTGTGAAAGTGACGGCCATCTAAAAACTCTTTCATCTTAGGAAACAGATGAAAGTCACTAGGCTCTAGGTCAGGGATGTATGCCGGATGACTGAAAACTTCCCAGCCAAAACGTTGAAGAAGTTCTTGAGATGCTGAAGAGGAGCGAGGGCGCGCGTTATCGTGAAGGAGAACAATGCCCAAAATGTTCTTCATCATAAATGTTTGATCTTCCTTTGTTAAACATGATGCACCATTTTCTCACAGATGCTGCATTCATAACCTCTTCATCATAGACTTTCGTTATTTGTCTGTGAATGTCCAGAGGGCGAACCTTTTTGGCGTTCAAAAAGCGTATCACACTCCTTACTTCATCACTTTGCGGGATTTTCGATTTTGTCACACATTTCAACGGCGTCTAAAGAAAAGGCGAACGTCCGCACTACCTCGCTGCAGTGTTGCCAGATAGTTCCAGACTTAGTTCTGAAAAGTAGACAAATTAATTCAAAAGTAACCCAATTTTTATTATCGTTTCTTCAATAAAAGCAAATTAAGATCCCCACCTTTGTTAATTACAAATCAAAATTTGCCAGTTTTTAAAAAGTTTACTTGCGAAATAAAATGGGTAAATGTAGTAAAAATTACCTGTTGTAGAATACGAAATTTTACTAAACTGTCTATAGTATATACATAGTAGTCCATATAGATATTTATCGCCGCCCTTGTGGCGCAGTGGTCTGAGCGCTGGCTTAAGACCATTCATCCGAGAAGGTTTGGATCCCGGTGAGGCATGGATGCTGTGTTCGTCTCACGGTGCTGTTTATCTCCCTTTTTTTTTTTTTTTTTTTGAGTGGAGGTTTAACGACCACCGTGAGCAACTCAATGGGCTATAAGCAGTCGCCCGTCCCTAATTTAGGGTCACTGATTCTAGGGAAGGGAGAGAGCCAGTGCCGTAAGACAAACACAACATCCATGCCTCACCGGGATTCGAACCCGGACCCTGTTCGGACGAATGATCAGAGACCATCGGTTAGACCACTGCGCCACCGGGGCGGCCTCCCTTTCCTGGAGTCAGTGGCCCTAAATTAAAAACGAGCTACTGCTTGTAGCGAGTTACTCACGGTGGTCGTTAATCCCCAATAAAAAAAAGACATTTACCAATATGTTGGTATATGTTTGAGACAGTTCAGTAAAAATCTGGGTCAAATTAAAAAATATATATACAAATAGGGTAAAAATCCATTTGGAAAAAAAAACAATTTAAATTAATTTATTATATGACTGGCAAATAAATAAAATACCTTCTTTTTTTTATTATTGGAGTTTTAATGACCACCGTGAGCAACTCAATGGGTTATAAGCAGTCGCCTATCCTTAATTTAGGGCCACTCGTTACAAGGAAGAGAGAGAGCCAGTGCGGTAAGACAAACACAACATCCATGATTCACTAGGATTTGAACTCGAACCCATGAAGCGAAAGCTTAGACCACTGCGTCACCGAGGACGGCTCAATATCACTTTTTTTACTCGAGATTTTTAAATCTACAGCGAAAAATACTTAAAACACGCAGGGGAAAAAAGTAGCCGAAAAAGTAGCCAAGTACTGAAAAAAGTAGTAGCAGATTGCTTTTCAAAGTAGCCCAAAAAGTAGCCAAGTACTGAAAAAAGTAGTAGCAGATTGCTTTTCAAAGTAGCCCAATGTGCTACAGGTAGTCCAATCTGGCAACACTGCCTCGCTGCTTGGCTCCGACTGAGCTAGCAAGCTTGGGTGTTCAATGCCGCTGCGACAATGGTGGGGAGCACCCGTGTCATTCTCCAAGGTCAACGTTCTTTACTTTCTGGACGACCCTCGTAGTTACGGTCCAGTCTATGTGCCGCCAAGACAGCTTTTACCCGGTAAGGCATAGACAATACAATATTTCTAAATGTGTCTTGTGGTATCTGGTACTAAAACATTACCAGCAGATCCTTTAACTCTTGTAAGCTACGTGGTTGAGCAGCCGCAGATCGGATTTGCTGTGCCAACACAAACCACAGATACTCGATTGGATTGATGACTGAAAATGCGGAGGTCAGGCATATCTGGAAGTCGTCCAGGCAATGAGCACGGTGCATTACCTTGCTGAAAGAAGGCACTATTAGAGGGGAATATCGTTGCCATGAAAGGATGTACCTGGTCTGCAATGACGTTTAGGTAGGTGGTAGACGTCATAGTTTCTTGCACATGAACGACTGGACACAGGGTTCCAGCTGAACATTGTCCCAAGCATTACAATTCCTCCACCGGCTTGTTTTCGTCCCACGGTGCATCTTAGCGCCAACATTTCCCCAGGTAAACGACGAGCGCGTGCTCGGCCATCCAAACGACGCAACAGGAAACGAGATTAATCGGACCAGATGATCTTCTTCCAATCATTCAAGGTTCACTTTTGATGTTCGAGTGCCCATTACAGGCACTTTCAACGGTTAGCCGAAGTTAAGAAGGGCACTCGGAGCGGCCTGAGGCAACGCAACCCCATTTTCAGCAAGGTTCAATGCACTGCGTGCTGTGACACATTACTAACCAGGTTAGCTTTGCCCCAAGTAGTATAATACAGAGTGTCCCACTCGCTACCGAATCCGGTATTTCTTTAATAATATTAACACCAATGAAGATATTGCAGTGAAATTTGAACTGGACTTACCTCATTTCGTGCGAAATGTGATGACATCACAACATGTGCTGGAAGTGGCCACCATTTGCGTCCAGAAAGCATTGAACCCAGCGCTGTCCGCCAGCCTGTAGGAGTGCTCCTTAGTGGCAGACACATTCTTAAGTGTGGCCCCATTGAGGAGCAGTCTTCCAGCCAGCCGTACGCGTGCCTCTGCTGCTTTGTTATGCCATTTCGCTGAGCGTGTCTGCACAATACGGTTGTTGATAGTGAGTGCTCGTGCTCGTAGCTGTTCGCGTACGCGTGAAAATGTATCGGTATACTCTGGAGGAGCGAGTGTTTATTGCTCGCACTTATTGGTAAACAGAATCAATAAAGTCTTGTCAACAGCGATTCCTGGAGATGTTTGCAGGCAGACATCCGCCGAGCAAGTCCACTATTTGGGCATTGTCGAAGAAATTGAAAACCAAGGGGACTTTATTAGACGACCATACAGGAGTTCGTCCACAAATGTCCGAGGAAACGATCCAGAATGTAAAGGGCCTACTATTTGCATCTCCCAGGAAGCCACTTCGCCGACTGTCACAGGAAACAAGGTTGTCCAAAAGCACTTGTCAGCGTGCTGTGAAAAAAGCGAAGCTTCATGCGTACCGTATCTCCGTGGTCCACGAACTGAAAGAGCCTGACCACGTGAAACGAGTGACATACTGTCGATAGTTTCAGACAGTTCTTCAGGAAAATCCGAGCATTCTGGACTACTCGTGGTTCTCGGACGAGGCGTGGTTTTACCTGTCCTGATACGTGAATTCTCAAAATTCCCGTATTTGGGCCAGAGAAAATCCCAACGCGATACATGAAGAACCCCTTCATTCACAGAAAATTGGTGTTTGGTGTGGGATGACCCGGAGCCGTATAATTGGTCCCATCTTCTTCGATACAACCATCACATCAGCTGTATATATATGGAAATCTTCAACACCTTTGTAAATCAATTGGACGACGAAGAACTCTCCATTGGATATTACCAGCATGATGGAGCGACATCACACACCAGTATGGCCAAAATTCAGTCCTTTTTCGGCGACTGCGTCATTTCGAAGGGTCTATGGCCACCGCGCTCGCCCGATCTGACGCCTCCTGATAACTTTTTTATGGCGATATCTAAAACGGAGAGTTTACCAAAAGAAATAGCGAACCATAGATGCCCAAACATCGCCAAAGAAATTCAGGCAGTGACGGCGGACGTACTGGCAAGGACTTTCCACAATATGGTGCGCCGGGTTCAATGCTGTCTGGACGCAAATGGTGGCCACTTCCAGCACATGTTGTGATGTCATCACATTTCGCACGAAATGAGGTAAATCCATTTCAAATTTCGTTGCAATATCTTCATTGGTGTTAATATTATTAAAGAAATGCCGGGTTCGGTAGCGAGTGGGACACCCTCTATATTTCATGCCCCGACGAATTAGGGCTGTTCTGTAGACCAAGGGCGGAGAAACACTCTACTAAGTACATGCACCTAATGAACTGGGGTCTCAGTGTACATATCTGTGTGAATTTAGAGAAATGCAGACAGATAAAAGGAAAGCGTGATAGTGATTTTTAAAATGTAAGCTGGGTATGCAGCTCTTACACTTCATATCAGTTATACACGCCACTGCTTTTGTTCACCATTTTTCTTGGTAACCCACTTCCGTAAGGTGGCAAGATGGCTGAGATTGTTGCATATTATCTATAAAACTTTAAAAAAAAACTGATGCAAATGAATTTTTATATCTGATTAAGCTTATAAGTTTCGTGACGATATGATACTAAGCCAGCGATTATTCCATGCACTGTATTTACAATTACTTAAGTGAAATACCATGTCCCATAATGAACAAGGATTTTACGAACTCTGTTAGTGGTGCACACGTGATTTCTTTATGGGAATAGTACAAAATATTGAAGTTGTAAATAAAAATATCTCGGAGTAAACATCTCCCCAAATATCGGGAAGCCATAAAAATACCTCCGCCGTATTAAAGGTTTCCAGTGATGCGTGAAATATATATTTTAAAAAATACACTATCTACCAACAAGTAATTGGACACCTGTGATAGCAAAGGAAAACGAACTTTATTCACCTTCAATAGTTGGTGGAGCCTCCACGAGCGGCGATTACAGCTGCGACCCTCCGAGGCATACTTTCAACCAGGCGTTGTACGACGGCTAGCGGTATTTTTCTTCCACTCGGCTTGGAGAAGACAGGTCAGTTCTTTCACCGATTTCGGACGGTGGGGGCACCCCTTAAGTCGACGCTCCAACTCGTCCCAGAGGTGCTCAATAGGGTTAAGGTCCGGGCTCTGCGCAGGCCAGTCCATTCGATTAACCCCATTGTCACCATACCAAGCTATGGTGGACCTCGCAACATGACAGCTGGCATTGTCATCCTGAAAGTAACATGGGTCCATCCCGTAAAACTGCCACATCGTAGGAAGCGCATGGTCATCCAAAATGGTGCAGTAGGTCTCGGCATTGAGTCTACCAGGAATTGCGACCAAAGGTCCCGTGCCATATCAGGAGAAACACCCCCATAGCATAATTCCACCGCCGCCGAACTTCACATTTGGCACAATACATTCCGGCAGGAGGCGTTCTCCAGGCAGACGCCAAACCCAGACCCTTCCATCCGAACGGTAGAGGGTGAACCTTGATTCGTCGCTCCAGAGAACCTGTTTCCACTGTTCAACGGTCCACTGTCGACGTTCTTTGCACCACGTTAGCCGAGCAGCGCTATTGGGCTTGGTGATCAAAGGCTTGTGGGCGGCAGCACGTCCATGATAACCGAGCAGATGGGCTACCTTACGGATGGTATTCATCGGAAGAAGACTCCCGGATGCCTGTTGAAACTCCTCGCGGATGTGGCCCATCGATTTGGTGCGGTTCTTCCGAATTTCTTTGGCCAGCATCCGTCGGTATCTAACTTCCAGTTTTGTGGGTCTACCGGGTCGGGACACATTCCGAAAGTCATCTATCACCTTCCACTTGCCAATCACGTAGGCCACTGTCGATTTTGGGTACTTCAACTCACTGGATATGTCACATATGGATCAGCCATTTCTGTGATACCCAACGATTACACCTTTCTCGAAATCAGAGAGCTCCGAACTGCGTGGCATCTTGCATGCGGCTGGTTGCGTTGTTGTTTCCCACACGATATTTAACGGCGGCGGCCGTGACGTGTATCAGGACCGCAGATATCGTCGATTTCAGGGGTGTCCGATTATTTGTTGGTAGATAGTGTATATTTAAAAGTAAGCAACCGATGGACCAAGTGATACCTCATGGGGAGGGCCTGAGCTCTGAGGCCTGAGCGCCACTGAACTCTACTGTTGTATAAGGTCACCGGACGGTCGAGTAGCACAGGGTGTTTTTCACGTGTTTCATACAACTAAACTTAGTTTGAATTGTGAAAAAAGGTACGGATGTTGTGCTCATTCGCATGTTACCGCGCCAAGCCCCTTTGGGGACTTGAGGGCATAAATTTTATTAATGATTTTCGATCGACTAGATAGCAACAATGACATTGGGTTTCCTAGTATAGGCGGTCCAGTCTCATCGTTGGGACTTGAAAGCGTTGTGTTTCATACGAGCTCGTACGAGGTTGTCGCAAGAGCTCATATGCCGCAAAGAAATTAAATTTAAAAGCTAACATTTCAGTCTCGTCTCGTACTTGAATCGGGGTATCTTCGAAGAAAGAAAACTATTACTTTAAATTTAACCAGAACACCGACACTCGTACTCATTTGCAGAGCAGCGAGAAGAAAAACACGTTGTTTAAAGAAACAAATATATAATTTATTTTGTGTATATTTCTTAATTTAAGTACAATTTAACGGTGGGACCACATTAAGTTATAATAAGACATCTCTACAAAAAACAGTTGAGGTTTAGTCTGAGAATTTTAGAAATAGAAACGTCCCTGTCAATCCAACTAGTACGAGGTGAGCAATAATATTTAATTTCTAAACTTTCAATGAATACTCAGCATGCAAGGGATTGAAATATTTGGATGATGTCTTACCCTAAAAATTTCTGCTGTGCTGCATCGATCCGGCGGTTGAGGAAGTCGCGTGTCTTCTTGCGGCCGTGGTCTTTGGCTGGTATCCTCCGTGGATAAAACACAGCCCTGGAGCTCTCGACGGATGCCGATGCTTCTCTATTTTCCTTGGGTACGTAACATTGTTGACCGCTTTGGGTTCGACTTCTTGACGCACGTACAGCTAGGCATTTCTTGCCAACCGCCGAGACGTCGAACTTTGATCCTCCTACAGATGGCAACAACGACAGCTCAGCTACAACCACGCCACCAACCGCGATTTCTCAAAGTTTTCCATTTTATTTTAGTTTCGCTTTCGCTTACAGCCGAGTTGCAGGGCATGTTCGTCCTCCCTGGAGGCGTAACCCGCCCCTTCATTGGTTTCTGGTTTCCCCACCTCGTTCGCAAGTGGACTACCGTCCGTGGCTACTGGTCAGTGGCTGCTTCGAGCAGATGTTCTCCTGTCCAGCTAACCATCTGCTGAGCTAAGCCCTTTAAAATGTTATTTGGCTCTAACTGTCACCCTGTTTTGGAGTTCTATTGTCGGACCATCCGAGAAAACGCTTTTTAAATCTTTAAGCATGCTCGAAGGCACGTATGCCCGACTGAAATATGTTCTCCGACACCGAGCCTGGGTGACATTTATTGCCTAGCCTTACCTTCTTACCAGATTTAAGATTCTTTCTTAGACTTCCGCAGTATAGTCACCACTGGCCGATTGTTAACGAGGGTTGCATTAGGTAATCCGCAGTGCTGTCGCTTCGCGAATGCCGGAAAAGAAAAAAGAAACCAGCGAATCCTTATGCGACCCGGGTCGGGATAATATTTCTTGCACCTAATTACGAATTACTCCAATTAAGAAATTAAATAATTAATTAACATAACACAATTAATTGGGTAATTAAATCCAGAATTTGGGTATTTCTTTACGAAAAGCAATGTGCCCGGAATTAGAAGAATTTTCGCGGCAACACGCACTGGCTCTTCCCGAATCGAGGAACGAGTGGCCCTACATTAAGAACAGGAATAGGCAATTTTTGTTAGCTTCTTTTTTTTTTTTTTTTTTATTGGATGTTTAACGACCACCGTGAGCAACTCAATGGGCTATAAGCAGTCGCCCGTCCCTGATTTAGGGTAACTGTTTCCAGGGAAGGAAAAAAGCCAATGCCGTTAAGGCAAACACAACATCCATGCCTCACCAAGATTCGTACCCAGACACGACTCGGACGAACGGTCAGGAGCCATCGCTTAGACCACTGGGACGGCAAACCCGGTTCCATCTCGGACGAATGGTCATAAGCCAGCGTTTAGACCACTGGCGCGAAGTTTTGGAGTTTTACGACCACCGTGAGTAACTCGGTGGGTTATAAGCAGTCACTTGTCCCTATTTAGGGCTGCTGGTTCCAGGAAAAGAGAGCCATCGCTGTAAGAAAAACACAACATCTATGTCTCATCTGAATTTGAATCCCGACCCTTCTCGGACGACTGGTCAGAAGCCAGCGCTTAGACTACTGCTCTACCGGGACGGCGTCAAAATTGGAATTGCAGCTTTTGTACTTATGACCATTCGTCCGAGATGTGTCTGGGTTTTTTTATTGGAGGTTTAACGACCACCGCGAGCAACTCAATGGGCTATAAGCAGTCGCCCGTCCCTAATTTAGGGTCACTGGTTCCAGGGAAGGGAGAGAGCCAGTGCCGTAAGACAAACACAACATCCATGCCTGACCGGGATTCGAACCCGGACCCCTTTCGGACGAATGATCAGAGGCCATCGCTTAGACCACTGCGCCACCGGGCGGCTTTGTTAGCTTCGAGAGCTTGTGTAGATCTTTGAACTCCCCCTTCCCTTCCCTTTCTCCACGTAGAAAATGACTCAAAAATAGTATAGTAAATTTAATGTCTGCTAAGCACCAATTGAATGCGAAAAGAATACCTGGACACATTTACGTTCTTAAATTCTCCACTATATTTTGAAGGGTTTTTTTTTTTTTTTTTTTTTAAATTAACATTTATTTTTTACTTTATTTTAAGAATCTACGCTTTTTTTTCTTTTTTTTTTTTTTTTGTCTCTAACCTTCTTCCAAATCTGAACTTTCACATATTTATGTAACATCATCTTGACTGGGAAATAAATCCCATTAATGCTGCGATAAATGAGCGTTGCGGAAGCAGACAATGTGTGCGACATGCTATTTGGCCTTGATCGATTTCGACTTGTACTCCAAACTGGAAATCGCGCCGTCGACCTTGACAATGCCGTGGCGTCTGCTGCGGGACCTTGACAAGAGATCGTTGGCTGGGAAACGACAATCACACACTACGTAGCAGCTGCATGATTCATGCTTTCATTTACCTGATCAGGATATTTCCTTTTCGCTGATTTGCTTCTTTTCTGTCGCAAAAGGGATATGACAGCTGTGGTTCAGTAAGGATTTTAGGGGCCATCCATAAAGTACGTCCGTGATTTTTTACTATTTTTAGACCCCACCCCTCCCTTATGTCACATTTTGTCCGATTGTTGACACCTCCCCCTAAAAAGTACGTCCTGGCTCAACCACCTTTTTTTTTTGACGACTGCTTTTAGAAGTCCGTTGAGAAACAGAAAGAAAACATGTCATTATTTAAAGAAATCTTCCATATATTTACACTTTTTCTTCAGAAAATATTTATTATTTAGGCATTAATTTATTCCCATATGCTACCCGAACTTTATCATTCTGAAATAAAGATCTACAAATGAACGCATGCATTCAAGGTATACAACACTCCCGATCATACCTTCTACAAAACACGATAGATTTGGTAGTACAAATACGATAACTTAATATTGTGATTTAGCTAAATATCATCAGAAATCTGAAATATTTCATACCGTTTTTTTAACTAACAAAAGAAGAAACAAGAAAGATGACACCGAATTTTCGGGTGTAACTAGCACGTCTTTTGAATCCGTTCTGATGCGAATTAAATTTACCAAAGTTTTTCCAAATCAATGGAACCGGTATAGAAAACAGTAGTATCTGACCGAAGAAAGAAGTTTTTCAGTCGGGTTTTTAATCCAGCAGATATTGCTGTAAACGGAAACGTCAACTGACGCCCTCTGGTGGCAGACTTGTGCGTTAAGAAAAATTGAAATTACATGCGAAACATTTCGCAGCGGAAACGCTCTCCAACGAAGAAATAATTTTTCAAATCGGGTTCTTAGAAGCAGAGATATCGACAAATACAAGATATGCATCTACGCCCCTGGCGGGAAAACCATGCATTATTTTAAGAAGAAAGTATTTTCAAAAAGTTTTTCGATGTGAGCGATATCAGTCCACGAAAGAATTTTTTCAATCAAGTTTTCAGGAGCTCAGATTTTACAGCTACGCCCACTCCGGGCGTTGGACACCATCTGGCATGCTATACCTCAGGACAGTATCCGTGAACTGTATGCATCTATGCCCTGCCGGGTAACCGCTTGTAGCCGAGCCAGCGGTGGCGCTACAACGTACTGACTTTCCGCTCGCGAGGCTGTTTTATCCAAATAAATGGCCCCACTGCTCTGGAATCGCAATAGTTTCCTTTCCTATAGAGGTACACTGCACTTAACCAATTTTCAAATCGATTGAATGATTCCTTCTGGGTGTTTCGGGTTTCTTTGTTTTTCTCTTTTTTTTTCAGAGGTGTATCATCATCATCATTGTCAACCATTGTCAATCCACTGCTGGACGAAGATCTCCCCAAGTTTCCTCCACAACGGTCTGTCTTGTGCCAGTCTCCTCCATGTCACTCCCGCATACTTTCGAATTTCATCCACCCATCTCCCATGTGGTCTTCTTCTGGGTCTTTTCCTGTCCCTTGGAATCCAATCTAAAATTTCGGCTGTCCATCGATGGTCTGTCCTTCTGGCAGTATGTCCAGCCCATTGCCATTTCAGGGATTTTACTCTGATCACGATGTCTTCCACTCTTGTCATTTTTCGGATCCACGAGTTCCTCTTCTTATATCTCCTGGTTACACCAAGCATGCACCTCTCCATGCCACTTTGAGTTGTCTGCAGCCTTTGTATGTCTCTTTTAGCTAAGGTCCACGTCTCTGCACCATACGTAAGCACTGGAAGGATGCATTGATCAAACACTTTTCTTTTAAGACATAATGGCATATTGCTCTTGAAATTATGCTGTTTCTTCCAAAAGCTCTCCAGGCAAGTTTTGTACGCCGATTAATTTCTTCATCAATGTTACCCTCACTTGATATCTGCTGTCCAAGATAAACGTACGTGTCTGTTATCTCCAGCTTTTCTCCATCAATTGATAAATCTTCATTTCTTGTAAAAGCATTGAACATCAGTTTTGTCTTCTGAAAGTTCATTTTTAATCCCACTTCTTTACTCTTGTCAGCAAGTTCCTGGATCATACTCTGTAGCTCTGATGGGGTAGTTGCAAAAATGACTACGTCATCAGCAAAGCAAAGGTGGGTTAGATAATCTCCATTAATCTTTATCCCTTTGTTTTCCCAGTTCAGTGATTGAAAAACATTTTCCAATGTGGCATTAAAGAGCTTCGGAGATATGGTGTCACCTTGTCTCACTCCCTTTCCAATTTTTATGTGTGTTGTATTTTCAAACAGCCGAATCTTTGCACTTGCATTTTCATAGATGTTATTAATAATATTAATGTATGCATCTTCAATACCGCAAGATTTCAGAGCCATTGTAACTGCTGATGGTTTCACCGAATCAAAGGCCTTTTCATAATCGACAATAGCCATGCACAATGGAAGTTCCCTCGCTCTCTCAATCAGTTCTCTCAGTACGTTGATATGATCTATTGTGCTGTAGCCACTCCTGAATCCAGCTTGTTCTCTCGGTTGAGCCATGTCCAGTGTTACCTTCAAACGGTGTGAAAGAACTTTAGTGAAGATTTTATAAACCACTGATAGGAGGCTGATACGTCTGTAGTTCCTGAGATCCTCAATGTCACCTTTTTTATGTAGCAGAATCATTGTAGCGGTGTTCCAATCCTCAGGAATCTTCCCTTCATTAAGGCATCGAGTGAAAATTTGGGCGAGTACTGTTTCGATTTCTCCACTTGCTTCTTGTATGTGTCTACAGTAATTCCATCTTCTCCTGGAGCTTTTCTCCGCTTCATGTTCTTGATTGCATGTGCAACTTCTGATGGGAGGACTGGAAGAACTCTGGTACTGGTACATCCCTTTTATACAGTATAATTTGGAGTAGAAATCTTTCACTCTTGTCAAAATTTCGCATCTATTTCTTGTTACAGAACCATCTTCTTTTCTCAGTGCCATAATCTGTTTTCTTCCCTTACTGAGATGTCCCTTTGCTATCGTTAGGCTTTGACTGTTTTCAATTGCTTTCCTCACTAGTTCACAGTTGAATTTCCTTACGTCTTCAGTGATACTTTTTCGTACTGTCTTGCATAGCTCTATATATTCCACTTTGGAAGTCACATCTTCTTTATTTGTCCTCATCTCTCTTCTTTTTTACATCAACATTTTGGTTTTTCTTGATACTTTGTTCAAATGCAACTTGTTCTTAGACCCAGCTAATTTTGTTGCTGTTTCCGTAAGAGCTTTGGTTACTTTTCTGTTCAATTCAGAAATATCCACTTCTTCCGATGTTAGGCCTTCTAAAGCAGAGAATCTGTTCTTCAGTTCCAACTTGAAGGCATTATGGTGTTTTTTAAGGTTGGTTATGTCAATACATTTTGTTTGTCTTATGAGCTTGCCACGTTCCAGTTTAGTGTTGAGGTGCATGTTACATCTCACCAATCTATGGTCACTACCTGTGTTGAACTTGTTTAGCACACTGCAGTTTTCTATGACGAATTTTTTGTTGCACATAATAAAATCAATTTCACTTGTTGTCCCATTTGGATGTCTCCATGTCCATTTCCTGTGTGGCTTTTTCTTGAAAAAGGAGTTCAAGATGAAAAACCCTTCTGCCTCTGCAAACTCTACGAGAGTATTTCCACGCTGGTTTCTGTTGCCGTGACCGAATTTACCTACTGAAGTTTCATTCTGTTGCCGTTGCCCTGTTTTTGCATTGAAATCTCCCATAATTATATTCAAGTGCTGCTTATTTTTATTATTTAGATGACGAATTTCCTCATAAAATTCTTTAATTTCTTCTTCAGGATGACTTGTGGTGGGTGCATAAGTTTGAATAATCTGAGCCTGGTATCTTTTCGAGAGTTGGATAACGAGTCGTGCAGCTCTGTCAGAGGAACTTTCAACTTCTACAACTTTATCCTTCAGTTTCTTGTTTATTATAAATCCAACACCACTAGTTCTGCCAGTATATGTCCCACGATAGTAGAAGAGATGTCCACTTTTCAGTTCAATGAGATCTTCTCCTTTTCTCCTTACCTCACTTAGCCCGACGATGCCCCACTTGATCCTTTGTAGTTCCTCCTCCAATTCAAGAAGCCTTGAATCGGAAGATAGGGAGCGTCCATTTTACGTAGCCACGGTCAGCATTAGATGGCAGCCTAGTCCGGTCCTCCGGGATTCTTAGCACCCTCTGCCTTCATGTCGCACTGGCCGCTGCCTTGGCTAGGTACATTCCAGCTGCCGGAGACTGAGGGCCAAGATTTAAGTTGTGAAGTCATTTTGGAGGGTTTGGACATAACTCACCACGCTGACCAAGCGGGTTCGTGAGTGTGGGATAGCATTTCCTGTAATCCCGATGGTATAGTTATACAGCTATTGGCGGTCGTGAGAGCCCCTTTAGTGGGAACAGGATGCACCACGAGAAGGCGGGGTTGACATTTGTCAAGGGGAGGCTGTGATGTTACGCATCACCTGACCTTGCATCAGAGGTGTATATGTACCTATATATATATAGTTCATTTTTGTGTGCTGTCTGCATTTTTCATCTTTCTCATTTTGTGTGGTAACTTATATCTTTCTTCAAAATTAGTTAAAAGCTAATTTCACGAAAAATTAAGATTTCTTATTTTAGATAAACACCATCATTTTGCTCCTTACACTTTATGCAGCATCGAAGATACAAAACGTTGATGTAAATCAAGGAAAACGAAACAAACACAAGAAGCAAACTGTGCTGTAAGTAACTAAATAATTAAAATAAAATTTCAGCCAAATTTAAAGTTTAAATGTGGTACAATATCATTTGAATTAACAGATGAGTGAAACGCACATGAACGAACTGGACATCCAGCATTTTAAAACTGAATTGTTAAACTTTTAAGTTTACGTTTGCTGTGTTTTTGTGTAAGTTTTCTTTTTTGTGCAACCATTAATAGATATAATTCAAGGTGAATCTTTTTAATTTTATGCAAAAAGCAAAAAGTTTTTTTCCCCTTTCTCTCTCTTTTCTTTAAAAACCCCCACCATTTAATCACTGTGTGGGCATGGCATTTCAATGCATGTATGTATGTATGTATGCGTACACTGAGTGGCCACTTTATTATGATCACCTGACAGTTTTAAGCAAATGAGCTATGGCTGCACGCTGTTGCCGCCATAGGGCGAGGCTAGTATAAAAAGGGAAAGCTTAGTGCTTGCGACAGTAGTAAAGTGATTTTTGGGTGACGAGATGGGTAAAAAATGCGATTTGACGGACTTTCAAAGTGTGATGATTGTAGGAGCTCCGAGCCATGGAGCGAGTATCATCGAAACCGACACATTCGTGAAATGTTCCAGAGCAGCTGTTGTTAAAGTGTTTAAAGACTGGACTGTCAGCCAAAAAACTGGGTCTCTACGTGCAACGTGTGGTCGTCATCGACTAGCGACTGCTTGGGCGGAACGGAGAGTGTCCAGACAGGTAACAGACAACAGAATGGCAACAGTGCAGCAAATTACAGGCCATCTTAATCAAGGATCCCCTCAAATGATCTCTGCACGCACTGTTCGCCGTACACTGCATCGGATGGAATACGACAGCCGAAGGCCTGTTCGAACACCTTTGCTGTCTACAGTTAACAAGAGAAAACGTCTCCAGTTCGCACAGGAGCACAAGGATTGGACAGTCGATAATTGGAAACAAATTATGTGGTCCGATGAATCAAGTTTTCAGTTGCACCATGCCGATGGCCGAGTGAGAATTTGGCGGAAACAGCACGAAAGCATGGACCCCAAATGCATTGCTACAACCCTTCAAACTGGTGGAGGCAACGTTATGGTTTGGGGAATGTTTTCCTGGCATGCTTTGGGCCCTTTAATTCGTGTTGATCAACGTCTGACTGGCACATCATATGTAAACATCGTTGCGGACCAAGTGCATCCTGTCATATGGATGGTTTATCCCAATGGCGATGGCTTCAACCAGATAATGCGTCCTGCCATAGTGCTCGTATTGTACAGGATTGGTTTCAGGAACATGCCGGTGAGTTTACTTTGCTTAGGTGGCCACCACAATCTCCAGATCTCAACCCCATTGAGAATTTGTGGGATAAAGTTAAACGAGCCATCAGACAGCTGGATCCACAACCCTACAATCTCACACTCCTGGAAAGTGCTATTCATCAAGCATGGTCTCAGGTTCCACAAACCAGCTATCAACATCTCGTGGAGTCCATGCCACGAAGAATCGAAGCAGTATTAAAGGCAAAAGGTGGCCCGACGAAGTACTGAGGGGGTGGTCATAATAAAGTGGCCACTCAGTGTATATGAAGGTAGATTTTCTTTTTGCACTTTACACCGTGTGACAATAAGAATTAAATAAAAAATATTCAAGAAATCGAGTTGCTCTTTATTAGGTCCTTTTATAGTACAACTTATGTTTTTCTGCAACTTTTGCCCAAGTGTTAGGAAAGAAAGATAGAGGAAAGCTAACGAAATCATGGGAGGACCAGATTCAGGAGTGTCTGCCCGAGGAAAAGATTATGAGTATGAAGTACAGAAGGTCTTGTGTACGTCGTGTGACGGATGTCAATGAAGCTCTGAGTGTCAAGATCGCTGTAAATGGAGACGTTTGATACAGCAACAGTAGTTAATGACTCAGTTAAGCATTTATCTGGGGGATTTTCTTTCTTTGTGGAGCTAACCTCTGAATCTCGGAGAACAGCTTAGTGCAGTGGTTCTCAAACTTCTGACACTGTGGAGCCCCAACATTTTCTTCTCTGCCCGTATTTATATTCAGCGCAAAATTGTGTTTGTACAGACAAAAAGGATTTAAGAATTTCCTTTCTTAGAAATGAAATTCTTAAAGTTAATTAAAGGGGTTTTGAAATGATGACGCAACTTAGCAGAAAACGTGGAGCTATTTGGAAAAGCACTGCGGCACAAAACAGACACTGATGATACCTATTAGCGTTTACAAATCCAAAGAAAGGAGGAACAAAGGGAAGGAGGAGAAATGTGTCTCTGGAAGCGAGTTTTGCTTCCAGGGGCACATTGTTCCTCTTTCCTAGTATATGTATTATCTGTACTTTCTTCTTTTGCGGATTATTTAGTTTTCTCGCGGTCTGTAGCTTTTAAGGGACCGGCACCGGCTCCGAAACTTTTGCTGTAGAAGACGAACACTTTCTTGATGGGTGATTTAACGTTTTAGTCTTCAGCCATCAATCCATTGCAAATGTTAAACATTACCACAAACGCGCGGACTTACGAAGCGTCACGTCTCCCAAGTCAATTGAAATGAACTGAAAACTGAAAAGACGGACATAATAAAGCTTGAGCGAATGTCGTGGTCACGTGGTGTAATCGTGTGTTGTGATGGAAATTCTAGGAATTGAGCAACAAAGAACAGCTCTAGGGAGAGGCCGCGTCGCCGTTTTTGGTTTCAGGAGCTGTATTGTTATTCTGAGAACAAACACGTTCAAGGCACGTCCTATCGCAGCTTCGCAGCAATACAGCCATTTCGATCATCTAGCCCGATAGCACGCAGGCGTGAGAGAAATATATGGGGGCAAGGGGTCCGCGGCAACCTCACACTTTCGATGGCAATGACGATAGGTTGTGTTTTGTTTTGCCTACCTGTTTCGAATCTGCTGCCACGCTGTCCCGAGGATAAAGGATAACTACGCGCGACTTCCAATATTAGTCGCTGCATGCTTTGAAGGATACATTATAAAAGCATGTACCAAGGGTATATGCATGTACCAAAGCATATACCCTTGGTACATGCTTTGAAGGATACATTATGTACGTTCATTGTATAAGGAATTTGAGGAAGTACGTGGATTTTTCCAAAGCATTATTTTTTTTAACATGACGATGTTACTAGGGACTTCTCATGGAAAGCATCGTTGAACCCTTGCGGGGTCTTCGCGGAGCACACTTTGAGAACCGCTGGCTTAGTGTGATTGATTGATTGATTGATTGAAGTGGTATCGATGGTAACGGTAAGAGTAAAATGAAACGATGACATAGAAACCGAAACAGTTACGAAGAAGGTACAAACTCACCTATACGTCCAGGGACACTCTTTCATCGGTAGTGCATAAAAGAATACAGAGCGAAGTCCTCAGTGGGCTCACCCAGCACCGCAATGCAAATTTGTCACCCGTGGGTCATGCTCAGCATAAAGTGATTTAGGAGCACTTGGGGAAAATTGTACAACTTCTGTTAGAAAGCCCTGATAAGTGCTGAAATGGATTCTGATGAGGGATTCCTTTATGCAACACGACTCTCCGCAGCGTCCGACGCATTTCGATTGGATTGAGATCAGGGGAGTACGCAGGCCACGCCATCCGACAAATAACCTCATTAACCAATACTTCATGTATAGCTTCCGTGCTGTACGGCATGCATTATCGTCCACAAAATGAAATCTGCTCCCATAGTACCACGGAATAGGCGAAAGTAGTGAAGAATTACATCATTGCACGACCGGTACCCAGTGATTGTCCCTTGAACCACTACCTACAGTTCAATAAGTCCATTGACCGTGATGCCGGGTCACACGGTGATGCCGCAACCGCCATATCTGTCTGTTTCAATGATGTTTCTCTCATCATTCGCAGGCCACCCCGGTGGCGCAGTGGTCTAAGCGATGGCCTCTGACCATTCGTCCGAACGGGGTCCGGGTTCGAATCCCGGTGAGGCATGGATGTTGTGTTTGTCTTACGGCACTGGCTCTCTCCCTTCCCTGGAACCAGTGACCCTAAATTAGGGACGGGCGACAGCTTATAGCCCATTTGAGTTGCTCACGGTGGTCGTTAAACCTCCAAAAAAAAAAAAAAAATCATTCGCAGTCCCACGTTCCCTACAGATCAAGTGTCCCTTGGAATCTGACAAACAACAAGAGCCGCTTTCATGCTGCTTCCGTCTCAAACAGGTTTTACTGGATGAACATTTTTTGGAGGAATGACAAAAATTTCTATACAGAGTCCCCAAAATTTTAATTATACCACTTGCTGCATTATTTACCGGTTGAAGGCTTCTACATATTCAAAATGCCCTCAACGCAATATTTTACCTCAACGATTTTCTCCCTCTCTTCAGACAACACCCGCTTCAGCAACTCTCGAAACTCTCCGAGTGGTGTATCAGTACTATGCTGCAACAAAAATTAGGAGATGACGGTTCAATTCTCACTCCAAAGTTCGTGTGTCTTCCAAAAGAGACTACAATTACTGTGTCGTGCTAATGTCCTTGTGTAAAGAGGATCCGCTGGAGTAATTTATTCCTTGAGTATGTTTTAGCAATTTTACATAATTTTACAACAAACACGCGAAAAAACAGGAACTCTCATGAGGCTTCACTACTAACTGTAACGGGACGAATGCCGTTAAATAAATAATCATCTTCACGTGATGATTACGCAAACTGCAGTCACTGACGTATCTGGCTGCACCAAACTGCATTATCCTCATGAAACAGTGGAAGAAAGAAGTTGTGTTAAACTAGCTCGAGTTTTACAGTATTTACATTCACGTGCAAAATTTATTCCCCCACTCACCTCAGTCAATTGCACCCGACACTATTCATTCAAAAACAAAAATAAAAGCTGGCCTTTTTCAGTTGACGTTGTGTGATATCAGTCGTGTTATCGACGCGCACTAGCAGCTAGGCATTTAGCTTTCTCTCTATCTATCCACTTTCCTATCGTGAGCGTCTGGGTTCCACCTAATGTCACTTCACTGAGAAAAAAGTGTGTTTGAAACAACAAAATAGTTTTGTTGAGCTGTTTTGTCGATTTATTTTGTTGCTTTAGCCAAACTCCATCAGAGTTGTTTTGTTAGCAACACAAAATTAATTCGTTGGCTACATTTTGTTAATTCAACTATATGGAGGTGGCATCGCCCTTACGCCAATGCGCACGTGATTACTAGCTACTCCATACGGGCACTACCAGACTACCACTGACCAGAAGAATCTCGTTTTGCGCTTAAGATTTCGTTTTGAATTATGGCTGACTGCGAAGGGAATGCATTGTTAGAAGACTGGGAGCTGTCACCTCTCATAGAGACATTCAGAGGTAAGAATTTCTAATATATCTTAATAATTCTTAATAATTCTTTATTTTGGTTGGATTCAGTGGATTTCAGTGATAATTTGGCCTCACTTTGTAGACTCATACTAACAATGAACACGATAGAATCCGCATCTTATTAGATGCACAGGGGCACGTATTAAATTTAAACCCAGATTTTTGATAAATTTTCTTATGACAGCTTACGGTTCCTGATCGCAAACAAACAAAATAGTATCAATACATCGTTATGTCAAGTGTAAATCGTCCGTGAACATTCCAGAAGGTAATAAACCGACCTTCAAATGCTGAATTCGCAGAGAAGAATTCACTCGCAAGAGCAGGTATAGATGAGTGGTTAGCACGCCTAGTTCCTAAACTATAGGTCGCAAGTTCGAATCCGCTCAGTGAGAGATTTTTCGCTGGCTCTGAAAAAATTTCCTCGTGTCGTAACACCGTCTAAATTCATTTAACACCACTAGAAAACAAATACGGCGGGGAAAAGAATGGCGGAGATCCAGGGTCGAAGGGCACCGCCTAAAATTACTGCACTGGCGAAGTGTGCCCATCTACGTAACTCTAAATTTTGTTGGAGCAAGAAATTATTGTGTCACGATAGCAATATGTTTGGTTGCAGCAACAAAACGTTTTATCACGATAACAATGCATATTGTCGGATCAGACAAAGTCCCAAAAATCGACCTGGGCATTTTGTTAAATTAACAGAACGCTTTGTCCTGATAACAATAACTTTTGTTGAATCAAAAATAATTTTCAGCAAAATACATTTGTAAATTCAACAAACATTTTTGTTGACTGCATATCGACAAAAATTTTTGATTGATTCAACATTTTTTTTTTTTGGCTCAATTAACAAAACGTTTTTCTCAGTGTTCGTTTCTCGTACTCGTCTGGCATAGCTAGTCGAGTCTAAACTTTCTCTGTAGGTGTAAGCCCTAAAAAATGATCGGTGAGTCAGTGGCCTTTTTCAGGGCACCGTGGATGGCCATGTGGTTAGCACGTTTGCCTGCCATGGGAAAGGTCTGAAGATCAATCCCAGGTAGGTTAGACGAGCTTAACCGCAAAATATCCACCATGTGTCGGATGGGCACGTTAAGCCGTCGGACCTGGGGTGCTGCCCCCCCAGTTACAATAAGGGCGTCTTTTCATTCCTCCCCTCTCTGCACTGCTAACGTGTGCTTTGACGTTGCGTGACGTCAGACCTTTCTCTGCCTACCCACTCGGAGCATCTAGCTTCCATCTAATGTCTCTTCCGTTCTTTTGTTGGGCTAAGTGATGGCACTTGATAATGAACATACATTTCCCATTCGCCTTTTTCCTCTTCCTACTTCTTATGTATATAGTTACGTTGCCTATAACTTTCGAACTTAACGGGCCCTCTGTGATCGGGATATTTTCACGCCGCGTGGGGGTCGTTGGTAAAAAAGGACTCCTCACTTTTGGATGACGTCACGGTCCTGCGACATACTTTTTTCGCTCAGATGAGGGAAAGAGCTGGAGTTGTTAGTTTTGATTCTAGTAGAGCAAAAATTGACTGGAAGTACTTTTCGTTTCAAAGTGTATGCTCCGGTCAAGTTCTCGGCGTTTCCCCAATGTATCGGGGAATGTTCTCAGTGGTTTGCATTTCCGAACAAGTTAGTAAAATCATGCAATGCATTGATTATAATACACTTTCCAACATACCAGAAATCATTACTCAAGTTATGACAATAATGGCTGTGGAATAAATCTCGGTCCTGTGCGCTGACTTTTGATCCCATTTCGATGATATTCAACAGAACCGGTTCAGTATATCTGCGAAATAACATGATAACGTTTTGTCGCAATCGCAGCATTTTTACGTAAGTTATGATGCATAAGGGCTATGGAATAGATCCCGCTTCTGTGTCCTAACCTTTGACATATTTCGCCCATTTTCAATAGGATGTCGTCCCCAGGTAAGCACCTACAACATACTAACATTTTATCAAAATCGAAACATTTTTACCTAAGGTATGACGCACAAGGGCGATGGAAGTGATTCCGCTCCTATCTCCTGACCTTTGACCCCATTTCGCCCATTTTCAATAGGGTTTGTCCCCAGGTGGTCCCCTACCACATATTAAAATTTCATCGAAATCAAACCTTTTTTACGTTAGTTATGACGCATAATAGCAGTGGAATGGAACCCGTTCCTATGTTCTGATATTTGACCCCATTCCGTTCACTTTCAATAGGGTTCCTTCCCAGGTGTTCCCCTACCACATACTAAACTTTCATCGAAATCGAACGATTTTTACGCGAGTTATCGTGTGGACGGGCATACGCACACAACGCTTGACGTAATGTGGCAGATGGGAATCGCGACCATCTGCTCGAAAAAGTGTGACGTCATAAAACTTTAATAGGATCCACACACAACGCGTAACGTAATGAGACAAATGACGTGACCGGGACCGCGAGCCAACATCTCAGTCGCGAGATTGTGACGTCATAAGATTTCTAAGCATGTGTAACATTAATGAAACGACGCCATGACACAACAAATATGGCAATTCGGGGTGGTTCTTTAACGCACTAAACCAATTTTCCTAAAGTCGAGATCAAGCTAAATCGATTTCTAGTACCAGAAAACGGTAAGTTAACGACTTTCATCAAAATCCTTAGAGCCGTTTTCAAAATAAAATTTACAAACATACAAGAATTGCTCCTTTAAGGTGAACGTCAAGTAATTTTGCTTCCTATACTTCCAATGGAAAAACTGCTGTACATATTTTCTTCATAATTAATGCGTTCCCAAGGATGAAAATTTGAATGTCGATTAAAATAGCTTCATTTTATAACTTGGAATACTTAATATTTTCTAAAACATAACCATAATTATGCAATCCAACATTTATTTCTCTACTGACGTCATCAAAGTACAGGTCGCGCCATCTTTTTTCTGGTTTCAACACCACCAAAGAAAACTTTTTTTTAATATAATTAAGGTTATGTTTTAGAAAATGTTAAGTATTCCATGTTATAATGTGAAGTTATTTTAATCGATGTTCAAATTTCCATCCTTGGGAACATACGAATTGTGAAGGAAATATGTACAAAAGTTTTTCCATTGGAAGTATAGGAAGCAAAATTACTTGACGTCCACCTTAATAATATGGGATAAGAGCGATGGAATGGATCCTGATCCTATGTCCTGACCTTTGACCCTATTTATCCCATTTTCAACAGGGTTCGTCCACAGGTGGTCTCCTACCACATACTAAAATTTCATCGAAATCGAACCATTTTTACGCACGTTATGACGCATAAGAGCAATGGAATGCATCCCGCTCCTATGTCCTGACCTTTGACCACACTTCACCCATTTTCAACAGGGTTCATTTCCAGGTGGTACCCTACAATATACTAAAATTTCATCGGCATCGAACCATATTTACGCAAGTTATGACGCATAAGGGCGATGGAATGGATCCCGCTCCTATGCCATGACCTTTGACCCCATTTCGTCCATTTTCAATATGGCTCGTCCCCTGGTGGTCCCCTACCACATACTAAAATTTCATCGAAATCGAACCGTTTTTATGCGAGTTATCGTGCCGACAGACGGACGGACGGAGAAAGCTGGAGCACAAACGCTTTTTCAACCTACGGTTGGAAAGCGTAAATAAACAAGTTAGTAAAATCATGCAATGCATTGATTATGATACGCTTTCCAACATACTAGAAATCATTACTCAAGTTATTACTCAAGTTATGAGGAAAATGACTGTGGAATAAATCTCACTCCTGTGCCCTGACCTTTGATCCCATTTCGATGATATTCAACAGAACTGGTTCAGTACGTCTCCGAAATATTATCATAAAGTTTTGTCGCAATCGAAGCAATTTTACGTAAGTTATGATGCACAAGGGCTATGGATTAGATCACGCTTCTGTGTCCTAACTTTTGACCCCATTTCGCCCTTTTTCAATAGGATTCGTCCCCAGGCAGGTCCTTACAACATACTAGCATTTCATCCAAATCGAAACGTTTTTACGTAAGTTATGACGCATAAGGGCGATGGAAGTGATTCCGCTCATATGTCCTGACCTTTGACCCCATTTCGACCATTTCCAATAGGGTTTGTCCCCAGGTGGTCCCCTACCACATACTAAAATTTAGTCGAAATCGAACCTTTTTACGTTAGTTATGACGCATAAGAGCAGTGGAATCGATTCCGTTCCTATGTCCTGACCTTTGACCCTATTTCGTTTACTTTCAATAGGGTTCCTTCCTAGGTGTTCCCCTACCACATACTAAACTTTCATCGAAATCGAACGATTTTTACGCGAGTTATCGTGCGGACGAACATACGCACACAACGCGTGACGTAATGAGGCAGATGGGAATCGCGACCATCTGCTCGAAAGAGTGTGACGTCATAAAACTTTAATAGGATCCACACACAACGCGTGACGTAATGAGACAGATGGCGTGACCGTGCGCCCACATCTAATGGGCCGACACCATGACACTACACTAAAAACGTGGTAATTCGGGGTGGTTATTTAACCCACTAAACGAATTTTCCTAAAGTCGAGATCAAGCTAAATCGATTTCTAGTACCAGAAAACGGTAGGTTAACGACTTTCATCAAAATCCTTAGAGTCGTTTTCAAAATAAAATTTACAAACATACAAGAATTGCTCCTTTAAGGTGAACGTCAAGTAATTTTGCTTCCTGCACTTCGAATGGAAAAATTTCTGTACACATTTTCTTCCCAATTAATACGTTCCCAAGGATGAAAATTTGAATATCGATTAAAATAGCTTCATTTTATAACTTGCAATACTTAATATTTTCTAAAACATATCCATAATTATGCAATTCAACATTTGTTTGTCTACTGACGTCATGAAAATACAGGTCGCGCCATCTTTTTTCTGGACAATTAATGCGTTCACAAGGATGAAAATTTGAACATCGATTAAAATAGCTTCATTTTATAACTTGGAATACTTAATATTTTCTAAAACATAACCATAATTATGCAATCCAACATTTGTTTGTCTACTGACGTCATGAAAGTACAGGTCGCGTCATCCTTTTTCTGGTTTCAACACCACCAAAGGAAAAGTTATTGATTTTTAATATAATTATGGTTATGTTTTAGAAAATATTAAGTATTCCAAGTTATAATATGAAGTTATTTTAATGGATGTTCAAATTTTCATCCTGGGGAACACATTAATTGTGAAGGAAATGTGTACAAAGTTTTTCCATTGGAAGTATAGGAAGCAAAATTACTTGACGTCCACCTTAATAATATGGGATAAGGGCGATGGAATGGATCGCAATCCTATGTCCTGACCTTTGCCCCCATTTCGACCATTTTTATTAGGGTTCGTTCCCAGGTGGTCCCCTACCACATACTGAAATTTCATCGAAATCGAACCATTTTTACGCACGTTAGGACGCATAAGGGCAATGGAATGCATCCAGCTCTTATGCCCTGACCTTTGACTCCAGTTCACCATTTTTTAATAGGGTTTGTCCCCAGGCGGTACCCTACCACATAGTAAAATTTCATTGAAATCTAACCATATTTACGCAAGTTATGACGCATAAGTACAATGGAATGGATCCCGCTCCTACGTCGTGACCTTTGACCCCATTTGTCCCATTTTCAGTAGGATTCGTCCCCTGGTGGTCCGTTACCACATACTAAAATTTCATCGAAATCAAACCATTTTTACGCTAGTCATCGTGCGGACAAACGGACGGACAAAGCTGGTGCATGTACGATTCTTCAACCTACGGTTGGAAAGCGTAAACTAGTTATCGTGCTGACAGACGGACGGACAAAGCTGGAGCATATACGCTTCTTCAACCTACGGTTGGAAAGCGTAAAAAAGGACTTACGTACCTCCGTCCAGGACACAACGTTGGTATATTTGAACAAAGAAAATTTATGTATGCTATCAGTGTGCCATTATGCCAGCATATCTTTTCTCTCTGCATGATCTTAAGGTCCTCATATTAATAGATTAATCGTCTTCAGGAGATCAGGTCCGTGTTCTTATAAGCACGTCTTTTGTAAAAAGAGATCGTGTTTATGTTACCGGTTTGTCCGTCCGTCTGTACCCACGATATCTCTGCAACTATTAGTCCGATTGGAAAAATTCTTTTTGCATTGGGAAGTTTGAAATATGCGAATGATGATCCTTCATTTCGTTATTTTTTTACGATGTATAATTTCGCCGCTAGAGGGCGTTAATGCAGATGATGTCGAATTCAAAAATGCGTTTTATTCCACATATTTTCTTCTAAACATCCGATTGAAAAAAATTATTTTATCTTTCGATTCCATTTATGTCGACGAGTATTTCAGATATAGTTACTTTTTGTGAAAGGTAGCATAATTCAGTATCACTCTCTGATTCACGGCTTTACATTAGGATGCTGATATCCCTTGCTTAAAAATAAATCACATGCTGAATGTGGCTTAAAGCCTTAGAGTTCTAAGCCCTCCAAAGTATTTCGAAGATCATCATTTAAAGTCTATGTGCCGTTCTTTTTCTGAAGTCAGTTTTCACACGGTTCATTGCTGAGAACGCTTTTTCCACTTTTGCATTTGAGGTTGGAAATATTTTCAAGGTGTGACTAGAGGTCTGCACAGGCCTTATTTGGCGAGCTTGGCCCGGCTCAAGTTCGTGGGTTTAAGGGACGGCTAGAGGTCCGCACGGGACTTATTTGGTGAGCTCGGCCCATCTGAAGCCCGTGGGTTTAAGGCACGGCTAGAGGTCTGGACCGGACTAGCTCAAGCTCGTGGGTTTAAGGCCCGGCCTGTTTGATATTAGACACTCGGCTCGTCCATTAAGTTTGATAATGAAGGGGTTAGGGGGCGGAGAACCCGAACCTTTGATCAGTCAACCACCGGAGCGGCATTGTGTGAATTGTGTTTAATTTCTGTGATTGGTCCTTTTAATATATATGCTTGGTAAAATTAAGCTTTTTGAAAGACGTTAGGAACATAACATTTATCGTGAATGCAGTGTCTCTCTATATAGGGATTTACTATTTATTGTTACGCTTTGTTTTCAGTTGGGTAAGGCTACGACTATTTCTGCAATGTGCAGGTTTACTCAAAGCACTGCAAAAAACAGTGGAACCTCGGTCATAGGTTTTTCTAAGGGACGGCCTTAACCCGACGTTGTTTGCGCTATGAGCACTTCTCTCACGCTTCGCACATAAAAAGCGTCATTTATTTGGAAGTGACCCCTTCTAGCTGACTTTGAGAACCTTCTCAACAATCTGTTAACAGTTCCTTTAAGGATTGGCACGTCTTTGACCTTCAAACAGTCTGAACTTTACTCCCGTGCGATTCCTGTGAACATTTCTCTCGTCAAGCGACCGCTGGCGTTTGCGTCACGTGAGAGCTTTTCTTTTCTTTTTTTCTTTTTTTTTTTTTGCTGTAGGTTTAACGACCACCGTGAGCAACTCAATGGGCTATAAGCAGTCGCCCGTCCCTAATTTAGGGCCACTGACTCCAAAGAAGGGAGAAAGCCAGTGCCGTAAGACATACACAACATCCATGCCTCACCGGGATTCGAACCCGGACCCCTTACGGACGAATGATCAGAGGCCATCGCTTAGACCACTGCGCCACCGGGGCGGCGAGAGCTTTTCTCACTGGCATTTGTTTTTATATATAACGCGATGATAGATTTTTTTTTTTGATTGGAGGTTTAACGACCACCGTGAGCAACTCAATGGGCTATAAGCAGTCGCCCGTCCCTAATTTAGGGTTACTGGTTCCAAGGAAGGGAGAGAGCCAGTGCCGTAAGACAAACACAACATCCATGCCTCACCGGGATTCGAACCCGGACCCCTTACGGACGAATGATCAGAGGCCAGCGCCTTAGACCACTGCGCCACCGGGGTGGCAACGCGATGATATGAGTGCCATTTTTGCCTAATATGATTTGTAACTATATATATATACACCGATGAGCATTACATTATGACCACCTACCTAATAAGCTGAAGGACTCCCCCCTTTTTTTTTTGGTTGGAGGTTTAACGACCACCGTGAGCAACTCAATGGGCTATATAAGCAGTCGCCCGTCCCAAATTTAAGGTCACTGGTTCCAGGGAAGGGAGCAAGCCAGTGCCGTAAGACAAACACAACATCCATGCCTCACCGGGATTCGAACCCGGACCCTGTTCGGACGAATGATCAGAGGCCATCGCTTAGACCACTGCGCCACCGGGGCGGCGACTCCCCTTTAGCCGGCAAAACAACGGCCACTCGGCGAGGCATCGATTTTTTTTTTTTGAATGAAGGTTTAACGACCACTGTGAGCAACCCAATGAGCTATACGCAGTCGCCCGTCTCTAATTTAGGGCCACTGGTTCCAGGGAAGGGAAAGAGCCAGTACCGTAAGACAAACACAACATCCATGCCTCACCGGGATTCGAACCCGGACCCCTTACGGACGAATGATCAGAGGCCATCGCTTAGACCACTGCGCCACCGGGGCGGCGAGAGCTTTTCTCACTGGCATTTGTTTTTATATATAACGCGATATTTTTTTTTTTTTTGATTGGAGGTTTAACGACCACCGTGAGCAACTCAATGGGCTATAAGCAGTCGCCCGTCCCTAATTTAGGGCCACTGACTCCAAAGAAGGGAGAAAGCCAGTGCCGTAAGACATACACAACATCCATGCCTCACGGGATTCGAACCCGGACCCCTTTCGGACGAATGATCAGAGGCCACCGGGGCGGCGACTCCCCTTTAGCCCGCAAAACAACGGCCACTCGGCGAGGCATCGATTTTTTTTTTTTTTTTGAATGAAGGTTTAACGACCACTGTGAGCAACCCAATGAGCTATACGCAGTCGCCCGTCTCTAATTTAGGGCCACCGGTTCCAGGGAAGGGAAAGAGCCAGTGCCGTAAGACAAACACAACATCCATGCCTCACCGGGATTCGAACCCGGACCCCTTTCGGACGAATGATCAGAGGCCATCGCTTAGACCACTGCGCCACCGGGGCGGCTGGCATCGATAAGTATCCTGGGGTAGTTGGTACCGTAATGTCAACAGCGGGTGCTCCAGTTGCCGTACATTTCGGGGTGGTGGCGATTTACCGCGAACCCGCTTTTCCAAGTGGAACCACAGATGTTCGATTGGGTTGGTATCAGGGGAACTTGGAGGCCAGGACATTAACAGAAAGTCACCAGCATGTTCCTCGAACCACTCCTTGACTATTCTGGCAGCGTGGCATGGCCATCACCAGCAGGGAACACAGTTACCATGAATGGGTGAACTGTTATATATATATATGGATAATGGGGTCTAAAGTGTCCCAAGAAAACACCGCCGCTGCCGGCCTGTTTCTGCCCAACAGTGCCATAACCTCTATTGGTAATCGGCGTATTCGCGCTCGGCCGTCTGCGTGATGCATCAGGAATCTTGAATCGTCAGACCAGGCCACTTTCTTCCAAACATCCAGGGTCCAATCCCGATCATCTTGGGGAGAATTCATGCGTTGTTGGCGATGACGTGCAGTGAGTCGGGGACCCTGGCTGGGTCTTTGGCTACGCAGGCCCATGCACAGAAGGCTGCGATAAACTGTGTGCTGCGACACATTAACCTGATCACTGTTATAACTGCGGTCGCTGTGAACAATGCGCGACAATCTTCACTCCCTCTGGCATCAATGAGCTGCGAAGGTTCGTCCTTTGGCTATCTGTGCACCACTTTTGATACGTACTCACTCCAGCGGCACGAGAACCCACAAGCCGCGCAGTTTCAGAGGAGCCGTGCATCACAATTTGTCTCTTATTAAACTTCGGTAAATCTGCAGCCTTTCCCATCCCGACTCCGAACACTACTAACCGAAAGTTGGTCCTCGGGTTGTACATATACTGCTCTGTGAACTTCACCTGCTCCACCGTGGTCATTAAACCTCCACTTAAAAAAAACAAGTTATTAGGTAGGTGTATATAATGCCCCACCTCCGTGTTTTCAACACCTCATTGAGTCCTTACCAAAATGTCTGGCTGGTGTGAGGGCAAAAGGTGGAGCAACACATTAATAGGTAGATGTATTTACCACCACCTACGTGTTTCCAACACCTCATGGAGTCCTCAATAAAACGTCCGACTGGCGTTGTCAGAGTAAAAAGAGCAACACGTTATTAGCAGGTTTATATACCACCACCTCCATGTTTCCAACACCTCATCGAGTCCTTACCAAAACGTCTGGCTGGTGTGAGGGCAAAAGGTGGAGCAACACATTATTAGGTAGATGCATATACCACCACCTCCGTTTTTCCAACACCTCATGGAGTCCTCAAAAAAACGTCTGACTGGCGTTGTGAGGGTAAAAAGTGGAGCAACACGCTATTAGCAGGTTTATATACCACCACCTCCATGTTTCCAACACCTCATCGAGTCCTTACCAACACGTCTGGCTGGTGTGAAGGGCAAAAGGTGGAGCAACACATTATTAGGTAGATGCATATACCACCACCTCCGTGTTTCCAACACCTCATGGAGTCCTCAATAAAAAGTCCGACTGGCGTTGTGAGTAAAAATAGGAGCAACACGTTATTAGCAGGTTTATATACCACCACCTCCATGTTTCCAACACCTCATCGAGTCCTTACCAAAACGTCTGGCTGGTGTGAGGGCAAAAGGTGGAGCAACACATTACTAGGTAGATGCATATACCACCACCTCCGTTTTTCCAACACCTCATGGAGTCCTCAATAAAACGTCTGACTGGCGTTGTGAGGGTAAAAAGTGGAGCAACACGCTATTAGCAGGTTTATATACCACCTCCATGTTTCCAACACCTCATCGAGTCCTTACCAAATCGTCTGGCTGGTGTGAGGGCAAAAGGTGGAGCAGCACATTATTAGGTAGATGCATATACCACCACCTCCGTTTTTCCAACACCTCATGGAGTCCTCAATAAAACGTCTGACTGGCGTTGTGAGGGTAAAAAGTGGAGCAACACGCTATTAGCAGGTTTATATACCACCTCCATGTTTCCAACACCTCATCGAGTCCTTACCAAAACGTCTGGCTGGTGTGAGGGCAAAAGGTGGAGCAACACATTATTAGGTAGATGCATATACCACCACCTCCGTTTTTCCAACACCTCATGGAGTCCTCAAAAAAACGTCTGACTGGCGTTGTGAGGGTAAAAAGTGGAGCAACACGCTATTAGCAGGTTTATATACCACCTCCATGTTTCCAACACCTCATCGAGTCCTTACCAAAACGTCTGGCTGGTGTGAGGGCAAAAGGTGGAGCAACACATTATTAGGTAGATGCATATACCACCACCTCCGTTTTGGTTTTTTTTTTTTGATTGGAGGTTTAACGACCACCGTGAGCAACTCAATGGGCTATAAGCAGTCGCCCGTCCCTAATTTAGGGTCACTGGTTCCAGGGAAGGGAAAGAGCCAGTGCCGTAAGACAAACACAACATCCATGCCTGACCGGGATTCGAACCCGGACCCCTTACGGACGAATGATCAGAGGCCAACGCCTTAGACCACTGCGCCACCGGGGCGGCCCACCTCCGTTTTTCCAACACCTCATTGAGTCCTCAATAAAACGTCTGACTGGCGTTGTGAGGGTAAAAAGTGGAGCAACATATGGGGGGGGGGGGGGCAGCGTCATTTTCTTGTAGGACTTCCGTACACAGGTAGTAGAGTTTAGGTCCCAGCCACCTACAGCGAGATCGCCTTTTGGGCAGGACACAGAAACGGAAGGAATGAGAGCAAGTCTAGCGACTTTGACAGAACAGTTTGTAGTGAGATTAGAGTACAGTAGATGGCGCCACCGTACAAGTATATTGCACATAGATGGGTGAGAGAATTTCAGAGAGGACATAGGAAAGGATACCCATTTAACCAGTGGGTCCAGCCTGGGGCCGTCACTTTACGTGCTCGTCCGATGCACGGCGGATATTCAGCGATTGTTAGTAAATCACGCCATCTCTGAAAGATCAGCCCAGGCTTGAACCTGGGGACCCAGCATCGATAGCCTGAAACACTAACCACTAAGCCATCCGCGGCTCAAAGTGGAGCAACACGCTATTAGCAGGTTTATATACCACCTCCATGTTTCCAACACCTCATCGAGTCCTTACCAAAACGTCTGGCTGGTGTGAGGGCAAAAGGTGGAGAAACATGCTATTAGGTAGGTGCATGTACCGCATTTTTCCGTGTATAAAACAACCTCTACTTTTTCGCACCGAAAATTATTTTTATTACAAAAAAAAAAAAATAAGACATTTGATACTTTTTAGAAATTAGGTAATATCATTGTAGTACATTTAGAAATTGGGTAATATCACAAAGTCTGTGGTAATACATATAAAAAAATGTTAGAAATTTATATTATTTAGAAATTAATATTTTTAAGATACAAACTATGAAATTATGCATCACTTTTAAATCTACTGAGTCACTTTCAGTGACTCAGTAGATTTGTAAGTTGTAGTGGGTAGAGGGGATAAGAGGTACTGGCAGTTTCGCTGCGGTAACCGCAGGGTTCTCTCAACCGATTAGTCCTCCCCCGTGTACAAGACGCTCCCCAATTTTTGGTCTAAAAATTTTGGAAAAAAATATCGTCTTATACACGGAAAAATACGGTATTTTGTCCATTCAGTTTATGTTTTCCCCTTAAATATCGTATGAAGAAGAATGAAACGCAGGATGCTAAATGCAAGAAACCACTTTTAATTTCTAATTTTAATGCATACAGTTGCAATTACAACATTTTGACTAGCAAAACAACACCTGCTTTATATGTTAGTCAAATTACGGTTTTTGTTCAAAGAAGCACAGTTTTAACTTTTCACTAAATTTTAACAAGTACAAAGATACTGATCTATAAAGTCAAAAGCTAGAATGCCGATATAAAACTGGGACAATGTATATAAAAATTCAACAGTACATCTTACATATGAATTCGTATTAAAAACTCAGTACTAAAGTAATGTTAAAAATGAAAGTTCAGTGGACCACTGATTTGCTATACATTAACACCTTATTAATGTAACAATCAATGGTGGCTTTCCAAGGGACAGATAAATAGTATATGTACAAAAATTTTCACTTGACGATAAATATTCATCTTTGGTGGTAATGCACAGCAAACCTAAGACGGAAAATGTTAATTTTATACACCAACGAAACAACATTGGAATGGACTGATGATGTACAATGGATGGAAAACCTTACATCATGATACACAAAACCATTAAAGACACGAATAAACTGACAACTCCTCAACGGTAAAGAATTTCTGAATATTACAAGTATACTTCATCTAAAAATTAACATACTACTTTTTCAAAAAACTGCAGACAGATGTTATTCATGCAGAGAACAAATGAAACCTGGAGTAATTCATATTCATACATAACTCCAAGTCTGAGAGAGGGTGGCAAGTAAAACTGCAATTAATATATAGAAACTTTAAAGACCAAGGGATGTTTTGTTCTTTTGCTCAGACCTCTCCCTATAATTATTTCATCTTCACTAGGATACTAGGTAACTGCCATAAAATTTGTACCAGAAGCATTCGACATAACTACTAATATGCAAAAAGAGCATGTTTTTTTTTGTTTTTTTTACAAAACGCTATCTTCAATTAGAAAAGAAATCAGTTTGATACAGTACATAATTCAAGAGGATACAACATGCAATTCTATTTCAAACCCTACAGGTTCCACTTGTGACACAGATCACCCTATATCAGCTTAGCAAAATTATACACATTAAATATTTGCTACTGCATCAAACATATTGCTCTCTAGGTGGAATTACAACAAACTCTAAAAGTTAAACACAGAAAAACTTTTTAGATATCCTTAGTGCTAACCCAAGTATGTGAGCTTCACCTATATGACATTCTAAGTTTCCAATAACATGCTGAAATGTCATTTTTGACGGAAAAACACGAGCTCTTTATGAAAAGATTCTCTGTTTGTGATAAAACTTTTTGCATGTTGTCTCCAGGGCTCTGTGTATGGCATAAGGAGGAAACTCATTGATAACTTTAAAATCTCTAAAATCCTTAAAATTACTGTAGTTCCTATAAAATGAAATATGATACAGCAAAAACGAATTGGGTGAACATACAACCATATTGATAAGAACTGAAAAAAATAATAATAATAATAAGACTGCCTTAGAACGTTTTTATACTTTGGAATTTTAGTGTTTTAATTTGGTGTTTGTGTGGGTTTATTCATATTCTTTTTTGTAAAGTTTAGTGACATACTAGGTTGAGAATAGGATTTCAGTGTGGTTTATGCCTAGAAGAGGGAATCCCGTCACATCGAAGATGTGGTTGGAACAACGTAATCACTCAACGAATGGTGCTACAGTGAAAGGTATGTTCTCCCAATTCGTTTTTTGATATGTTATTTTTTATTATATCCCAATTCGTTCCAAATCATATTATTATTATTTTTTCAATTCGTATCAATTCCGGTTGTATGTTCACCCAATTCGTTTTTGCTGTATCATATTTCATTTTAGTAGGAACTACAGTAATTTTAAGGATTTTTAGAGATTTTAAAGTTATCAACGAGTTTGCTCCTTATGCCATACACAGAGACCTGGAGACAACATGAAAAAGTTTTATCACAAACAGAGAATCTTTTCATAAAAGACTCTTGTTTTTCGTCTAAAAATTAATTTTTAAAATGAATACATAATAAAAGAAAATTAGTAGTTAACAAATGTAGGCAAACACTTAAAAATCATGGCTAACACTGAAGCAATATAAATAATAATTATAAAGCTGATTAAACATTGCTGACACCAAAATAAGCTTTTCACAATTTTATCCAAAAATTTCTTGAAGACACAAAGCGAAAAATGATAAAAAAAACTTTTGAAGCTTAATATCTCAAGACAAATGTAGGATATAAAAGTATGCTCATTAATTACCTCAGTTTCATATCTCACACAACTTCTAAATTACTTACAGCGTATATTGGTTCGAATGGCACTGCTTGATAGAGTCAGTCATCCTGAGCAAGCAGTAAAAATCAACTGTGGCCACATGTATACACCGCAGTAGGAAATAGTTTTACATCTGAATAAACTGGTAGGACAACAGATAAGATAAACACATCACTCAATAATTTGGCTACACAGCTGTGAAAATTATGAGATGATACTGATAGCTGAAATTTAACCACACAAAAACTATTGTGACTGCTGTTCCAATAAGGAACACATTACCTTAAAGCAGCTAAAAAAAATTTATTCAAAATATTTGTTCACCCATCATTTTTATTTAACTATTTTAAAGTTAATAAATTGAGTGATTTTGTGGTCAAACTAGAGAAGGACTGGAGGGAAAAAGTAAGTTATCATTACAGAAGGGATATGTACAAAATAAGTGACTTTGCTTATAAATATGTTTTAAAAATCACATTAAGTTTTTATTTCGTTCTTTTAAATCAAAAATAAAAACTTTTTTTTGTTTATATGGAAATTCTACTGTTCAAATAAAAGATTCTCAAAGGGAATGTTGCCCACATTACTAAAGTAAAACAAACTCGTGTGCCTTGTAATAGAGTAATTTTAATCTAATAGAGAAAATCTGTTTTGTAGTAGCAATAAACTTCATGGAGGATGGGAACAAGTCAGAAAGGTATGAGGTTGCCCAGGCTACGATCTATCACTGCTTGAAAAAGGTCATAATAAAACAAATATTTAAATACTATACCTGTTTTAATAAGCAATTGACACTATGCATTGCCTGGGCCAAAGGGCAGTATTATTGTTATAAATACTATTTCAACTGAAAAGTGTCATGTATTTGCTTGCTTCAAAAGTTATCTGGACTCCACATGACTGCATCTCACAGTGAAGAATGATAGTAACTAAGGTCAGATATTATGTGAAGAACAGAAATCCTAACACAAAAAATAACATTGTGATACAATAAATCCCACAATGCCTTACATGAAACTGGTTGCAATGCAGTGAATTGTAGTACATCATCATGTAGAGCAAATGAACTGTTATTAAGTCATGGTAGTGAGAGCACCACAGGCCATGCTGGACACAAGGAGCCATTGACCGCAATAGATCATTGGCGATCATCAATGGCAGCTTGGGAAAAGATTGTCATAATCTGTGGAAATTACTCATGAAACAAGTATGTCCACAAGCTATCTGAGCACGAACCTGGCTGAAATCCTTCAAAGAAAAATAATTCACATGATACAGATTCTAAACTAATAGGCAGAATATCACTGAGCTAATAGGCCAAACAAATTGGCAGAAGGCAACTAGAATGAAAACTGAAGATCTGCCGCATTGTTTGGAGATTGACTCTTTGAACAGGGCTGTTGTGACTGGTGAAATTTGGATCCAGAACTTCAAACTGGAACTAAAAACCAACAATACATTCAGTGAAAACACCAACCTTCCTTTCACAAGGACAAAAGTGTATCAAAAGTCAGGATCATGAAAATTATAAAACATGATATGAAGAGAGTGATTGTATGGGACAAGACTGCCCAGAAGTACAACTCTGAGAGAAGTGTAGCACAGAACTTTCTACACATCACACTGGAACGAAAAATTGGCACCAAGAAATCTGGTATGATGATGGTATTCCCATCCATAACAACAAAGAAAACTTAAGTGAAACACTTGAAGCTACTGCCTTTTCTGACAAGTGTAGATGGAAAGAACTCCACGATTCTTTTCTGCACAACTCATGTGCAACTTTCTCCCAAATCTTTTCAGAAATTTAAATGAACCAGTGTGTGGTACTTCATGGTAAACAAATGCCAACTGATATAAAGATATGTTGAAGGATGTGCAACACTTGTCGAAGTGTTGATGGACAGTCACATGACAGAATGGTGATTACACTGAATGACAAATTTATTCTACAAACACATGTTTGGTTTTGCAATAACAGTGAACTGTACAAAACTTTTAAAATGATCTAGATATAACAGACAATTTTGATTGGTTAGTTGGTGACAGCAAAAGTGAAAGAAAGTATAAGGTTTTTCTTCCAGATACACTTGATCAAATCTTTTGTTTTTCAAGTTAAACAGTTTTGTTTTGTTTCACAAAAAAAAAAAACTTTAATAACTTGAAAAACAAAAGATTTGATCAAGTGTATCAATTATAGTACATTAATAAACTGAATAATGAGAATACTGCTTTAAACATATGCACCCAAGTAAGCTGAGAATCACAAGTCTTGTGACCAAGGGTGGATTTTTCCACACCACAGAATAGAGACCTGAAGCTGGAAAATTTATGAAAACAATAATAAATATTCACAATAATCAAAAAGCATTAACACCCTGTCTGCAAAAAAGTGTCACTAACATGTAACTTTAAATGTTTACAGGTAACTAAAAAATAAAAAAATATATAAGATTGCAGTTCATGGTCTCTTAAATTGTTCTACCATGAAACATTTGAAACTGCCAATCAATTTTTGGTTGCAGATATTTTCACCATAATGGTGCATAACATTTTGCTTGTCATGTCAAGTGAATAACAAGTTTGTTTATGTACTCGCTGTGATTATCGAGGTTTTTGGCACAAAAATAAATTTCCAATGCAGACACACCAACTTTGCACAAGATAATCAACCAAAGGCTTTTAAACATACAATCTAGCATATAAATTAAAGTTCTCTGCACTTCATTACAGCCTGAAAAAAAAAGTGCATTTGCTTACTAAAGTAACATTATAAAATAGAAAAATTAATGCTGTGGTGATCAGTATATCAAGAAATCAATGTGTTTTTTTGTTTTGTTTTTTAATACTGAAGTTGATAAAATAACTGGGCATGTCTTTGAGAACATGGTGAACATGCTGAATTCTTCTATTTCTAGATGAATTTGTACAAACAGTTCTCAGAAAAAGAAAATTTAAGCACTTTTATTACACAAAAACCTAACAAATTAAAAAATAAACCATAAGTATACATGAACGTGCCCAAATCCTTCAAAAGAATTCTTAACAATGACATAACACTGAACAACAAGTAGCAGGCATACAGGGGCAAAGTAAGGAATTTTTTTAACCCCCACTTTCTTCTGATTACTTCCTTCATAAGATGCTGATTCACAAAAATTATTTCTGAAGAAAAATCTGGTGTTCTTTAGATGATGGCAGCATGCTTTCATTTGCTGTTGACAACACTAGATGCCATCACATCCATTCCCCCTTTCAGTCTTGGTAGTTGCACCCATGGGTGCTGTAATAAGAAGTATTTTCTAATTTTTTTTTTTTTTTTTTTTGATTGGAGGTTTAACGACCACCGTGAGCAACTCAAATGGGCTATAAGCAGTCGCCCGTCCCTAATTTTGGGTCACTGGTTCCAGGGAAGGGAAAGAGCCAGTGCCGTAAGACAAACACAACATCCATGCCTGACCGGGATTCGAACCCGGACCCCTTACGGACGAATGATCAGAGGCCAACGCCTTAGACCACTGCGCCACCGGGGCGGCATTTTTTTTTTTCTAATTCAGCCAATGATGGTCTACAAACTGTTGTGTGTGTGAAAACATGGTGTTTTCATTGTGTCCAGTCAATCATAAAATTTCAGTCTGCTATCTGTTTTTTTTTTTATTTTAATGTAAAGTTCAGGGGTGTACTAATAATACCCCAGCAACCCCCACAGTGTGTGTGTGTGAGGGGGGGGGGGGGGGGCTTGCAGCTGAGAGGGCCTCTAGCCACAGCAAAAAAAAAAAAAAAAAAAAATTTAGAACTTATTTTTTCCAAACTTCACGTAAAACTGGATAAAGAAATAACCAGAAAATTTTTTATGGCAGCTTTGAATGAAGTAGTAAAAATAAAAGCATTATTTTTTTTTTCTCAGTAAATAAGTAAAATCTCCAGAAATGATTTTCGTGGTCTTAGTGTATAAAAACATGGATGATGGGAAAGCAATCATTTCAGAGGACTTGTGGATGTTTTTAACAGACACTGCTATCTATAGTTCTCCTGTATGTTAACAAGAGAATGTGAAAGAAATAAGAGTTCAATAAATGAAATATTTATAGGATAAGATGTATTGCAGATGTTTTCACATAACTATACATTCTTCAGAACATAATGAACTAAAAATGTGTTCTTCGCAGGATGAAAAATAGATACCTGTGTCTATATATATATCACCCTTCGTTTTAAATTCTAAAATTTTTTCCTTAGTCTTCAGTTTTGCTCTTAAGTAATATATATATGTATGTATATATGTATAACACAGTCAAAAGAAAAGCTTTTTATAATATGCAAAACACTGGTATTATGTTAAGTGCATTTTTATATTCAAGGGAAAATAATGTAAGTAATTTTTTTAAGTGTTTTACAGCCCTTTGTATTGGTATAAACTAGGGCAATGAATTTAATTATAACATGCACATTTGTGCTACATGCAACAAAGTGAAATCATTTTGGTTTTACGAAAAAATATTGGTGGATTCCACAGAATTTGAAATATTAAAATGCCCATAAAACCTTCTTAATAATATAAGGTTTTAAGATTTCAGTAATTGAAAGCTGATACATTTTTTTTTTAAAGTAGCACAATTCGTAGCATAAATATCTGTAGGTTCAAAAGAATTTGAATCATTAAAATTCCCATAAACCTATTGTATAACATGGAATTTTCAAATTTCCATTTGGTGACAAAGCTACTTGCATTACACTGTGTCAACAAATGGAATTTACTTCCTGCTATCCGATGATATTCAGCAGGCAATGAAATGAAATAGAGGTAAATACTGGCAGATGGTTAGGGTGATTCAGATATAACAAGACTTGTGTACTGGGGAAAATTGAGCAATTTGCCAGAAGTGTGGGAGCATAGTTTCAGAAAGTTGTATTTCTGTCAACATAGTGATGGATCTTACATTCTGTTTCACAGAAAACTCCTCATATGAACACTCAACATGACAACTTTCATTATTATTCGGATGAACAATCTTTGGAGGTAAAGAACCATTTCCTGCAGGAAAAAGAAAAAAGTTTTATTCCATTCATATGAAATAAAATGCACCTGTAATTGAACAAATGCTCCAAAAAACACATAAGAAAAAAAAATAAAGAAAGAAAATGAATTTTTTAAGTAAGTATCACTCCAATAAAATAAAAGAAAAAGCCTTTCTGAGAGTGTGAATAGGCAAAACTCAGAAGGGGGATGCTGGTGAACCCTCAGCATGGGACATAAAGCAATAGAATACATGTGGCAACATCTATTGCCAACAACTACAAATAAAAGCATGTTCCCATCAGCTAAAGAGCACCAGGATAATTGTCCAAGAACCTAACTTAAGTGTTACCAATGGGCAACCATAAAACTTCACCAACCATGATAAAGTACAGTGCATAAAACTTACAAACTGAACACAATTTGGAACACGGTTCACTGGATCAGCCACGGAAATGCAAACTAAATCATAATCTTGTTCAAAATCCACATGTTCTGTATAGTTAACTGCATTTTATGACCAATTAAAGAATTGCTTAATTAAACTAATCACACATTTTGATTTAAAATTAAATATAAAAATAAAAGCATGAATGAAAATCATAATCACAGAAACCTAAACAACTGATTTACCACATGTAACAATTACTTGAAGAAAAGTACAGATAAAAAAATACTAAAAACTAATCTTCCACACATTGCAGTCTGTTTTTAGCTTGTGTTCAAAGTAGTGCACACAGTTACAAAAAGAAAACAAAAAAGAAAAAAACATGACAAGCAGAAACAAAAAAGTAAAAAAAGACCACTGCTCTTTACTATGAAATCAGAAAATTATAGCACTGAAATTTTAATTAAGCAATATAGGGTGAAGCCTCAGCTATTCAGGTTAAACACTACAGAGAAAGAACATAATGTGAACAATTTAAGGAAAAACACTTTATATATATCAGTATTTAAATTAATTAGCTTTCCTGGAAAAATAACTTGTACAAAAAAGCAATTTCTTTAAGATGCTATATCTCTCAATATTTTATGAAGCCATCTGCTACAGTTGCTTGTAATGTTATTCACAATGATCTGTGGGTTACCTGGCTGCAAACATTAGAACTTGAAAGCATTCTTCCACTGCACCGATTTCATTCCTTACATCTGTTTGCTCAATTGCTGTCACATCATATGCTAAATCATACTTTTCTGTCATCATCAATGACCAATTCACACACACTTTATCATCAGTTTACAGTTTCAAACCACGATGAAGCATGTAATGTGAAATTTTCAAATCTTTGTTATTTCCAATATCAGTCATGTACAACATTCAAACGTTCTATTTAGTACTTCTTAGTAATTAAAAACTGAATCATAATCCAATACACTGAATTTATAGTGACATTTCTATTTTTAAATGACTGACTAATACTTTGCTATGCACAATTCCAAGAGTTACTGTAGTGAATACATACTATATTTATTTTGAAAGATAGATAAAATAAAAATTTCTAACAGATGTGGAATAATCAACCATAGCAACAGGTACAAGAAAAAAAAAAAAAAAAACTCAGAGAGGTATGTGTGTGGTTGGGAGAAGGGGAGCGGGGGGGGGGGGGGTTCTTTGATAACACACTAGCTGTCCAGTTGGTCAATACCTATAAAACTGCACCCATGAAATAATTTTGTGAGCTGTTCTTAAACTGCATAGCAAATCAGGTAAAATTTGTGGTAGCATACCGAATATGCTAATCATTTCGAGGGGATGGGATTGAACAGCACAGAAGGAAATCATAGGGAAAAGAAGAAATAGTGGATACATTCGGAGAAAATTTCTTGGCAAATATGAATGGAACGAATCACAATCTTATAATTATTAAGTTTCAGGCACAACAATGGCAAACTTATATCAGAGGATGAGGTTTAAAAGAGGAAAAGACAGTTTTATACATACAATGCAGTGTTTAAAACTATTTTCTATTTTTACTATGCGTGTGTGTGTGTGTGTGTGTGTGTGTGTGTGTGTGTGTGTGTGTGTGTGTTAAGAAGAACTGACGAAATAAGAAGAACTGACAATGGACAACTGAAATATTGTACAGGATAGCAAGGGACAGACGATCATGTGAGAGATGGGTGGAAGAAATTTGAATAAATCCATGCTTGGGGTGATATGGAAGAGAATTGCTCACAAGCAGTGGAAAAAACTTGGGGAGATCTACATCCAGCAGTGGATTGAGAATGGTTGATGATTTGAGTATAAAACAAAGCTCACTTTTGGATTAAGAAGAAGTTGATATCAAAGTTAATAAAAGAATTATCTGAGGAGGAGGGTAGAGCTAAGTGGAATGACTGGATTGGTAATGCAGATATTAAATGCAACTTTTGGTAAGGGGACTGCTAAAAAATACATTGAGGTGGTATAGACGTGTCTTTTGGAGAGTAACAGATTGTTGTTACTGATGTCACATTCTCACACAGAAGGATGCACGCAGTGATTGAAAAGCTGCTTTTTAAAAGTAGCTAGCTACTGCTACAACTATGTTCTTGAAAAAGTAGCTTGCCACATCTACAATTACTTTTTCTGAAAAGCAGCTACTTTTCTTATGATCAGGCTTATGTTAAAAATACACATTCTGAGGATGATCTTTATATATACATTTTATATAGATAAATACCAAGATATATATTACACAAATTATTTTTGTATTCACCTCTCAGCTCTTGATCATATATAACAACATCTTTTTTTAACATATTAATCCAAAAACTGCAAATTTATGAGAGTTAAAATATGTTGAAATGCTGGTAGGTGTATCTTTTGAACATTAGGTGTTAAGTTATCCATCATCTAATTTTTATAGTTTTCTGTATATACACACATGCATTCTTGAATATAAAAAAAAAAAAAAAAACACTGCATTTGCTCAACGCTTTTTCAGAAGTATGCTTCACTTCAAAGAGTAAATTGTATTAGATACATATTTCTGAACAAAATGGAAATGGGGAGAAACAATTTACCTCTACATTTCTACAAGCTTGTTTCTGGGTATGATTTATATACACTGAAGAGCAACTGAATTAGAGACAGCTGGCGTTATGCAAATGTGGTGCTGTGGGCGGCCCTGTAAACCAAAACGACATGACGTATGCATCGATCCGACAATATAAGAAGTGATGTGACGGGAATCAGTAAGAGTCAGACACAGTATGGGTAAGACGAAGGATCTGAGCGCATTTGATCGTGGGCAAATTGTCAGGGCCCGACGAATGGGTCACTCCATCTCGGAAGTCGCACGGGAACTGGGATTTTCACGAGCCACTGTGTCACGGGTGTACCGTGAGTACATCGAATCCGGTAAAACCATCCCTGCAAGGGCCAACTGCTGTGGACAACAGCGTGTGGATGAGCGGGGTCATTGTCGGCTAGCTCACATTGTAACAGCGGATAGACGGGCCACAGTGCAAGAAATCACTCTGCAATTTAACGCTGGTGCACAAAAACGTGTAAGCAGCCACACCATCCAGAACCATCTCCTCGCTATGGGGTACAGAAGCCATCGTCCCACAAGGGTACAGCTGCTGACCGCACATCCCAGGGTGCAAAGTTTAGCATGGGTGCAGGAACATCGCCACTGGACCTTAGACATGTAGGAAAATGTTGCCTGGACTTATGAGTCGAGATTCACGTTGGTGCATGCGGATGGCGGGATATGAGTATGGCGCAAACCACATGAAGCGATGGATCCTTCTTGCCAGCAGGGTACTCTTCAAGCTGGTGAGGGTGGCATTCTCATCTGGGTACTGTTTACGTGGACTGAAATGGGACCCCTGGTACGTGTGATATTATCCCTCACGGGTCAACATTACCGGGATATCCTAACGACCATTTGCTCCCGTTTGTGTCTTCAACATCCCACTGGGGTCCTCATCCTGCAACAAGGCAATGCACCGTGCCATCACTCCTGAATTGTATCCGAATGGTTGGATGAATACTCCACCGACGTGACCTCGCTTCCTTGGCCAGCTAGGTCACCTGACCTCAATCCCATCGAGCACATCTGGGATGCCATCGAGAGAGATGTTCGAGGCTCTGAGCCCCTCCATCAAATCTTCGTGAACTGTAGGAACTTGTTCACGAGTCGTGGATCCGTATGGCTTCCCAACGCTTCCGGTGTCTTGTCGAGTCCATGCCGAGACGAATCGACGCAGTCATCAGGGCGAAAGGTGGGGCTACACGTTACTAGACAGGTATCTCTAATTCAATTTGCTCTCCAGTGTATATGTTCAACAAGCAAAAGCGTATATGTAAAAAATGGTTGACGGTTTGGATGGCTTTCACAATGTAAGTCAAGTCAGATACGAGATTGTCAGGAGGGCACACTCAGTCTTTGTTCCAGCCAATAATGCTTCAGGAAATCTGGAAATGTCGTGTGATTTGAAATTTCTTTTAAGTAGCATGATTTATAGTAAAATTTTCTGCTACAAGCTACCTTATTTTATAACATACTACTGCTACAACTACATTTTTCTATTTTGTAGCAATGCTACATGCCACGCTACTGTAAAAGTAGTGTTCTATAGTAGCAGCACTACTTCTGATCACCAGCTGCAAACTAAAGGAATAACTAAAAGATGTGTTACTGGTGAGAACTGGTCATTAGTGCCAGGAGTAACAATATGTCACAGGTGGAAATCTTGTGATGGACAAAAGATATGAGAACGTTTGTAACTAAACACCACTAATTAATTAACTTGTTTTGATGTACTTCCAAATCTGTGTGCCACATCAACTTGAGCATCACTTTAGTATGTAGATGTGAAAAGATGATAGCAAAAATCTTGGGACAGTTCTTGAAAAGTAAAAAAAAAAAAAAATCTCAGATAAACTGACAATCTGCTGTGCTGTATTGAAAACACTACAGCTGAGACTGAAAACAAGATACTGAACTGCTGGGAAAAGTCTGATACATTTATTCTGAGGTAGTTTTGTCATGTACATTACACAGATAATTTACAGGAAACCACAAAAAAAAAAAAAAGATACATTGAAGAGACTCTGAAATTCATAGACAATGATGTTTCATGGTCTATGCTACAGTTTTAACTGATGAAAGAAAATTAGAAGAGAATAAGTGACACATTTTCCATATGCAGCTCTTCATGAATAACAAGATATTATAAACTCACTTTCTTTGTGAAAATAGGAATACTCACACTGTGAGGCAGGATGAGTGGATAAAATAAAATGACAAGTAACTTTTTCCCTTTAATAGTCACAAATATGTGCTGTGTGGCAATGATAGCAGTAACAATTATACCTCCAAATTGATGACAAACCTTATTTAGAAAACAGCTGAAACTCAGGTGCAACTAACCAGATGAGAAGACCGAGCACAGTGGCACTTTTATTTTAATTTACTCTTCTTGATATTACATTAGTTTTATTACACTAAGAATTAGAGGTGTGGTGACAATTTGTACTACAAATTATCAACATAGAATGATTTCAATCACCTACTTGGGGTGGGGGGCATATATATAATAAAGAGATTTTCTCAAAACACACACATACCAGGGCTAGAGAATAAAGAAGGGCTGGCTCATCCTTTTGTCTAGCGGTCTGAGTTTCGTGCTCCGACCGAGGGGGAATTGGAAGGCGCTGTGACGTCACTGCGAGGACACTCGGTGAACCCTGTGCCAACTCAGGGCTGGAGTATGGTGACATTCTAGTCGTTCTGTGCAGTTTATTTCTGTTGCTCTCCATTTACTGGTAATGGTTTATGTAGTTGTTTATTAATGTCTGTTTTTTACTGATGTAAATTTTATTTTAACTAAAATTCAGCGTCTATTTTTTTTTTAATTCAAAGTAATAAGCAACATGCCTTCATCCTGTGCTGTCGCTAACCGTACAAATACGGATAAGAAAACAAAAGAATTTGGCTTGATTTACCATGTTTTCCCTTCAAATGTTAATGTGATAAAAGAATGGATTGTTAAGTGTAAGCGTGCTGACAAATTTAAAGTTGGAAGTGCAAGAATATGTAGTGATCATTTCCAAAATTCAGACTACAAAGATGACATGCGAAATCGCCTGCTTGGGCTTCCCGAAAAAAAAAAAAAAAATTCTGAAACCCACAGCTGTTCCCAGTTTGAATTTACCGAATGAAAAATCAATGCTACATACAAGTCGAGAACATACAAGAATTAAGAGAGATATCCGTATAAGGGCATTGAATCGAACTCCGGAGCCAAGTCCGGAAAAGTTACACATCAATGAAGTTGCTTGCATATCTGACAATGGATATTCAGAAGAAAAGTGTGCATCAGTTCAGTGCATGTCTTGCTCAGAGGTTAGAAGTCAGAACAAAATTCTCACCGAAAAGCTTGACGTACTGGAACGAGAAATACGTAGCTTGAAAAGCAAACACAAAAATACTGTTCCAGTTTTGCGTCAAAAAAATATCAGCATACGAAATAAGAGAGCAGAAATTGTGCTAATACGAAATGCCCTGTCAAAAGCTAATATGAAAAATAAAATACTTGAACAAATGGAAATGAACCTCAGGAAAATTGTTACACCAGCACAGATAAAGTTCTTCGCAACACAAAAAATTATTAACAAATGGACAGAAGAATATATATCTAGAAGAATAGTAACTGGAGCTATTTAAAAAAAAACTTACGAATTTTGGAAGTGTAAAATTGGCATTCCTTTGCCAAGTGCTAGCATGTTAAAGCGATGGTGTTTTAAATTTAGGTGTCATCCCGGAATTCTGCATAATATTTTCCTCCTTATGCGGAAAAATAGAGAAACTCTTTCCGAAAATGACAAAGTCTACGTTTTAAGCTTTGATGAAGTACACGTTGATAGTAAAGTGTGTTACGATACAGGAATGGACCAGATTTTAGGTCCATACTCAAAGATGCTAGTTGTTTTGGCTAGAGGAATATTGTCTTCCTGGAAACAGCCCGTGTATTTTGACTTTCAACGTACAATGAATAAAAGGCTTGTGTTTGAAATAATTGTAATCCTTGAAAAAACAGGAATTACAATAAAAGCGATTGTTTCAGATTTAGGTGGTTGTATGACCTTGTGGAAGGAACTATTATTTTCTCCCGAAAAATCATTTTTTAATCATCCGCTGGACGACAGTTCTAAGATTTGGGTTTTTTCGGACCCTTTTCACTATTTAAAATTTTTATGCAATCATTTCATAGACCATGGACTTGTCTTGCAGAACAGATCTGTGCTCCAAACTGGCATCATCAAAGTTTTCGAGAAGGATTCTGGAGAGAAAAAGTTGTGTCCTAAATTGCTGCCGTGCTATATAGCAATCAAAGGGAACGAGAGGCAAAAAGTAGGCCCAGCAAAAACTTTGTTTTCAGTCACCACTGCCAAGGATATTGAATATCAAACAGAGCATAAAAGCGCTGGTTTTTTTCAGTTTAGTAGATTCATTTGTTTTTTGTTTGTTTTTTTACATTATGAATAGCAGTTACCCACACCCTGACAAAAGCAAACCTTTAAAAGCAGGTTTTGGTATTAACCCCCTTTTTATACAACAAAAGGAAATTCTGAACAAAATGAAGTCAGAAATACTGAATCTTAGAGTTATGGGAAGAAAACATATGCTACCTTTCCAAAAAGGCATTCTTGTCTCAATTTCTTCTCTTCTCGGTCTCTACGAGAAGTTAACGCTTCGTGGAGTCCGTAACATTTTAACTACTCGTTTGACTCAAGATGCCCTGGAGAGTTTGTTCTGTCAAATAAGAGGCATACGTGCTTTTTATGACCACCTCTCACCTACGGAATTTATTAGTCATTTAAAACACATATTGCTGGTAAATAAATTGCCTAATTTTTCCAAAAAAGTCAATAGAGTTTCAAGAAGGTAAAACGCTCCAAACATATTTGACAGCAGAGCTACTAAAAGAAACTTTCACTACAGCTGATAATCAAGAAATTCTTGATGAAGTATCTGGAGAAATAAACGCAAATGACTTAGAAGCTTTAGAAAAAATTGTAATGAGCCATGGCCGCAAGTTTGTGACGACGACATACTTAAAACAGTTAAAAATGAGCAATGTAATGCTGAGAAACAAGCTCCGAGTTATGTCGCAGGTTATAATTGCCTATTGCTTACGTGATAAAAATCCCTCCCTCGGAACAATTTCTAGAAATGCCGAAGATTTTCCACCTGCTCAAAAATTTTATCACTCGGGGGACTAATGGTGCCTTCTCCAAAGTGGATGAGAACGGTAGATCAATTCGAAATAATTTTTAAGTCAATTTGCGGGACAGAGAGTTCTCGAGAGAAAGGAATAATTTGAAAATTAAAAACTGTAATAGAAGAAAGATTTCCTGGCACCTGAAAAGAAGCTGTGAAAATTTATTGGCGCATACGGACATTTATCAGAATTTGGTATATTAATCACAACAAAGATTTAGTGTCGGAAAGAAAATCAAATCAGAAGAAAACCAAATGGATAAATTCTGCCGTTAAAAAACGTAGCACGACGATGTCAATATCTAAACCGTGTGAATATCTTCCTCCTTTTTAACTATACAGGTATGTTAATAAATTTTTCTCTTTCTATTATTTACGCCTTCCGATAAAATAAACAACAACGTTACTTGCTACGAGATATATATATTATAACGTTCTGAGTTGTGTAAAAAATAAATTACGTGCAAAGGTGTTCAGCTTACTCCGACAGCTATGACTTCTGCCTTCGAAGGCAGAATCCCAAATCGTGAGTGTACTCGCAGTGACGTCACGTCCTCCCCAGCAAAGCGACTTGCTTTGGACTGCCTGGTGGGCCAGCCCTTCCTTATTCTATAGCCCTGCACACATACACAACAAAAATTTAGGAATGCCAACACTGAAAAACTGAAAAGCAGCAGAACCTGACATACTGTAGCAAAGGGCCGTGGGTGGCCTAGTGGTCAGCGTTCGTGACTGCCATGGAGATAACCTCAGGTTCGATCCTGGGCAGGTACGAGCGTTTGAACCACTAAATACCCGCAGTGCGTCGGATGGGCATGTTAAGCCGTCGGATCCCAGGTACTGGCCCCCGGTAATAAATAAGGGTGTCTTCCTCCCCTTTCTACCTCACTTCCGTGTCACTTTCTTATCGGGCACTCAAGCCCAAATCTCCTAGCTTCCTATTTCTAAGGGTTGTTTAACACCTGGGGTCAGACACTCTTCCTAAAATCCTCTACATATGATCTATACTGTAGCAAAACTTGGCAGCTGTTATCAGGGCTTTTTTTTTACTAAGAAGTAACTGTTTCTTGGGTTTTTTGGTTTTTTAAGAGGAAATGCTTTATGGGAAGTATCTTGACCTAGAGCTGTGTGTGTATGCTAGTGCTTGTGCTGTAGCAAAGTGATTTATTATAATACGGTCAAAAAGCAATGTAACAATATCAAGGAAATTATATTACAGGGTTCCCACTCTTTTTCTTTCACAAAAAATAAGTACTTTTTAAGTACTTTTAAGCACCCTGCAAAAAAATTTAAGGACCTCACCAACTGCATATGCAACAATGACATGTGCACTAATATACTTCCACGCGTGACTTAACTATGCAAATTGAAGTATGCTGATGAAGTTTGCAATATTTATCCATATAATTTGAGTTTGTAAATATAATAAACTAAAATTTATGCAATTTAAAATACAGTTCTCTTAGTCAAGTCAGTTTTCCCTGTGAGAGAATAGTCACATTCACAATAATGAGGATGTAAATCGTAAAACTGTAGATAAAGCTATGAGTTCAACATTTGAATTTTGCGCATAATCATCTCATGCAAAACGAAAGTCAAAATTGCATATTCAATATTTCAAATTTGCACTTCTCATGTTATGACTGAATAATTTTTATTTGCATAGGCAAAAAAGGTAAATACAAGAGTGAAAAATCAGTACCAAGAGATGGGTGACGAGGCTTGTTGGGTGCAATCTTATGTATGTGTTTAATGTAGCCCACAGTTCACCTTTTTTTCAGCAAATTACTTATCTCACACTGTCCCTTGCTTTCACATGGGCTTTCAACCTGATGTCACATAATGCCATCAACATAGCAAACCAGCAGTTGAAGTTCTACATACTACATCATAACTAACTCATCTGGATTTTATTTTCTGCAGCCAGCTAGGAAAAAATACTTTTTAAGAACTTTTCTCCATTTTTGGCAAAAAAATAAGGACTTCTCAGCACCCTAGTAAAAAATAAGCACTTTTTTAGGATTTATAAGGACCGTGGGAACCCTGTTTTATTGCAAAGAATGATGGTGCATACTGCAGATGTTTCATAGGCCTGCACCATTACTATTACTTGAAAAAGTATTTTAATCATGCTGAGCTTTCGCTTGCCAATGGAAAGCTTTGTCAAGGCAAACTTGACAAGCCTCCCGTTGGCTGGCAAACATGATTCCAAATAAAGTTGCACTACTGGTACACGAAAGATGTAGAGATCTCCAGCAATAAACTCTTCAGATCTGTGTCCACAATGCACTTTAGTTCAGTGTCATTTGATTTCCAGACTAATCAAGTTTCTTTTTCTTGATGGTTTAACGACCACCGTGAGCAACTCAATGGGCTATGAGCAGTCGCTCCTCCCTAATTTAGGGCGATTGGTTCCAGGGAAAAGAGAGAACCAGTGCTGTAAGACAAACACAACATCTATGCCCCACCGGGATTCGAACCCAGACCTTTTCACAGACGAATGGTCATAAGCCAGCGCTTAGACCACTGCGTTGAGGCGGCAATCACATGATTCCAGGAGTTATCTGGATCACATTCATTCAAATGCAAGAAATTTCCATTATCCACTTCTTTCTAAGATAGCATTTTTTTTAGTATATGCATGAGAACTGCATATACTAAAAAAAAATGACCAAAAAATTTGCTAAATTTATTAATAAACTTAAGCCATTCAAATTTTCACTAATTTGAAAACATCTATTCATAGACTTTACTCAGATTTAAATATGAGAAATCAGTTTTAACTTAAAAAATTTTGATGCGTTCTTCAGATTTTCTTAGTTCTTTTTGTGGTTTCCTGAAATTTATGGCATCTGGATCTTGAGACCTTGATCAAAGCCTATTCTCAAATATTACTAACTGTATCCAGGAATTTGTTGACACAGCAACTATTTAAGTTTTTCATAGTTGCCATATTGGTAAATTACATGTGTTACACCTGCAAGCTCTCCAATAAAAAACACTTAAAATCTGTGTAATGCTTTACAATGCAATTCAGTGCTCTTTTGGTTTCTTGAATAATCATATTTTTCCAATAGTTGTCTGAACTAAAAATATCTGAAAACCACAAAAATAACTCAGAAAATATGAAGAATGATCCAAAATTTTTATTAACACTGCAATGAAATTAGAAACCTAATCAAGCTTTTTTTTTCATTGTATCAAAAGAAATGCAGTGTCAAAATGAAAATAACATTTTACTTTTAAGTTTTAATAACTTTTTCAAGTCTGTCACAAGTAAGTGTCACATATCATTCACCTCACTTTGCTGTTGATTCTCCATTACAGAACAGAGGGCTTACTGTCAAAAACAAGTTGTTCCAACAAATATAAAACACTGATAAATCTTGCCATTACCCATAAAGCTTATTATTAAGAATATGACTTTTAATTCACTCTCTTTCACAGCACCCAAATATCACCCAACATAACAGCATTCTGGAATTTTTCTTTTCAGGGTTTAATAAAACCCCTGTCAGCATCTAAGGCTTTAGTTTAAGGAAGTTTCCACCCATAATTTAAAGTGACTGGTTCCACAGAAGGGAGCAAACGAACTTGAGAAGAATGAAACAAAATCCATGTGACTTGCCCTGAGATTCAGACTTCCCAGCATACAAGTCTACAGTCTGGATTTGCTTGACAAAAAAATTGGGCAACCTGAAAATGTTTACACAATTACAAAGAAATAAATTTCTTCCTGAATTGAAATAAACAGCATAGAGAGAGAGAGAGAGAGAGAGAGAGAGAGAGAGAGAGAGAGAGAGAGAGAGAGAGAGAGAGAGAGAGAGAGAGAGAGAACAGTGACATCCAAATTGAAAAATAAATCTTCATAAGCAAATGAGGCATAAAGTACCTTAGGCAATCAGGAGGGTCTCAAATGGAGCAGGTTATGCACCCACAAGCACATAAGAATATAAAAACATTCCCAGTAGTGCACCATGATGAGAAGATGGGCTGTTCTGTGGGAGTGCAGTTGGCAGACAGACAGTGTTAATATCCACCTCATACAGTATAATAAACCTGTGAAGCATGCAGATGTGGGTGGAATAATGTCAGTTGTTTACTGGAGTGCCCAAGTGAAGGTGTTTCAAAAACACCCATCATGGTGTTTTTAACAAACATAAAAACATGCAGTTAGACTTGAGCATTTTTTACAATGCCTCACAGAAATCACTGGAACACAGACTCTACGGGGAGAGCTGTCATACGTCAAAGTGGAAACATGAAACAGTTAATGAACATCAATTGTTGAATAGCCATTCTTCACTGTGACACAATGATTGGGGAATGTGATGAGTCCATGCACAGTTTGTTCTGCTAGCATTGCCAGATGACCAGATGGAATTCAGAATTATCATTGCCAGTGAACTTCCTAGGAAAGGTTTCACCTACAATGCTGAAATCAAAACACAGTCAAAAAATCCCCCCCCAATCAAGTAAGTCACAGACCATGATCAAAGTCATGCTAATTGCGTTTTTTAAGAATATGGGGATTCAGAACTCATGCCCATATTATCAGCCATGAATGCTACTAATCACATTCAGGTATACACACTTTTGTGGGGCATTGTGAAAAGAAAATTACCAGAGGTGGAAATGAAAATGAGTAAATGGATTCTTCACCATGATTAATGCCCCATATGTCATATGGTCATAAGAGTGCAAGAATTCTTGGCAGAGATGAGCATCACAGTATACACAACCATTTTGCTTGCCAGACCTTACACCCTGTAATCCATTTTGGTTGTTTACTAGAATGAAACTGGGGTCTCCAAGATCAACATTTTACAACTGTCAGGGACACATAACACAACATGATAGCTAACCTTCATGCCATACTCAACAATGGCAGAACTGTTGGGATAAGTGTGCAAATGCTGCACTGTAGATACTTTTTGATATCCTCTCAGTGTACAATAATGATTTAACATTAAAAAAGCTACTGCTTTCAAAGAAAATCTATAAAATCCCTAACATAATAAAAATTTACAATATTTCTATATAAAATTCATAAACGTTTTAACAGTTAGACGTATTGTGCAAGCACGTGTGGCTGTACTACAGCTTACAAAATTGATGGAGTTTTTTTAATCCCTATGCCAATTTTTACATAACACCTAAATTTTCTGTTAAGAAAATAACAAAAAAAAGTAAGTAACTTGGGAGAATATTTTTTTTCAATCATGAAAGTTGTAGTAAATATAGTTAAAACAAAAAGTTTGGTTTGTGCATCCCTCAGAATGAACAAGTACCTAAACAGTAATTAAAAAAACAATAACTAATGATTAACCAGTAAACAGTATTTAGCTGGCAAAATCTGTATTTTAGTGAGATTAATTACTAAATGAAAAGTCACTGTCAATGATTATGAAAAAAAAATAGTTATTACCAAAACCCTCAACAAAAATTACCTGTATTCCATGCATTAGCAATAAGAGAAAATGTACTCCATTAAAAAAATAATAATAATACTGCTGATGTTCTCAAACAGAAAATCACACAGTGAAGAGTTGTGGTAACAAAACTTGCTATAAACATGCAACTCATTATTGACCTTTTAAAGCCCACTCAGGGATTTTTATGCAAACCTACACTGCTGGGAAAGTGAGTTTCATTTAAAAAGCAATTTGAAGGCATTTTTTAAATTTATCTACCACATAAGTGGTGTATTCTATTAGGGACTTTTTTTTCTATAAAAATTCCATTTTATGAGAAATTTAATAACCTTGAATGACCACCAGTTTATGAGGAAACTTTTGCTACCGTGGTATGCAGCTCAGCTGTGTTCTAAAGCAACCCAAGATCTAATTGATTATTTTGATCGAGAGCTAACGTGCTACAAATTTTTTTCATTAGGATGGTGGGGGAGGGGAGATGTCAGACTCTTCAAAAATGCATGCAAAAAAATTTCCTTGTTGTAACAGTTGTAATTATCAAAATAAAATCAAGCAATTTTCAGCCATCTGTGCTTCACATAAATACAAACATGGTATTCCAAAATATAAAGATAAATCAAACTGACAGAGCATGACCTTCCAGTTAAGATCAAATGGCAAGCTAATTTCTAATTAATTCTAAGAACTTTAAACTAGTACTGTGGAGTTTCAGCAAATTAATGCTCCATTTTCATGAATTACAAGGTTTAACACTGATTGTCTCATTTATGATTGGGTGCTTAATATAATGTGCTCTACATGGATATGTAAAAGTTTTGAGTCACTAACCTGTCATGTATAAATGAATTTTGAAAGAGCATGAGTTTGCCATGACTGTGGGCAACTCAGGGTAACCTCAACACAGAATATAGGAATACTGCGGTACAGCCTTTATATTGATTGCCTACTTTGTAACATTCAAAATGAATAAAAATGGACTAATATTCCAAATTCAAAGAGAGATCTCATTATGTTTCAGCACAAAGATTCTTTTCCTATCGCTTTTTTTTTTTTTTTTTTTTTTTTTGGTTCGAGGTTTAACGACCACCGTGAGCAACTCAATGGGCCATAAGCAGTCACCGTCCCTAATTTAGAGCCACTGGTTCCAGGGAAGGGGAAGAGCCAGCGCCGTAAGACAAACACAACATCCATGTCTCATTGGGATTGGAACCCGGACCCATCTCGGACGAATGATCTGAAGGACCACTGCGTCACTGGGGCAGCCGGACCCATCTCGGACGAATGATCGCTTGGACCAGTGCATCACTGGGGCAGCTTTCCTATCTTGTTGCTTATGCTACTATAACTACTCACAAGCAATCAAACAGGTGAAACAAACACCACACCCAATGAAAATGTAATAACTGTGGCTTTTGCAACTGTTCAGTACAAGGCTTTGGAAATTATGCACTACTTTAAATTTATCATTTATTTTTTTAAACAGAGGTTTAACAAATGGGTGGTGACACAGCAGAAAAATTACCAATAAACTGTACTTTGAAAGGCTCATGCCCACGACATTTTTTTAAAACCACATTTCTGATAAACAACTGCAGCATAACACTTAAAGTGAAAATAAAAACAGTCAGAGAATCTCCTGAACACCTGCACTTTTTGTACATCTTGTCATTACAAGAAACTTAGAACTATCTGTTATAGAGACTACACATTCTAGAAACCAACTGTTGCTATGACAGACAAAAAAAGAAAAAAATCTACACATCAACACCAATGACCACAAATAGCGCTGCACCGACTAGGATAAGAAAGCCACAAACACCTATTCTCAGATACAGAAAACAAAGGTTTCATGGAATAGTTCCCTTAAAACAATTTTTATAACATTTACAAAGAAAGCACACAATGGTATTTATTCACTTATAACATAACTTAAAATACCACAGCAGTTTTAACATACCTAGTTTTTAAACAATTATACAAAACAATTTAACAAGAAATTACACCCATAATACAGGAAAATATTACAGTATCAAATGAATAAAAATACAAAAATATGGCAATACACCAATATTCTATGTAATAAGTTTTTTAAATTATGACTTACATTAAACAAAACACAGGACAATGCAACAAGCTTTTCAGAGCAATGCAGACTGAAAAGTACAGTACACAGGAACCGCCCAGCGGTAAATCTCAATGCATAAATATTAGCCAACCCCAGTCCTTTTTTACCAGCCTTTAAAATACCAAGCAAAAAAGATAGGTGTGACATACAGCATATGAAATGATATATATATATATACATATGAAAAGTATTAAACTATAAAGATAAAAATACAATCTTATGAACTGTTCTCATCTGCTTTTTAATTGAGCAGACAAGGCAGAAAAAATAAAGATCATACTTTTATAATGTTTTACATAATGCCACAAATTTGATTTTGTATCTAAATTTACATAAAAACAGAGTAAACAATCATGCAAGAATGTGGATACAGAAGCTCAATCTAGTTCATTTCATCATAAAATTTTTACATGGTTTACAGATAAGTTTTAAAGCTGCGAGAAATAAATGTACATAAAATTATAGTAGCAAGCATATAAAATTATACTGTTGGTAAATCTAGAATTTACACAGCATGTCACTGTGATCATGATTTGTTATTTTACATCATTGTTGAACACAAACAATAAATGCTGGCTAGAGAGGTACTATTTGTGTGTGCGTGTGTGTGCATGCGTGCGTTTATGTGTTACCTCATAATGAAATGTGTAAATAGTAAATATCACACTGTTTTATACTTTCAAATGCTTTTACTTATGCTTTGAGGGTGAAAAACAGCAAAATATGAGTCCAACTTAACTATGAAGAAAACTGAATGATTTACCATTTCTTTACATTAGTATAGAACAAAATGACTGTAGATCATTTTGTTCTGAAGATGTAGTCAATCTGAATAATATTGACATAGGAAATAACCAGTATACTATAGATAAAAGCCAGATTAAAATTTTTGTCATTGCTAAGTATAGTTTCACCTCAAAACACAAGACACTGAAATCTTTAAAAGTGGTAATATCTCTTCCCAAAAATTAGAGCGCCTGTTTCATGCAGAAATTAAATACAATTAAGAAATTTTTTCAGAACTAAAACACTGGCAAGTACACTAAAACCAAGTTACCAGTGCCTTTAATCAATCTTTAGTGAATTGAAATGTTAGAAATCACATGCTCTCAAATGAAAATTTATTTGCTATAGTAAAATAATGCTACATCAATACTTATGATTTTCATTAAATAATCTCAGTACAAATATGCTGAGGAAATCAGTACATAAGCCATCAAAAATAATGAAAACAGGAAAATTCCTTACATCAAACATGTACAATTACTTGTGATATGACATTTGTTATAACAAACCGTGAACTACAAGAGTCTGTCACACACATGCCAGAAAATATTGTGCAAGAAATTACCCCCAGTTGTTTTTTCAATGAAACATTAGAAAAATCTATTAAAGGACATCTGGAAACTCACACTTTCATTTTAAATAGTTATGTATGGCAAGAGATCTACTTAAGCCCAATGAAAACTATTTACAACTATGAATGGCTGCTAGTTTACATTTATAATGCACAAAAACATTGTGAAATAAGTTGGTAAAAACATTGTAAACAATTATTAAGATTTATGCCAAATAAAAAATGTTAAGGAATAATAGGATTTTAACAGTGAGGACAACACCATCTTTGTAACATATATAATATAAAAAAGCTGAAGTGCAATAAAGAAGCAAGTTATTTCATTAAACATATGATTCTGCCATTTTAATAACTGCTTTCATCTGCTTGAAGAACACACACACACACAGACACAGGGGAAAAAAATGGGAGGGGCATCTTCCTTGCAGAACAATCTTTGCACATAATATATTTTACTTCTACCAAATTAAGATCATTCTATCAAACTACCATATTTTCTGAGAGTAACGCCACAACAAGTATAACGCCACAGTTCCATCTGCTTGGTTTGTTAATGGGAATAATGCTGCATCCACTTTGAAGCCACAGGCTAACTGGCTGCAGCATTATTCCCATGTTGACACCACAACCTTTCTGATATTGTAGCAGAGTATGTTGAAGGATTTTCATCGAAGATAAATGATGCAATGAAAGGGTTATGAAAACTACTTTGAATACACTTCTTGAATCACCAGTGTAACTCACCTCTAATAACGTCAGAAGTGAAAGTGCTGTAGACATGTGGAAAGTTATGTATTAAATAGCAATCCTCACCACTGCTTCATTGGTGTGCCTGTGCAACTCTTAATGGTAAAAGGACCTTCACACCCCATTTGCAGGAGATCAAGGGTGTGTGAAAGACAAAGTGTTTCACAACAGGGCATTTGTTACCAATCCCGGCGGAAAGTGAATGTCATTTACCCTGTGGTTGACACCAGTGCCCTATGATTCAACCACATATAATTTTGTAGTTTTGTGTGCTCAAGATAAAAAAAAAAGAAAAAAAAAGGCCATGTTTTACACTCCCTAGCACGATGTGATAAGAGAAGAAAACTGACTAAAAAGAAAAAAACAGGACACTAAAGCATAATTTATTGATCTTAAATAAAGATTTTCGAACAGTAAATCATAAACCACTTGAGCGCAAAACAAAAATGCACAATGAATTCTTGCCATTCTCCAAATTACTTATTCACATATAATCAGGCAGATTTCCACACTTCATTTGTGTGGCTTCTTAGCTTCCATGCTATAAATAAATGAAAAGTCCAAAATTCCTTAAAGTTCAGTATCTGTTATAAACAATTCACAAAACAATTTGGTTTAATAGCGTAAACGACCATTGAAATTTATTTACTAAAAAAGGTTACAAGCCATACTTAGTTAAATATAGCATTTCAGCGCTGAAAGTTTGTAAATTCGAGTTTGGTGCTGTGACATTACTAGTCAGATAATATGGTAACTTTTCTGCCAGTGAAACAACACATGACCTCACAGAGACATGCAATTCTCCATACTTCAAAAAAATGTTGTTAATATAAAACTGCTGACATACAATAAAAAATATATGAGAATGGAGAAATTAAGTTCCACAAACTTTGTAGAATGTAAGAAAAAAAAGGGCACAACAAATAAGAGAAAAATATACAGAAAAACCTTGTTTTTGGCATGCAAAGAAAAAAAAAAAATTTTTACACCGGTAACTTCTTTTTAGTTATTCTACTGCTTCAGATAGTGTGAGATGTTATTTCTTTTTAGAATTTTCTATATAAAAGAACAGTATCAATGGGCCACTTAATTTAATCTTTTAAGAGCTCAAAGCTCAGTGATGGAACAGAAGTACTTAATTTCGAATCTCATAGTTGAAGTCAGTGAACTGCATTAAATATTATTTCTGATCTGATGCTCGTTGTTAACTATTACGATAATACTTTTACTACTGAGTGCATAGGAGTCAGGATATGATTTGCACATGAGCAATAGTGAGGATTTGATAAGAGAATGAGACCACAAACCATGAATATGTGAATGTTTAGCCAGCTGATGTGACAAATGGCTGCAAATATGCAACTGCATAGGTAAGTAACTTTCATGAATACAGAGCTTACTGTACTTTAAGTTCTCTTATCTCTAAAATAATGGAAGAATAAATCAATAACTAATAACATACAGAATTTTGAAAATACTAACATAAAAGATTTAACTGAATCTTCACTGATTTATCATTATCCAAAAATGCAAGTATAAAAATGGTACTTTTAACAATAGTACTGTCATTTTCATTAAAATTCCAGTACTGTTAAGGAATTTTTTATTTTTTAAAAATTGAGTTTGGTGCTGTGACATTACTAGTCAGAAAATATGGTAACTTTTTTACCAGTGAAACAACACATGACCTCATAGGGACACTCGATTCTCCATACTTCACAAAACTGTTAATATAAAACTGAAAACTATGATAATGTAAAATATAAGTAAATATTAAATTATATTAATTTACGTAAGTTTTGAATTTTGATCATTGACACAAATCAGTAGTAGCAGAAACAAATTTATTATAACTTTCTTGGGTTCTTAATGATTTTTCACTATCTGAAGATAATTTTTATTTAATTTCACCGATCACTAATTCTCCTTAAAAACAAAAACAAAAGAAAAATTAAAATTTACATTTGGGATAGGTGGGGGTATCTACAATTTCACCTCATGCCATTCATTTATATAATGTTTTTCTAATATATTTTTTCCAATATATTTTCTATTAATGATTAATAATTTTTATTAATAACATGCTTTTTCTAATTATTAATTTTTTCTAATATTTTTATTATTTTAAAAATGTAAAGAATTACCTATGCACGAAATTATTAAGAACATCACAGGGTCTGAAAAAAAATTAAAATAAAATAAGTATGATATATTTCAGTGCTTATACATCATACACTGAGCTCCCAAATGCAATTTTTTGGTAAGGAGAGTTGGTACAGAACACCATGCTTTCACTCTGATCGGTTGTTACATACAAATAAAATAAATCTTTAAATATTTATATCTGACCATTGCACCTTTTTAGCCATTTTCATGATGAAGCAAGAAAGCATGGTACAGCTCCTTCCTAAATATTACTGCTATTATTTGTGACAAATGAGTCTCACTGTAAACCACTGCCGAATGCAATGTGAAAAATAGGATCCACTACATATCACTCTCGGGAGAGTGATGCTTATCAGATTCTATTTTGCAGAGACACACAGCTTGTAGTGATCTGCAGCTTACAGAATTCCATTTTATATGCTGCATCCAGTTTGAAGCCACAGGCTAACTGGCTGCAGCATTATTCCCATTTTTGTAGTAAGAGATGCAGAGAAAAAATCTTCAAAAAGATAAATAAATTCTGATGCAAACAAGTAGAGGGAAAAGGTCAAACTGTAAAATAAAGGGAGGTGATACTGGGTATAAAATAAATACATGATGCTAATCCATGTCCCAGCAATGCTGTTTCCACAATTACATACATTTTATTCAGAACAAACCACAGTGTACATGTAATAATAAAAGTGCTTTAAACAGACACCATACAGGCATAGTGGAAACTAAGTAATACCATCGATGTTGTTCAACACTGTTAGTTAACTAAAAGTACCAACAATAAATGATCAACGCATCTTTTTTGTAGTACTCTCCATCAGTGTCTTAAAAAGATATTTTATCATAGAAATGAAATACAGTAGAACCCACTAATAATGAGGAGCTCGGGACTTACGGAAATCTTCATTAAATCCAGGCACTCGCTAAATCCATTTTGGAGTGAACCCTTTCCCCTTTAAAAATATGCATATGCATTTATATTTTATTTCCACAACAACTGGATATACTTGAAAGATTCAATTAATTAACAATGGTAGTACAAATTAAAATAAGCACTTACATGAACACACAGTAGAAGCAAATCCTGAAGCAGATGTCATGTGGAAACATTAAAAAAAAAAAGAGTCTAATATTGTTTTGTTTTACATTTATGCTTCCTTAATTTTTTCACCAAATAACATTTAGTGTATTAAATACCTGGTCATTGCAGTAGTCTGCACAATCAGTGATTCTTCCATAAGATAATGCCCAAGTGTTCTGCTCTTTGCTTCCTTCACTGGCTTTTTACTTAAAAGTAGGCCACCATAAATGTTACATGGGAGCTCTACTGTGGTTATTTTTGTGAAGCAATTTAAATCTGAACCTCATGTAACATATTGGTTATGTAGCACTGACGGTTCTGCCTTGCATTCATAAATGTACAGACTTTAACCTAATTGTCCAATTTTACCGTACTGCATAAAATGTACTACAGATATAGTAAGCTATATTCATTATGATTCTGAATGCCAAATTTCTGGCATCTACAGACATACTGTAAATATAAGAAAATCAATCATATTTTCCTTTAACAACAATTTTAGTTTTATGGTACTGGAGTACCAGGGCAGACTTGAAAAGCAGGTCCTGCACAAAAAAAAAAAAAAAAAAAAAAATGAATGAACTGGGTGGGGGGAAACAAACTAACAATAGCTATATAACAAAGACTTCCTTCATCAAAAGTATTACATTATTTTCCACTGTCTATTGGGTATGACACTAGCTTCTCCTGTTGAAAGCCCAGATGGTGAACCCCAATCAGAACAATCTTGTACTTGCTCCCCTCCTTGTGGATTAAGCAACATTAAATTGCCTAATTACAATTTCACCCCAAATCACTTCACAGCTTTCAAAGACAGTGAACTCCCCCCCCCCCAGTTAAACTAAAGAAACAAACACTAAAAACAACTGGCACTAAACATACAGCCAAATTTTTAGCATGAGTAACAATTACATTCAATGAATTTCAATGCATACTTGGTAGGAATGACGTGAGTACTTGCTATACCTTTGGTTCATCTAATGTGACAAAGTATCAAAAATGCATGAATTTAATAATGCATAACAAATAAATATTATTATGAAATTGCACAGACTCAGTGTTCAAATTAAATCTCACCACCACCATTGTTGTGTACTTTGGCTTACCCAATGAGTGGTACTTCAGTCAATATGGTTATAGAGCAAACCTAAATTATAATTTACTTATCAAAATAACATATTAAGATTCTCTGAAAATTACGTCGATAAGGGTAAAATTAGCACAATGAGAAAAAAGTATGAACATTTTTGTAGCCCTTCCATTTCAAGAACAATGTTTCTTAACTCATAATCAGCACTTAATAATAATAATTATTATTATTATTATGACTTTTATGTGATTATTATTACTGCTATCCGGCTTTCTCTAATTTTTATGTAATTATTATTACTGCTTATTAAGGAACATTTCAATTTGTACATAAATACTATGTACTTAATATAGATGAAAAAATAAGCAGTTTTTTAGCTTGAGTTTATAAATGTTTTTACATTTTAAGCTTTTTTATAGCCTACCACTTTCCCAGGTTTGTTAAAGATTGTAGAAATTCACTGCACTGCAGTGTTCTTACTTTGAATTAAAATTGCACTCACAGAAATCTCTTTGTTTACGATAGAAATTTAAAGATTTTTTTTTTTTTTGCTCATGTTGAGCATACAAATGATATATAATAAATAAGCAATAACAGTTTACACAAGGGTCACAAAAACAAAAGGCAGACAAAATTTGACTGCCGAGAGATATGTAGACAAAGGGACAGATATTGTACAACAAATGTGAGATAATTTACTGAAATGATGTACTTCTTAGTGTGAATGCAATCATAAATGCCACACCAAAAAGATGTAAAAATAACAATCTCAAAATCCACAAGAGAAAAAAATAAGGCTGCACTTTTAAACTGCTACTATTTTAGGATGTAGGAGTACTCATGTCTCAGAAATGTACAGTGAGTTTATGGCAATATACAATAATGAGTAAATGGCAACTGTATTATGTAGTAATGGCCAGAATCAGTGACTGAATGTACAACGCCTATTCTGATTCAGAATCATCATCATTGAAACCGGACAGGTCAACATCTTCCAACAGTCCACGACTCAGTGCATACTCTAACAAAGCCAAGTGGCAGAAAACATACTGATCTGGCATCTGGATGCTGTAGGCTCTCTGGGCTCGGATTCGTTCAACGGTTTTATGAACATCAATAAAACCTGTGGATTCCAAGCGATTGATGCAGATATCCAATGTTATGAAAGTTCCTGAAAGAAATGAATAGAAATCTTGTACTGTATCCATTGCATGATAATATACTAAAATACTTATTATGTCACTTGAAAAAACCACCACAACTACCCTTCCACTGAAGAAATGAGTTTTACTAAGACAGAGTACATGCAGCTGGGGTGCCCATTTCCCCTGCTTAGGCCAGTTGCCATTGCAATTAGCTATTCCTAACAATAACCTTAACATGGACACCCACCCATATGGGAAGGCAAGAGGGGGTACATGTGCTTCCCTGAAAATCTGACTATGCTGTTTGAGTTTCTATTTTTGAAAGTTACTACAAAGGGTTTTGCAGCACCACTAATTTTGATTTTTAGATGGTGAAATTAAATAGGTGAGGGAACTCCTCATTGAAAGTCATAGCTGCTTTAGGAGGTTTTCACAGGAATGATGTCTCAAGAGAGTCTCGAATGACCGTGTATGAAAGTGTAATTGTTCCTACTCTGACGTATGGCAGTGAAACCTGAGTACTGCAGAAGAGACATAGGAGTCATTTGTGTGCTGGAAAGATGCGTTACTTACGGGAGGTGTGTGTGTGTGTGTTTGGCAAAACTTACTGTGATCATGTGAGGAATGAAGATGTACTGCAGTTGTGTAATGTGAGGTAAAATGTTTTTAGTAAGGTGAAGACTAATATTCTTAGGTGGTTAGGCCATGTTGAAAGAATGAGTGATGAGATGCTTACTAAGAGAACTTTTCCAGCCCAAGTGGCAAGAAAGAAAGGTAGAGAAAGACCCAGGAAATCATAGGAGGACCAGATTCAAGAATGTCTGAATGACAAAAAGATTATGAGTATGAAGTACAAAAGGTCTTGTGTGCGTCTTGTGATGGATGCCAGTAAAGCTCGTGCCGTGAGCCAAGATCGCTGTATTTGGAGATGTTTGATATACCAACAGTAAGTAAAATCTAGGCCCAAAAGTTAAACATTAATCTGGCAGATATGCTTTCTTTGAGGAGATAACTTCTGAATCTCAGAGAACAGCTTAGTGATATGTATGTACCAATTTTGATTTACTGATTTTTCTGTTGCACTTTCGGATGTGCGCGCGCGTGCGTGTGTGCGTGTTGTAAATATAGGGATAATGTTGGGAATTTATAGCAGAAGTGGACAGTTGCAGCAAAATGGATATTGGATTTTGGTATTGAATATTGGACAACAGTGGACATACACTAGGTGTTTCACTGGATAGTGACAAAAAAAAAAAAAGATGCAATAAAGTTAACTTACTTTATTGAAAGAGGAAAAAGACGTTTACAGGAGTAAGAGTAGGCAAAAAGTAATCAATGGATGACATGTTCCACATGATGACCATCCGCCGTCACGACGTGGCAAATACATACTTTGAAGTGCTGCAATACTGATGGGATCCGTGCAATTTTCAGTTTGATGGCACGTTGGGGGGCAGGCAGTGTTTGCGAGTTGTCCTGGTAGCCCCACAAGAAGAAGTCAAGTGGTGTTAAATCGGGGCTGTATGGAGGCCAGGAGAGACTGGCTGAAAAATGTTGGGGGAATCATCTGGCGATGACCCGTGGGCCATACTGCTGGTGAAGCAAATCAAGAACAGCATTTGTGGAGTGTGACGGTGCTTCGTCCTGTTGAAATATGCGGTTGTGAATCCAGTTTTTCTGGACTGCAGCGGGGAAAAAGATTCTTCAAAAGGTCACTGTAGGTGGCAGCAGTAACTGTGGACTCCAGGGAAAATGGCCCAATGGTCCGTGTTGAGGCTTCACAACACGGACCATCGACTTCTCACTTCCCCAGTGCGGCAATTTTTCCGGTTAACGTAGCCATCCAACCATAAGTGCACCTCATCACTGAAGAAAATGCTCTTCACATCAAAGTTGTGCTCATCGATCAGTGAACACATGTCATTCGCAAACTCATAACGTTGCTGGATGGCTGTTGTGCTCAAAGGCTGATGAACCTAGATTTTGTAGGGAAACATGTCCAAATCCGACGTCACAATGTGCCGTGCGGATGCTGGGCTAATGTCTAGTTGCTGTGCAAGCAAGTCTTTGTGTTGACGTACTGGCTTCTTCGTGCAGGAATTCTCGTGTGGCTTCGATGTTTTCCGCTGTCTGCGCTGTTCTTCTCTTCATCACCATGCTTGCCACGTCATCTGTGACACTGCCAGTTCATTTGAATTTCGCTACCAATTTCGTCAGGTACGCACAGGATGGCTTATGACGATTCTTAAACACTGTACCCCACTTTTGTAACACCTTTGTGGGGTTTCCACCCTATGCATACCAAATTTTCACCAAGAAAACTCTTTCTTCCGTGGTATATCGCTGCATGTCCGAAATCGCGTGTCCACCATCCCGCTACTTCCTCACGAATGCCTGTCACCTGCTGATTGACATCTCGGACTTAATGCGCCATCTCGTTATTCTTTAACGATTTATTCTAAAGGAAAGTTGTCACTATCCAGTGAAACACCTGGTATATTACAGTATGGAAAATGAAAAAATAAAAAGTGTGATATCATCCTCTTTTTTTTTATTTTCACCAACCACTCAAGAACTTAGTTGAGGATATTCCTTCCTTCTTGATGACTGAATATGTGATCTCTGGGATTTTGTGGCACATAGTCCAAAAGAACAACAAAAGAAATTCCCTAATTAACCAAACATGCTGTCTAATTTTACTTTTCCATCTCCTCTATCACTAAAGTTCGGATCTTTTGGTTTTCAATTAAATCTATATGTTGAGTCTGTGGTAAAAATCATGAGACAATGGTGGTAAAACAAGGAGGAACAGTGAAATTCGCATATGGTGCTTATGTATGTCATTTGCAGTTACAATTTTTGATTGCCCTCTCCTGAAAACTAAGCTATGGTAAACCAATGACTGTTACAATGAAAACATCTTCAGTAACACCACATCTTATTTCATTCTTTTTTTTTTAATTTGAATCTTGGATAACCGTAAAATGAGAATAGTTTAAGTAATGTAGCAAACACTTAAAATTTATCATCTGGAGAATCCTAGATACATAAAAAGTACATGCCTTTCTTTTGTACCCAGTTTTTACAATATTATTATATCAAACTTTTTTTCATTTTAGCGAATCACAGCAGAACTTTCCTTAAGTCACTTTGCTTTTTCACTGAACATGCAATGCCTTATACTTAGACCACAATCTGGAAGAAAATTCTACCTTGTTTTACAGGCTTCTCACAAAAAAAAAATAAATAAATAAAAAAACCCCTTTTCATTGATAACAATTAAATGCACAAGGCACATTATTTTTGGTAACATTCTATGGTCTTTTGTGAACCGAAGCGGTATACTGCCAGCGCAGAATTTGTTATTTAATACATTACCATAGAAACAGTTCATATGTATGGACAAATCTGTTACTTGATTAGTTTCAGGTGTTATTTTTTCTATAATACAATGCAGATATGCTTAATGACCAAATGTGCTCTTGTTCAGAAAAACAACCAACAAAAGGTTTTGATCCATTAATTCATTGGTTCTGCTGTGATGTGTTTCTCCAAGCAGGAGTATACAAGGCTATTGTGTCCAATTGCTCCACGTTACAAGACCTGCCAACTTTCGAGAATTGAAATCCGTAAAAATTTTCTGTGAACATTTAATCAATATGTTCAATTAACTGATCTTTTGAACATATTGATTATAAGCATCGGACAATATATTAATTAAAAAACAATTTATTATGTGCATGCATGTTTTGTTAATTTTAATCAGTTTTGTATGCTATAATTAAGAAATCTGGCACTATTTAATGCTTACAGCAATTAAAAAATGCAATCAGTGCATAATTATCTCGTAAGTATGTTATCATTAGGGTACAAACACATAAATTTTCATTTGTAACTCCAAAATTATTATAAAAATTGCAGCAACTTTTTACTTTAACTAAATTTAGGATTTGACCTTAAATTTTTGTGCCAACATGTTAGAATACCTTTTAAAAATGCAATTTTAAATCTTATACGTGAGGATGATATTTTTCATCTCTTGCTCTCTCTCTTTTTCAACAGTTATCTCCAATCATAATTCTACAGTGTTTTTACTGCATCTTTCCTGCTCGGCTGCAAGCAATGAGACACACAATTGGGAGCAAATGTGATCAGGTCAATCAGAATACAAAGGCACAGGGGTCCTGTTAGACACACATTCATTTTAAATTGTACAACCTGGGGGGTGGGGGTGGAAATCTAAAATATGTTGTCCATAAATAATTATAAAAAGAGTAGAATTTCTTTAAATTTTAAGGGTAAATCGTAAAACATGGCAGGTATGTACAAGACATGCCATGAAGCAAACCTGCAGTAACCCAAATAAAAACTTAATAACAGGCACTTTTAAAATTCAGGTTTGGTAATTTTCTTAGAGAATTAAAGAACAATGTAATGTATTGAAAATAAGATATATCAAGTTTTAGGCAGGCAATAATTACAAGCAAAAGTCTGAAATCTGGGAAAAAAAAATTGGCAAAATAAAAAATTTCCTGATAAAAAAAATTCTTTGGTTTTTATGAAAAAATTTAATTCTCCCCGAGTTTTGGAATCATTTTCAAATTTCCAGAGAATTCCAGGTTTTCCGAGTTTTCCAGGTTCAGTGGGTACCTTGTTTCATAATTAATAGTCACACACAAACCTTACACATTTATTAGGATATTCACATTCGTGCAGAAATAGTCAAAAGTAATCGAGGTAGTTGCCTTCTATGCACGATCTTGATAAGAAGAATAATCACTCACAATACAAATTTAAATTCATCGGCTGAATTTAAAGATTTTATAGCATATACATGTATAAGAACTTTCAGGTTTCCCTAGAGCCGATCGTCAGATACATAAACAGAAGAAGGAATACGTTTAAATAGAATGTTACGTGACATGATATAGACGTCAGATATTAATATATGATACAATGTCACGTGGCTTCAAATTGTCTAAACAACGTGGTAAGTATCATGAAATAAAGAAAATATAATAAAATAAAGGAAAGTTAGTATGTAACTAAATTAATTGTGTTGTTCTACAAAAACCATTAATTCAGTAACATACTAACTTTCCTTTATTTTATTATATTTTCTTTATTTCATGATACTTACCACGTTGTTTAGACAATTTGAAGCCACGTGACATTGTATCATATATTAATATCTGACGTCTATATCATGTCACGTAACATTCTATTTAAACGTATTCCTTCTTCTGCTTAATGTATCTGACGATGGGTTCAAGGGAAACCTGAAAGTTCTAAGTTCTTATACATGTATATGCAATAAAATCTTTAAATTCAGCCGATGAATTTAAATTTGTATTGTGAGTGATTATTCTTATCAAGATCGTGCATAGAAGGCAACTACCTCGATTACTTACACATTTATTTTGGCAGAAATAAATTCTCACTATTGTGAAAAAGTTGTCACATGTACAATTAAATACCACAAAAATTTCAAAAAATATAAATAAATAAATTGCTTCATTCTTAAATTACCATTATTTAAAAAATAATCACAGTGGAAAGAACAATAACTCAGTAACTGTTTGGGATTTAAACATCTTTTTTTAAAAAGGTTTACCGTATTTTCGTGCATGTAGTTTGTGGACTAAATGAATTTTCCCAGCATAAGAGGCAGGTACAGACTATACGAGACTTCAAACTATTTGTTTCTTTTTTGTTTTGTTTTTTTAGAAATACCATATTATAAAGAAAAAAAGTGCCCTGACTGCCTGTCCTCCTCAAAGGACTGCCATTTGTAATGTATGGTCCCCATCCCCCCCACACACACTACCCCCCCCCTCAGCATACCTGTACATGTTTGACACCCTTGCTTCAGGGAATTACCTCCTATGTCCCTGACATTCATGATGAGTGTGATCTATTAAGTCTTTTGTTGAAATGCAAGATTTCCAGCCAATTTGTCAAAAATTTAAAGGAATTAAAATTAAAGAAAACAGACATATTTCCTAAGTTGGGCATATCTGCCTTTGTGAAACAGGGAGAGATACCGTAAGCACCAAGACCGACCTTATTCTGTTATTCACCTGTGTTCAGTTGGCTACTGTAAATCTCTCAGTTCACAGGTATCTTACTATGGCTCCCAGCAGAAGAAGTTTTACTGCGGAATTCAAGCTTAAAATGTGCGAATACGCTTCGAAAAATGGAAATAGAGCAGCATCACGCGAGTTTTCAGTTGATGAGAAATCTATACGAAACTGGAGAAAACAGATTTGCTCAAGAAAATGCAGCGCAATAAACGTGCCGATTGTAAGTGTAAAGTAATGTATTCAGAGATGGAGGAAAATTTTAAAAAGTGGATTACTGCACAAAGTGACGCTGGGCGTGCAGTTTCAACACGACGTTAATAAGATTGAAGGCGAAAACAATATGCAGAGAACTTGGCATCAATGATTTCAAAGGAGGCCCCAATTGGTGTTATAAGTTTATGCGAAGGCACCAACTCTCAATTCGAGCTGCAACCACAATAGGGCAACAACTACCTGCCTACTTGAAGGAAAAAATTATTTCTTTCAGAAAGTTTGTGGCAAATAAAATTGCTACAAAGAATCTAACTGACAATGATGTTGCGAATATGGATGAAGTTATGCTGACTTTCGATGCGCCACAGTGCAGAACTGTAAATGAAATTGGCGACAAGACTGTGAATGTGTCCACTACGGGAAATGAAAAGCTGTGATTTACCGTAGTTCTTGGTTGCACAAAAAATGGTGGGAAGATAAAGCTGATGGTCATGTTCAAAAGAAAATTGGCTATAAAGGAAAAGCTTAATTCAGGTATCTATGTTAGGCACAATGAGAAAGGGTGGATGAATGAAGAGGAGATGAAAAATTACGTAGAGCACGGCTGGAGAGCTCGACAAGGAGCTTTTTTCCATCCAAAATTCCTTTTGATATTAAGCAGCATGTCGGCCCATTTAAAGGATAGCATCAAAACATCTTTAAAGAAGATAGGCACTGAAATCGCAGTTATCCCCGGAGGACTCACAAAACTTTTGCAGTCATTGGACATCAGTGTGAACCGTAGTTTTAAGGCAGCCATTAGAATAAAATGGGAAGAATGGGTGTGTGACGGACTTCGTTCCTAAACACCAAGTGGTCGCAGGCGAAGGGCGACATATTCCGATGTGTGCAACTGGGTTGTGGATGCCTGGAATTCTGTCCCTACATTTGTCATCCAGAATGGATTCCTAAGGGCCTTTGAAAGCGGCGTTCAAAGCGACGATGAAAATTCATCCCCAAGCCGAAGAGCAGTCTGATGATAAAATTGATGGCGGGGAACCCTTGGCTGAGTATTCCAATCTTTTTCACTGTGACAGCGATATGGAAATCAATGATTAAGAATCTCTCTCTTTCTCTCTCTCTCTCTCTCTCTCTCTCTTTTCTTGCTGTCAGACAATTCATTAATTGAAAAAATATCTACTGTTTTGTACATGTATTGTACATATTAAATTAGTAATTTGAAACTGTATGCTGTTTTTATTGGCTAAATTCCAAAGACAGATATGGTACCATATGTCTTGCCAAATTCTTTGCCAGTATGCAGCATTTTTACTAGCATTTATAAATTAAAGGTTGGTGAAATGGAAGAGAAAAACGGGTAGGTCACAAATTTAAGTTACTTATTTTGTTTAAAGTTTGGAAGTGCGGACTATCTGGGAAATTTTGTCGTTTTCAATGCATACTTCTTTCCTTGCGGATTATCTGAGGGGTGGACTATGGGCACGAAAATACGGAATAGCTCATCACCAACTTGTACTACAAAACAATGAATTAAAACTTTCACATTTCATCTAATTTTGAAACTACTACTATTATAGTATTGCAACCATTCTAAAAATTAGAAACAAAGATGTTAACAACTGAAAGCATTTAACAACTTTCAGTGAAAGAAATAATATATTGAAAAGCATATTTATTTTTGAAGCATTTAGAAATATACAAATAAATATCATACTTCTATTTCTTTGTTACAGTAATTTGTTATCTGCACGTGATGATTCAGTGTTACATTTTCATTTGAGTTAAATATATGCCCTTTTCCAGCATAGCAAGTATGATAACCCTTTCTAAACAAATACACACGTGCGAAACAATGAAGTTGCATAAAATTTCTACTGGATAATAGAAATGGTATTACTGTGTTTTTTCATAACTGAGAAGCTTGATTCTTTACATTTAAACAGTATAGAAGAGATAGGGACATACAAAAGAACTTGGCGTGAAAAATTACGAGGAAGACATCAAAGACATGACAAAAGTGTGCAGAAGGGAGGAAGACACCCCAATTTGAAATGGGGGTGCCAGAAAATAGGTTAGTAGGAAGGCCAAGGAAAATATGTTGGGAAGGGGAAGATTAGTGAAGAATAAGAAGGGAGTTAAAGCAAGAAAAAAATTGGAGAAGACTTGTTTGAGCAGCATACCTTTCTTAAGTCTGTGTGGGATTAAAACTGCTGAAAATATGATGAACTCATTTGATCAGACATAGTGCACACACAACTGCTTCATATTTTGAAGTTTGGTTTCTTATGATTATAACACATAAAAAAATTGTGTATACATACAAGGAGCATTAAAAAAAATTCACATTCTTTAATACATACACAAAAGGGATTCCATTATAATTTTTCAACATAATCCCTGGCCCAGGAGCAGAATTATGTTCAGTGGTCTGCAACATGACTTCCAAAGATTGTAAATGTTCTGCAGGCACAGGGCAAAACACTTTGACCAAATTTCACAAAAATAAATAATTAAGTGAATAAATCACAGTAAAACAAACATTAAAAAATTACCATCAGTTGAAACCCCTTGTTAAATATAATAATACATAAACCTGTTACTTAAATCAAATAAATTTATTTAGAACCAGGGTATGTATTTAGAATTTAATATTTTGTTAATAACTTTTGAAGTTAAATAGTGTGTCATTGTTGCACATGAATTATTTACAAAGTGTTTGTGGTAATTTGGTCCATACATTGAAACTAGGGCAGCTTTCAGTATTTTTCAAACTGACTTTTGTCCAAACTGTGCTCTGTTTGACATGATAAACAGTCATTTATCATTTGTTCCAATTATAACATCATCTCCGTCATTAGTATTGGGTCTTTTACTTATACAATATGTCAATTGCTGAAACCCAGGATTCACAAATTGCCTCTGAGGCAGGCAGAGAAAGAATAAAAGCAGGTTACTTAACAAATTTTGGAATCTCTGCTTTCATTTCATTTAGAGCTTGTTTTAAGAGAGCTTTAATCTGGAAAAAATGTTCTACTTGTCCTACTTTCTTGCATATTTCATAGATCCAAGTGACAAAATCAGTGTACTGAAACATTTTTTTTTTTCAGAATGTGGATCACAAAATCTTTTACAAATTCAATGAAATTGGAAATATCTTCCAATTCTTTTTTTCTGCTCAGAACTGACATGAGTTCTTGGAAATGTTAATTATTCAAAATTCATTAAAATACTTGCTCTTCTTATAATTACGTCAACAATTGCCTCATTTTCAAAATATACATTTTATTATTCAATAAATCAGCTATGTAGCCTGTTATCTATTGAATACCACAACATAAGGGAGCTATGTCAGAGTTATACTGAGTGGAGTGCAGTTTTTTCGAACTCTTTGCTCAGTCTGATTTCCATTTTCGGAAATTTTTCTTCTATTTTGAAGCTGAAACAAAATCATTTATTGAACAAAATCATATTTTACATTAATACTGAACAGGAAGAATCACGAGAAAAAAATTGCGATGACAGGAGAAATCGTCACTTCGTCTAGCTTCCATTTACAGCCAGACAACGCACCCTCCCCCCCCTCTCTTCGCTCTCAAGAATGACGCAAATGATGTCAACAAAGGCAAAATTTCCCGAATCCGCGAGAGAAACTCGTGCCTAAAGATTACAGGGAAATTTTCGCCTCGTCGAATTTACGTTTTCGGAAAATTGTTGCCTACAGTTTCAAGCTGAAATACAAACATTTATGCAATAGACTGATATTTAGCAACAATACCGGGCAGAAGCAACTTCGCAAGAAAAGAAATAACGATTACAGGAAAATTTTTAAGTTTTGAAGAATGGAATAATACTGTTCCCAGACGGGAAACGACCCCTCCTCCCCCACACACACATATTAATCTCTTCTCCCCAAATTCTCTTTAGTTTTGTATCAATCCCAAATAACAAAATATGTGGAATTCCGCTAAAGAATCTGATGCCTAATTTGTAACAGTTGGCGATATGCAAAATGAATTGTCCAGGCTGCTACGTATGGAAGCCGATTCACGTGTCCATAGATTATATTCCCAACGTGAATGATGTATTTGACTTCATTTTCGTAACTCAGGGAAGGATTCGTTTTTAACGCACATAATTTTATGAAATATACATTTTTAAAGCTCAAATTTTGTGAGTGGTAAAAAAAAAAAATTTTTTTCATTAAAATTTTCTAAGGCGGGAGACTTTCCTAGCAACTTTACTTCGGCGGGAGTTTAATACTTTGGGCGGGAATCTCGCATGTTCTGCTGTTGTTGACTTCAGGTAATTTTTTCCAAGATGGACACCTAACAAACACTCTCCCCAGCAATATGTGGTTTAACACGGCTTGGTTCCTCCCACTTTCACAACATACTAGAGGGGAGGGGGGAAAAGAGTCTTTCAAAAAGCGCAGGGAGAAACAATCAGCTACCATCCCAAATGGTAGGGGTGGGTGGATGGATGTGTAGGGGAAGGGCGATTGTTTGGTGCTCTGGGCAGACGGCGGAGAGTGTAGACAAAGAGGAGTTACCAGCAGATTGGGGTACACGAGCGAACACTGCTCTTGCAAATTTAAGGTAAAAGAATGTTCTGCAAGGGATTGAAATTTAAGATTTAAGAAAATATGTTCTACAAATAAAAATATCCTACAAGGAAATTGAAATTTAAGATTAAAAAAATATTCTGCAAGGCATTGAAATCTAAGATTAAAAAGAAAATGTTCTGCGACACACGTCGCAATTTTAAGTACTTTCTGCTCCTGGGATCCCTGGCCACTACAATGCACTTCTCCCATTGATGCTGTAGTAGTGCCTTGATCTTGGTAGGGGAACAAAAATTGTATCTTGGTTTTCCAGACACACCCACCCACAGCACCAACCATCTCAGAGTCAAAGGTATATCGTTTCCCATGAACATATATATATCATCATCATCATCATTGTCAACCATTATCAATCCACTGCTGGACGAAGGTCTCCCCAAGTTTCCTCCACAACGGTCTGTCTTGTGCCAGTCTCCTCCATGTCACTCCCGCATATTTACGAATTTCATCCACCCATCTCCCATGTGGTCTTTTTCTGGGTCTTTTCCTGTCCCTTGGAATCCAATCTAAAATTTCGGCTGTCCATCTATGGTCTGTCCTTCTGGCAGTATGTCCAGCCCATTGCCATTTCAGGGATTTAACTCTGATCATGATGTCTTCCACTCTCGTCATTTTTCGGATCCACGAGTTCCTCTTCTTATCTCTCCTGGTTATACCAAGCATGCACCTCTCCATGCTTCTTTGAGTTGTCTGGAGCCTTTGTATGTCTCTTTTAGTTAAGGTCCACGTCTCTGCACCATACGTAAGCACTGGAAGGATGCATTGATCAAACACTTTTCTTTTAAGACATAATGGCATATTGCTCTTGAAAATTATGCTGTTTCTTCCAAAAGCTCTCCAGGCAAGTTTTGTACGCCGATTAATTTCTTCATCAATGTGCCCCTCACTTGATATCTGCTGTCCAAGATAAACATATGTATCTGTTATCTCCAGTTTTTCTCCATCAATCGATAAATCTTCATTTCTTGTAAAAGCATTGAACATCACTTTTGTCTTCTGAAAGTTCATTTTTAATCCCACTTCTTTACTCTTGTCAGCAAGTTCCTGGATCATACTCTGCAGCTCTGATGGGGTAGTTGCAAAAATGACTACGTCATCAGCAAAACGAAGGTGGGTTAGATAATCTCCATTAATCTTTATCCCTTTGTTTTCCCAGTTCAGTGATTGAAAGACATTTTCCAATGTGGCATTAAAGAGCTTCGGAGATATGGTGTCACCTTGTCTCACTCCCTTTCCAATTTTTATGTGTGTTGTATTTTCAAACAGCCGAATCTTTGCACTTGCATTTTCATAGATGTTATTAATAATATTAATGTATGCATCTTCAATACCGCAGGATTTCAGAGCCGTGGTAACTGCTGATGGTTTCACCGAATCAAAGGCTTTTTCATAATCGATAAAAGCCATGCACAATGGAAGTTCATATTCCCTCGCTCTTTCAATTAGTTCTCTCAGTACGTGGATATGATCTATTGTGCTGTAGCCACTCCTGAATCCAGCTTGTTCTCTCGGTTGAGCCATGTCCAGTGTTACCTTCAAGCGGTGTGAAAGAACTTTAGTGAAGATTTTATAAACCACTGATAGGAGGCTGATAGGTCTGTAGTTCCTGAGATCCTCAATGTCACCTTTTTTATGTAGCAGGATCATTGTAGCGTTGTTCCAATCCTCAGGAATCTTCCCTTCATTAAGGCATCGAGTGAAAATTTGGGCGAGTACTGTTTCAATTTCTCCACTTGCTTCTTGTATGATGTCTATAGTAATTCCATCTTCTCCTGGAGCTTTCCCCCGCTTCATGTTCTTGATTGCATGAGCAACTTCTGCTGGGAGGACTGGAAGAACTCTGGTACCTTTCATGATGTCTGGAGTACATGTATCATCCCTTTCATATAATTTGGAGTAGAAATCTTTCACTCTTGTCAAAATTTCGCCTCTATTTCTTGTTATAGAACCATCTTCTTTTCTCAGAGCCATAATCTGTTTTCTTCCCTTACTGAGATGTCCCTTTGCTATCTTAAGGCTTTGGTTGTTTTCAATTGCTTTCCTCACTAGCTCACAGTTGAATTTCCTTATGTCTTCAGTGATACTTTTTCGTGTTGTCTTGCATAGCTCTATATATTCCACTTTGGAAGTCACATCTTCTTTAGTTGTCCTCATCTCTCTTCTTTTTTGCATCAACATTTTGGTTTTTCCTGATAATTTGTTCACATGCAACTTGTTCTTAGATCCAGCTAATTTTGTTGCTGTTTCCATTAGAGCTTTGGTTACTTTTCTGTTAACTTCAGAAATATCCACTTCTTCCGATGTTAGGCCTTCTAAAGCAGAGAATCTGTTCTTCAGTTCCAACTTGAAAGTATTATGGTGTTTTTTAAGGTTGGTTATGTCAATACATTTTGTTTGTCTTATGAGCTTGCCACGTTCCAGTTTAGTGTTGAGGTGCATCTTACATCTCACCAATCTATGGTCACTACCTGTGCTGAACTTGTTCAGCACACTGCAGTCTTCGATGACGAATTTTTTGTTACACATAATAAAATCAATTTCACTTGTCGTCCCAATTGGATGTCTCCATGTCCATTTCCTGTGTGGCTTTTTCTTGAAAAAGGAGTTCAAGATGAAAAATCCTTCTGCCTCTGCAAACTCAACGAGAGTATTTCCACGCTGGTTTCTGTTGCCGTGACCGAATTTACCTACTGAAGTTTTATTCTGTTGCCGTTGCCCTATTTTTGCATTGAAATCTCCCATAATTATCTTCAAGTGCTGCTTACCTTTATTATTTAGATGACGAATTTCCTCATAAAATTCTTCAATTTCTTCTTCAGGATGACTTGTGGTGGGTGCATAAGTTTGAATAATCTGAGCCTGGTATCTTCTCGATAGTTGGATAACGAGTCGTGCAGCTCTGTCAGAGGAACTTTCAACTTCTACCACTTTATCCTTCAGTTTCTTGTTTATTATAAATCCAACACCACTAGTTCTGCCAGTATCTGTCCCACGATAATAGAAGAGATGTCCACTTTTCAGTTCAATGAGATCTTCTCCTTTTCTCCTTACCTCACTTAGCCCGACAATGTCCCACTTGATCCTTTGTAGTTCCTCTTCCAATTCAAGAAGCCTTGAATCAGAAGATAGGGAGCGTCCGTTATAGGTAGCCAAGGTCAGCATCAAATGGCAGCCTAGTCCGGTCCTCCGGGGATTCTTAGCACCCTCTGCCTTCATGTCGCACTGGCCGCTGCCTTGGCCAGGTACATTCCAGCTGCCGGAGACTGAGGGCCAAGATTTAAGTTGTAGAGTCATTTTGGAGGTGTTTGGCCATAACTCACCACGCTGGCCAAGCGGGTTGGTGAGTGTGGGATAGCATTTCCTCTGATCCCGATGGTATAGTTATACCGCTATTGGCGGTCGTCAGAGCTCCTTTAGTGGGAACAGGATGCACCACGAGAAGGCGGGGTTGACTTTTGTCAAGGAGAGGCTGTGATGTTACGCATCACCTGACCTTACATCCCATATATATATATATATATATATACCAACTTAAGGACAAGATCTGGAGAATTGGGTGAGTGCTGAAGCAACTCAAATCTTGCAGTCTGTAGGGCGGCAGTCTTTGCAATCTTGGAGATGTGATCAGGTGCACTCTCTTAAAGGAGAAAGACACCTGTTTCCCTTGATTGCTGCAGGAAGTTGACTTATGAGGTTGGTGTAGTATGCACCACTGACTGTGGTACCCTCTTCCAGGCAGTCAATCATGATGATACATTCTGAATCTCCAAAAAACAGATTCATCCACTTGGTATAGAATTGAAATATCTGATTCTAGCTAATCTTAAAATGACCACAATATAAAAAAAATAGGATGAACAATTCAAGGTCAATGGCTTTCCACTTTCTTTTAACCTGCACTGCTCATTTCTTTTGCCACAAGCACAATCTTATCATGCTCCTTGTATAACAGTGGTCTCAAACTCGTGGGCCACGTGGCCTGGCACCAATTGTTTTGAGGCCTACACGAATGATAACAAAATAAAAATAAATCACTCTTTTTCAAGTATATTTTAATTTATTAAATATAATCTGTAAATCAAACTCATCTTTGTTATGTGGCTTCCTAGATAATTATATATAATATAAACATGGTAATGCTTAGTAAAGCCATCCTCTTTATAAGTAACAAGTTTATTTACGTAGAATATAACTGTAATAAACATACGTATTGTTACGTCGAAAGGAATGCAAAAACGATACCGGTGCCTTCTCCAGATGTACTGTCTATGAATCCAAGAGCGCTGGCTGCCATGTTGCTGTACGAAAGAGGCATCTGAAACGGGAATATTATTTGTGCAGAATTGAAATCAAGCGCTGGTAACACTAATCAACCTTCAGAAGCTCCCTCCCACTCAAATGGTGGCTAGTTTCGTTTGGCTGCATGTTGCTTCACACACTATTTTTCTACTGAAGTTGATTTGAGTGATTTATTTTTTACCATGTCTGATTCTAAACGAAGTTAAAGTAGAAAATGATCCATTGAAGATAAACATAGAATATTTAACAAGAAGTGGAAGTAACAGTACTTTTGCCGTTAAAGTAATAATCGTGTATTGTGCCTCATTTGTAAGCAAGTGTTAGCGGTTCCAAAAGAGTACAACTTACGACGCCATTTTCAAACTGTGCACAGGGAGAAGTATGATTCACTGCAAGGGCATCTTCAATAGGACAAACTGAAGACATTGAAAACAGATTTAAGTTCACAACAAAATGTGTTTCAGAGAATTGTGAAACAGAAAACAGATAATGTGATGGTAAGCTACATCTTATCAAAAAGTGTTAAAACAATTTTGGGATTTGAGAGATGAAATAAAGATGTTCCTTGAAAGTAAAGATCAAGACGTCTCGCTTTTTGATGATCCAAAATTGTTGCATGATCTGGCATTCAGCACAGATATAATTGGATACTTGAACGATTTGAATATCAAACTATAAGGCCAAAATAAGCTACTCACTGATGTTATTGATAATGTTAATGCATTTCTGAGGAAATTTCAGCTTTGGGAAGCTCAGCTCAGTGCTCAAAATCCTGCTCACTTTCCCACTTTAAACACTTCAGCTGAAGAAGAAATCAACATTGGTTAATTTTCTACGAAGATAGCTATGTTAAAAGAGGATTTCAACAGGCGGTTTGAATGTTTCAGAGATATGGAAAATATCTGTATATATAAAATTGAATGTTTGTTCATTTGTATGTCCACTATACAAATTTACAGTTTTCAATTTAGAACCACCAAATTTGGTATAATTTGATCTCATGGTACCCTAACTTAGATCGTAGACAGTTCTTGGAAGTGGGCGGAGCCCTGGGTTGCTCGGAGCTCGGGGGCCCCTTACAAAATTTCCATAAAATCTAGTTTTCAATTTAGAACCACCAAATTTGGTATACTATCTCATGGTACCCAAACTTACACCACTGGTGATATTTGGAAGGGGTTGGGGTCAAGGAGGCCCCATACAAAATTTTCGTAAAACCTACAGTTTTCAATTTAGAACCACCAAATTTGGTATACTATCACATGGTACCCTAACCTAGACCGTAGATGGTTTTCAGAAGGGGTTGGTCGGAACCTGGGGTCAAAGGGGCCCCTACACAAAATTTTCGTAAAATCTACAATTTTTAATTTAGAACCACCAAATTTGGTGTACTATATCATGGTACCCTAACAGACCTTTTTCAGATGGAATCAGAGCCCGCAGTCAAGACCCCCCCCCCCCCCACACACACACACACACACAAAATTTCTGTAAAATCTACAGTTTTCAATTTAGAACCACCAAATCTATATATATAAAATTGAATATTTGTTTGTATGTCCACTATACAAATCTACAGACCAATTTAGAACCACCAAATTTGGTATACTATCTCATGGTACCTTAAGTTAGACCGTAGATGGTTTTTACAAGGGGTAGGGGCCCAGGGTCAAGAAGCCCCAAAATTTTTTGGTAAAATCTACAGTTTTCAATTTAGACCGATCCACCAAATTTAGTATTATACTATCTCATGGTTCCCTAAACTTAGACCGTAGATGGTTTTTGGAAGGGGTCGGTCGGAGCCCGGGGTAAAGGGGCACCCACACAAAATCTCCATAAAATCTATAGTTTTTATCCAACAAATTTGGTATACAACCTCATGGTACCCTAACTTAGACCACAGATGGTTTTTGGAAGGGGTCAGAACCCGGGGTCAAGGGGCACCCACACAAAATTTCCATAAAATCTATAGTTTTCAATTTACATCAACCAAATTTGGTATACTATCTCATGGTACTCTAACTTAACCACTGATGGTTTTTGGAAGGGGGGTCGGAGCCCGTGGTCAAGGGGTCTTCACACAAAATTTCTGTAAAATCTACAGTTTTCAATTTAGAACCACCAAATTTGGTATACTATCTCGTGGTACTCTAACTTTGTAGATAGTTTTGGGATGGGGTCGGAGTCAAGGGGCCCCCATACAAAACTTTTGTAAAAAGTTTTATTTTTACTTTCAAAAACTTCAAAACAATTCAGCACTCTAATACCCAATCTATGGTCTAAGTTAGAGACCGTAGATAACAATAAAGTGCAAAAATATCCATTTAATGGTGTATTAAAAACACAAATGAATAAACCTTAGCTTTCACCACCAACGGGCGGCTTCATCAGGAAGAAATACAATGTAATGTAAATAGAGAGTTTCAGATATTCAAAATGGTAAACAAAAGGATGATCAATGCCAATGTCACATTGCATGCACGCAACATGACATAGGCACATTGCATTTCAGTGTCACGGGATTCTCAGAAGTGAACGCTAGAGGTACGGCAGTTCTATAGATATCTCCTGGAAGGTAAGTGATTCCATTCCTCTTCCTTTCTTTTTTGTTTCATAAAAGTAAATTAACTAAATAATTTTTATTTTTTTTTATTTTTCCCATTTGCAGCTATCTCAGCTCCTTTTTTTCTTTTCTTTTTTTTTTTTTTTTTTGGGCAGAAATATTACTGCATCAGCCAGTCATTGGCATTGGCCGGCATTAATTTGGAGAAACCCTGCTTTTCACACAGACAACTCTACATCGCCTGCTCAAGGGTTGGCAATCACAAAAATCTCTACATCGCCTGCTCAAGGGTTGGCAATCGCAAAAATCTCTACATTTTTGCTCCCAATGAAAAAACCAAAAATATTGTTAAAAAGCAATAACCTAAATAAATTAAAATAATTTTACTGGAAAATTACAGGAATATCTTTTTCATTTATTAACTTTCACCTGCTGAACTTGGTGATTCCACAAATAGTAATATTTACCCGGAAAATACCGGGTACCCCTGCTAGTTTTCAATATATTCAAATCTCCATTTTCCTCTAATGGTGACAATGCACCTGAAGAACTTCAGCCAGAATTAATAGATTTTCAGTGCGATTCTTTCCTAAATGATAAATGAAAAATTCAACAGCTGCAATCGAACAGAATTTTACCAGTTAGTTTCAAAGGAGAAGTACATAAACATTCATGACCTAACTGCATGGGTTCTGTCTATGTTCTGAACAACATACTCATGTGAACAGTTTTTCTCAAGAATGAACCAAGTAAAATGCCTTAAAAGGAATAGGTTAAGTGACAGTCATTTATGCTCACTTTTAAAAGTAGCATGTTCGAAGGACATTATTCCAAATATCGATAAGTTAGTGACAGAAAAGCGAGCCCAAGTTTTTGGTCAGAACATGTAATATTTTCTGTACCATGTTCAGTTGGTAAAATGTGATTGTTTTAAGATTTAAGTGAAAATAATTGTTACATAAAAGTGACTGTTTTCAGTAATTGATGAAGCATTTGTTTTTACTACTGGGTTGGTGCAAATGAAATGTCCGGCAAAGGACCAGCACGCGTGAACGGCAAGAACAGAAAAGTAGGACAACTTACCTTGGCAAAATAATCCCCCTTAGCACTGACACATATTTGCCATCTGTGTGGCAAGGCCATAATCCCAAAACGAAAAAGTCTTGTGGCTGGGACCTGAAGAAATCATCTACTGCAAGTTGAACCTCGTTGTCTGTTGTGAACTGTTTCCTGGACAAGAAGTGATCCAGGCGAAGAAACAGATGATAGTCTGTCGGAGACGAGTCCGGAAAATGGGCAAGATGAGGCAGTGCTTCACAGCCCAAGGCACTTAATATGTCAGCATCGTTCATTGTGTGACATGAGGATGGGCATTGTCCTGGAGCAGAAGAACACCATGTCTGATGACCAAAGCCGGTTGTTTCTGCAGCAATTTCCGGTGCATCTGGTGTAATTCAGCACAATAACATTCTGCAGTGATGGTTTGGCCTCTTGCCAAGAAACTCCGATGAATTATCCCTGCAGTGAACCACCAGACAAGGAGCATCATCTTCTTGGTGTGTAGGGGTGGCTTAGAAGCAAAATTTCGAAGCCACATGTTGTTCACTGTCTGTCAGCCCCATCGTAAAATAGCGGAATCTAAACTGATTTCCACTTAAGCATCTGCCAAGGGCATAGGATGCACACAAGTTGACTCTGCATCTGTCACAAAACACAACTTGTTGAACTTTACTTTCTCTTCCTAAAGAATGGCTAAAATGTATAAAGTTTTCTGGTAAAAAAATTATGATCATTCTTCGTTGAACAGCTCTTGTACACAGTGGGGACTCAATATTTTTGAGGGTCTAGGCCAGCCTTGCTTGGAGTTAACCCCCCCCCCCCACACACACACACACACACACACACACACACACACACACACACACACACACACACACACACACACACACACACACACACACACTTTCCCCAGTGTCCCCTCCCAACCCCAAAATATCTAAGAAATTTAAGTGCAATGCTGATCATGAAATTATTTGTTACTTACTCCTCTCTTTAAAACTGCACATGAATGTGTTTTATCATAACAAAAGTACTGTGAGGAGAAGAAAAATACTTTATTCTTTTCCTACATTTAAATAAAATACTAATGAATGAGCTACAAAATACAAAAATTTTAATTGAGAAAAAAAAGTAATTTAAAAAGTGATTGCATTTAAGTTTTAAAATTCACTTTTAACTATTACTTTTAATATTAACAAACCGTTTTTAATGATTCTTTTTCTTACAAGTCCACTCGACATGCTCTCATGGCAGCAAAGTATTTAACAATATATTCAAAATCAAGATCTTTTACAAGTTCAGCATTTGCAAAAAAAAAAATACTAGCCAAACTGAAGAGCCTCAAACTTGTAGACAAGTTCCTAAGATAGTTCTTAACTCTATTCAGAACACTAAAACACCTTTCACCAGATCCATAGAAACATCATGTTCAGGGAAATTCTTAATGCATAATGCCCAGGTTAGGAAAGAGTGAAGTTAATTACTTCTCATGAAGTACTTTTACGAGTTTGCATGGCTCCCGAGAGCCTGAGGCCACGGCCTCATTGGCCTAGTCATAAATATGCTCCAGACTGTATATATACATATTAATTTTTTCAGAGCACAAAGTTTGTATTTTGACACAGATGAAGAAGTAATATTAACATAATGCTTTTTAACTTTAATATACTTATTACACTGGTTCTCCTCTCCTAGTGTCCTTACCCAACTGGTCAACAGGTAAAACATACAAGTTCAGCCAGTTACACAAAGCAGCCAGCCCACTGATTAAAAATTATGTGATGTCAAGGTCATGAATTGTTCATCACTGATCCAATTCATGTCAAGAGACATATAAAAGAGAAGTGCATTGTCCTGAAAGATGGAATCCCAATATGAGCAGTGAAATTTAAATAATAAAAAGAGGTGGTTTGTATACATTTTGATGTCTGTCTATGGATGCAACTTTTAAACCAATAAACCTAGAACCTTTACACTTGGTACTTTAACACACAACTAGAAAGTGAAGTATACATGGTGTATACAGTATAAGAGCAAAGAGTTTACCTGTGCGTCCAATCCCAGCACTACAGTGCACCAGAATAGGTGGTCCAAGAGGGTGACCTTGCCAATGTGCACTCATGAGGGCAACTGCTTGAAACTGTTTTTCCCTTACTTTGTCTCTGAAGTCCAACATGGCAAGTGCAGAGTGAGGAACTCCATAATCTGGCCAGCTAGTGAACTGCATATGCACTACATCTTGGGATGTATTTAACTAAAACATTAAAAATAAATATATAAATAGTTTTACAGCATGCAAAGACATTCAGATAATAAAAACTATAATATTTAATACATTACATCTTAATGTTAACACGTGAAAACAAAAAGTGATGGTAAAGAATAAATACGAGATGCAACTGCAGTGAGGCCAGAACCCAAAATCCAATTGTAAGAGCTACAGGCAGGAAAAGAGTACCAACTGGCTCAATGATTTCTCCCACACTTGTAAGATTTTACATACCTCACTTGGGGAAGACAGGTCTGTAGCAACAAAAACACATTTCTATCATCTAACAGAAAATTTCTGCAAGTGGAAACTCTTGTAAAATAAGTGAACTCTTGAGCATGCTTGCTTCCGTTAAATGTACAATAATTTTCTTGGTCTAATTTCACTATACAGAGATATTGTGACAAATACAGATTCATGCCACCTTGCAAAGACAATTACCACAAAAACTGGATAAAGGATAATGAAAACCCTAACCAATAAAAAAAAAAAAAAAAAAATAGAAAATGTGATGTCAAAAAACCAGAAAGGTAATTACTTTTCTTAATCCTCCTATGATATATCATAGCAAATCAGTCAGATTTCGGAGAATCATTGTTTCCCAAAGAATGAGTACAAAAATGGAAATGATGGAATACAGGTAAATTATACTGATGTCTTCAAATATGATTAGCTCTTCAATACAATCACAATGCTCATTCTGAAAAGAACAATTGATCCATTTTTTGGCAAAAATTGTTTCGCCAAGAAAAATATGTATGACAAATAAAATTACTGATGCTACTTTGCAGTACACAATATATTTTTTTCTACAAAATTATATTGTTGATCTCATTAAGAACACAAACATGAAAGATAGCATAAAAATTCTTGGGCATAAAAAGGTAAGTCAATTGACAAAACATTCTAAGTGTTTGAAGTTTTGTTTTAAAGAGTTTTTTAACAAAAATACAAATTTTATGCCACCTAGTAGGAAAATTTTCTATCTGAAAATCTGCCAAGTCACGGTCATGGCAATAGAACAGAAAAAGAATATATGGAATTATGGAAGAAATATTCCTCACAAATATATGGTACAACTACAGGATTATTAGCAGTAAACTAAACAATTCTGATAATTGTGCTAAAAATCCAGTAGAAAAAGAAAAATTTTAGGATTTAAAATAGATTGTAAGCAACACATACGAGAGGTGTTTGATTAGTATTTAGATTTTTATTCCTATAATTTTTAGCAGAGAAATAAAAATACAGGATGCATAAATATGATACTCACATATGTAATACAGTGGTACGAACAGTCAAAGTCACTTTTCCACTAATCTCCGTTCAGCACAATGTATTTCCTCCACTGATCAACAAGTCAATTGATTCTGGTAGCAAAGAAATTAGCAGGGGTGTTGCGAATCCATTGAAGGACACAGCTGCTCACAGATCGTCCATGCTCTCATACTGGTGGCCACGAAGACTATCCTTCAAGGGACAGAAAACATGAAAATCGGAAGGTGCCAAGTCCGGACTGTAAGCAGTGTGCGGAAGAACAGTCCACCTCTGTTTTGCGATCCGTGCTTGCACTGGTATAGCAATAAGCGAGCGAGCATTATCATGCTCAAGCAAAGTTTGATTGTTTTTCAACGTTGGCTGTTTGGTCCGGATACACAGCGCATGTTTTCTCAGTGTCTTCACACAGGCCTTTGCATTTATTGTTTCAGTTTTTGCCAAGTACTCAACCAGAAGGATACAGTGTTTGCCCCAAAAGACAGTACCCAAGATTTTGGATGCCGACAAACCAACTTTGAACTTTTTTGACAGGGGCGAATTTGGACGACGCCATTGCATACTTTATCGTTTTGTCTCCAATTCAAACTGATGATTCCACATTTCATTACCTGTGATTATGCATCCCAGGAATGTGTCACCCTCCTCATTGTAGCACTGTACCAGTTCATTGCAAATGCCTAGCCTTTGGTGTTTATGCACCACTGTAAACATTTGGGGTACCCATCTGGCACAGATCTTTCTATAGTTGAGATGTTCATGAATAATTCGTCCAACAGAGTCTTTACTGATATCCAATTCCATGGCAATATCCCAAACATGTATGCGTCTGTCACCTTTAATCAAGTCATCAACCCAGTTAATCGTTTCATCAGTCACCACCATGTTAGGCCTACCTGACCTTGCCTCATCTTCAAGGCTCTTGTGGCCAGCTTTGAACTTCCGTAACCCATTCATAAACACAGGAACGAGACATAGCCTCATCACCATACATCATACGAAGTCTTCTCGTAATGTCCACAGCCTTTACGCCTCCTTTTGTTAGAAATTTCAGTACTGCTCACACTGAAAACTTAACATAGCAGCCATTGTTTCTGATCGACAGCACCACCTAACATTAGTATCAAGCCACTCTGCTTTTACAGCACTTCACTGAAAGCAGTCATAATAGTTTCACACATACATACGATCATACACAAGGTTTTGTATCGATAGGAATAAAAATCCAGATACTTATCGGACACCCCTCATGTATAGTGTCAATTGCAGAATCCTATCTTAGGCCTCATTCAGAGACAAGTAAAACTATTCAGACCAATAAATAAATTCTTGGTTATTCAGTCTTGAATATTAAGAAGCCAATATACTAAATCTAAGTTATTTATTGCCATGCAAATGTTTCAAATGCTTTGGTGTCATTCAGGGTCAGTTTTCAATGCTTTTATTGTTTTTATTTTGTTGATTCAAGAACAACATTTGAGAACTGTTACCACCTTATGATTTTGCTTGCTGCATATTTGGAAAACTATTTACCTTTAACTTTTATTGGTTGAAATTAATCCACTTGTGAAAAGCATTATTAATCTTTTTTGGTGGTTTATTTATAGCATTCATTTTGTAAGAATAAAAGCTTTCTTTTTAAGTCTTGCTATGGTTTGTCTAACACTGGAACTTGATTCCACTGAGGCTTACAATTGCAATGCTCTATACGTTGTGGTAATATACTGTTGTGATTTGTTTTGAGTGACCAATTTTTTTTTTTTTCTAATTCTTTCCACTAATCTACAATAGGCTTCCCTGTGTAAAGTGAGAAATGTGAACTATACAATTTCACTAGACTGCAATTTACTTTATTTAAATCACACTGAACCTTATTTATGATTGTAGCAGCAAAAAAACATATATTCAAAAGGACTGCACCATGAAAATGCATTAACATGAAGAATTCAGTACTTGTGCATTACCTTCTTATTTGTTAGAATTAGATTTGATACAGTATAATCAACATAGTGCTCAACACCAGCATTGTAAACTTCAAAATCCCCATACTCCACAGTCAGCTTCTCATCAGCTGGCCAATAGAAACCACATTTGTTTCTTCCTCTTTCCATAGTCTTTGTTGTCATAACTATAACTTGAACTTCTTGCTCCCACACCATGCGCCAAAAATCAGGGAATGTTTTTGGAAGAGGACCTAAAAGAAACAGTTATATCCTTTTGAAAAGGAAATAGAAAAACATATGATAAAGTGGCAATTATTAAAGTATTATGCATTTTAACTCTGAATATTATTATCACAGGAACAGATTTAACACAAAGTTAAATGTTTGCTTTTTGACAACAGCACACACACGTTTTGTTTTTCCTGCAAAATAATAATTTTATTTAATGCTTAATTGGTTGAATCATGTGTGTGTGTGTGTGTGTTTAAATAAAGATTTCTCTGGTACATTAAAACTTCGAACAAAAACTGAAGTTCAGCTATGTATTTCCAAACAAGCTAAAAAAAAAAAAAAAAAGACATACAGGAAATGCTCAATATTAGTCCAACAACATTCATTTGTTTGTGGGTTTGGGGGTTTAATGGCCGCTGTGAGCAACGTGATCAGCTATAAGCGATCAGTCACCCCTAATTTAGGGTCACTGACTCCAGGGAAGGGAGAGAGCCAGAGTCATAAGACAAACACAACTGCATGCCTCACTAGGATTTGAGCCCAAACTCATCTCGGGCAAATAGTCAAAAGCCAGAGCTTAGACTGTCACTGGATAGCTCAATAATCTTTTAATGTGGCACATACTTCTGCCAGGTTTCTCCCATCATACTTCACATTTTAATGTATGATGCTTGTCCTTCACATGAAAAGTGACTTTTCTTCTCCATTCTACAGCTGCCTTATGCACAAACCAAAGAGTGCACAAACTAAACACATGAAAGAGAATTAAGCTGCTAAATGTCAGATTTTTATCAAGTACAGTATCATCAAGCTGCATGTGCAATATGCATGATTTTGCAAAAAAAATTTTAATTATTAATCTAAGTCTAAATGGCACTGTGATTGACCAGGTGAGTGAGTTTGGGTATTTAGGAAGCATGTTTGACAGAGAGAACAAATTGGAAGGTGAAATTAGTAGGCAAGTGAATTCTTCATTGAAAGTCAAGCTGTTCTGGGAGGTTTTCACAGGAATGATGGGTTCTCTAGAGAGTCCCGCATGGCTGTGTATGAAAGTGTAATTGTCCCTACGCTGATGTATGGCAGTGAAACCTGGGTACTGCAGAAGAAACATAGGAGTCGTTTGTGTGCTGGTGAAATGCGTTACTTATGGGGGGGGGGGAAACACGGTCTGATTGTGTGAGGAATGAAGATGTCTTGCAGTTGTGTGATGTGAAACAAAATGTTGTTAGCAAGGTGGAGACCAATATGCTTCGGTGTTTTGGCCATGTTGAAAGAATGAGTGATCAGATGCTTACTAAAAATATCTTTTTAGTCCAAGTGGCAGGAAAGAATGGCAGAGGAAGGCCAAGGAAGGCATGGGTTGATCAGATTCAGGAGTGTTTGCATGAGAAAAAGATTATGAGTATGAAGTACGTATAAAAGATCTTGTGTATGGCGTGTAATGGATATCAGTGAAGCCCGAGTTGTACGTCAAGATCGCTGTAAATGGAGAAGTTTGATATGACAACAGTAAGTAAAAATATCGGGTAGTTTGTATATCTTTTTGGAGCTAACCTCTGAATCTCAGAGAACAGCTTAGTGATATGTACGTATTATAGTAGTGACTTCCATTTGTTTTAGCATTTGTGTTTTTTATGCTTCATTACAGTAGTGGCTTTCATTTTTCATAGTGAGTATAATTTTCATTTCTAAACTTCTTCCTTTGAGAACCTTGTTACAATAAGGTATGTTTTTAATGAACTTTGCCACATTTTAACTGGTGTAATACGTTTTCTTCACTTCGTGCCATAGCCATTCACAGTTTTTTATTTGTGTTCTTGACTTTGAACTATCAGTCCAGATAAGATTCATCGAGTCAACTGCATCTTGACCGAACTTTAAATTCAAGTGCATCTTGACAACTTTTAATTTAACTGCATCTTGACCGACCATCTTCTATACGCCTGTCAGCCAACAGGGAAGAAAACAAATTTATTAAATGGATAATAAATGACATTGAGACAGGTAAGCATTTCTGTACAGTTTATTCAAAGTACAATATGTTTGTAATGCAAGTTCCCCATTTTAATTTAGATATGACAAACAGGACAGGTAGCTGCAGAGATGATAATGTGCAAAAAGTTGAAACAATGAAGAACATGTGCATACATGCTTCTACAAAACTTGCATGTTTTTTTTTTGTGCCTTATTAATGTAACAGCAATTTAGTGTATACGTAATACAGTAACTTTTTACTTTAACTTAACCAAGGCTTTGATTTAAAATTTTTGTTCTAACATTTTAGGACACCTTTAAAAAAACAGTTTTATGAGAGGCTGATATTTCTTTATTTTTCTCTGTCTCTCTCCTTTCTCACATACACACACTCTTTTAGTGGTTATCACATGGCATTTCCCACACATCTTTCCTGCTAGACTGTGAGTAGAGACTTGGGGACATAGTAGGTGAAATAGTGATCAGGTAAATTAAAATATTCATGTCCTGTGGTTCTTGGGGCCACTTATAAATCCCACCAACATTTTTCTAACCTGAAAAAAAAAAGATGAACATCTGTAAAATATGTCTTTGTAAAATAACTGTAAACTGTAAGACAAATATATTTTCCATCAAGTTTATAGGTAAACTGTAAAACTTGGCAGGTATGTTACATGTAAAAGCTTTTTGTTGTTGTTCGTTTCTTTTTTTGGAGGGGGGTCCAGTTTTGAATCTTATAACCAGTGAATCTTAGAAGCAGTGGCCATTTCTATTTAGGTACCCTAATTACCATATTTGCTATCTGAAGACCATTACAAAATGCACAGAACACAAGGTCATTAATACAGCAAATACTTGGTGAACTTAACTAATTTGAACAAAATAGTCTTATGCATTTATGACAACTTGACCCCATTATTTATGGGGGTGGGGTGGTAAGACACTCTGATCATATGAGGAATGAAGATGTGTTGCAGATGTGTAATGTGAGGCAAAATGTTGTTAGTAAGTTCTTAGGTGGTTTGGCCATGTAGAAAGAATGAGTGATGAGATGCTTACTAAGAGAATTTATTCAGCCCAAATGGCAGGAAAGAAAAGCTGAAGGCCAAGGAAATCATGGGAGGACCAGATTCAGGAATGTCTGCATGAGAGAAAGATAATGTGTATGAAGTACAAAAGGTCTTATGTGCTGCATGTGATGGATGTTAATGAAGCTCGAGCTGTGTACCAAGATCGCTGTAAATGGAGACATCTGATACAGCAACAGTGAGTTCTTTCTGTGAGGAACTAACCTCTGAATATCAAAGAACAGCTTAGTGATATGTATGATTTAATGAAAACTTAAGTAAAAGTTAACTGTCCTGATTTTAAATTGTCATACTATGTTACATATTTGCACAATACCACAAGCAATAAAATTTACAGCATGGCACATAAGATATCGGTAACCCCCACATTAAAAAATTGCTAACCTACCAAAGAAGAAGTTATCAACTTATTGCTAATCTTCTGAGGAAGAAGTTGATGAAATGTCAGCTGTACTAATGAATCAGCTCTTAGAAAATTGTACATGTTTTCTAAGAGCTGATTCATTAGTACAGCTGATATTTCATCAACTTCTTCCTCAGAAGATTAGCAATATCTTTTGTGGAAGTTGATGGGTTACAGCATTTATAGAGACCTTACAAATTTTCTTCAAGAATGTTGGAGTATCAGTTCACTGGAAAGTTTGCATATCTTCAATCAGGAAAAACAAGAGCCTCCATAATTTCCTATACACTAAAACTTGGGTTTTACTCCATAAATCTGATATAAGACTGAAAAGATTGATCAGCTGTATTCTAAGAAATTCTTTCTTCTACAAATAAATCCTCTTCTTCATAATCCTTGTCCAGCTTTCGAATCTGGATTGATAATACTCTCAATGATATGTCCATCTATCATGGTCTCTGTTCTTTCAACTGCTTCTTTAATTTTAATCCAATCTTCGGGTTCATTATATAGAAGCGACTGTCATTTTCATAGTGTCAAGAATTTCTTTCCACAGATTCATTTCAAAGCATAACCATCTCCACAAAAATTAGCTTTATGTCTTTCAAAGAAATCTGCGGAAATGCAAGGTCTTAATGAAGAAGCGCTGCCTGCAATTGGGCTGCAGTTCATACCAAGATTCATTGTGATCAGTGACAGGAGACATAGAGAAAAATTTGTGATGAACATGATAAACTAAACTGTATTTGTGATAATGCTCTAAGCTACACTGAGCTATCTACAATAAAAAAAAATGCTAGCAGTTTGTTGGTTGCCCACTATATAGGTATATGCACCTCAGAGTCCCTTCCCCCTACCATCTTTAATTCAAATTCCTAGAATCTGAATTAATTTTTAGTAATTTTTGTAGGATTTTTAGTAATTTTTCATATCTTACTTTTTAAGTAAGGTAAGTATATTTTTAAGTAGATATATCTTACTTAAAAAGTAGATATATCTTACTTAAAAAGTAAGATATGCAAGCATGCAAAGAAATAAAAAGCTTACCTTGAGTAGAAATAAATGCATTTTTCTGCTTATAGCCATCAACAAAATTGGCATTTATGTAGTCAGAATAAGGATCATCATCAATGCAAGACAGTCTGACTCGACTATGGTCATAACAAAGGACATCAGTATATCTATTCTTCGGTTGATTTAATTTCACTCTAGAAATATAAATTCATAATTTATGTCATTTTAAAAGGGAAGTTTTATTTCTTATACATATCACAAAACTGAATCAGTGAGTATACCTCAATAAAAATGTTTTTAGTTTTTTTTAAATACTCATATTTTGTACATATGTAACTCAACAACAGAAAAAGATATATCAAAAGTCATTAAATGTTAATGACATAGCAACTGAATCACATCAGCATGAAAAAAGCCATGTGACTATTTTTAAAACAAATGAAATAGCAAATAAAATATATGCTTATTATCAATCTCTTGTATATGTTGAACACACTGAAAAATGTATTGTGTTCACAGACAACAGAAAAATTTTTTTCGACTACACTAAGTCACTACAGTTACTCTCATGTGAAGAAAGAACTCCACAATAAGAAAAAAACTAAAAATTCATAGTTAACTCTATTAAATTAAAAAAAAAGTATCCACCATTTACAGATACAACAAAATAAAAATGCATTTACACCATCTAGAAGGAAAATTATGTACTAGGACAAGCTGGAAAATATGCACAAAATCTTATATATGTTTACTTTCATTGAGTTTAAAGTAAATTATCATATAATTAGAAACAGAAAATGAAGATTTGTGCCACCTAGCAGAAAAACTATTCACCAAGAAAGGCTAGAAAACATATGGGAAACTTTATTTGTGCTTTCTTTTCCAGGCACAAAGTGACTTTTCATAGAAACAAATACATTGTGACAAGTACACATTTAACACCACATAGTAAGAAAACTGAATACATCAGGAAAAGCAGAATATGTGAAAGATTTTTATCAAGTTTATATTTACCTGAAACAAAAACTATTTTTTTTAATTGGTCTACTAGAAACATGAGATATTGTGACAAACAAAATTGTGCCACCTAGGGAAAGAATTTGCACTTCTTATCACCAGATATTATTTAGAAAATGCTGGAAATGCTTGTCTGTTGGAAACAAAGCAATGCTTTCCATTTGCCTACCAGAAGCAAAGACATCATGTTAAATAAACATACATATTTGCATAATTTGATGAGGAACACTACATACTCACGAACTTGAAAACATAAATTGAAAACCTATGTCATACGAATATCACCATCAATTTGATCTGAAAACAATTCTCCAAATTCAAGATAGGATGCATATACAGACTTGCACCATATTGTGAGAATTTATTGACTGCAAAAAGTACATTGGCTGCTCAACTCTATCCAACATGGAAAAACTTTTTCATCTCATCTTTATGAGCAACTACAACATTGCACAGTAGCAATGGTATCTATCAGGCATGAAAGTGGTCATGCAGAAAAAGGTTGAACTTTTTCCACATAAAAATATGCAAAAATAAGTAACCTTTCAGCATTTATTAACTATCCTAAGCACCATACATGCATTATAAAAGCCGTAAAATTGTCTAACATTTCTTTAGGAGTGAATAAGAATTTTATTTTAGTCAATATGCTTACACAAAACCAATAATGTCAATCTCATATTTAAAATGATCTAATTTGTTTTCTTTTTCAGATTTGATTAATTAGATAGTTTACCGACACAAAAATTTACATGATGAGGGCACAAGTTCTGAATGGTTTGAAATAGCAGTGAACCCTTTATTTCCATAATATATTAAATCTGCACATAAAGTGCACAAAACTTTCCCACTTACATCCCCTTTTCTGATAGTTTCTCCAACAGTTATTTTAATTTCATCAATAAACAGTACTTTATCAAGGCAATCAAAACAGAACTTGTTTTTCACCCAGTCATCACACATCCGAGTTTTATGTACATCTGTTACTGCAACTAAATCAGACATTTCTGTGAAACAAAAACAAAATTCCAATTTACTTCTAAAACACACACATGCTCATTGCAAACTGTGTACTGCCAACTAGACTACAAAACAATTATGGTGACTATTAATAAGCTCTTTGTAGTGCATCTTGAAAAAGCAGTTACCCAATCCCCAATAGCCACATAGAATAGAAAACTGCGGTCAGCGCGAAGTCAGTGACGTCTTCACACTCAGGCTAGTGTCACGCCAATCAGCTGTAAGACCAAGCCTTCACCAGGGAAGCCCCACCTACTGCCTTAGAAAGTTGGCATGCTGCAGCTAATCACAGTCAAGTTATCCAGCCCAGAAACACCTGCACTGCAGGAACTTGATGCTGGTGTAGCTCATCGTTATGACTCCCTCCTGACCTGAGATAGCTTTATCTGTCTCCAGCTTTGTGAGGCAGTTTAAACGGACCTGCCCCCACCACAAACACATAAAATTGTTGCATTTCTGCATCGATCTCAAAAATTCCCCAGATGACTTCCAAAAAGGTGGAATTCCACCTTTTGGCAGAACTCTTTCACCCCTGAACGGTTCTTTTTATACTCGCACTTTAAAGTGCTGATTCAGTGGATAATATTTTTAAAACAAACAGCAAATATATGTGTAGCATTTCCAAATCTTCAATGAAAATTGTCTGAACTTTGAAAAATATAAAATTCAGTTCACTGGACATCTGCTTGATTGTTAATTGATGATTCCGTACATGAAACTTCAAATTTGATGGCACTGTTGTACATCACAGGGGTTGATGGCCAAATGAAATGGTGACCATCAATCTTTCATCTTTTCACATTTAAAAATGACTCTACTATCTTTAAAATTTTAATACTCAGCTAAAAAAATTGCAAACAAAAAGTGAATCATAACAAATGACATTCTGAGTGTCTGACTGAAATGAAACTGAGCAGTGAAGGCCACATTATAATGGCAAATTTGAAGGCATAAGATTTTACTTAACCACAATAAAGAACTCTAGGATTCAGGTACTTACAAACAAAAATTTAGATATTAACCTCCCAAGGATTTGAAAATTTAAGACACACATGGTATTTTTAATAACCAAATTGAGATAAATTTGACTTAAGTACACTTACTTGGTAGGAATGATGGCGTACAATTAAGTACATGTACTAAGGTTGAACTTATCTCATTTTGGTTATTCTATGATTCAGTGTGTAAAAGTGCCAACCATAAATTTTGAATTATTTGCAAGCCATGTACATATATTAATGAACATAATACCTTGCAGTTTCAAAAGTTCCATCTGGAGGAGCAGCTTTGATCTCTGCATATTCTTGGTACAAACCCTTTCTGCCTTTAGCTTGAAGGTGGTCTATAAATTCTTCCAAAGTCATGCCACTGGAATTTTCAGAATGCACAGATTCTTCCCATACTGAAACAGATGCTGAGCTACTGGACATGTGCTTATCATCATCTTCTGTGAAATCTGTCACTACAGATTCCGGAGTGAGGAGGCCAATGTCAGAATTGTACTTCTGAAAAGTACACAGAAGAAATAAATTCATTTTATTTAACTATATCACTGCAATTCTATGACAATTAAATGATTTTTTTTTTTTTTCAAATAACAAAATGCTTTTGGAATGGCAATGTTGTATTACATAGAAATGAGAAGCAAACAACTGACTTCAAAAATGATTAATGAGTATCTTTTTAAAGTCCTCAATTTTTACTGACTTAACTCTCATAGGGTAGATCACTGTACTATACAGCCAACATATAGTTTCTCTGCATCAGACGCACTCTGCTTCAGTCTACATAAAGCCACTGATAGCTTTCACTTTGATATACTAAAATTAACTACTAGAATTTATGTAATGGAAGCTGACACTGGGAAAGTTAAAATAAAATCGACACATTAAGAAGAAGGTAGTGTAGAACACGCTAAGTTACGTATAAAAGTTTAATGCAAATATATTTCAGCACACATGCTATTCATTCATAATTCAAAGAACAATACCCCATGGACGGCACTTTAACCAAGGATTTGTATGATTGCCTGTATTCTCTTCGTCGACATAGTTTCTTCGTTTTTAATAATCAATGCTATCAACAAAACCAAGGTGTACCGATTGGGTCACCTCTTTCCCCACTTTTGGCTGAAGTACACCTGCAAAATATTGAGCAATCAATAGTGATGCAACATGACCAACAACCTACCTTATGGCTCCATTATGTCGACAATATTTTTGTCATCTGGCCTCATTCTAAAAAGATCTATTGCAACTCACAAATTTAATCACTGAAAAATTTCTGTCCATTAGATTCACTATTAATGAAGAAATTGATGGCAAGATAAATTTCTTGGATGTCAGCATCTCAAAATGTAATAATCTTCTTTCCACTTCTGTCTACCAAAAACCAGTTTCTACCAATAGCATTATTCCTTTCAATTCTCATACCTTTCACCAATATAAACTGTCAGCCCTGAAGTCTCTCGTTCATCGAGCTCATTTGGTTTGTAACACTGAAGTTAATCTAACAAATGAATTAGCAAACATCCGCTTGATCGCAACTCAACATGGCTTTCCCCCTCTCCTGTTTTCTAAATTAATTCAAAATGCTAAGAAAAACCAGTTGTTGCTCTTCAACCTGTTTCACCAAAAAGGAACTAATGTTTGCTGGTTCAATCCCTTACCACAAACCTTCTGCCTACAAACTCATCAGTATCTTCAAAAGAGAAAGACTTGCCATTCGTTCTTCCTCTTCAATTTGTTATACTCCGTAATGACAAGGACCCAAGACCTCCGCTTTCTTCGCCTGGAGTGCATAAAATTTTGATCAAGACTAACGTTGGATTAACCGCCTACATAGAAAGTTCATTCCGAAAAATTCTCTCCAGACTTCAGGAACACAAATCTGATGTGAAATTTGGAAAACCTTCATCTGCCTTATCTCTTCTTACCATGGCCGACACTTCTGCTATTCCACTTTGGTCCGATACTAAAAAGTTGGCTCCCTTCCAAAATCAGTATGCTTTGAGGTTTAGAGAAAGTTTGGAAATTTTATTTTCCAAAAATTGCAACTCTGAGCTTCCCATTTTCATTCCTTACATCTGGAAATCCCTCATTGCATCACGTCACCCGGAGTTACCATTACAAAACTTACCTTTCCAATCTGGCAACATAAACCAATCGTAGTCACACTGATGAAGGCCATAGTAATGGCTGAAATATATTTGCATTAAACTTTTATACGTAACTTTGCGTGTTCTACACTACCTTCTTCTTAATTTGTTTGTTAGTTATGTGCATTGCCCATCACTCATTTATAAAATTGACACCATTATCACATATAATATCAAGCAGCAAGGAGAGGCAGAGGGAGAAAGAAAAGGCAGGTGTGTGCTCTATACCGTTGATGTATTATGACAACATGGAACAGATATATATTGGAATGACAAAGAGATCCTTGGACACTAAATGTAAAGAACACATGCAAAGTGTCAACCAGGACATGCAGAATACAGCCCTCACCAGAGAAGTTATGCATTGCTCGGTCACTCCTGTATGGAATAGTATTAGAATTGCCCCTTACAGGAACAGTAAAGAGAAAGCCATCAGGGAAACAGAAACAGTCGAAATCCTTTTCCAGCAAATGACATGGTCTCTATCAAACTACCAATGGCTTGGCACATGTTATTAAAAGACAAACACATCACAACACACTGTATAATTGTGTGATAAAAACTCATGCAATACTGCTCATGATGGCATCCACGTTATTTTTCAAAAACTCCTCTTTGTTTGTTGTGTGTTCTAGTTCCCTGAAGTTATGTCTACATTGCCTTGAAAAAGCCTTCCAGTAGAGTGTGAAAGCTTGGCAAAGCTTTATGCATATTACACAATGAAAATCCACATATTTACTATGCTATAAACGTTGTTTGAGTATTCATTATCTGGTGTATTTAATATAACGTGACAGATGAGATGCTAACTAAGAGAATTTATTCAGCCCATGTGGCATGAATAAAGGTTGAAGAAGGCCAAGAAAATCATGGGAGAACCAGATTTAGGAATGTCTGCATGAGAAACAGATAATATGCATGAAGTACAGAAGATCTTGTGTGAGATGTGATGGATGTCAGTGAAACTCCAGCCGTGTGCCAAGACTGCTGTAAATGGAGATGTTTGATACATCAGCAGTAAGTAAAATCTAGCACCATTAGTTTTAAACTTTAATCTCATATATGCAGTGCTTCAACTGATTTTTCAGCTGAGTGAGTCATTTCAGTGCAGATTGCTGTATGCTGATGACATTGTCCTGTTGGCAGAGAGCAAAAGTGAGTTGCAGAGTATGTTGTCCCAGATGCACAAAGTTTGCATGAAATTTAAACTTTTATTAATATACATATCACTCACTCACTAAGCTGTTCTCTGAGATTCAGAGGTTGGCTCCAAAAAGAAATACAAACTTTCAGATATTTTTACTTATTGTTGTCGTATCAAACTTTGCCATTTACAGCGATCTTGACATACAACTCGTGCTTCACTGATATCCATTACCCGCCGTACACAAGATCTTTTATACTTCATACTCATAATCTTTTTCTCATGCAGACACTCCTGAATCTGATCCACCCATGTCTTCCTTGGCCTTCCTCTGCCTTTCCTTCCTGCCACTTGGGCTGAAAAGATTTTCTTAGTAAGCATTTCATCACTCATTCTTTCAACATGGCCAAACCACCGAAGCATATTGGTCTCCACCTTGCTAACAACATTTTGCTTTACATCACACAACTGCAATACATCTTCATTCCTCACACAATCAGATCGTGTCTTACCACAAACCCCACGTAAGTAACGCATTTCTCCAGCACACAAACGACTCCTATGCTTCTTCTGCAGTACCCAGGTTTCACTGCCATACATCAGAGTAGGAACAATTACTGTTTCATACACAGCCATGCGGGACTCTCTAGAGAACCCATCGTTCCTGTGAAAACCTCCCAGAGCAGCTATGACTTTCAAAGAAGAATTTACTCGCCGACTGATTTCACCATCCAACTTGTTCTCTCTGTCAAACATGCTTCCTAAATACACAAACTCACTCACCTGGTCAATCACAGTGCCATTTATACTTACATTACATTCAGTGCTACCCATTCCTCTCTCAAACACCATAACTTTGGTTTTTCCCTTATTTATACTCAGTTTGAATTTCGTGCAAACTTTGTGCATCCGAGTCAACATACTCTGCAACTCACTTTTGCTCTCTGCCAACAGGACAGTGTCATCAGCATACAGCAATCTGCACACACGGATATCACCAAGACATAAACCACTATTATCTATTTTGGCCTCACACATGCATGCGTCCATAAATATATTAAACAGCCATGGTGACATTACACAACCTTGTCTAACTCCTGCACCAATGGAAAACCATTTTGATAAAACACCATTCACTCGTACACAAGCTCTACTACCAGCATACATGGCTTTTACACTATTAAGTAGATTCCCAGTAACACCATATTCATTCAATACCTTCCACAAAAGTGTCCTATTCACTCGGTCGTAAGCTTTCTCTAAATCTATGAAGGCAGTAAAAACTTTCTTCCCAACAGCCAGATACTTTTCAATCATCATGCGTAATGCAAAAATCTGATTAGTGCAGCCTTTACCAGGCATAAAACCACTCTGAACATCCCACATTTTCAATGATGTAAGACCCCGTACTTTTTCAATAACAACCTTACCAAACACTTTCCCTGGCACACTCAGTAGGCTAATACCACGATAGTTCTTGCATTCAGTCTGATCACCTTTTCCCTTATACAAAGGAACAATAATAGCATCCTTCCAATCTCGAGGGACCATTCCTAACTCCCAGCACAACTGGCAAATTTCAGTTAACCAGTCAATTATAGAGTCACCACCATACTTCAACATCTCTGCAGTTATGCCATCAACTCCTGGAGCCTTACCATTCTGAAGAGATTTTATAGCTTTACACACTTCTCTTGAGATCCCTCCTGTGCTTTCATCCCTCATTGTGACATCATCTGCATCTGTCTCAGAATCATTTCTGCTCTCCTGATCTAATAACTCACAGAAGTATTCACCCCATCTTTCACTTAACTCATTGGGCTCCCATATCATTTCCCCGATCATATTCTTCACACAACTTACAACTTTGTTTCCCCTATTTTTCCTGAGTCTCATGTACTTCCAGAAGGACTTTCTATCTTTCCAAAAAGCCAGTTCATGCCTTTCCACTTTCTCTTTCCTATCTTTTGCCTTACTGTGGCGAACCAGCTTAGCAGCTTCACGCTTCTTACAGCGATATTCATCCACAGGGACTCTACCTTGCAACATCCCCAAATAGGCTTCCTTCTTTTTCTTTACTGCCTCATCAATCTCACTATTCCACCAAGCATCACCTCCATTATTACCCACTATTGTGGTGCCACAGACCTCTTTAGCAGCAGTGACAACACAGTTCTTAAAACATTCCCACTTCTTTTCTACATCCCTCTCACAAGATTTCAGATCCTTGAGTCGTTCTCTGAGTAAGTCAGAGTATCGCTGATGATCTTCAAGGAGCCTATCAACCTTTATTCGTTCTATCCTGGGTCTCTTCCTATTCCTTTTCCTCCAACCAACATTAAGTTTCACTCGTGACACTACCAAGTAATGATCAGAACCAACATCCGCACCTCTCATCACACGGGTGTCAACAACTATGTGTTTCAAATGCTGATCGTAAACAACAAAATCTATCACACTCTTTTGACCAAGAGTACGATTTTCCCAAGTATATGTGTGTATATACTTGTGGTTGAAAAATGTATTAGATACACACAAACCATTCTCAATGCAGAGTTCAATTAATCTTTCACCATTATCATTCACACAAGGATCATTAAACTTACCCAGAACATTGTCAGAAATTGCATTCTGCACACCTACTCTAGCATTGAAATCCCCTGCTATTATAACTTTTTCTTTAGTACCAAACTGGCTCAAAACAGCTTTTAGCTCATTCCAGAAATCTTCTTTCTTATCAGAAGGTTCCGAGTCACAAGGAGCATACACTACAACAATTACAATTCTCTGAAGTTTCACTTTCAAACGAATCCAGAGAATTCTCTCACTTATGCAACTATAATGAATCAAGTTGTTCTTCATCTTTTCACTTAAAATCACACCTACACCAGCCTGTCCTCTCATATTATCCAATACTCCAGACCACACACTCACCGTGCCATTCACTTCTTCTACTCCAATTTCCTTCTTTTTGGTTTCACTTACACACAGCACATCCAGTCTATACTTATTCATCTCCTCAATCACCTCACTCATCTTGCCATTTATACCTCTAGTATTCCATACACCAATCTTACATTCACTCAGCCGGGATCTCTTTCTCATACGCCGTTTAGAAAGTCCAGGTCGATTCCGTGGTGGACCGTCCTTCTCAAGTGTGGTAGGTCCACCATATCCCACACTTGAGTCATTCTTAATATTTCTTTTTGTCTTTTTAATCAGGTAAGTACATCAGTGTAGGGGATTAGCCCACAGCTGAGGGTTCCAGTTGGTCATTCAACCTAAGGATTCTGGAACAAAACCCAGTGAGTTGGGGTCTTTTCGCCAATGTCACACAGAACTAGCTTGCACCTCTCCAAGATTCACAGAGGCCTAGTTGCTGTTGTGTGTGCCATTGTTACCACGGAGCGCCCCGAGGAGGCAAACCCATCGCTCACTACGACCGCCCGCTATAAACTGAGTATTAATAAGGGAAAAACCAAAGTTATAGTTTTTGAGTGAAGAACTGGTAGTACTGAATATAATATAAGTCTAAATGGCACAGTGATTGACCAGGTGAATGAGTTTGTGTATTTAGGAAGCATGTTTGACAGAGAGAACAAATACATACATACATACATATCACTAAGCTGTTCTCTGAGATTCAGAGGTTAGCTCCAAAAAGAAATACAAACTTCCAGGTATCTTTTACTTATTGTTGTCATATCAAACTTCTCCATTTACAGCGATCTTGACATACAACTCGTGCTTCACTAATATCCATTACACGCCGTACACAAGATCTTTTATACTTCATACTCATAATCTTTTTCTCATGCAGACACTCCTGAATCTGATCCACCCATGTCTTCCTTGGCCTTCCTCTGCCTTTCCTTCCTGCCACTTGGGCTGAAAAGATTTTCTTAGTAAGCATTTCATCACTCATTCTTTCAACATGGCCAAACCACCGAAGCATATTGGTCTCCACCTTGCTAACAACATTTTGCTTCACATCACACAACTGCAATACATCTTCATTTCTCACACAATCATATCGTGTCTTGCCACAAACCCCACGTAAGTAACGCATTTCTCCAGCACACAAACGACTCCTATGTTTATTCTGCAGTACCCAGGTTTCACTGCCATACATCAGAGTAGGAACAATTACACTTTCAAACACAGCCATGCGGAACTCTCTAGAGAACCCATCATTCCTGTGAAAACCTCCCAAGGCAACTATGACTTTCAATGAAGAATTCACTCGCCTACTGATTTCACCATCTAATTTGTTCCCGGAGAGAACAAGAGAGTCACACATGGCTGTGTATGAAAATGTAATTGTTCCTACTCTGATGTATGGCAGTGAAACCTGGGTACTACAGAAGAAACATACGAGTTGTTTGTGTGCTGGAGAAATGAGTTACTTATGGGAGGTTTGTGGCAAGACACATTCCGATTGTGTGATGAATGAAGATGTGTTGGAGTTGCGTAATGTGAAGCAAAATGTTGTTAGCAAGGTGGAGACCAATATGCTTCAGTGGTTTGGCCATGTTGAAAGAATGGGTGATGAGATGCTTACACTTACTAAGAAAATCTTTTTATCCCAAGTGGCAGGAAGGAAAGGTACAGGAAGGCCAAGGAAGTCATGGGAGGATCAGATTCAGGAGTGTCTGCATGAGAAAAAGATTATGAGTATGACGTATAGAAGATCTTGTGTACGGTGTGTGATAGATGCCAGTGAAGCCCGCTGTAAATGGAGAAGTTTGATATGACAACAGTAAGTAAAAATTATGTGGTAGTTTGTATTTCTTTGTGGAGCTAACCTCTGAATCTCAGAGAACAACTTAGTGATATGTATGTATGTATGTATGTATGTATGTATGTATGTATGTATGTATGTATGTATGTATGTATGTATGTATGTGAGTCACTTTAGGCTCAGCAAACTGAGACACCACTCCAATGCTGATTTGTTCCTTGTGTTGTGTAGGATTAAGAATCTACTGTCAATTTTCCAAAAATGAGAGGTCAACTAAGCTTCTAAGTAGCAAAATTACCCATCAACAACTGATCCCTCTCCCATTTAACCATTATTCCTTTGATCTACTTGATGATGTGACTTTCCAATTTTTATATAATACAGTGAAACCTCTGAATAATGGTCACTGCTTGGATGGAGGAAAACTGACCGTTGTTGAAAGGTGGCTGTAGTTCAGAGGTTAGGCCTAAGTTAATACTATTTAGCAGTTGTGTTTATACAAAAGCAGAATATGAAACTGAATTGCATAGAAAACGGTTACAGTACTTTTTCCAAAAGCTGAATAAACTCAGTTTAAATAAAGAGCATATTATATTAAAAAGTTAGTTTTTTTATATGTGCTCATTATATATAGTTAATTAATGTATGAAGCTATTTATTGCATAAGAAATTATCTTTCACAAAGTATGTACATTTAAGGTGTTTATACAACATGCATACATACATTTATGAGCCATTCCATTATGACCACCCGCAGTCTAGAGAAATGAGTGCGCCTGAAAACTAAACGGTGGCGCAGGTGAAGTTCACAGAGCAGTATATATACAACCCAAGGACTTGCTTTCGGTTAGTAGAGTGTTTGGAGTCAGAATGGGAAAAGCTGCCGATTTATTGGAGTTTGATAAAGAACATATTGTGATGGCATGGTGCCTTGGAACTACGATCTCAGAAACGACATGGCTTGTGGGATGTTCACGTGCCACTGTAGTGAGTACATATCAAAAGTGGTGCACAGATGGCCAACGGATGAACCGTTGTCCAGCCATGTGTCGTCTGCAGCCCATTGATGCCAGAGGGGAGCGAAGACTGTCATGCATTGTTCACAGTAAGCGCAAGGCCACAATGGGACAAATCACCTGCAGCTACAACAGTGGTGATCAGGGCAATGTGTCACAGCCCACAGTTCATCTGAGCCTCCTACACGTGGGCCTGTGTAGCCAAAAACCCAGCCAGGGTCCCCATGCTCACTGCACATCATCGCCAACAACGCATGAAATGGGCCCAAGATAATCAAAATTAGACAGTGGATGATTGGAAGAAAGTGGCTTGGTCTGACGAATTAAGATTCCCGGTGCATCACATAGATGGCCGAGCGCAGATACGCTGATTACCAACGGAGGCTATGCCACCAGGATGCACTGTTGGACGGAAACAGGCCGGCGGCAATGGTGTTATACTATGGGCAGTGTTTTCTTGAGACACTTTAGGCCCCATTATCCCAATAGCACAATCCCTGACAGCTGTCATGTATATGAATATTGTTGCAGATTAAGTTCCCCCATCCATGGCAACTGTGTTCCCTGATGGTGATGGCCATTACCAACAGGATAATGCACCATGCCACACTGCCAGAATGATCAAGGAGTGGTTCAAGGAACATGCTGGGAACTTTGTTAATGTTCTGGCCTCCAAATTCACCTGATACGAATCCAATCGAACATTTGCGGTTCGACTTGGAAAAGCAGGTTCGCGCTAATTCACCACCACCTCGAAATGTACGGGAACTGGAGGACTTGCTGTTGTTGACATTATGATATCAGATACCCCAGGATACCTACTGCCACCTCATCGAATCGATGCCTCACCAAGTGGCCGCTGTTTTGCAGGCTAAATGAGGTCCTACAGCTTATTAGGTAGGTGGTCATAATGTAATGGCTCATCGGTGTATATATACATACATGGGTGCAACTAAGGTGCTCAAGCGAAGACTGAAAATTGTGGCACACTCAATGTGAGGAGTTGGGTCTTGTCAATCAGTGCGGCAAGGAATATTTAATATACATATAATTAATCTCCCTCCCTAACTTTACAGCTTTATAGACAAAATACTGAATAGCGCCATTTCCATGATCCATACAGTTATTTTCATGGCAGAATTAGAAGTGGCAATATCATGTTTTAAACTTTAATTTCACTGAAAATGAATGTTTTCCCCATTCCTGTCATTGTTTAAATAATAGGCACAAGCATTTTTCCTTTTGTTCAATCAATGAGAAAGAAAAGTTCAAAATTGGAATTTCAACTATCTGTCACTGTATATGGTGAAATGCAGTCGTTTTTCCTGCAGTGTGTAGGAATTGGTGTTTCTGAGCTTTAATTTCATTAAGAAAATAGCAAAATGTCCTCTGTTCCTTGATGTAGCAAGAGGTGACAAAGTAATTGCAAAATATGCATTTTAAGTGAAATTAATTCCAAAATTCAGTAATGCTGTAGCTCACTCTGCTATGAAAATGATTTTATGGGCCATGGAAACAGAGCCGATTCCATCATAGTCAGGTTAAACACCAAGTCTGAAATTTAATTCTGCTTAAAAAATTGAAGAGGGTAGGGTAAAACTGCAATCACCCTTGATTTATTTTGAAGGAGAGAGTGTACAAAATAGGAAAACATGCATTTCATTAAGAAAAATTCTTTAAAAAAATATGAAGTCGCTCTTTTGCACCATTATGAAAAAATAAGAAAAGAAGAACATTATTGGAAACAATTAAAAATGAGGAATACATTCAGGGAAAGAAACAACAGTAACAAAAAAACTTTGTCAGAAGAATTCAAGAGGAGGAAAAATAGGGAATATTCTCATCCTCAAATAGAATAAGCATTTTTGCCAATTCCAAAATTCAGCCTGCAGATGAAGATCACATGAAATTGCGGAGTCTTTACATCCAGAAGACAGCAACGAAATCCAGAAAACTAGGCAGGTATGCATCAAACTTTTAAAAGCATTTTGAACACTTTTAAAACAACTAGTGAAATTCCACAATGTCAGTCATTACAGAAATATGATTTTGCATAATTTTCAGGGTAAAAGAAGAGGAGAAACAGAGTTTTAATATGAACTGACAATCATGACAAATATCCAAAATTTCCAAAGGATGGAAGAATGGCAGCTGTGTGTGTATTTCCAAAAGACAGAAGAATGGCAGGTGTGTGTGTGTGGGGGGGGTTGAAGAAATTGGTTATCAATGACTGTTTCAGGGCTTGAAAAATACCATGCCTGAGATGCCTGGGGCATGTAAATTATTGGCATTCCCAGGTAAATAAAAATGTAGTTGCCCAGTCTTGGACACCTAAATTTTAAAAACTTTGGAATAGAATTTCCTGCAACAAGAAAAAAGACAATAGTCATATGTCATGTTTCATTTCACTGGTAATCTCCGGAAGTTGAATTATTGTTACAGAGTGCCAAGAACAGAAGAATACCACTTCTTTAATTACATAATGCTCTAGGTCCAGAAATTGGAACCATATGTAGTTTTGCTCCAAATCAGCAACAGGATGGAACTAGCCTCTGGTGTTTAGTGACAAAGGGCAAAAACTTCAACAAAAAGAACATGGCAGAATCACTCAATTTCTCAAATACATATTTCATCATCACACCATTTAATACCAATTTCAGCATCATCTTAAAACTTTAGATACATGCTTTTGTGCATTGAATATTTTGAATACAAATCCTTAAAACAGAAATGCAAAACACGTAAAAAAGTTCATATTTTTTAACTTAAAAAAATGAGGGTCCTGATTCGTAGTTATCTTAAAAGTAAAATTTTCTTGGGCATCCAGCTTTTACTACCTGGGCAGGTAATAAATAAAATGGGCATGTAACTTTTCAGATATTTTTCAAACCCTGCTGTTTTAATTTCTATTTGGTAATTAGAATCACCTCTGATAATTTCGTGTAAAAATCCATGCAGGGATCATAGCATACTTCTGGAAAATTTTAGGTAGGAATTTTAGGAATTTTAGGAATTTTTAGAAAAATTTTAGGAAAATTTTAGGAGTGTATTTCAATAAAAACTAGATGTATATTTGTATACATCTAGTAAAACAACTTTGTATACATTGTAAAGAGTTTGCTTCACACCCTTCAACCATATATACTGATAGACTGCGCATGACATCAAAATTTCTGGCTCCAACATAAAATCACATGACAACAGTCAAAAAGATGGGTTACACCTGCTGTGCTTATGGTTGCTCTGACCGATATAGTAAAGAAAGTTCTATGATTTTTCATGGGTACGAAACGAATTAAATACCTAAGTCGATAAAGTTCAATTACTTAACCAGAAACTTGCAGCTATTGATATAAAAATATAGTAACTTAAGAAAAAAAATGGAATGCATGTTCCAAATTCTTCGCAAATGTTCATCACATTATAAATCACAAATGTAAACAACCCGATCATGCATGTATATAGCTCATAAGTAAACTTACCTGAAGAGTTTTCATTATATATGAGGCGCATTCACATAATACACCGAAAACACTGAAGTTCTGCAGCGTAAATTAGTAATCATAACAGCACTTTTACACGAAATTTGGAGTCTGATGATGACGTGCCCAATGTTTGAGCCATGGCGGCTTTGATGCAGCTATTGCCAATGTGCAGTCCATTAGTATATATGGTCGAAGTTAACACCCAAATTTTTTGCATAACGTCTAATGTCTAAAGTTTAAGTATGATTTACTTCTAATGTTCAGTTCTTATCTTTTCACGTGTTATTATCATATTCAAGTATATTTACCACATTCAAGTTTCACTTTGAACATTAATATGCTGTTGAACCAGAAGCAATTCACGATTTTCACAGTAAAGTTTTCAGGTTTCACATTAAATTATAATATCCTAAAAAGGTAATTGAAAACCAAGAACTATGTACAATTGTTCACTGAATTACTTTTTTCATATTATTGTTTTAACCTTTTCCTGATTAGCCTATCTTTTTCTGCTTCTACCACAACTAATTTACTTTCAGTTTTCTTTATTTCAGCTGAACCTTGTATGATCAAGTTAGAGGCAACTGCTATTTCAACAGTATTTTGTTTTTCTACAGCTTCTTCTCATTCTTTCTGTTCCCTCTTGAATTATTGCTAGGGAGGCTTCTTTATCGTTTTTAAGTCTATTTATTTCTGCATCATTTTCTTTTATTTTGTCATCAAACTCAGCTTTTCTTTTTTTCTCTAGCTGCTTTTCCTTATTTTCCCTCTCTTTCTGCTTCCTTTCTTTTACCTTTTTTGATTCTTCTTCCTTCAGCTTATCAACATACTCTTTATAAAATTTATGTGAATCACAAACACTATTTAACAAATTTCTTGTTATGGGAACTTTACTTACACATCCATAGTGTTTAATGGCCCCTTTTAACTATTCTTAATGATGTTATAGTTGAGTCTTTTAAGTTAGCCTTGTCCTTCCTTAACAGAGCAGTGTTAACCGAAAATCCCCTTTCTGCATCAGCATTACCATGAGGTAAAACTAAAATTGACTTTATGAGTTTAGCAAGATTTGAGTATTTTTTCTTTTCCGCTAGAGTCTTTAATACTAAATATATTACGCCAGTAATGATCAATCCGCACTGGAATATGCCCTTCCTCTGAAAATTTCACTAGTTCATCTAGAGTTGGCTTATCGCAATTTAAAAGTTTCCACTCTTCTCTTACTCTATCAATTTGTTCCTCAGAAAGATGCAAAACACTTGAAATTCTGGTTATTTCCGAAAGTCCTTCAGTGACTGAAAGTTGAGTTGACTCTTTCTTTGGTTCTTTTACCTTTAAAACTTCTATGTCTCTTAGCTTTTGATTGCAGAATGGCAAATTTGACTTTAAATATTTTGTGGTTGCAATTAGTGATGATCTTACATCTAAGAGAAATAATTTCTGCCTGGTCTCCTGAACATTCCTGAGGAGATTTTTTGTCTTCATACCAACTTCTAACTCCCCTAGTTTTTCCCATGAATTTTTGTTTTCAAAATCTACATTCTTTAGGTCTTTCCAAATTTCCCTGCTATAACATAATCTTGGATAAACTGAGCCATAACATTCCTCATTAAAGTATTTAAATCAGAATATAACTGGTGTATTTTTGGTTCTTCACTCTGATAACATAATGAAAACTTTTCAAAATTTTGGTGTGAAAATGAAATTAATGCTAAAATAGCAAGGAG